>CM031610.1:46530468-46550468 GCA_018398815.1 Conus ventricosus | reverse complement strand
AGCCTCTAAAGTCAGGGTGATGCCATAAAGTCAGGGTGATGCCTCGAAAGTCAGAGTGATGCCACTAAAGTCAGGGTGATGCCACTAAAGTCAGGGTGATTTCCACTGAAGTCAGGGTGATTCCCCAAAAGTCAGGGTAATGCCTCAAAAGTCAGGGTGATGCCTCAAAAGTCAGGATGATGCCTCTAAAGTCAGAGTGATGCCACTAAAGTCAGAGTGATGCCACAAAAGTCAGGGTGATTCCACAAAAGTCAGGGTAATGCCTCAAAAGTCAGGGTGATGCCTCAAATAGTCAGGGTGATGTCTCTAAGTCAGGATGATACCTCTAAAGTCAGAGTGACGCCAGTAAGTCAGGGTGATGCCACTAAAGTCAGGGTGATGCCACTAAAGTCAGGGTGATGCCTCTAAAGTCAGGGTGATGCCTCTAAAGTCAGGATGATGCCACTAAAGTCAGGATGATGCCACTAAAGTCAGGGTGATGCACTAAAGTCAGGATGATGCCACTAAAGTCAGGGTGATGCCACTAATGTCAGGGTTTATGCCACTAAAGTCAGGGTGATGCCTCTAAAGTCAGAGTGACGCCACTAAAGTCAGGGTGATGCCCCTAAAGTCAGAGTGATGCCACTAAAGTCAGGAGTGACGCACTAAAGACAGGATGATTGCCACTAAAGTCAGGGTGATGCCTCTAAAGTCAGGATCATGCCACTAAAGTCGGTCATGCCACTAAAGTCAGGGTGATGCCTCTAAAGTCAGGATGATGCCTCTAAAGTCAGGGTGATGCCACGAAAGTCAGACTGATGCCACTAAAGTCAGGATGATGCCTCTAAAGTCAGAGTGATGCCACTAAAGTCAGGGTGATGCCCCAAAGTCAGGGGTGACGCCTCTAAAGTCAGAGTGACGCACTAAAGTCAGGGTAACGCTCTTTAAAATCAGGATAATGCCACTAAAGTCAGGGTGATGCCTCTAAAGTCAGGGTGATTCCACTGAAGTCAGGGTTAATGCCAATAAAGTCAGGGTGATTCCACTAAAGTCAGAGTGACGCCACTAAAGTCAGGGTGATTCCACTAAAGTCAGGCTGATGCACTAAAGTCAGAGTGGGCGCCACTAAAGTCAGGGTGGGTTTCCACTAAGTCAGGGTAATGCCACTAAAGTCAGGGTGATGCCACTAAAGTCAGGGGTAATGCCACTAAAGTCAGGGTAATACCACTAAAGTCAGGGTGATGCCCCTAAAGTCAGGGTGATTTCCACTAAAGTCAGGGTAATGCCACTAAAGTCAGGGTGATGCCACTAAAGTCAGGGTAATGCCACTAAAGTCAGGGTGATGCCTCTAAAGTCAGAGTGATGCCACTAAAGTCAGGGTGATGCCACTAAAGTCAGGGTAATGCCACTATAGTCAGGGTGATGCCACTAAAGTCAGGGTGATGCCACTAAAGTCAGAGTGACGCACTAAAGTCAGGGTAATGCCACTAAAGTCAAGGTAATTACCACTAAAGTCAGGGTGATGCCCCTAAAGTCGGGGTGATGCCACTAAAGTGAGGGTAATGCCACTAAAGTCAGAGTGATGCCACTAAAGTCAGAGTGACGCCACTAAAGTCAGAGTGATGCCACTAAAGTCAGGGTAATACAACTTAAAGTCAGAGTGATGCCACTAATAGTCAGGGTGATTCCACTTAAGTCAGGGTAATGCCACTAAGTCAGGGTGATGCCACTTAAAGTCAGGGTGATTCCACTAAATTCAGGGTTAATGCCTCTAAAGTCAGGGTGATGCCACTAAAAGTCAGGGTAATGCCACTTAAAGTCAGGGTGATGCACTTAAAGTCAGGGTGATGCCACTTAAAGTCAGGGTGATGCCACTAAAGTCAGGGGTGATGCACTAAAGTCAGAGTGATTGCCACTTAAAGTCAGAGTGATGCCACTAAAGTCAGGGTGATGCCTCTAAAAGTCAGGGTGATGCCACTTAAAGTCAGGGTGATGCCTCTAAAGTCAGGGTAATGCCTCTAAGTCAGGGTGTATGCCTCTAAAGTCAGGGTAATACCACTAAAGTCAAGCTAATGCCACTAAAGTCAGGTTGATGCCTCTAAAGTCAGAGTGACGCCACTAAAGTCAGAGTGACGCCACTAAAGTCGGGTAATGCCACTAAAGTCAGAGTGGACGCACTAAAGTCAGGGTGATTCCACTAAAGTCAGGATAATGCCACTAAAGTCAGGGGTGATGCCTCTAAAGTCAGGGTGATTCCACTGAAGTCAGGGTGATGCCAGTAAAGTCAGAGTGATGCTCTAAAGTCAGGGTAATTGTACTAAAGTCAGGGTGATGCCTCTAAAGTCAGGGTGTTCCACTAAAGTCAGGGTGATGCCACTAAAGTCAGGGTGATGCCACTAAAGTCAGAGTGATGCCACTAAGTCAGGGTGATGCCTCTAAGTCAGGATGATGCCACTAATGTCAGGGTGATGCCACTAAAGTCAGGGTAATACCACTAAAGTCAAGGTGATGCACACTTAAAGTCAAGGTGATGCCACTAAAGTCAGGGTAATGCCACTAAATGTCATGGGGTAATACCACTAAAGTCAGAGTGTTGCCACTAAAGTCAGGATGATGCCACTAAGTCAGAGTGATGCACTAAAGTCAGGGTGATGCCACTAAAGTCAGAGTGACGCCACATAAAGTCAGAGTGACGCCACTAAAGTCAGAGTGACGCCACTAAAGTCAGGGTAATACACTTAAAGTCAAGGTAATGCCACTAAAGTCAAAGGTGATGCCACTAAAGTCAGGGTAATGCCACTAAAGTCAGGGTAAATACCACTAAAGTCAGGGTGATGCCACTAAAGTCAGGATGACGCCACTAAAGTCAGGGTGATGCCTCTAAAGTCAGGGTGATGCCACTAAAGTTCGGGTAATGCCACACAAGTCAGAGTGATGCCACTAAAGTCAGGATGAGCCTCTAAGTCAGGGTAATGCCACGAAAGTCAGAGTGATGCCATAAAGTCAGGATGATGCCACTAAAGTCAGAGTGACGCCACTAAAGTCAGGGTGATGCCACTAAAGTCAGGGTGACGCCACTAAAGTCAGGACTGACGCCTCTAAAGTCAGGATTAAATGCCACTAAAGTCAGGCTGATGCACTAAAGTCAGAGTGACGCCACTAAAGTCAGGGTGATTCACTAAAGTCAGGGTAATGCCACTAAGTCAGGGTGATGCCATAAAGTCAGGGTAATGCACTAAGTCATGGGTAATATCCACTATAAAGTCAGGGGTGATGCCATAAGTCAGGGTGATGCCACTAAAGTCAGGGTAATGCCACTAAAGTCAGGGTGATGCCTCTAAAGTCAGAGTGATGCCACTAAAGTCAGGGTGATGCCACTAAAGTCAGGGTGATGCCTTAAAGTCAGAGTGATTCCACTAAATTCAGGGTGATGCCACTAAAAGTCAGAGTGACGCCACTAAAGTCAGGGTGACGCCTCTAAAGTCTGGATAATGCCACTAAAGTCAGGGTATGCCCCTAAGTCAGGGTGATTCCACTGAAAGTCAGGGGTTTAAAGCCATAAATGTCTGGGTGATTCCACTAAAGTCAGGGGTGCGCCACTAAAGTCAGGTGATTCCCCTAAAGTCAGGTGTGAACTAAAGGCAGAGTGACGCCATAAAAGTCAGGGTGATTCCACTAAGGTAGGGTAATGCCACTAAAGTCAGGGTGATGCCAATAAAGTCAGGGTAATGCCACTAAAGTCGGGTAATACAACTAAAGTCAGGTGATGTCACTAAAGTCAGGGTGATTTCCACTAAAGTCGGGTTTAATGCCACTAAAGTCGGTGATGCCACTTAAAAACAGAGTGATTCACTAAATCAGGGTGATGCCACTAAAGTCAGGGTGATTCCTAAAGTCAGAGTGACGCCACTAAGGTCAGGGTGATGCCACTAAAGTCAGGGTAATACCACTAAAGTCAGGGTAATCCACTAAAGTCAGAGGATATGCCATAAAGTCAGGGTGGGGTTCCACTAAAGTCAGGGTATGCCACTAAAGTCAGGGGTGATGCCTCAAAAGTCAGGGTGATGTCTTTAAGTCAGGATGATACCTCTAAAGTCAGAGTGAGCCAGTAAGTCAGGGTGGGTGCCACTAAAGTCAGGGTGATGCCACTAAAGTCAGGGTGATGGTATCTAAGTCAGGGGATGCCTCTTAAAATCAGGATGATGCCACTAAAAGTCAGGATGATGCCCCTAAAATCAGGGTGATGCCACTAAAGTCAGGATGAGCCACTAAAGTCAGGGTGATGCCACTAAAGTCAGGGTTTTTTGCCACTAAAGTCAGGGTGATGCCACTAAAGTCAGGAGTGACGCCACTTAAAAAGGGTGATGCCTCTAAAGTCGAGTGATGCCCAAATAAAGTCAGAGTGACGCACTAAAGACAGGATGATTGCCACTAAAGTCAGGGTGATGCCTTAAAGTTTAGGATCATGCCACTAAAGTCAGGATATGCCACTAAAGTCAGGGTGGGTGCCTTTTAAAGTCAGGTTGATGCCTCTAAGTCAGGGTGATGCCGAAAGTCAGATATGCCCACTAAAGTCAGGATGATGCCACTAAAATCAGAGGGGATGCCACTAAAGTCAGGTTGATGCCCCAAAAGTCAGGGGTGAGCTCTAAAGTCAGGTGACGCCAACTAAAGTCAGGGGGTGACGCCCCTAAGTCAGGTTAATGCCACTAAAGTCAGGGTGATGCCCCCTAAAGTCAGGGTGATCCACTGAAAGTCAGGGTAATGCCATAAGTCAGGGTGATCCACTAATCAGAGTGCGCCACTAAGTCAGGGTATTCCAACTAAAGTCAGGTGATGCCACTAAAGTCAGAGTGGACGCCACTAAAATCAGGGGGTTCCACTAAAATCAGGGTAATTAATGCACTAAAAGTTTTGGGAGATGCCACTAAAGTCAGGGTAATGCCACTAAAGTCAGGGTTAAACCACTAAAGTCAGGGTGATTTCCACTAAAGTCAGGGTGATGCCCTAAAGTCAGGGTAAGCCACTAAAGTCAGGGTGTGCCATAAAGTCGGGTAATGGCCACTAAAGTCAGTGTGTGGCCTTCTAAAGTAGAGTGATGCCACTAAAGTCAGGGTGATGCCACTAAAGTCGGGTAATTTCACTAAAGTCAGGGTGATGCCACTAAAGTCAGGGTGATGCCACTAAAGTCAGAGGTGAGCCATAAAGTCGGGTTAATGCCACTAAAGTCAAGGTATACCCTTAAAGTCAGGGTGATTTCCCCTAAAAATCAGGGTGATGCCACTAAAGTGGGGTAATGCCCTTAAAATCAGGTGAGGCCATAAAGTCAGAGGGGACGCCACTAAAGTCAGGTGATGCCACTAAAGTCAGGTAATACAACTAAAGTCGAGTATGCCACTAAAGTCAGGGTGATTCACTTAAGTCAGGGTAATGCCCCTAAAGTCAGGGTGTTTGGGCCCCTAAAGTCAGAGGGGTATGCCCCTAAAGTCAGGGTGATCCACTAAATTAAAGGGGAAAGCTCTAAAGTCAGGGTGATGCCACTAAGTCAGGGTAATGCCACTAAAGTCAGGGTGAGGCCATAAAGTCAGGGGATGCCACTAAAGTCAGAGTGATGCCACTAAGTCAGGGGTTTAAAGCCAAATAAAGTCAGGGTGATGCCTCTAAGTCAGGGTGTGCCCCTAAAGTTTAGGGTTTATGTCTAAAGTCAGGGTAATGCCTCTAAAGTCAGGGGTGATGCCTCTTAAGTCAGGGTTATTAACCACTAAAAATCAGCTAATGCCACTAAAGTCAGGCTGATGCCTCTTAAAGTCAGAGTGACGCCACTTTAAAATCAGAGTGAAGCCACTAAGTCAGGGTAAAGGCACTAAGTCAGAGTGACGCCACTAAAGTCAGGGTGATTCCCTAAAGTCAGGATTAATGCCCTTAAAGTCAGGGTTGATGCCTTAAAGTCAGGGTGATTCCCTGAAGTCAGGGGTGATGCCAGTAAAGTCAGGTGATGCCCCCTAAAGTCGGGTTTGTCTAAGTCAGGGGTGATGCCTCTAAAATCAGGGTGTGATTCCACTAAAGTCAGGGTGAAAGCACTAAAGTCAGGGTGAGCCACTAAAGTCAGGTGATGCACTAAAGTCAGGGTGATGCCTTAAAGTCAGGATGATGCCACTAAATGTCGGGTGATTTCCACTAAAGTCAGGGTAATACAACTAAGTCAGAGTGAGCACTAAAGTCAGGATTTATGCACTAAAGTTCTGAGTTGATGCCATAAAGTCAGGGTGATGGCCACTAAAGTAGAGTGGGCGCCACTAAAGTCAGAGTGAAGCCCTAAAGTCAGGGTGACGCCATAAAGTCAGGGTTAAATACCACTAAGTCAAGGTAATTCCATAAAGTCAAGGTGATGGCCACTAAAGTCAGGGTAATGCCATAAAGTCAGGGTAAAACCACTAAAGTCAGGGTGATGCCACTAAAGTCAGGATGACGCCCCTAAGTCAGGGTTTATGCCTAAAAATCAGGGGGATGCCCCTAAGTCAGGGTGATGCCTACTAAAGTCAGGATGACGCCCCTAAAGTCAGGGTGATGCCTCTAAGTCAGGGTGATGCCACTAAAGTCAGGGTAAGCCACGAAAGTCAGAGTGATGCCACTAAAGTCAGGATGACGCCTCTAAAGTCAGGGTAATCCAGAAGTCGAGTGATGCCACTAAAGTCAGGGTGATGCCACTAAAGTCAGGGTAATGCCACTAAAATGTCAGGGTGATGCCTCTAAGTCAGGGGTGATGCCACTAAGTCAGGGTGATGCCACTAAAGTCAGGGTGATGCTCTAAAGTCAGAGTGATTCCCCTAAATTCAGGGTGGGGGGTGCCACTAAAGTCAGGTGACGCCACTAAAGTCAGGTGACGGGCCCCTTAAAGTCGGTAATGCCACTAAAGTCAGGGTAATGCCCTTAAAGTCAGGGTGATTCACTGAAGTCAGGGTAAGCCAATAAAGTCAGGGGTGATTCCACTAAAGTCAGAGTGACGCCCCTAAGTCAGCGTGATTCCACTAAAGTAGGTGATGCAAACTAAGGCAGAGTGCGCACTAAAGTCAGGGTGATTCCACTAAGTCAGGGTATGCCACTAAAGTCAGGGTGATGCCAAATAAAGTCAGGGGTAATGCACTAAAGTCAGGGTAATACCACTAAAGTCAGGGTGTGATGTCACTAAAGTCAGGGTGAGCCACTAAAGTCAGGGTTAATGCCACTAAAGTCAAGTGATGCCACTAAAGTCAGAGTGATTCCACTAAAATCAGGGTGATGCCTTAAAGTCAGGGTGATTCCACTAAAGTCAGAGTTACGCCATAAGGTCAGAGTGATGCCACTAAATCAGGGTAATACCACTAAAGTCAGGGTAATACCATAAAGTCAGGATAGCCACTAAGTCAGGGTGATTCACTAAAGTCAGGGTAATGCCACTAAAAGTCAGGGTGATGCCACTAAAGTCAGGGTGATGCCACTAAAGTCAGGGTGAATTCCCCTAAAGTCAGGGTAAAGCCCCTAAAATCAGAGTGTGCCACTAAAGTCCCGAGTGATTCCACTAAAGTCGAGTGATGCCACTAAAGTCAGGGTGATGCCACTAAAGTCAGGGTTAAAAGCCCTAAAGTCGGGTGATGCCCCTAAAGTCAGGGTAATGCCTCTAAAGTCAGGGTGATGCCACTAAAGTCAGGGTTAATACCACTAAAGTAAGGGTGATGCCTTAAAGTCAGGGTAAATTTCCCCTAAAAATCAGGGTAATGCCAAATAAAGTCAGGGTGATGCTCTAAAGTCAGAGTGACGCCCCTAAAGTCAGAGTGACGCCACTAAAGTCAGGGTATGCCACTAAAGTCAGGTGACGCAACTAAATCAGGGTGATGCCACTAAAGTCAGGGGTGACGCCACTAAAGTCAGAGTGACGCCACAAAAAGGGAGGGTAATACCCTAAAGTCGGGTAAAACCACTAAAGTCAGGGTAATCCACTAAAGTCAGGGTAATCCACTAAAATTTAGGGTGATGCCTCTAAAGTCGGGGTGATGCACTTAAGTCAGGTGGGGGTGAATCCACTAAAATTTAGGGTTAAAACCACTTAAAGTTAGGGTGATGCCCTAAAGTCAGGGTTTGCCACTAAAGTCGGGTACCACTAAAGTCAGGGTGATGCCACTAAAGTCAGGGTGACGGCCAAAATAAGGTCAGGGTGATGCCCTTAAGGGTGAGCCACTAAAAATCAGAGTGGCGCAAAAAGCGGGTAAAAACACTTAAAGTCAGGGTAAACCCCTAAAGTCGGTAAACCCACTAAAGTAGGGTATTCCAAAGGGGAAAGTAGGGTATGCCCTAAATGGGGGATGGGGTAAAACCCCCTAAATTGGGTATCCCTAAAGTAGGGTTAACCACTATGTCGGGTTCCCTAATCGGGTGATGCCACTAAAGTCAGGGTGAGCCATAAAGTCGGGTGATGCCCCTAAAGCAGGGGGATGCCACTAAAGTCAGGGGTAAAAACCCCTAATAGGGTGATGCCTAAAGTAGGTGACGCCCCAAAGTAAGGGTGAGCCCTAAGTCAGGGTATCCCCTAAAGTAGGGTATGCCTAAAATCAGGGTTTTTCCACTAAAATGGGTTTACCTAAAATCAGGGTACCCCTAAGTAGGGGGGATCCTCTAAAGTCGGGTGATGCACTAAAGTCAGGGTGTTCCTAAAGTCGGGGGGAGCCCTTTAAAAACAGGGTTGCCATAAAGTCAGGGTAATTAAAATAAATCGGGTTGCACTAAAATCAGGGGGACCATAAAGTAGGGTGATTCCTAAGTCAGGGTATGCCCCTAAAGTCGGGTGATGCCCTAAAGTCAGGGGGTTGATTCCACTAATCGGTGGCCATAAAGTCAGAGTGAGCCATAAAGCAGGGGTAAAGACTAAAGTCAGGGGTGGCATAAGTCAGGGTATTCCACTAAAGTCAGGGGTTAAAACTAAGTCAGGGGGTTGCCATAAAATCAGGGTGATTTCCCTAAGTCGGGGGGGACCCTAAAATAGGGTGACCACTAAAACGGGTATGGCCCTTAAGTCAGGGGTGAGCCCCCCCAAGTCAAAGGGGGACCACTAAAATCGGTGAGCCCCTAAAGAGGGTATGCCACTTTAAAATCAGATGAGCCTAAAGTCGGTGGTGGATTCATAAAGTCGGGTGAGCCCAAAAGTCAGGGTGAAAGAATTTCCTAAAGTCAGGAGTGACCCCCAAAACAGGGGATGCCCCCTAAAAATCGGGGAGCTTAAAATCGGGTGATTACTAAGTCAGGGTGATGCACTAAAGTCAGGGTGATGATAAATCAGGTGATGCCACTAAAGTCGGGTGATTTTCCCTAAAAACAGGGTGACAATAAAATCAGGGTGAGCCCTTTTAAATCAGAGTGAGCCACTAAAAACAGGGTATGCCCCAAAGTCAGGTGAGCCCCTAAAGTCAGGGTGATCAAAAGTCAGTGATGCCTAAAATCAGGGGTGTGCATAAAATCAGAGTGTGCACTAAAGTCGGGTGTTCCCCAAGTCAGGGTGACCCCTTAAAATCAGGGGTGCCCTAAAGTCGGGGCCCTAAAATCAGGGGTAAAGCCCCTAAAGTCAGGGTGAGCCTCTAAAGTCGGGTGTTCCACTAAAAACAGGGTTTTGCCATAAAGTCAGGGGGGGGCCACTAAAGTCAATATGCACTAAAGTCAGGGTGATCCCAAAATCAGGGTGAGCCTTAAAGTCAGGGTGGCCAAAAATCAGGGTGAGCCTAAAGTCAGGTATGCCATAAGTCAGGTGAGCCTAAATTTAAAGGGGGTCCACAAAATCGGGTAGCCCTAAAGTCAGGTAGCCCCTAAAATCAGGTAGCCCTAAAATCGGGTATGCCCCAAAAACAGGGGTGAGCCCCTAAAAATAGGGTGACCACAAGTTAGGGGTTCTAAATCGGGTATCATAAAGTCAGGTGAGCCCTAAAAATCCCCGGGTGATTCCCAAGTCAGGGTAGCCCTAAAAGTAGGACGCCCCTAAAGTCAGGGGTCCCACTAAGTCGGTAGCCCTAAGAGGGGGGGGTGCCCTAAATCAGGGTAATTTCCAAAAAGCAGGGGTATCCATAAAAAAGGGGGGTTCCATAAAGTCAGGTGGGAAGCACTAAGTCAGGGTATCACAAAATCAGGGTGAGCCCAAAAACAGGGGAAGCCCCTAAAAATCAGGGTTTGGCTTAAAACTACCCTGCGGGGGATGCCTAAGTCGGGTATCCCCTGAAAGGGGATGCCCCTAAAAATCAGGGTATCCCTAAAATCAGGTGACGCCATTTAAAAGGGGGAAAAAAAGGGTATCCCTAAGTCAGGGTAAAACCACTAAAGTCAGGGTGTCCCTAAAATAGGGTAATGCCCTAAAGTCAGGGTGATGCCAAAAAAGTCAGGGTTATGCACTAAAGCGGGTATCCACTAAAGTCAGGGTATGCCCCTAAAGTCGGGGGATCCACTAAATCAGGGTATGCCCCTAAAAATAGGGTGAGCCATAAGTAGGGTTGCACTAAAGTCAGGTAACCCCAAACAAATTTTTAAAATCAGGGTGATGCCATAAAATCGGGTAAAGCCACTAAAAAGGGGGGATGCCCCTAAAGTCAGGGTGAGCCACAAAGTCAGGTGAGCCCTAAAATCAGGGTATGCCATAAAGTCAGGAATTCCATTAAAATCAGGTGTTTCCACTAAGTCGGGTGGCCACTAAAATGGGGGATCCCCTAAAATAGGGGTATGCACTAAGTCAGGTGGCACTAAAATCAGGGTATCCTAAATCGGGTAAAAACCTTCTTAAAAGTCGGGTATCATAAAGTCAGGGTAATGCCCCTAAAATCGGGTGATGCCCAAAAATTTTTTTAAAAATCAGGGTGATCCACTAAAACAGGGTATGCCTCTAAAGTCAGGGTGATCCATAAATCAGGGGACATGCGGGGGTAAAGTCGGGGATCCACTAAAATCGGGTGAGCCCTAAAGTCAGGGTGTCCCCTAAAGTCAGGGTTAAATGCCACTGCAGGTGAGCCCTAAAAATCGGGTTTCCACTAAGTCGGGTAAACCACTAAAGTCGGGTGTGCCCTTTTAAGTCGGGTATCCCCCTAAAAACAGGGGTAATCCACTAAAGTCAGGGTGAGCCCAAAAAGGGGGGGCCCAAAATAGGTTTTATTCAAACCCAATTTGGGGCCCAAAAGGGGGGATGCCATAAATCAGGGTTTCTCTAAAAATCAGGTGCCCCCCTTTAAATTTAGGGTGATCCCCTAAAGTCAGGGTAATGCCCCCTAAAGTCAGGGTAAAACCACTAAAGTAGGGTTTTTGCCATAATGTCAGGGTAATGCCACTAAAGTCAGGGTAATACCACTAAAGTCAGGGTGATGCCACTAAAGTCAGGTGACGCCACTAAGGTCAGGGTGATGCCATCTAAGTCAGGGTGATGCCACTAAAGTCAGAGGTGACGCAACTAAAGGTCAGGGTGATGCCACTAAAGTCAGAGTGACGCACTAAAGTCAGGTGACGCCACTAAAGTCAGGGTAATACCACTAAAGTCAGGGTAATGCCACTAAAGTCAGGGTAAGATCCACTAAAGTCAGGGTAATACCACTAAAGTCAGGGTAATCCACTAAGTCAGGGTGACGCCTCTAAAGTCAGGGTGATGCCACTAAAGTCAGGGTGATGCCACTAAAGTCAGGGTGATGCCCTAAAGTCAGGGTGATTGCCACTAAAGTCAGGGTAATACCACTAAAATCAGGGTGATGCCACTAAAGTCAGGGTGACGCACTAAGTCAGGGTATGCCTCTAAGTCAGGGTGATGCACTAAAGTCAGGGTGATGCGTCTAAAGTCAGAGTGCGCACTAAAGTCAGGGTGGATGCCTACTAAAGTCAGAGTGACGCCTCTAAAGTGAGGAGTGATGCCACTAAAGTCAGGGGTGATGCCACTAAAGTCAGGGTGATGCACTAAAGTCAGAGTGATGCACTAAAGTCAGGGCTGATGCCACTAAAGTCAGGGTAATACTACTAAAGTCAGGGTGATCCCACAAAAGTCAGGGTGATTCCACAAAATTCAGGGTGATCCCATAAAGTGGGGTGATTCCACTAAAGTCGGGTGATGCCACTAAAGTCGGGGGTGCCACTAAAGGGGTCAGAAGTGACCCCACTAAAGTCAGAGTGACCCACAAAAAGTCAGGGTAAGCCCTAAAGCGGGACCCCAAAAAGTGGGGGTTTTCCCCAAAAGTCAGATAATGCCACTAAAGTCAGGGGGATCCCTCTAAATCGGGGTGTTTTCCATGAAGTCAGGGTGATCCATTAAGTCAGAGTGAGCCATAAGTCAGGGTAAGGGCATAAAGTCGGGTGATGCCAAAAAAGTGGGGTGTTTCCCACTAAAGTCGGGGATGCCCTAAAGTCAGGGGGGGATTACTAAATAGAGTGATCCCACAAAAGGGGGTGTTCCCAAAAAGTCAGGGTGACCCCACTAAAGTCAGGGGGGGACGCCTAAAAATCAGAGGACCCCCTAAAGTCAGGGTATGCCATAAAGTCAGGTACCCCTCTAAAGTCGGGTTTCCACTAAATGACTGATGCCACTAAAGTCGGGGATGATCCCATAAAGTCAGAGTGATGCACAAAAGTCGGGTGATGCCTCAAAAGTCGGGGTGTTTCCACTGAAGTCGGGTGATCCCAAAAAAGTAAAGGTGATGCCAAAGTCGGGAAAATGGAAACTAAGTCAGGGTGTCCTCTAAGTCAGGGTGTTTCCCATTTAAAGTGGGGGTGATCCCCCTAAAGTCGGGGGTGATGCTACTAAAGTCGAGTGAGCACTAAAGTCGGGGGTGTTTCCCATAAAGTCAGGGTGACGCCTAAAGTCGGGGGCGCCTCTAAGTCAAGGGGACGCCAAAAAAGTCAGGGTGATGCCACTAAAATTGGGAGAGCCTCAAAGTCAGGGTGATGCCCTAAAGTCTTGACCCAAAAGTCAATGATCCATAAAGCAGAGTGATGAAAAAGTCGGGGGATGCCCCCAAAGTGGGGTGCGCCTTAAAGTCAAGTGACGCCCTAAAGCGGGGGTGACCCCTTAAAGTCAGGATAATGCCACTAAAGTGGGGTGATCCCTCTAAAGTCGGGGTGTTTCCCACTGAAGTCAGGGTAATGCCAATAAAGTCAGGATCATGCCACTAAAGTCGGATATGCCCAAAAAGTCAGGTTATCCCTCTAAAGTCGGGAGATGCCTCTAAAGTCAGGGTGATCCCGAAAGTCAGATGATGCACTAAAGTCGGATGATGCCACTAAAGTCAGAGTGTCCCACAAAAGGGGGTGATACCCCAAAAGTCGGGGGACGCCTCTAAAGTCAGGTGACCCCCACAAAGAGGGTGACGCTCTAAGTCAGGATAATGCCAAAAGACGGGTGATCCCTCTAAGTCGGGTGTTTCCCCTGAACGGGAAATGCCAAAAAAGTCAGGGGATTCCACAAAATCGAGTGACCCCCTAAAGTAGGGTGTTTCCCACAAAAAGTCGGGGCTGTCCACTAAAGTCGGAGTGACGCCACTAAAGTCAGGGGCTTCCACTAAAGTCAGGGTAATCCCAAAAAGTCAGGGTGTCCCATTTAAAGCAGGGTAATGCCCAAAAGTCAGGGTAATACCCAAAAGTCAGGGTGATGCCATAAAGCGGGGTATGCCCCCAAAGTGGTAATCCCCAAAGCAGGGTGATGCCCTAAGGTGGGTAATGCCACAAAAGCGGGTATCCCCTTAAATCAGAGTGATGCACTAAATCAGGGTGATCCCACTAAAGGGGTAATCCACAAAAGTAGGGGATCCACTAAAGTCGGGTGTTTCCAAAAGTCAGATGCGCCACAAAAGCAGGGAAATTCCCACAAAGTCGGTAATACCAAAAAAGTGGGTGATCCCACTAAAGTGGGTGATGCCACAAAAGTGAGGGTAATGCCCAAAAAGTAGAGTGATGCCCAAAAGTCGAGTGACGCCAAAAATCGAGTGATGCCACTAAAGTAGGGAAATTTAAAACAAAGTCAAGTTGCCCTAAAGTCGGGTTTTTTATAAGTCGGGTAATGCCACAAAGTCGGGGGTGGCCACTAAATCAAGTGATCACTAAAGTCGGGGTGATTCACTAAATTCAGGGTAATGCCTCTAAATCAGGGGGGCCCATAAAGTCGGGGAAAAATCCCACTAAAGTCGGGGTGATCCCACAAAGTCGGGGTGATCCATAAAGTCGGGTGATGCCACAAATGGGGGTGTGCCACTAATTCAGGACAATGCCACTAAAGTCGGGGCTGATGCCCTAAAGTCAGATGACGCCACTAAAGTCGGGTGTTTCCCACTAAAGTCAGGGTAATGCCCTTTAAAGTAGGGTGATGCCCTAAAGTCGGGGTTTAAGCCATTAAAGTCAGGGTAATCCCAAAAAATCAGGGTGATGACTAAAGTCAGGGTGATCCCACTAAAGTCGGGGAATGCCACTAAAGTCAGGGTGTCCCTAAATCGAGTGATGCCAAAAAGTCAGGGGTGATGCACTAAAGTCAGGGTGATGCCTCTAAAGTCAGGTGATTCCACTAATTCAGGGTGATGCCACTAAATCAGGGTAATGCCACTAAAGTCAGGGTAATACCATAAAGTCAGGGTGATGCCACTAAAGTCAGGGTGATGCCACTAAAGTCAGGGTAATGCCATAAGTCAGGGTGATGCCTCTAAAGTCAGAGTGATGACTAAAGTCGGGTGATGCCATAAAGTCAGGTGATGCTCTAAGTCAGAGTGATTCCACTAAATTCAGGGTGATGCCACTAAGTCAGAGTGACGCACTAAAGTCAGGGTGACGCCTCTAAAGTCAGGATAATGCCACTAAAGTCAGGGTAATGCTCTAAAGTCAGGGTGAATTCCACTGAAGTTAGGGTATGCCATAAGTCAGGGGGATTCCACTAAAGTCAGAGTGACGCACATAAAGTCAGGGTGATTCCACTAAAGTCAGGCTGATGCAACTAAAGGCAGAGTGACGCCACTAAAGTCAGGGTGATTCCACTAAAGTCAGGGTAATGCCACTAAAGTCAGGGTGATGCCACTAAAGTCAGGGTAATGCCACTAAAGTCAGGGTAATACCACTAAAGTCAGGGTGATGTCACTAAAGTCAGGGTGATGCCACTAAAGTCAGGGTAATGCCACTAAAGTCAGAGTGATGCCACTAAAGTCAGAGTGATTCCACTAAAATCAGGGTGATGCCACTAAAGTCAGGGTGATTCCACTAAAGTCAGAGTGACGCCACTAAGGTCAGAGTGATGCCACTAAAGTCAGGGTAATACCCTAAAGTCAGGGTAATACCACTAAAGTCAGAGATATGCACTAAGTCAGGGTGATTCCACTAAAGTCAGGGTAATGCCACTAAAGTCAGGGTGATGCCTCAAAAGTCAGGGTGATGTCTCTAAAGTCAGGATGATACCTCTAAAGTCAGAGTGACGCCAGTAAGTCAGGGTTGATGCACTAAGTCAGGGTGATGCCACTAAAGTCAGGGTGATGCCTCTAAAGTCAGGGTGATGCCTCTAAAGTCAGGATGATGCCACTAAAGTCAGGATGATGCCACTAAAGTCAGGGTGATGCCACTAAAGTCAGGATGATGCCACTAAAGTCAGGGTGATGCCACTAAAGTCAGGGTGATGCCACTAAAGTCAGGGTGATGCTCTAAAGTCAGAGTGACGCCACTAAAGTCAGGGTGATGCCTCTAAAGTCAGAGTGATGCCACTAAAGTCAGAGTGACGCCACTAAAGACAGGATGATTGCCACTAAAGTCAGGGTGATGCCTCTAAAGTCAGGATCATGCCATAAAGTCAGGATCATGCACTAAAGTCAGGGTGATGCCTCTAAAGTCAGGATGATGCCTCTAAAGTCAGGGTGATGCCACGAAAGTCAGACTGATGCCACTAAAGTCAGGATGATGCCACTAAAGTCTGAGTGATGCCACTAAAAGTCAGGGTGATGCCACCAAAGTCAGGGTGACGCTCTTAAAGTCAGAGTGACGCCACTAAAGTCAGGGTGACGCCTCTAAAGTCAGGATAATGCCACTAAAGTCAGGGTGATGCCTCTAAGTGGTCAGGGTGATTCCACTGAAGTCAGGGTAATGCCAATAAAGTCAGGGTGATTCCACTAAAGTCAGAGTGACGCCACTAAAGTCAGGGTGATTCACTAAAGTCAGGCTGATGCCACTAAGTCAGAGTGACGCCACTAAAGTCAGGGTGCTTCCACTAAAGTCAGGGTAATGCCACTAAAGTCGGGTGATGCCACTAAAGTCAGGGTAATGCCACTAAAGTCAGGGTAATACCACTAAAGTCAGGGTGATGCCACTAAAGTCAGGGTGATGCCACTAAGTCAGGGTAATTGCCACTAAAGTCAGGGTGATGCCAACTAAAGTCAGGGTTAATGCCACTAAAGTCAGGGTGATGTCCTCTAAAGTCAGAGTGATGCCACTAAAGTCAGGGTGATGCCACTAAAGTCAGGGTATGCCACTAAAGTCAGGGTGATGCCACTAAAGTCAGGATGATCACTAAAGTCAGAGTGAGGCCACTAAAGTCTGGTGTAATGCCACTAAAGTCAGGTAATACCACTAAAGTCAGGGTGATGCCACTAAAGTCAGGGGTGATGCCACTAAAGTGAGGTTAATGCCACTAAGTCAGAGTGATGCCACTAAAGTCAGAGTGACGCCACTAAAGTCAGAGTGATGCCACTAAGTCAGGGTAATACAACTAAAGTCAGAGTGATGCCACTAAAGTCAGGGTGATTCCACTTAAGTCAGGGTAATGCCACTAAAGTCAGGGTGATGCCACTAAGTCAGAGTGATGCCACTAAGTCAGGGTGATTCCACTAAATTCAGGGTAATGCCTCTAAAGTCAGGGTGATGCCACTAAAGTCAGGGTAATGCCACTAAAGTCAGGGTGATGCCACTAAAGTCAGGGTGATGCCACTAAAGTCAGAGTGATGCCACTAAAGTCAGAGTGATGCACTAAAGTCAGGGTGATGCCTCTAAAGTCAGGGTGATGCCACTAAAGTCAGGGTGATGCCTCTAAGGTCAGGGTAATGCCTCTAAGTCAGGGTGATGCCTCTAAAGTCAGGGTAATACCACTAAAGTCAAGCTAATGCCACTAAAGTCAGGCTGATGCCTCTAAGTCAGAGTGACGCACTAAAGTCAGAGTGACGCCACTAAAGTCAGGGTAATGGCACTAAAGTCAGAGTGACGCCACTAAAGTCAGGGTGATTCCACTAAAGTCAGGATAATGCCACTAAAGTCAGGGTGATGCTCTAAAGTCAGGGTGGATTCCACTGAAGTCAGGGTGATGCCAGTAAAGTCAGAGTGATGCCACTAAAGTCAGGGTAATTGTACTAAAGTCAGGGTGATGCCTCTAAAGTCAGGGTGATTCCACTAAAGTCAGGGTGATGCCACTAAAGTCAGGGTTGATGCCACTAAAGTCAGA
Organism: Conus ventricosus; assembly: GCA_018398815.1. Lineage (NCBI taxonomy): Eukaryota > Metazoa > Mollusca > Gastropoda > Neogastropoda > Conidae > Conus > Conus ventricosus. The sequence goes on along the minus strand of CM031610.1, from coordinate 46,533,055 downwards.
GTGATGCCACTAAAGTCAGGGTGATGCCTCTAAGTCAGGATGATGCACTAATGTCAGGGTGATGCCACTAAAGTCAGGGTAATACACTAAGTCAAGGTGATGCCACTAAAGTCAAGGTGATGCCACTAAAGTCAGGGTAATGCACTAAAGTCAGGGTAATACCACTAAAGTCAGAGTGATGCCACTAAAGTCGGATGATGCCACTAAAGTCAGAGTGATGCCACTAAAGTCAGGGGTGATGCCACTAAAGTCAGAGTGACGCCACTAAGTCAGAGTGACGCCACTAAAGTCAGAGGTGACGCCACTAAAGTCAGGGTAATACCACTAAAGTCAAGGTAATGCCACTAAAGTCAAGGTGATGCCACTAAAGTCAGGGTAATGCCACTAAAGTTCAGGGTAATACACTAAAGTCAGGGTGATGCACTAAAGTCAGGATGACGCCACTAAAGTCAGGGTGATGCCTCTAAAGTCAGGGTGATGCCACTAAAGTCAGGGTAATGCCACGAAAGTCAGAGTGATGCCACTAAAGTCAGGATGACGCCTCTAAAGTCAGGGTAATGCCACGAAAGTCAGAGTGATGCCACTAAAGTCAGGGTGATGCCACTAAAGTCAGGGTAATTGCACTAAAGTCAGGGTGATGCCTCTAAAGTCAGAGTGATGCACTAAAGTCAGGGTGATGCACTAAAGTCAGGGTGATGCCTCTAAAGTCAGAGTGATTCCACTAAATTCAGGGTGATGCCATTAAAGTCAGAATGACGCACTAAAGTCAGGGTGACGCCTCTAAAGTCAGGATAATGCACTAAAGTCAGGGTAATGCCTCTAAAGTCAGGGTGATTCCACTGAAGTCAGGGTAATGCCAATAAAGTCAGGGTGATTTCCACTAAAGTCAGAGTGACGCCACTAAAGTCAGGGTGATTCCACTAAAGTCAGGCTGATGCAACTAAAGGCAGAGTGACGCCACTAAGTCAGGGTGATTCCACTAAAGTCAGGGTAAGCCACTAAAGTCAGGGTGATGCCACTAAAGTCAGGGTAATGCCACTAAAGTCAGGGTAATACCACTAAGTCAGGGTGATGTCACTAAAGTCAGGGTGATGCCACTTAAAGTCAGGGTAATGCCACTAAAGTCGAGTGATGCACTAAAGTCAGAGTGATTCCACTAAAATCAGGGTGATGCCACTAAAGTCAGGGTGATTCCACTAAAGTCAGAGTGACGCCACTAAGGTCAGAGTGATGGCCACTAAAGTCAGGCTAATACCACTAAAGTCAGGGTAATACCACTAAAGTCAGAGATATGCCACTAAAGTCAGGGTGATTCCACTAAAGTCAGGGTAATGCCACTAAAGTCAGGGTGATGCACTAAAGTCAGAGTGATGCCACTAAAGTCAGGGTGATTCCACTAAAGTCAGGGTAATGCCACTAAAATCAGAGTGATGCACTAAAGTCAGGGTGATGCCACTAAAGTCAGGGTGATGCCACTAAAGTCAGGGTGATCCCACTAAAGTCAGGGTGATGCCACTAAAGTCAGGGTGATGCCTCTAAAGTCAGAGTGATTCCACTAAATTCAGGGTGATGCCACTAAAGTCAGAGTGACGCCACTAAAGTCAGGGTGACGCCTCTAAAGTCAGGATAATGCCACTAAAGTCAGGGTATGCCTCTAAAGTCAGGGTGATTCCACTGAAGTCAGGGTAATGCCAATAAAGTCAGGGTGATTCCACTAAAGTCAGAGTGACGCCACTAAAGTCAGGGTGATTCCACTAAAGTCAGGCTGATGCAACTAAAGCAGAGTGACGCCACTAAAGTCAGGGTGATTCCACTAAAGTCAGGGTAATGCCACTAAAGTCAGGGTGATGCCACTAAAGTCGGGGTAATGCCACTAAAGTCAGGGTAATACCACTAAAGTCAGGGTGATGTCACTAAAGTCAGGGTGATGCCACTAAAGTCAGGGTAATGCCACTAAAGTCAGAGTGATGCCACTAAAGTCAGAGTGATTCCACTAAATCAGGGTGATGCCACTAAAGTCAGGGTGATTCCACTAAGTCAGAGTGACGCCATAAGGTCAGAGTGATGCCACTAAAGTCAGGGTAATACCACTAAAGTCAGGGTATACCACTAAAGTCAGAGATATGCCACTAAGTCAGGGTGATTCCACTAAAGTCAGGGTAATGCCACTAAAGTCAGGGTGATGCCTCAAAAGTCAGGGTGATGTCTCTAAAGTCAGGATGATACCTCTAAAGTCAGAGTGACGCCAGTAAGTCAGGGTGATGCCACTAAAGTCAGGGTGATGCCACTAAAGTCAGGGTGATGCCTCTAAAGTCAGGGTGATGCCTTAAAGTCAGGATGATGCCACTAAAGTCAGGATGATGCCACTAAGTCAGGGTGATGCCACTAAAGTCAGGATGATGCACTAAAGTCAGGGTGATGCCACTAAAGTCAGGGTGATGCCACTAAAGTCAGGGTGATGCCCTCTAAAGTCAGAGTGATCGCCACTAAAGTCAGGGTGATGCCTCTAAAGTCAGAGTGATGCCACTAAAGTCAGAGTGACGCCACTAAGACAGGATGATTGCACTAAGTCAGGGTGATGCCTCTA
>CM031610.1:46521298-46523798 GCA_018398815.1 Conus ventricosus | reverse complement strand
AGAAGAAGAATTTTTGCTCAATTCAGTTTAGAACAAATTCATAAACATCAAAACCTCCCGACCTGAATATAGATAAAACCAGAATTGATAATTCGGCTTCGAAACAAATAAATATCCTCTCGCTTTAAAAATCAGCTTACAGAAGAACCAAGCCTCGTTGTGCACCGACTCAGTTCTCAAGCCTCGGTCTGGACCGCCGCGAAACTTCCGCCTCCGTCCTGAGAAGCCAGAGCTTCGGAGATGTCGTCCAGCGACGCGTAATCCTCATCCGTGATGACGCTCACGGCGCCGAGGACGCCGGCGTTGTTGTCGTAATCCACGTCCTCTTCGCTGGGCAGGCGGCGCACCTTTTCCTTCTTGGTCCTAGGGGGTCGCACTGGCAGAGCCGGGGGCTTCGGGTTGCCTCCATCCTCGTTGGATTTGGCTGCGGGCGTCTTCTGGTGGGTCTCAGAGGCCTTCTGATGAGTATTCTGGAAGGCAGATTCTCGTGCCGCCGCGGAGCCGGGGGTCGTGGGTTTGACGGGGAGGGAGGTGGGTATTCCGGAGTGTGGTTCAGAGGGGTCTTGATAGACGGGTTCTGCGTAGAGTGTGGCGTTGGAGCGTACAGTGGAGCGGCTGTCGTAGTAGACCATCTCCTGCTGCTTCTTCTTCTTTTGGGTTCTGGGCAGTGAGAGGCGGGGAGAAATTGTCCACATCTTATTTCAACGTGCAAGAAAAAGAAGAAGAAGAAAAAGAAGAAGAAGGAAGGGGAGGAGGAGGAGGAAGAGGAGGCAGAGAAGGAGAAGGAGGAGAAGAAGGTGGACGAGGAGGAGGAGAAGGAAGAGGAGGAGGAGAAGAAAGGAAGAAGAAGAAGGAGATGGGAAGGAGAAGAAGAGAAAGAAGGAGGAGAAGAAGCTGATGAGAAGAAAATGAAGAAAGGAGGATAAGGAGGAGGAGATGGAGGGGGAGAAGAGGAGGGGGGAGGAAGAGGAGGAGGAGGAAAAGAAGAAGAAGAAGAAGAAGAAGAAGAAGGGAAGGAGTATATGAGAGAAAAGAAGAAAGAGAGGATCTAGGAAGCTAAGAAGAAGAAGATGAAGAAGAAGGAGGAGGAGGAGGAGGTGGAGGAGGAGGAAAAGGAGGAGAAGGAGGAGGTGTGGATAGGAGGAGGAGAAGAAGAAGAACAAGACGGAGGAAGAGGAGGAGGAGGAAGCGGGGTGGGGAGGAGGAGAAGAAGAAGAAGGAGGAGGAGGAGGAGGAAGAGGAGGAGAAGTATACACCCATAATGCATCCATTATACAGCCATTATGCACTGCTTTCCATCCAGTCAACTTTCTCTCCTCTGAAAGAGGAGATGCATTCAGTTTCGCACAACCAAGTCTAGCCTTCACACGCACCTGAGGTGCTGTGGATTGTCATATAGGGGATAACCATCCTAGAAAACTGGCAGTAGGGGAACTAACTCTACACTTCTACAAGCAGGATGACAACCTGTTACAATGGACAGTGAACTGGCGGTAGGGGAACAAACTCTACTCTGCTACCACCGGAATGACAAATCTGCTACGATGAGAAGTGAAGTGGCAGTAAGGGAACTAACCCTATACCGCTACCACCGTGAAATTGCCGATTTTTATGCTGGACGCCAAGACTGAGGAGGATACAACCTCGCGACGTCTCAGCAACTGTGAATCGCGTGCTTTAGCATGAGCTAACCTGGCCCTCATTGAAGTCAGCCCTGCAGTTGGTGTGGCTGGACACCAAAAAAAAAATAATGCGCCAAGGCCTTGCTTAAGTAGTCGAGTATATATAGACTGGCGCAAATCGACTGTTTAGAGGATGTTTATTGTGTCTGAAAGTTGATTCTCCTCATTTTCGTTCATACAGCCATCAAGGTACAAGCCAGGTGGTTCCATGCAGACAGATTAAAATCAAAGGAATGGGACTATTTGGAGGTTTCCAGCTGGCGCAAAGATAGGGTCACGGGTGAGTGCAAAGGCCTCACACGTGATTAAGCAAAGGGAAGGTCATGCACTTGAAAATTGTGATTTCATCAGTGAAAATCCCCCCAAACAAGGTAAATAACTGGTGAGCTGTTCTTCTGATCAACTATTAGTTTAACATTTTAATGCCGGCTCAAACTTATGGTGTGCCTCAAAACGCTTACATGGATCATATAGTGTTTTGGTGCCAAATCCTAATTGTGGCGTGTGGCCTGTTGTTCATAATATGGCCCAGCCGAGCGCTGAGAACACAGGAGGGATACTAGGGAAAGGAGGAAGAGGAGGGGTAGAAAGGAGACAAGGACTGAGCTTTGGTGTAGGCTAGGTCTATGATGGTCAGGACGCTTTCCTGCGCACCTCTACGAAAGTTGGAGGAGAGGCCTGGTTTGAAGGCATGAAAATGCCAGCTCCCTCCCCTCACACATTCCCTCTGCTCCCTTTTCTTTTCTTCTGCCTTTTTTTTTTCTTAATGAGTTAATTAGTGCTCTCCTCGACAAGTTGTACACCCCCAAACTGGGTCC
>CM031610.1:46498798-46506298 GCA_018398815.1 Conus ventricosus | reverse complement strand
ATAATTATAAGTGATATCATTGTTTCATAATTACTCGTACTCTTGCTGTTTACATGCTCTGGCATTATTGATCGGACTGAACAACAACAACAGCAAACAAGTTTTGCAAAGGCGCAGAATGCTGGAAAGGTAGAAAATACTACCACATTTTAAAAAAAAAAATCGTCCACGGATTAATAGGGTCATAAAGTTGTCTTCTTTCTTTTCACACTTTATCTGATGTCTTAACAGCATCAGAACTAACGAGAATGACTATTTGCGACTGAAAGGACTGTTTTCCTGTGAGGGTTAACTTTTTCCCCCCCTTAACCTTAAAATTACTGTTTCCCGTCAAAATTACAACTCTCACGTCATAATTACCCTGTTCTTGCAATGGCAAACTACAGTCACGCCAAACGCAGTTATCATCGCTGTCTTCGAGTCATACATTTCTCTTTTCCTTACGACTTTTTGAATCGAATGAATTGCCATATACCAAGCCACCCTACCTGTGATCGGGAAATGACGTATGTGATAAGGTGCGTAGAGATACAAAAGGGACTGGCTACAGGAAGAGGTCTTTGTGACAGATCGTCGTGTGATCGTCCGTTGTCTGTGGCGATGATGGATGATGATGACGACGAGAAGCAAGACACTGGGAGAGTTGACAGGTAACAGATGATGCGATAGGATTAGGGACTTGTCTTGTCTGTTGTATTGGAACAGGGTTACCCCCCTTTAACCCGACAACCCAACCCTTTCCGCTGCTGTGAAAATGTGTTGTGTGATGGAGGGGTTGAGGCGTGTGTTGTTCGTGCGTTATACGTATGTGTCCGGGTTGTGGTGTTGTAGTGGTTTTAAGGGCACGAGCGCAGTGTGTGTGTGTTGTGTGTGTGTGTGTGTGTGTGTGTGTTGTGCGTGCGTGCGTGCATGCATGCGTGCGTACGTGCGTCCGTCCGTCCGTCCGTCCCCGCGCGTGCGTGCGTGTGTGTGTGTGTGTGTGTGTGTGTGTGTGTGTGTGTGTGTGTGTGTGTGTGTGTGTGTGTGTTTGCGCGCGCATGCACACTCACATGTGCGCACGTGCGCACGCATATAGACACCGTGTTTGTACAAGTGCATAAGGGCCAACTGGAATATAATTATGTAAAGGAAATAGAGAGATGGGACGACGAGAGACAGAAGGAGCGTGGAGGAAAACGAAGGGAGCCCTTGGCTAGTTAGATGATAATCTTATACTCCCTCCTCGCCCCTCCCGCCGACACTTCACCCCAACACTCACTTTTTCTCTACGTGTCGTCTACTTGGCAACCAGTCTTTGCATTTCTATTTGTCTTATCAGACACTTGTGGGTATAGCCTGTGTGTGTGTGTGTGTGTGTGTGTGTGTGTGTGTGTGTGTGTGTGTGTGTGAGAGGAGAGAGAGAGAGAGAGAGAGAGAGAGAGAGAGAGAGAGGAGAGAGAGAGAGAGAGAGAGCAGGTGTGTGTGCGTACTTGAGTGCGAGTGTGAGTGTGAATGTGTGTGTGTGTGTGTGTGTGTGTGTGTGTGTGTGTGTGTGTGTGTGTGTGTGTGTGTGCATGCGTGCGCGCGCGAGTGTTTGTGTGTGTTGTCTGTGTACAAATGCGTTCGTATGTGCGTGCGTTTCTTTGTGTGCGTGCATGCGCGCGCGTGTGTGTGTGTCTGAGTGTGTGTGGGCGCGCGCCTGCGTGTGTTTGCGTGCGCGTTTTCTGCGTACGCGCATTTGTGCGTGTTTGCCTTTTCCGTGCGAGACTCCGCCCCCCCCCCTCCCCCTTCCACGCCCTTATCTCCTCACATATATCTGTGTAAATATTCCACATCAATACTGTCGAAAGGAACTAACTGTATGATGTGGAGGTAGACCTGTAGATAGACAGTGGAGGCTTGCAGCATTCAGTCCTTTTTCTCTCCTTTTTTCCCCAACTGTCCGGGGGCCAGGCAGAACATGACTATCTTGTCAGGAGGTGGCTGCAACAGGAGAAATGCTTTGATGGAGTGCGCACATTCCGATTGACAGCGCCGTGTGCATTTCCGTGTGGCCCTGTAGGCTTTTCTATTTAAGACAGCGTCTTCACATACTCAGGTACGCGCCATACACATACACATACACACACACACTCACACACACACTCACACTCACAAACAGACACAGACACACAGACGAACACATAGACACAGACACAGACAGACAGAAGACAGACAGACAGACAGACAGACAGACACACACACACACACACACAGATACACACGCACACACACACACACAGAGACGCACACACACACACACAGATGCACACACACACACCACACACACACACACACAGACACAGATACACACACAGACACACGGACATGCGCCCGCGCGCGCGCGCGCGCGCGCACACACACACACACACATACACACACACACACACACACACACACACACACATGCGCACGCGCACGCGCACGCGCGCTCACACACATACGAAGGCTGGGAAGTCTTGAGTCCGAGTCATCTATCTGTGGGTTTGTTCGGCTCTGGGTGATTCTTACGCGTCGCTTGCAGGCTCTAAGTGGGGAGGCTATGAGCACACAGTCAAGCTCTATCTATTTAAATTGGTGCGTCTCCGAGTACGACTCAAGTACGGTAACTCTTGGCTCCCATGATGATATGATTATATGCCCATAACTGCCAGCGAATTCTGTTTCAGTAGGATACCAAGCTACCTAGCACAAACGCTGGGCCGACACAACAGATGGACACAGGGCGAACAAAGAGACATCACTCCCCAAAAATGTTGTTCAAGGCTTGCTCATCTCCCCTGCGTTTGACATATATATATACAGTCTACTTCGTTTATAACGTCGCCGGATATAACGTCACCCCGTTATAACGTCACCCAAAGACCGGTCCTGGCGCAATTCCTTCTTTCCAAGACTATTTTAACCTCGGATATTACGTCACCGGATATAACGTCACCCCGTTATAACGTCACTCATCCATGTCGGTTATAACGTCATACCAATCCCCATGGCAGTTTGCAAAATCATCGATTACAGCGGCTTCAGCTGCAGCCTTCAGTTACAAGTCATACAACCTCACGCCGGATGTGCCCCTCACTCTCTCTAGCCTACCCCCACCAACCTCTCCTCCCTCTTCACGCTTACGGAACCTGCTCTGGTTTTCCCGCAGTCTCTGCCCCATCGCACGTACATTTCACGGATGTGACATGACGGTTTGGAAAAATGGCGACTGCTACTAAGGATGCTGCGAAGAGAAAGTCTCTTTCATTGAAAGAAAAAATTGACATCATCAAAAAGGCTGAGGATAATCCTGTCCTGTCCACGACATGCATGCATGGTTACTCCTGCGCTTGCGCGTGCGAATGGATCTGTCTACTTCTGTCCTTCAATCACGCATATAAAAAAAAGTCGATTATTGAAATGACGGTAGGAGGAGGACGAGAGGATGAAAAGAGACTACGACGTTGTTTTTTTTCGTCCGTAGTATACTGACTACAGCTGCCCTCGGCGTGGACTGAGCTTCACTTTCAACTGGTCTTGTCGACTGAGTAGGTCGCTCAGGCTAAATTTTAAAGGTAAACACTAAATGCAATGAACCGACAAACTGAGAAAAGTGATACTGCACTCTGAGTGCACTATTATGACTATACTTGGAAAGCGATGGACGTTATATCAGGTGACGTTATAATAATAATATAAGCCAAATAGACAGTAATTATAAGGACCCATGAAGTTCTCGTCATTTTCATTTCTTCGGACAGGTCAAGATGTAGCAAAATATGAATAAAAACACTGAATAAACATCCTCCGAAGACGGAGTACGGCTGTCTACGAGGCGGGATAATCAAAATTGGTCGTGCACGCAATCTTTCCACTGTGGATGACAGAGTCACCTTTCTCTGTGTCACGACCGACCCCTGGAGGTCTGCCCTGACAGGATCAGTCTAGGTGGGAGTGAAGGGAGTGACTGACCTCACACGCCCCGCAAGAGACCACACAATAAAGATTACGATACAACACCCCATTTATTCACACCAACATACAGTCATAAATAAGCATTCCAACACACACAACAGCACAATCACAATCAAGCATTCCAACACACACAACATGCACAATTATAAATAAACATTTCACCATACGACGTACACAATCACAATCACAGCATTTCAACACATGTGACATATACACAATTATAAATAAACATTTCCAGCATCCATCCCTTCCCACACCATGGAGTGCCTCCACACCCCTGCCTCTCCAAAGTCAACTGGGAGCACCCTGTCGCACTAGGTGCTCCAAACCGGGTCGGTTCTTGAAAAGAGTCGTTCAAGGCCGACACCCTTGACACGCACAAGCAGACAGTGAAGAGCGCGTCCTGGGGGGGAGGGGGGGGGGGGGAAACGTGGCGTTGTTACTGGAGGTCCTGGACGGGGATCAGGACGGCCAGTCAAGCCGGCGGGCTTTTCTACCAGTCCGCGGTCCCGACCAGAGCGTGGCCTCAACCAGCGCGTGGCACCAACCAGTCCACGGTCCCAACCAGCGCGTGGCACCAACCAGTCGCGGTCCCGACCAGAGCGTGGCCCCAACCAGCGCGTGGCACCAACCAGTCCAGGCTCCGGGTTGAAGCCCCCGGGAGGGGGGGAAAGGTAGCTGGGAGGAGAGAAGAAAGGGAGGGAAGGAAGAAGGGTACTGGAACCCCGCCGTCAGTACAATCTGACCCATGCTGTTAAATCCTAACAGCCACTCGCATGATGGGCGAGGGGAGGTCTACTAACAACACCAGCTCAAACACAGACTGAGCATAACACAGTAAACCAATCAAATCAGGAATGTTTGTTAAAGTCTTCTCACACGAAGCAGGTAAAGACTGCATTAAATCAACAGGCTATAAAACCAATATGAATTATCTTCACCCTTCTCTCACTCACGTTTAACAATTTCCTTTCTTAGGAAATAAACCAACACAGCGACCATCGCTTTATAACTGCCACCACATTTGCAAATAATAATTCAATGGCATAATTGTCACATTTTATAGCCACATTTTAAAATAACACAAATCTCCAACCACGCATCCGAACGACAAATCATGCGTACGCACGCTCGCAAATAAAACTCGTTCTTCTTGCACACACAAACAGACGGTGGCCGAAGGATAAGAGTCCGGCGAATGTGACAGGGGCGGACGAGCGAGACCAAGCAAGTACCAACCCTGAATCACCAGGTTCTCTCCCATCCCCACCGACTACCGCATCACGAGATGCATAAACAGGAGAAAGAATTTTGGATACAATTTAGAATGGCAAGGTTTAAAGACTGAATTAACCAGAAAAAAAGGTCTCAAACAATATTTCTCTTACAATTTTGAAAACAAAAGAAAATTGCGCAAAAGAGAATAAGCCGGCTAACAAACAACAAACCAAAACAAACAACCACGAAACTGATGCTTACCAGCTACCCGTGGGTGACCCCGAAGAGGCGGGTTCAAACGACTCTCTCTGCCCTCTGTCCAGTCGAGAGGACAGAGGCGCAGATGCGGAAAAAGAAGAAGTGATGTCCCTCTCCTACAGGCCGACTGTAGGAATTGAAGATACCGACTGTACCTTCGACGATACGGTGAAGAACCAAGACCGGAGCAGGCGCTCCAGAGACATCTTCCGCTCGAGTGAAGAGCTAACCTCCCTCAGCGATGGCGGCCAACATGCCACGCTACGTCACAGAGTGAGCATACTTCAAACTAAAAGAAATGAAGCACGTGCGACAGGTAAAAAGACAGGCGAGAGGCCGATAGACAGCCAGTACAAGAAAAAGATACCCACCACCCGTGAACCTGCAGGATGAATGCACGGGCAGTGGAATTAGAGAGAGAGAGGAGAAAGTAAACTAACCTGAACTAAACCACACCAAAGGTGCAACCACACCACAAGCCACATTAAGGGACAGATATACGACAACAACGACGACAATAAACAAATGAATAATCCGCCATCCCAGTTGGGTCAAACGTCGTAGGCCTCGTGACAAACTCGTGACACTCTGTACCAAGTGACCCTGTGAGTGTTTAGCGCAGGTATAACAGCAACTGAAGAAACGTGTCTCTTCTGCTTTTTTCTGCCCAAAAAAGAACGACAGCTGACACAAGTAATCGCATTTCATTCATATGATATCTTAGTGGAATTGCTAACGACAGCCAAGTGTGTACACGAGGCTTAACGTCGGACACCTAATTAAAGAGACGGCAACAGAGTCTAACACACCATTCAGAAATACTGGCAATCTGTTTGGGAGACAGTATTCACAATATATACGACAGCCTTGTGTGCGTGTCCATAAGGCCAATAACGTCGGACACCCTAATTAAACAGATTGTCAATGGGGCCAGACAGAGCCTGACACACCAATAAGAAATACAAGCAATCTGTCTCAGAAATAGCACTCGCAATACTGTACATTGATGCGATTGCAGAATTGCGGGGAAAATTTTGTGTATGAAATTTTGTATTCATGGTCTAGCTTTTAGAAACTTGCGAAGAAGAGAATATCTCAGAATTCTGTATATGAGGAAGTGAATCAAAGATTATTGTAATAAGTTAGTTTAAAACTTACAACAATATGTTGTTGTGATTCTTAAACAACGTAATTTTGTACTTTTCATTTCTGACACAGTTTTATAAAAAGTCAGTACTTTAGAAAGGGACATAACGCTTGAACTCCGGTTATAACGTCACCCGCGCGTAAAGTGACGTTATAACCGATAACCGGATATAGCGTCACCGGATATAACGTCGCTCAAAAACATTCCCCAAGGGTTGACGTAATATTCGGAGTCGACTGTGTGTGTGTGTGTGTATATATATATATATATATATATATATATATATATATATATATATATATATTATATATAGTTTTAAAACAAGTTAAAAGTTTAAACTAGAAGAAAAAGAAACACCCGAAGGTGCTGGAGGACCCAGAGAAGCACCTTCTTCACCTGCCTTTAGAGCAGTCCTGTACCACCCCTTTGGGGGCCTGCGCTGTGTTGACGATGGGTACAGGCACGCGCAGGACACTCCATTAAGATATCAAGGGACATAACTGCTCCTGAACAGAGGTAAATTAGACTACAGGATGCAGCTCATAACAGCCTTAAAGTAGCATCCCCATGGGTTGTACCAGCCCGTTATTTCATGACTGCAGAGCCCACCGGCGAAAAACACCACCCTCCAGCTGCCGAGCACACCCACAGACCCAACCACCCCTGCCCACGGACAGATGAAGACGGTGCCACTCCAGACACAGCCAAGCTTTCGCCATACGGTCTTATGTGCCCTAAGAGAGAATCCAAAGTTGTAGTCTTTCCCTGTCAACAGGGGCTTTCCCTGTGGTCAGTGGGTCTTTCCTCACCCTCATGGACCTTTCTCCAGGGTCAGCCTAGTTAAGGCAAAGAGAAAAAGAAACACCGAAGGTGCTGGGAGGACCCAGAGAAGCACCGTCTTC
>CM031610.1:46491298-46493798 GCA_018398815.1 Conus ventricosus | reverse complement strand
CGCACGCGCGCGCACACACTCACACACACACACACACACACACACACACACACACACACACACACATATTCGTACGTAGGCCCATACTAGCATTTTGCATACACTATTTCCATTTCTCTCATCCACTCATTTCTGCATTATTTTGTCTAATATCACTTTAAGTGAACAGACGTTAAATTGAAGAACTAACTAACACATTAAACCGTAAAACTCAGGATCCGTACACGCTAACACTTCTTCCTTCCTTCTCTCCACAACACAACATTATCCCCCAACATCACCTCCTCTTGTCCATCATCACCTCTCTCCCCTCCCACCCTTTCCCCTCCCCCCCTCCCCTTCCACGCCCTCTTCTCAAGCCCATCATCACTCTCTCCCTGATGCTTCCTCCCGACGAAGAACCTCAAGAGACCCGACATGAGCATGGTCAGCGAGGCAGACTCCCTCTCGTAGGCATGCATCACCACCCCCATCGCCACCGCGAATACCAGCACGTACCCGTGAGGCACGTGCAGCCTTGACCCCGCGCGTGACCCTTTGCCCAGCACGTGCAGCGCGTTCAGCATCTGCGGGATGAGGAAGAGCACAAGCTCCTTGCGGCGGCTAGAACGCTCCAGGAGAACGGAGAAGCCGCACACGAAGCCTGCTGTGGCGGAATGTAGGTGGGGAGAGGTGGGGGTCTGCCCGCCGCGTGACGTAGGAGGCAGATGACGTACTTGGCCAGGAAGACCATGGCGGCCAGGAAGAGGGTGGAGTAGGTCAGGTTGCGGGCCAGTGACGTCAGCACGTACTGTGGTCTGCAATAGGAGGAGAAGGAGGAGGAGGAGGAGGAGAGGGTGGTGGAGAAGGTCTCTGTGTGTCTGTGTGAAATGAAATTATAGTGTAAGTCGTGACAACATTCACAAAACATCACTTGTAGGGCAGTGTGCCTGCTTGCTACCCGTTTACACACACACACACACACACACACACACACACACACACACACACACACACAGACACACACACACACACAGACACAGACACACACACACACACACACACACACACACACACACAGAGAAACCACACACACACACACACACACACACACACACACACACACACACACATATATATATAATATATATATATATATATATATATATATATATATATATATATATATATATGTGTCAAAGTCAAAGTCAAAATTTTATTTCCAGATGGAACATTGAATAAGCAGAGAAACTGCTTTTTTACATCAAGCCATCATAACAAAACAAAGAAACTTGAATAATAAAATAATGAAAACGAAGAAATACAAAGAGTGAAAACCAGCGGAAAAGGGTGAGGGAGGTGGTGGGGTGAAATCTGAGGGGGATGAGGAGGGGAGAGGAAATAGGAGGAGGGAGGGGGTAGGATGGAGGCGTGGGGTGGAGGGAGAAGGAGTACAAAAAAGAATTCAAGCCTGTTATAATTATCATATCAAGGAAATAACAAGAGAGAGAGAGAGAGAAGAGAGAGAGAGAGAGAGAGAGAGAGAGAAGAGAGTTAAGTTATGTACAATATCAATACATTGTCTACAAAGCATACACATGCATAAACAGACATGTACATAGGCATAAACATACACACAAGGATACATCATGTAAAATCACTGAAAAGTTATTTCAAAGGAATTTGAGAAAATATTGATTGCTAACCATCCATGAGATGCTTTTTCAGATTTTTCTTAAACTGATTTTTGTTCTTTATGTTTTTCAAAGTGATTGGTAGCTTGTTCCATACATTTCCACCGGAGTACAAAAGACTAGATTTATAAAGATTATTTCTTGGTCTAGGAAAGGATAATAAATGACTATGTCTATAAGTGTTAGTTGTAAATGAATCTCTTATCTTTTTAGGAGCATATCCGTTTGTAACATTATGCATGCATACTGCCTTGTTGAACAAAAGTCTGTTGTAGAAGGTTAACATATTAAGTTGTTTATAGTCTTCTGTTGTTAGGGTGCTTGATTTTAGTAATACTAATTTTAATGCTCTTTTATACATTCGATGGATAATTTTCAAGTTGGTTTCACTGCAGTTATCCCATAGGGTTGATGCATAATCAATGATTGATAGAATATGAGCACAGAAAAAGAGCTTTCGAGAATGGGTGTCCAGGAAGTTCTTAATCTTGGCTAATTGAAGTAATTTGTTTGAGAGACGTTTCCCCATTGACGTTATGTGGTCGGTCCATGTTAAATCTTATCTATTATTACTCCTAGTATTTTATGTGAGTCGACTTCTTCTATTTTTTGGTCAGATATAAACAATGGTGGAAATTTTGACTTCATCTTTTGTCTTTTTTGTCGGGCACATACAAACATGCACTTGGTTTTACTTGCATTTAAGGACATATGGTTCAACTGAGTCCATTCGATAAGTTTTTTAACATCATTTTGGAGGTTACTAGCTAATCTATATGGATCTGAATCACTGTGTGTGTGTGTGTGTGTGTGTGTGTGTGTGTGTG
>CM031610.1:46461298-46488798 GCA_018398815.1 Conus ventricosus | reverse complement strand
AAACAAAACAAAAAACAAAAATACAGACACATCGTCGTACAGTTCACACACACACACACACACACACACACACCACACACACACACACACACATACACACACACACACACACACACACACACACACACACACACACACCACCACCACCACCACCACCACCACACTTACATACACACATTTATCACCTAAAGAACACGCACAAATCACCATACACATGACAAAGGAAGGTAATGGACAGATCTACTACGCATATTGCCATAGAACAATCGTATCGTCACAGATTTGAAAAGTAACCCATACATACACACAGAGACACGCAGACATTTGCTTATGCATCTGAAATCACGTCATCGCTTGATTTAGGAGGACGAAAGCAACACCAACTGAAAACACCTCACATCTTTCCGTTTAAACGGACGTCAAACCGCTATCACCCCACCCACCTCTTCTTAAGCACCTCTCTCTTAAACACCAGCACGGGCGCCAAATGGATCGGCAGGTACAGCTTGACAAAGGAAGGCAGGCTGCGGATCAGGTCCAGGAGCGCGTGCCGCGTGCACGTGCCCTCGTGCAGCCCTGCTTCCTGGCAGGTGAGGAAGCGCTCCCGGGAACCCGGAAGAGCCTCTCCAGCACCTCGTGGGAGTAGTCCCGGGACCACTTCAGCACGGAGTAGTAGTAGCCCTGAGGCAGCAACGTGGGGAACAGGGCCACGCAGGAGGTCAGCACGGAGCAGCACGCGCAGAAGGCCACGGTCTCCGCGTGGGGGAGGGGTTTCACCACGCCCCGGGACACCAGCGTGGAGGCACCTGCGCCGAGGGCGCGTGCGGCGGCGAAGAAAGTCAGGGTCTTCTGTCGTGAGGGGTTTTCCAGCGCCATGCTTAGCGCCGCCACGCCGCCTGCTAGACCGTAATTCCAGCCGTCCTGTGCGCGCACGTGCACACACACACACACACACACACACACACACACACACACACACACACACACACACACACGCACCCACGAAAGCACGCACGCAAGCGGAAACGCGCGCACACGCACGCATATACACACGCATGTACGCACGCACACGCACGCGCACGCACACGCACGCGCACGCACACGCACGCGCACGCACACGCACGCGCACGCACACATGCATGCACGCACACACACACACACACACACACACACACACACACACACACACACACACGCACACGCACGCACGCACGTACGCACGCGCGCGCGCAAGTGTAAAACGATGAGTTAGCTCACAGTGTGTTTCCTACCTGTGGGAACTAATGAACTATTTAGTGTTTTTTGAAACGATCAGTCTGTTGCCATCTACCTCCTATAGGAAATTTAACACTTTCAGGTGTTTCTACCTTCTTGAAGAACCTGACAATACTTGGTGTTTTCTACCTTCGTCAAGAAACTTAAGACTATACTTTCAGGTGTTTTCTACCTTCTTGAAGAACCTGACAATACTTGGTGTTTTCTACCTTCGCGTCAAGAAACTTAAGACTATTAGGTGGTTTCCACCTCCGTAAAGAAACTGAAACAATCTGATATTTTCTACCTTCTTAAAGAAAACTGACACTACCCGGTATGTTCTACTCTCCTGAAGAAACTGACACTATCTGGAAACTGACACTGTGCATAACGTTTTCTAATGCTTGATAGTTCTGCAAAAAAAATTTCCCGGTTTGAGTTTTCGATTTCAATTAAATCATGCTCAAACCGATTACCCGTCGCATTTTCAGAGCCGAACGTTCCGGTTTCTTGTGCATACTCTTGATTGCTGTGAAAATCCCCCATCAGCTTTGTTTCAGAGAAAATGAAATCTGTCAGAATAAGGTAAACACAAATGGTAGTAACCCTTACTTAGCTTTCATGGACATTGAAAATAAGGCAATTTCTGGGAAACTGAAAGAAATCCACCTGACTGGTGCTTTGAAGAAAGTAACGAGAACCAGTGCAGTATGTAGATTTACAACACTGAGGAAACTGACAAGTACCAGTGCTGTGTGTATATTTACAACACTGAGGAAACTGACAAGTACCAGTGCTGTGTGTATATTTACAACACTGAGGAAACTGACAAGTACCGGTGCTGTGTGTATATTTACAACACTGAGGAAACTGACAAGTACCGGTGCTGTGTGTATATTTACAACACTGAGGAAACTGACAAGTACCAGTGCTGTGTGTATATTTACAACACTGAGGAAACTGACAAGTACCGGTGCTGTGTGTATATTTACAACACTGAGGAAACTGACAAGTACCGGTGCTGTGTGTATATTTACAACACTGAGGAAACTGACAAGTACCGGTGCTGTGTGTATATTTACAACACTGAGGAAACCGACAAGTACCAGTGCTGTGTGCAGATTTACAACACTGAGGAAACTGACACTAAGGTCAGATTGTCCTGGTGAATTAACCCTAGTTCTCTTGATCCAGATGTCCTAGGGTTCACTTCCCGTTTCAGACAGCATCAGTGCGGACCCCAACGTCTTCCAAGTCTCTCGGATGACACTGCAATTAGCGTTCCCGTGTGTGAACGCATGAAGTAAAAACAAACAAGCACGAGAACTCCCATATCATGCATTGTAAAAGAGTTAACATCATGTGCCAATGGGAGGGGTCTTATACTCACACACACACACACACACACACACACACACACACACACACACACACACACACACACACACACACGCTGACTGACTGAAACCATTTACTGTCAGATTAACATAGTGTTGTACTGACAAACACCACACACACACACACACACACACACACACACACACACACACACACACACACACACACACACACATACGCCGAACATGAATACATGTGTCGAATTCAGACATCATCCCCGAATATGGAATGTGGCAACCTCATGGTGTGATGAAAAAAGTGGCGTATACAAAAAACTCATCTACGGTGAACTTACGAGTTTTAGAAGAAGAAGAAGAAGAAGTTGAGGAGGAGGAGGAGGAGGAGGAGGAGGAGGAGGTGGTGGTGGAGGAAGAAGAAGAAGAAGAAGAAGAAGAAGAAGAAGAAGAAGAAGAAGAAGAAGAAGAAGTTGAGGAGGAGAAGGAAGAAGAAGAAGAAGAAGAAGAAGATGAAGAAGAAGAAGAAGAAGAAGAAGAAGAAGAAGTTGAGGAGGAGGAGGAGGAGAAGGAAGAAGAAGAAGAAGAAGAAGAAGAAGAAGAAGAAGAAGAAAAAAGAAAAAGAAAAAGAAGTTGAGGAGGAGGAGGAGGAGGAGGAGGAGAGGAGGAGGAGAAGAAGAAGAAGAAGAAGAAGAAGAAGAGAAGAAAGAAGAAGAAGAAGAAGAAGTTGAGGGGAGGAGGAGGAGGAGGAGAAAGAAGAAGAAGAAGAAGAAGAAGAAGAAGAAGAAGAAGTAAAAGAAGAAGAAGAAGAAGAAGTTGAGGAGGAGGAGGAGAGAAGAAGAAGAAGAAGAAGAAGAAGAAGAAGAAGAAGAAGAAGGAAGAAGAAGTTGAGGAGGAGGAGGAGAAGGAAGAGAAGAAGAAGAAGAAGAAGAAAGAAGAAGAAGAAGAAGAAGTAGAAGAAGAAGACTACCTGGTGTTTCCTGTAGCGGTGCAGAGTGGCGACCGCCAGGTGATAGAGGCTGGGGTACAGACCAAGGAAGGCGGCGAACCGCAGACAGTCAGAGCTCATCACTGCTCGCCATACTGCTGGTACACTGTGTGGACGTTCAGCAGGGTCATGTGTGAATAAGACTGTATTCAAAACAAATATACATGAGCGCGCGCACACAGACACATACTCAAAATGAGCGCGCGCGCACACACACACACACACACACACACACACACACCACACACACACACACCACGCCACAAACACACACACACACACACACGCCACAAACACACACATACACACACACACACACACACACCACACACACACACACACACACACACACACACACACACGCGCGCGCGCGCGCACGAAGAACCCTTACATGAACGACTCTCTCTCTCTCTCTCTCTCTCTCTCTCTTCTCTCTCTCCCCTCCCTCCCTCCCTCCCTCCCTCCCTCTCTCTCTCTCTCTCTCTCTCTCTCTCTCTGTATATATTTATTCAGCCCTATCCAAACTAGGCCTGTGGCAGGTTCAGAATCGACGATCTGTCGGACGTGATCATTATCAGGTCGCCATAAGAACCCCACCCCTCCACCCCCCGAAGAAACGCTGCACTGCAGCAAAGTCACTACGGTGGTGTCCAGTGCTGCTTGTACTCATCCGAGGAACGGAAGAAACCACACATTAAGAGCTCCTACTGACGACATTCATTGTTTAGTTACGGAGTTAGTGTGAGTCAGCGCCCCATCCCCCCCTCCCCCCCCCCCCCCCCCCCCCCCCCCCCCGCGCGCGCCTCTTTAGCCGCCTCTCAAAAACTCTTTCCACTGACAGTCCCCACAAACTTGCCGAAACCGACGGCTTTGGCATGAAGTCACCTCGATCGTAGACGTAGAGGAGACACTGCAAGCGAGGCCACTACGGGAGAATGGCAACAAGATTAGAGTACTTGACACTTCAATCATTTATGATAAACGAGGATGAGGATGATGAAGATGGTGCTATAGAGTTTCATTCTGGTCTTGAATCACAGGAAAGGACAACACACCATCATGCTTCCTTTCATTAGATCCCAGCGTCAACCAGGCCCGGCGCAAGGACACCTGCAGTGTTGGTCAAGAATTCCCAGCAAACACTCTCATAGACGCACCCGGACCCACGAAGTGGATCAAACTTGACTGTGTGGTTCTAGTCTTTCCTTTTCGAGCGCATAGAACACACAACTCTGACTACGCGCTGGACGAATCGAAAATCCCACCGATAGATGCTTCTGATAAGATTCGAACCCACGACCTCCACGGCTACTAACCGCGATGCTAACCACTGTGGATGGTAGTTAAACATTTTCGTTCGATTAACAGCGAAAAAAGCACCAGCGTGTAACCATTAAACCACTGATCTTGATTTTGCATCGTTGTGGGCTTCAAAGTATCTGAATTATTATCGCGGGTCGTCCCATCCCGAGTTCAAAGCTGGTAAAATTATAAATCAGGTTAAGGTCGCCTGTATCAGGCCAGTACTTGCCAAGGACCAGCGTGGGTTTGCTTGACGTTCACGCGAGTCGATGGGAGACTCAAACACGGCTGGAAGCTTGTCGTAGTGTGGGTTATGTTCTGTATAGTACCATGGACAGGTCGCGTAATCTATACTACGATGAATATCATACGGTGGGCGTACTTGTCCAAATGTCATTTCCGCATTTTGCGCTTGCCGCCAGCAACACAGCTGCTTCAGTTAATAAAGAATGGAGAATGTCACCAAATGAAAAAGCGCTACAAGTTATCTCAAACGTAGCCCAAGATTCAAAAGTTTGTTACAATGCTCTCATGGAAAAGTTAATGATAGTTGATGTTAACTCATTTGCTCAGTGGGAATGTGAACTAGAATTCGCGATAGACCGGGGAAAAAAAACTCATGCGATAGAACGGGGGAAAAACTTAAAATAAACTACTATAATTACAGAAATAAAACTCAGATGGTTTTAGATTAGAATATGCCATAACATTCTCGTTACAATTAGTATTCTGAACAAAATGGGTATAAGTGATAAACACACACACACACACACACACACACACACACACACACACACACACACACCACACCACACACACACACACACATACATGCGCGCGCGCATTCTTACATCCATACATGTTAATACATGAACATTCCCTTTCACAGAACAAAAACATATGAAGGAGAGAAGTGAAAGACAGAGAAAGGAGGGAAGCGGGAAGGAAAGAAGGAAGGCAGGAAGGGATTGAGAAACTGATACAAACACACTTCACCGGCGTCAGTGTTTTGCAACACCGGTGTTTGTGAAGTATATGACATGACATGATGGAGACGAACAAAACGATAGAACATAATACATAAACCGCTTCGTCTACCTGTGGTGTTTGTGTGTGTTGTGTGTGTGGTGTGCAGCTGCGTGCGGGGGTGCTGTGCGTGGTGCGTGCGTGCTGCGTGCGTGCGTGCGTGTGCGTGTGTGTGTGTGTGTGTGTGTGTGGTGGTGGTGTGTATGTGTGTGTGTGTGTGTGTGTGCGTGCGTGAGTGTGGCAGATAAACAGACAGACAGACAGAGACAAAGAGGTCATACTGAACACGTCGAGATGTGCTAGCAATAGTTTGAAGAATCTCCTCAGCCTGGGGTGTTGTAATGCAAATGAAAATCGCAACGACACGCACACACATACCGTCCCAACCCCCTCTCCCGCCGTCCGCCACTTCCCTCCTCCCTCCCTCTTCTCTCTCTCCACAGACACGCACGCACGCACGCTCACACACAAACCACATACGCACCGAACACACACACACACACACACCACACACACACACACACACGCGCGCACGCGCGCGCGCACACACACACACAGCACACACACACACACACACAACCACACACACACACACACACACACACACACACACACACACACACACACACCACCTTTTTCACGCCACACACCTTCCCACTCACCTTTACGAAACGGGTTCCTCATGAAAGCCGTGAAGGTTCGAACTCCAGCATAAATGGTCACACCGGTGCCAAAGCTGCGAAGGAACCGCCGCACAAACAACACCCCCTGCCTCACTGCCCAGTCCTTAGTGGTCAGTAACGACAAGGAAGAACGAGGATCCACATCGTCAACGTCGTCCTCGTCCTCCCCGGTGTCCATCGTGGGGCTACTACTACTGCTACTGCTATGCCCTCCAGCCTCCAGCCCATTGCAGCTCTTAGCAGCGGGTCGTCCAACGCGGCTGACGTGTTCACGGTGATTGCGTGACATGCTTCACTGGTTTTCTATATATAGGAGGCTAATGGTTTCGAAAGGTCGTTATTTCTGGTTTTTTTTTTTTCTTATTTATCATCATCATCATCATCATCATCATCATTATTATCGTCGATGTCGTCGTCGTCGTCATCATCACCATCTTCATGATCATGATGATAATGATGATGATGATCCTGACCATCATCATCATCTCGTCGTCATCGTCATCATCATCAAGAAAACGTTGGTAATCACTGTTTTGACATATATCTCACACTTCCTGTCACCATTAAGAAAAAAAGCAATAGTTACTGCTTTGACAGCAATTTTGACTGTTTTTACATCTCCTCCTCTTCCACCTCCTCCTCCTTGGCATCATCATCATCATCATCATCACCATCATCATTATCGTCATCATCATCTTCAAGACAATGGTTGTGTTTACTGTTTTGACGTGCATAGCATCCTCCTCCTGCTTCTCCTCCTCATTATCAAGAAAAGGACGATAATTACTGTTCTGACGTGAATCTCGTCATCATCACCATGACCATGATTATCGTCATCATCATCAGCAGCAGCAGCGCCAGCAGCATCGTGTTATCATCAAGAAGGCGGTGATAATTACTCTCCTGACGTGTTCCTCCTCCTCCTCAAGGAAACGATGATGATTTGTTTTGACGTGAATATAATAATTATCATTGTATTAAAAAAAAAAGAAAGAAGGTGATCAGGAGGTGAAAACAGTAATTGTTATGTAAGCCATAGTAATTTTCACCATAGAACAGTTAAAACCGTATGACTGTAGAAGGTCACAAGCAGAGAGAACAGTTAACTACGGCGGTTAATTCCAAATCTGGAATTCTGCATGTTTGAAATGCATTCATTGAGGGCGGACAGTTCGCGGAGAACACTAGTATGGAAAGTTCATGAGTTGTCGTTTCCTGTTGCCCCGAGTCATAATTTCTGTTTTCATGACCACCACGTTTTACCGCCTTATCAGGTCAAAGAGCGATTAAGCAACAATGATGCAACATGAGTAATAATTACTCAAAAACAGTAATCGATGAATTGTGTTTTGACAAAGAAACCAGTTATTGTTGGTTTTTTGATCTCAGTGAGATTTCATACTTTCAGATGATGTTATCGAGACGCATTTCAGATGTGTCAAATTCTAATGAGTCTTGCTGTGTACGCAACCGTGTTTTGATGTGGACGATTAAACGTGAATGATCAATTGGGAAAAGGTGGCTTGCATACAAACGCTCCCGCGCCCATTTATTCTTGTTTTAAACAGTCACGGGACCCCAAAAATAGAATTAAAAAAGAACATCACTGAGCATCTTAATCATCTCTGTTTCAGCCACACGTCTAGTGTCGCCATTTTGCCCGTGCAAGTCCGACGCGTCATATGGCTCCCTAGCACATTTTTGTTTGTTGTTGTTGTTGTTGTGATCACTAACCTTGCATAAGACGTGATTACGCTAACAGGAAAGCCACAAAAGATTATCTGTGCTGGCCCTTGCAGCCAGCTCTTGATCAGCCTTGGTGTCGCGCTCCGCAGACTTTTAAAGTGTAGAAAGAAGATATTAAAATTAAGCAGGGAACAGAGAAACAGTTAAGTAACGAACAAGTAGGATAATCTTGCTCCTATGGCGAAATGATTGCACCCCATAACCCGGAAAGAAGACAGCCAAAATACATGTACGCAAGAGGAAAAAAAAAACACACAAACAAACAAAAAAAAACCCCCAACAACAACAACAAAAGAGTGGCGCTGAGTAGTACTCATTCCCAGGGCAGAGCGGTCCCGGTTTTCAGC
The DNA here is from genome assembly GCA_018398815.1 of Conus ventricosus. Classification (NCBI taxonomy): domain Eukaryota; kingdom Metazoa; phylum Mollusca; class Gastropoda; order Neogastropoda; family Conidae; genus Conus; species Conus ventricosus. The sequence continues at coordinate 46,480,100 of CM031610.1, read as the reverse complement.
AAAGGAATCTGTTGTGACAGTTGGAAAATATGCACAGAGTAAGTAGGGACAGTGTAGGAAGTTGTGCTGGTCGACGCTTCCAGATCAACATTGTAAGATATGACAAAAAGGAGCGGACTGAATCGCACACACACACACACACACACACACACACACACACACACACACACACACACACCACACACACACACGAACACTCACATACACACAAACACTCATAAACACAAAAGAGAGAGAGAGAGAGAGAGAGAGAGAGAGAGAGAGAGAGAGAGAGAGAGAGAGCAAATCAAGCATCGTTGTCAAATAGTCAATGTCAGTGCAACAGACTTGACCGACACTTTGACAGGTGGAGGACTGATTTCACACGCCTGCGCTGCAGTTGGACTGACGTAATGATGGCAACAGTAAGCCCAAACGTTGCTCGTCAACTTTCCCAGACAATGGCTATGATTCAAACCATATGAATATTGGAACTCTTAATTTCAAACCCGGACTCAGACTTCTATTTTAAGCGTAAGATAGTCTCTTTTGTCGTTTTCACACACAGACACACGCGCGCGCGTACACACACACACCCACACACACCAGCGCGCACACACATACACAACACACAACAAACAAATAAAACATCCACACACACAAACTTTCCCACGCCCCCCAAACACAAAAATACAAGGCAAAAAGCAAGGCCTACCAGTTCCGCTGAAGGCGCTTTATGTAACTTTTTTGTGTGTTGTTGTTGCTGTTGTTGACTTTGTTTTTTCAAGGACATGAAACAAACCTTTTTCTAAACGTCGTTCAAACTCTTCGTCACTGCACTCTGACCAACATGTAACAATACTGGGTTTCTCCACAGTTGTTCTCAGACTGTAAACCAGTCCACACGCACGTGATCGAACAGATAGCTAGCTGGCTGGACACAAGTTGCCACGACGTTAAGGAAAAGCTCAAAACAACGCACAGTTTCTCTGCAGCAACATTCATGCAGAAAATTCATCAGGCTGTTGACGAAGACTTCCAAATCCAGTCCGTCACACGCCGCAGCGTTCACACAGGTCATTGTACACACCCCGTGCTGTCTCACGCATGATGTTTATTATTAGCTGGCGATGCAAGTCATTGCCCTGAAGTTTTATCCCGCGGTCTGGTTTTTTTACTTCATCATGATTATATCACACTCCGTGGGCTTGTCGAAAGTCCCGTGTTCATACGTACAAACTTCCATCCGGGCTCCTTCATAGCTTGGCTGTCAGGCTGAACGATTGAGTCAGTGATAAACTTCAACCACGTGTCGCGAATGTCAGGACGAGTGAGCTGATATCATCAACAGGAGAATGCTGCGATCGAGGGGATTAAAGCTCCTGTTTTACTGTGCGAGGCACTTACAAAAAAAAAAAAAAAAAAGAAAAAAAAAAAAGAGCTGGGTCTGAAAGCAGTAACAGCTGTTTGAAATTCAGTAAGTTCTTGTTTAATTGTAATCTAGCGATCTGGCATGTTTAAGTGGTAGTATAACCAGGGATTAATTCAACAATCAATGAGTTTGGGCAGTGTGTGGGTGTGAGTGTGTGTGTGTGTGTGAGAGAGAAGAGAGAGAGAGAGAGAGAGAGAGAGAGAGAGAGAGTTGCGTGCACGTGCGTGCGTGTGAGCGCGCTTGCTTGTGTGTGTGTGTAAGTGGGCACACACATGAGCGGGTAAGCCCAGGTATCGGCCTCCGTAGTTGGCTATAGTATAAACTACACTTACCCTAGCATGCCTGCAAGTCCACGCAAAGTAGCCTACGTGTGACCTTGTCTTGTCTGCACACGTATGTTTGTATGTTAGTAAGCTTACACCCACAGTATGCATAGACCACTGTTTTACATTGCGTTTTTATGTCAGTTAGAATAATGATGTTAAATTTCACACAAACGGCCGTTCATGTGCCGCAAACACAAACGAAATCTCAAAGAAAGGGGCGGTATATGGGCAGAGTTCCCAAACAGTGACAAATGTGCTTTCAGATAAATGGAATCGCACGCGTACAAAAACTCCCATTAATTTGATGAACGAATAAATACAAACATGTACTCATTATGAACCACTGAAGCTGCTTATCTTCGGTCTACACAGCTCTGAATACACAGTCCACGCTCGATTATACTAAATTCAAGAGGAACGATAAACCGGTTCAGTACAAACGGCTTTCGTTACATCCGGAGCTAATCACAAATAAATCATTTAGCGGGAACGAAATCGATTCAATACTGAAAGGTTATCGGAGCAACCGACTTTGACTACGACTGACAATATATGTCTCTAAAATCTGTGATAACGAGACAGTCGACTGCACGAAATACAAATGAACCTTTTCATTTATGCGACCGCTCACTCGGATACGCAGAGCTCGCCTCACATGTGAAGCGATTTTGAGACATCAGTGGCTGTGCTTGGGATTTGCTAGCCTGTGCACATCTTACCGAGTCATTTTTGGCTCATAACATTTATCACGATTCAGGGTTTGTTTAATAGATGAACCGACTGAAAACGCTGATTTCTTTATCGTTACAAGCGGCATCTCTATGTCACCACTCAGACGTTACACCACTTCAGACGTTACAAACGATATCTGTGGCCATATACAACATTTACATCACCCAGCTCACTCGACGTAAGCAGCGACACTGAAATGACATCAAAGACCAGCCGCCGTGGCGAAGTGGTTAACGTCGCGGACTCCCGGCTGGGAGGTCGTGGGTTCGAATCCCATCAGAAGTCATGTGGGTTTTTTCTGCCCCGACCGGCTCCTACCCAGAGTTGAGTTTGCTGCGGACTCAGTTGGGAAGACTGGGACCACACAGTCGAGTTTCATCCACTTAATGGATGCGTTTCTGAGAGTGTTGCTCAAATTTCATGACCAACACTGCAGGTGCCTGTATCTCTCGGGCCTGGTTGACGCCGGGATATATTATGAAAGGAAGCGTAGAGTACAGCCCTGTCATGTAGTCTCAGACCGAAACGGAAATCCGTAGCATCATCTTAATCATCCTCATTCTCATCGATCAGCATTAAAAAAAATGTCTCAAATTCTGTGGCCCTTCATGCCCTGCTCTCATGGTGACCTCAATTTCGATGTCCTCTCCACGTCTGTGACCTTGGTTTGGTTCTGTCGGGGTCACCGGTATCGGCGAGTCCATGGGGGCTGTCGTTGGACGGACGTGGTGGCGCCCTCCGGAGGGAGAGCTCACTCACGCCGGCTCCGCGACAAAGCAATTATTGTCGTCAGTAGGGGGCTTAGTAGGTGGTGTCCTGCGTATGTTAGATCAGAACAGGCGCCACTGAACACCACCGAAGTGACTCGGCAGCAGTGCAGTGTCTCCTCCGGTGGGTTGCCTCTTGACGACTTGACATTGACTGCTTCCTGTGGATTGCCGGTGCCGGGGCTGCGGCGGGGCCGACCGGGCTGTGGCTGTGGACGGGGTGTCGGAATGAGCGGCGTGGGTGCACTGCCTCTGAGGTGGCGCAGAGAGTGGGACAGCACCAAAAAAAAAAAAAAAAAAAAAAAAGAAATGACATCAAAACACAAAGAACACACGACACAGAGTGCAGAGTAATGCTTGTTTGATACACAATACAAAACAGACTGGCGAACGAACAAACAGAAACCTAAAAAAAAAAATTAAAAAAAATCCACAAAACAATTCTCCCCAGATGGTTGTTAGAAGGAGAATGTGTTTATTTGTATTTTGATTTGTATCCAGGTAACTAACTGCATATATGCTTACACATTACCTTTCAAAACCGGAGGCATTTGCATGAGTTGAGGGCTCGTTTACGTCGTTCGTATATCATTCACGGCGATTGTTACAAGAAGACCTGATTGAAGGCTCAGTCGAACAATGTGATAAAAGCTTTTATGTCTATGTAGAGCTGACTCGGGCATTTCACACCGAACATGATAGGTGATGTGTCCGTTTCTCCCTGCCCGTGGCAAGATTGAACACTCATTATCACAGCGACTGATAACAACCGCCCTGTCTCTAAACACCACCAATTACCTTTAAAACACCAAGGGTTGCTTGTTGGATAATCCGGCCGACTCTAATCTCTGACCAGGACATGCTATCAAGGAGCTGGCGTTTGCTCACATGAACATTTGACGCAGAAATCGTATGTTCACTAGTCTGCCGCATGATGAGAGCATTTCAAGGTAAACTAGCGTCACTGGCTCTCTACCTTTCCGGTCAGTGATTTAGAAAAGAGTTTCAGTTAACACTTCATTTTCCGTACTTTGTGATTTTACACTGCTGTAAGAATCAGCCGTAGTAACCCCCCCCCCCCCCCTTCCCGGAGTTCCTGGTTATAATATGAGTTGTTTACAGCCTGAAGATCTACCTGGTACTTAGAACCCACAGAAACTTGTGTGTCATCATCTCCATGTGTATTCAGGTCGCAAGAACTACTGGAAGGGATTATACACAGACAAACGTCACAATACAAGACGAATACGTCAGAGCACATCCATTGCAATAATCGAGTTCAGCAGTAAGCAAAGCAAGCACGTGCAAGCGCGATCACACACACACACACACATATGCACATGCTGCAGTTATTTTCGTAACAATTCATCATATGTGAAACACATGTACACAGACCCCAATTCATTGCCATTGATCTGTTCATTGTACAGTACGTATTATACGGTAACTATTGTTTTGAATACTAAGAATGTCGTCATCCTCATGGGAAGAAAATGTGCTGAACGTGTCTGACAGAGAGAGAGAGGAGAGAGAGAGAGAGAGAGAGAGAGAGAGAGAGAGAGAGAGAGAGAGAAACTTACTGACTCACGCAGGCGCCTATGCTGAAATCTGTCACACCTATTTGGCCTCACGTGTCATGTCTGCCGCCTCTCGAGACCAGACCAACCATCGAGTATTATCAGTCTTTCCCTATCTATTGCCCCATGCGAGCTTGTGTGTGTGTGTGTTCGTCTCTGTGTGTGGTTTTGTTCTGTGTGTGTGTGTGTGTGTACATGCCCGTGCCAGCGTTTCTATGCGTCTGTATACGTACACGAGTTCAAGCATGCGAACTGCACAAGCCTGCGTTGGTGTGGGTGAGCTTTCATATGTCAAAGATACTGCGATTTGCACGAACCGAGCATTTCAGGATGTTTACGATGCATAAAGCGCAACTGATTTTGGTGTGTGTGTGTGTGGGGGGGGGGGGGGGGGGGGGGGGGTAATTTACAGAGCATTGAGGCAGATTTGTAACTTGATTTGGACCTGTTTGATATGTTAATATCGGCACACACGGCCTTGTACATTGAGTTGGATGTGCTCTGGACTCGGATGGGAAGACTGGAACCACACGGTCGATCTTCATCCATTTCATGATTCATATTTCCTGACGAACACTGCAAGTGTCTGTATTTCTCGGGTCTGGTTAACGGCAGGATATACTGAAAGGAAATGTGAAGTACAGGTCTGCCACGTGTTGTCTCAGACTACAAAAGCACTCCACGGTGTCATGCTCATCGATCACTGGTTTCAGTTTCAGTTTCAAGGCGTCACTGCGTGCGGACTAGTCCATAGGCGCTACACCACATCTGTTAAGTTTTGAGACCACACTGCGCATGATTTAAAGTTGATGGATAAATGATTTAACAACTAAGATGACAGAATTTAAGAAGAGGGTCTCGTGGCTACGACTTACCAGATATCTGACCGACGCCGTTAGCCCAATGCGCTGGTCAGACTTTGAGTACCTATCTAACACTGGTTGTGCCATTGTCATTGTATGTTTGTGTGGTGAGTGGGCAAGTGTGTGTGTGTGTGTGTGTGTGTGTGTGTGTGTGTGTGTGTGTGCCGGGCGTTTCGGTACAGGGGGATTTTTCCCTCGGAGTTAACATTGGTCCTGACTCCATTTCCCATAAAAGTCCTTCGAATGAGACTATAAACCGTGGTTCCGTGTGTGAACGCACGCATAACATCTTGCACACACGTAAAATCCCATCACCAACTTTCAGAAGAGTAGGCCAGTTTGGCCGTTGGTATGGATGACACGTTGCACATAGCATGCACCCAGCGTGAGAAATGGAAAGAATGAAGGAAGTAAGGAAAATGAAGTGATCGATATTGAACGATACTGACTGGATGACATGGGAAACGACTGAATGAAGCGCCAGCTGGCAGCTCTTCAGTCGGCACTACCCAGGTAGGCAGCCCGTTGTGTAAACGAGTGTTGATTGTAAAGCGCTTAGAGCTTAGCCTCTAGCCGAGAATAGGCGCTATATAAGTATTCATTATTATTATTATTATTATTATTATTATTATGGGTGTGGGGGCACGGGCAATATCACTGATCACCATGAAGAATGCCTAACAAATTCCATGTCCTCTCATGTCCTGCTTTCTTGGTTATCTCAGTGGGATTTTCTCTCTAGGTTCGTGTTCGTGGTGACTTCGTATTACAGCCTTTAGTGTTGAACATGTTCATGGAACTCCCGTTGGATGGAAGAGGACGCCCACCGATGCTGGCTCAGCGAATAAACATTCATCTCATCAGGTGGGGGCTTAGTAGCTGGTTTCTTGTGTATGTTGGATCGGAACACGGGCCACTGAGGACCATCGATGCCAATCGGCAGCAGTGCAGTGTCTCCTCTAAAAGAACGGCTTTGTGGCAGCCAGTCCTGACACTGATTGCTCATTGTACACTGCCTTTGTTAAGACGAACACGAGATGGACATTGGTGTGGAAGTGTTCGAAGAATCCAGAATAAGCGTCATCCAACACACACACACACACACACACCACACACACACACCACACACACACAGGAGAGAGAGAGAGAGAGAGAGAGAGAGAGGAGAGAGAGAGAGAGAGAGAGAGAAGAGAGAGAGAGAGAGAGAGCAAGGATAGTTGATTAATCATTTATCATTTGGTCATCACAAACGCCTGAATGGTTATCATCTGAACAACAAAGAAACAAGCACTGATAATGAAACTTTATTATCATCATACTTCTAGCAATGTTACCTACAAGGTATCAGTACAGCAGACAGAGAGGCCAGCCCCCGAAATGTGATGTCGTTTTTTCTTCCTTAATTAAACGAGGTGATTGTGGAGTCATTTGATGTTATTTTCATATTTTCAAACAATAAAGGTGCCTCTCTGACTTGGCTTTTCTGTCTGTGACGCTTACCATGGCATGAAAGTTTGATAACGACAGAAGAAAGTAACATCTCTGTAAAACGGAATACCGGAATGAGAGAGAGAGAGAGAGAGAGAGAGAGAGAGGAGAGAGAGAGAGGAGAAGGAGAGAGAGAGAGAGAGAGAGAGCGTCTGTATGATAAAACTGACCCATCATCGTCACACACACAATCAGAGGAAGAGCCTGAATAGCCGACTTAGTGCACACAAAATAAACCTGCCCATCGTGTGGCAAAAAGAAACAACAACAAGAACAACAACAATAACAAACGAACAAACAACTCAGACGGACAGACCAACAAACACGACGTGCATGTCGAAGGCAGCTGGTTTCAGGAAGCTGGTACGTCACAGCTGTATTTCGGGGTCGTGCCTGGAGATGTCTGCTGGGTCTGGTCGCCCTCGACCACAGCGCTGCAGTCGGCGCAGCTTTACTCGCTTTCCTGCCAGACAATCACGGCGAGTGCTATAGCATCACCTCACCTCACCTCACTTCACACACCACACCACACCACAAAGAAACCATGACATGGTATTATCCCATCTTAGCTGAATACTGCGCTGATGTGACAGCCACCACCACCATCATCCATCGGCAGCATCAACATGACTATCGTCGTCTATCAAATGTCAGAGAATAATGGCACCGTTATTTCGCACGGGGTTAGATTAAACATTTTTTTTATTTTTATTTTTTATTAAAGGGAACAGTAAATAAGTGGGGTAACGTTTGCTCCCATAAGAAAACCTAACATAGAGTAACTTTTATTCAAGACTGGCACAGCCTTTTAAACTTGAATAAAGTCAGACAAATACACAGACGAACAATCTAATAGTGGGGGAAAAAACAAGCGCAGGCCAACCCGCCGATTGTAAGCGCGCGATTGTAAGCGTTACAATCGCGCACATTGCATGACTTGTAACCGCCGATTGAAGCAGCGCGATTCCGATTTGTAAACGCTGCTTACAAATCGGCGGGTGCTTTACAAATCGGCGGGTTAAGCCCCTGCCGTTTTATAAAGCGCTTTACAAAACGGCGGGCGCTTTATATCCTGTTTCTTTGGATTGAAACGATAAACTATAATTACGCTTTCATTGATTATTCCTGCAATTTTCATGACTTTCTATTTCATCAAAACGGCAGACTGAAATGCGGTGTGTGTATTGTGTGTGTGTGTGTGTGTGTGTGTGTGTGTGTGTGTGTGTGTGTGTGTGTGTGTGTGTGTGTGTGTGTGTGTGTGTGTGTGTGTGTGTGTGTGTGTGTGTTCATGTGTGTGTGAGTATACGTGTATGTATATTAGTTTGTGTATGTAAGCCTGTGCATATGTGTGTGTTTGGAGGAAGGGGGGGGGGGGGGGGGGGGGGGGGGGTAAACAGTCTATTTCTTTTGCCCTGACTCACTCACACAATCAAATTTCGAAGTCGAAAGCAGAGGACATTGTTGACATGTTTTTATTCATACTTGCTCATTTCTGTAAACGTTACATGAACGACAAAGTGAACTACAATTGTTTGTTTTAAACGCAGTTTTAAGCACATTTCACAGTCGAAAATATAAACACAATTTTCCACATTCAAATGAAAACGAAATCGTAACTCAGCTTATACTGAGTGAAGAGAAGAGGGAAAAGTTCAACAGTGAGCAGTTTTCATACTTTCACCAGAATATTTCACTAAAAGAATAGATATGATTGCCAGACACAACCAGTAAAAAGACAATGCAGGAAAATTATTCGTGGATGCTGAAAATGTTATTTGTAAACACAAACAAAAAACAAACAACAGCCGTTTGCATGTTTAATCCAAATTTAGTGGTGGACAGATGAAAATGAAACAACAAAAAATCATACGCTTCCTCCGTCTTGGAATTGTGTGCACCAAAGCAAAGTTAAATCATAATTACACATCTTTGTTATCTTTTATGGCCGCAGTAGGATAGTTGCCCATTTTGATACATAAACTGAACTTGAAACAAACATAATTTGTTTAATTGTACAAGTTGTAACGGAAAAATTCCAGACCACTGAACATAAATGTGACAAGTAACCTATTTTCATTTCTAAACATGTTGAATGCTTGGACAAGTTAATGATCCTCACCTGCAAAATATCGTTTTAAAATTGCTACACGTTTTCTTCAGTAGAGTCTAGAAGAAAAAAAAATGCAGTAGAGTGTTGGTTGGATTTCATCTGCTTTCGTGTCTCAACAAATGAAATTCCAAGTTTGAAAGCTCCACCCATGATGGTAATAATTATGTGTTGTACTTCAAAGGAATACGAACACATCATCTAATGAATCTTCTGCCTCTGTTGATAACCGGCATAAAACTACATCTTAGCTAAAATCAGAATTTTTGACTAGATTATTTTGGATTTCTCACTTTCAAAATGAATAACGTCCTTCATTTTGGCCCGAATTCACTGTTTGACAGCTAGTTAGTGTAGAACGAGTTCAGGTGAACAATTTATGACGTTGCTGACCAGTGGTCAGTGTCATTCACCAGTGGTCATTTTTGCCTTATTTCTCTGTTTGACTGCCAGTTAGTGAATAACGAGTTCATGTGAACAATTTATGACGTCGAAATTGGGTCAAAATGGCCACTGGTTAATGACACTGACCAGTGGTCAGAAATGTCATAAATTGTTCACATAAACTCGTTCTACACTAATACAAATATACTGAACAACATTAAAAAGCACCGCTTGCCAAAAGACCCAGACAACGTTGGTAGCACAGAATTATTTAATGAAAGTAAGCATATTTGATTACGCATCCATTTTTCAATTAAACAAAATGTCTGTTCTTGACAAGAATGGCCGAATTCATCTGAAATTAGCTGGTGACTTCACTAGGGTCCCTGTCAAAAAGTACACCACGACGAGCATGTCCGTCCGCGAGCTCTAATACGAGTGTGTCCGCCATTTGCCCGATGCACGCTTGACAGCGCCTCCTCATGGAGTAGACAAGGTTGTGCAGAACGCCTGTGGCAGTCCATCCCACTCCTCGGTCAGTGCGCGCCTCAAATGATCGAGAGTCTGTGGACGTCTTCCACGGGCCACAAGACGCCCCAGCTCATCCCAGACGTGTTCAATGGGAGCCATGTCAGGGGACAGAGATGGCCAGGGCAACACGGCAATGTTGTTCGCCTGGAGAAACGCACGGTGGCTCTTGCGGTGTGGGGTCGTGCATTATCATGCTGGAAGAACTGCAGCTCCGGGTGCTGGCCAAACAGTGGGACGACGTGGTTCTGCAGCACCTGCTGGTACGTGTTGGCATTCACATGGTTGTCAAAAAGGTACAGAGGTGTCCGGTAGTCATGACTGAATGGCCCCCAAACCATCAGACTGCCCCCTCCCCATCTATCGGCTTCAAACACGCAGCAGTTGGCGTAGCGTTCCCGACACCCTCCAGACTCTCATTCTCCCGTCAGCATGAGATAACGCGAAGCGACTTTCGTCAGAGAACAGCACAGCTCTCCACTGACGTCGTGTCCATGGCAGATGCTGGTTGGCCCACTGCAGGCGTTGCTGACGGTGTCTACGGGTGAGGACTGGGCCAACATGAGGGCGTCTTGCATTGAGCCCTGATTCTTGCAATCGACGTCGAACGGTTTGTCCAGACACTGGACCCCGTCGACCAACCACCTGGCGACATGTTTCTGCTGCTGTAAGGAATCGATTACGAAGATGAAGCTGTCGAATGTATCGATCTTGCGCTGGTGTGGTAACACGAGGTTGGCCCGTTCGACGCCGATCAGTGGTGGAACCAGTTGCTGGCAAACGTTGTGATAGCCTTACAATTGTAGAGTGACTGCAGTTCAGTTGTCTGGCTGTCTCTCTCGATGACATACCGACCATCAACATTCCAATGGCTCGCTCGCGTTCTTGCATGGACAGTCGCAGCATTGTTTTCGGACCACTTCGCCTGGTCGAATGACAACTGATACCGTTTTCCAGTCGGCATGACTTTAAACTCACCATTTGAGACAAAGAAACAGATGAGCTACGTTCAGTCTCGGCCCCAGTGGCAAAAAAAGTGTTTTGGGCGAGTTGCACGTGGGCGTCACACGAACGTTGGCAAGCGCGGAGAAACCGAGGCAGTGTGAATCTGTGTCCCTTAAAAATTGTGTTAATATACCAAATCCAAATACACATTTTTTCCAAATGGGAAATCGGCAAATCAAAACGGTGCGTTTTTAATGTTGTTCAGTATATATCTGCCTTCAAAAAGGATTGCGATGGTTCCCTTATGCAGCTAGTGAAGAGTTTTCATATCTGTAATATATTTTCTTAATTTCATGTTCCCAGTTTCTCCATCTTCAAACTCCCACCTCCCCTCCTCCTTAAGTCCAAAACTTTGCCAAGTCATTACTATGAAGACAGTTCAGTTGTTGGCCTGCGCTTGTTTTTTCCCCCCACTATTAGATTGTTCGTCTATGTATTTGTCTGACTTTATTCAAGTTTAAAAGGCTGTGTCAGTCTTGAACAAAAGTTACTCTATGTTAGGTTTTCTTATGGGAGCAAACGTTACCCCACTTATTTACTGTTTTTTGTTTACTGTTCCCTGCCTCATTTCATTTCATTTCCTACTAAAGGGAAGTAATCGAGGAAAGTGCTAAAACAGAACAAGGACCGGTTAGCTCCCATGAAGTAGCAGTGTCGTTTAATTTAAAACAAAAAACAAACAAAAAACAACAAACCTACCACCCTATCTGACTCTGTAACAATGCTTGGCACTATAGTTATTGTGGATGTTGTGGGTGGAAGGAAGAAAAGACGGAGATGAAGTGGAGGATGATTAATTTATGTATCGATTCCTCTAAGGCCCACTGAAATTAATCAAGACGTTTGACAGGAATTATGTCCAGGATGTAGTGGATATCACCGTAATGGGATATCACCATAGTGGGATATCACCGTAGTGGGATATCACCGCAGTGGGACGATGCTGTAGTGGATATCACCGTAATGGGATATCACCGCAGTGGGACAATGCTGTAGTGGGATATCACCGTAGTGGGACGATGCTGTAGTGGATATCACCGTAATGGGATACCACTATAGTGGGATATCACCGTAGTGGGATATCACCGTAGTGGGACGATGCTGTAGTGGATATCACCGTAGTGGGACAATGCTGTAGTGGGATATCACCGTAGTGGGACAATGCTGTAGTGGGATATCACCGTAGTGGGACGATGCTGTAGTGGGATTTCACCGTAGTGGGACGATGCTGTAGTGGATATCACCGTAATGGGATATCACCATAGTGGGATACCACCGTAGTGGGATGTCACTGTCGTGGGACAACGCTGTAGTGGGGCATCACCGTAGTGGGATAACGCTGTAGTGGGGCATCACCGTAGTGGGATAACGCTGTAGTGGGGCATCACCGTAGTGGGATAACGCTGTAGTGGGGCATCACCGTAGTGGATAACGCTGTAGTGGGGCATCACCGTAGTGGGATAACGGTGTAGTGGGGCATCACCGTAGTGGGATAACGGTGTAGTGGGGGCATCACCGTAGTGGGATAACGGTGTAGTGGGCATCACCGTAGTGGGATAACGGTGTAGTGGGGCATCACCGTAGTGGGATAACGGTGTAGTGGGGCATCACCGTAGTGGGATAACGGTGTAGTGGGGCATCACGTAGTGGGATAACGGTGTAGTGGGGCATCACCGTAGTGGGATAACGGTGTAGTGGGGCATCACCGTAGTGGGATAACACTGTAGTGGGGCATCACCGTAGTGGGATAACGCTGTAGTGGGGCATCACCGTAGTGGGATAACGCTGTAGTGGGGCATCACTGTAGTGGGATAACGCTGTAGTGGGGCATCACCGTAGTGGGATAACGGTGTAGTGGGGCATCACCGTAGTGGATAACGGTGTAGTGGGGCATCACCGTAGTGGGATGACGCTGTAGTGGGATATCGCTGTAGTGGGCCATTGCAGTATTGGGATGTCACCATAGTGGAATATTGCCATGGTGGGATGTCGCCAAAGTGGGATGGCGCCATAGTGGGATGTTGCCAGAATGGGATGTCGCCAAAATGGGATATCGCCATTGTGGAATATTGCCATAGTGGGCTGTCGCCAAAGTGGGAGGTCGCCAAAGTGGGAGGTCGCCATAGTGAGATGTCGCCAGAGAGGGATGTCACCATAGTGGGATATTGCCAGAGTGGAATGACGCCATAGTGGGATGTCGCCATGGTGGATGTCGCCATAGTGGGATGTCGCCATAGTGGGATGCCGCCATAGTGGGAGGTCGCTGTAAGGGATAGTCGCTGCAGTGGATAATTCTTAAACTGGCCTCGCGTCACTTGACGTCGCTTAACAACTGGTATGACACGGACAAGGGAAATGGAGAAAAACAAAGAAAGGGTGAGGGATGTTGAGGGGGAGGAGGAGGGCCGGGTGTGGCTGATATATGAGGAGGCGGGAGGAGAAAATAACAGGGGGGGGGGGGGGGGCAGGAGGGAAGAAAGTTAACGTCACATACCATCGGCTGCTGCTGCAGTGGCATCGACACTGGAACTGAGACGTTTCTCGGGTGGTGGTGAAGGTAAACTCTCTTCTTCTGGCTCCGGTGGTGCCATGTTGGACAGAGTGTCTGCAAGGGCTTTGGAGATGATATGGGCCTCCTCCTGTTCTATCAGAGACTGACGCCTGAAAATAGCATGAAAAGTTTTTTTACAAAATTTTTTCAAAAAATTATTTTATTTTATTTTTTACTGTCTGTGTCTCTTTGTCTACATCTGTCTGTATCGACGATGTATGTACGTGTGTATGTGCGTCTGTCTGTCTGTATGCATGTCTGTACGTATGTATTTATGCATGTACGTACATATGCATACATGTAAGCATAGGTGTGTGTGTGTACGTACGTACATATGTATGTTTGCATGTATGCATGTATGAATGTACATATGTACGAATGTATGTATGTGTTTGTTTGTATGTATGTATGTAAGTATGTAAGTATGTGTGTGTGTGTGTGTGTGTGTGTGTGTGTGTGTGTGTGTGTGTGTGTGTGTGTGTGTGTGCGCGCGCGCGCGAGTGTGTGTGTGTGTGTGCGTGCGTGCGTGCGCGTGTGTGTATGTGTGTGTGTATGTGAAGACGATGTTTCCCTTTTCCAGGCTGATCTGCCAAGGACGTGTTTCTAGAAATTTTCTTGTTTGTTTTTTGAGCTTTCAGGTTCGTTATTCTTTCCCTTCTGTCTTTCCTTCTTCTTCAACATATATTTACAATTCACATACAACAGAGGGTTTATTAACATGCATTGTACCCCATCCCACCCCACCCCGCAAACACACACTCCGTCACTCCCACTCTACTCCGCTTTTCAACATGTGGTTAGGTCAAGCTGTGGGGATATCTTCTGGAGGATCCAAGTAAAGGCTATTCTATGCTATTTTTAGCTGTCGTCAGCTTTGATGTAACTGACGATGCTTAGGGTATAAAACAATCGAGGGGAACCACTCTCATTACGTGCACACGTTTAACTCCCTTGCATTCTGTTTGAATCCTGAAGTATAGGTTCTGAATTTTTCCTTTGATGCTGATCATTCTTTTTTTAATTTTTGCAAGTTGTTTGTTCGTGGTGCGTTCTTTCCCATTTCCCTGTTCTGTCCTTCGGTGGATGCCTTGGACGATTGTCAGATTTGGTTTTTTGCCCCTGTGGTGATGGCAAGATTATAGTTGGTACATGACATTTATATACCATGGATGATTGTTTACAGGTAGCCAGGAGTCTCCCCTAGCCATCGGAAATCAACTCTTCACACAGGCGGATTATACTGATCTTAAGATAAATTAATCGCTGTAGTCCTCACTTGCCATGAATACAAAACTTCAAACACAAATTTTAACGTTCTTCTTTTTATCTCCATTTATCATTGTGACGGAAAAATACACGGAGGAATTGTGTGCCTGCATATATCTCCATATTACTTAATAACACACACACACACACACACATACACGCGCGCACATTTTCATAATCATGAAAAAAAGCAAAGTTAAAAAGCCTACCGCTCCACACTACAAAAATATTACATCCGTCACAGGCAAAAAGCAACAACTACAACGCTCCCCCCCCCCTTCCCCCCCCCCCACACGCACAAAAAGACGTCACTTTTAAAAGACAACAAGGAAAGTAATCAGTTCAGTACAGGAGAAAACTTACTGCTCAAGCCCCAATTATATAATACAAATCTGCCTTTATAGTGATGTATGATTTCATCTAGAAATTGAAGTGGGAAGAAACTCTAGGGAGAGCTTGGCAGCAGGTCTTCAGAGAAGAAACCCCCTCAGACAAGTGTGTCGGCCTGAACTCCTTACATCTTGGGGGGACCGGGTCGCATCCAGGTCATGACTTCCAGATGCCCTTCTACTGCCAACTACACACATACTTACATGCACGCATTGTCCTTAGCTTTGTCTTTACCTGCTGAGAACCTCGTGCCAGTGAACTTAGTCACTCAGCAGAGAAAGAATGGGAAAGTCCCAAATCACAGGATATCTAGCTACGACTCGGGATGAAATCGGGAGAAGCGGACAAGGACTTTTGGAGAAGGAAGCGAGGGAAGAGAGAGGGGAGACTGAAGGGTGGTGGTGGTGGTGGTGGTGGTGGAAGGTGTTAGGGGACAGGTGGGGGTGGGGGATGGGCGATGTGGTGGTTATTGAGATGTGATGAGTGTGTGGACATTAGGGGAAGAGGCGCGTGGGTTGGGGGCTGGGGGTGAGAGAGTGAGAATTCCATAACTTGTTTTCATCAGTTGTCATTAAAGTACCCCTGAGGAAGACCTTGGAAAGGTCGAAAGATTTGGATATTTTATGAGTTTGTTGTTTTCATCTCTGCTTTATATGCATTTATATATGTATATCTATATCTGTCTATCTATCCATCGACCTACCTTCTTACCAATCTATCTATCAGTCTATAGTCTTCTCTGCTATTTTATCACGTATGCTGTCAGAACAGATATATGCACATATCCTGAGGATCAATGTCGTCCTGCTTTTACGCATACCCATATACAAAAAACCGCAATTTCTCATTTCGTTTGGGGATGAGGGTGGTGGGGGGGGGGGGGGAGGAGGGGGGGGAGGGGGAAGTTTTGAAGTCAACAGCAGCAGTACAGAGTGTCCGTTTCCGAAGGATGTGCCTTATGACCAAGTGATGCTGGTTGCTCCCTGAGGACTGACATATCTTGGGCTCCGGCAGGACACGGCTGGGTGTGGCTATAGCGTGATCGGCGTGGGGGCAATGTCCACTCAGTGAACAAGTAAAAGAGGAGACAGAGTTAAAAGAGGTAAGGTAAGGTAATGTTGCTTATAGCCCAGCCGACCGCAAAGGGCCTCATCAGGGCTGTCACCACGTTAAAATCAATTCACAAGTCATTCAATCACACAACTCTTTAAGATACATCTTAAAAAACAAACAAACATCAGAAACCTTGTTAAAAATCTTTCCACTATTAAACCTTAGATCCGATGAAAAATGTTATTTTTTTCAAGAATTCAAAGATCGCATCAGGTGGAACATATCTGAACAAGGTTTTCATGGAATCTGCTGTAAAATGTTTGTGTCTCACATCATGTCCCAACACTAAAAAAAATATGTTTCACTGTGAGTGGCACATGACATGGAATGCACCATGGAGCTTCTTCACTCTTTAAAAAATTATGGATGAGTAAAATACGAATGGCCGGTGTGCAGCCGCTACAGAACCACCAGACGTGGATGAGAGGAACTCTTCTAGTTGAAAGAGGAGACAGAGTTAAAAGAAGAGACAGAGTTAAAAGAGGAGACAGAGTTGAGTTAAAAGAGGAGACAGAGTTGAGTTAAAAGAGGAGACAGAATTAAAAGAGGAGACAGAGTTGAGTTAAAAGAAGACACAGAGTTAAACGTGGAGACAGAGTTTAAAAGATTTTCATTCAACCATCCATTTTTGCGCCCAATTTGAGGAGATATATGATAGCTTGTTCTTCGTTGTCATTGCTTATCATGCCTGAAGAAGACCACAGAAGTCGTGTTTTGTCTTGTAATTCATTTGTCCCTTTCGTCCGGCGGAATAGTATTCCCCCCCCCCCCCCCCCCCCCCCCCCCCCCCCCCCCCCCCCCCCCCCCTGTAAATTTAAAAAGTTCCCGTCGTGAAATTTAATGTCGACATTTTTTGTTTGTTTTCTGTCCCCCCCCCTATCCGCCCCAGTTACAGACTATATCTGCATCACACAAATGTCTGTTTCATTTATTTAAAAAGAAAACCCGTGACACTATGCTACATTAGCAAGGTTTTGAGAACTGTTAGATTATTCAATGCAATGAGTGGTAGTATATAATGTTATGCCCGTGCAGGTGCTTTGAAAACTACATTAACATCCCGTGAAATACTCATTTCTTTTACTTAGCACAATATACGCAATATCATTTCCAGCAGCAGCAATAATTGTCCATTTCCATCTTAAATCTAAGTTGTTCATTTGCTTCAATATAAAGTGTTCATATGCTGTCAAACCGGTTTTAAAGAGATCAACCCATGGACGTTTATAAGTGGTCGAAAACAATAAGTCTCAATTCCTCGATCAATCAATCAACGTCAGCTTTGATATGATATTAACACTGCTGCTGCTGCTGCTGAATATTCATATTTTTGCGCTCCTGTATAACCGATGAGCTCAAGATCTTTATGAAAAAAAAGTGGGAAAAAGGACAGAATAATAATAAGAAAAAACTGTATCAAAATACTGACCAATGATCTCCATATTCACTTTATTCCCAGTCTCAGTTTTGCTCCCCTTTTCATTCCACCCCCCCCCCCTTCCACAGTACTCATCTTGATTGATCAGCAAGTCAAAAAACGCACCTTCTCAAACGCGCACTGAAACTGGAGAATGTGTATGTGAAATTTCCTGTCCAGTTTGTGTTGTACAGAGATATCATGCATTCATTCTTGTATTAATTTGCCGCCTCTTCTACTCCCCCTCCCTTCATCTCCAAACGATCTGTATTGTCTACAATTCCACATGTGCATCACATAAAAATATACACACAGACTCGCACTCACAATCTCTTTCCCATCCAAATAGTTTTATCAACGTTTGAGAAACATGAACCGACACATACAATTTATGTGTGGACTAACAACGTCCGTGGTTATGCAATTCATCTAAATGTTTTTCTTGGAATGGCCTTTAGACGATGCATCGTCTTTATGAACACAGTTTTTGTTCGTCGCATGGTTTTCATTGTTAATCTTATTTGTGTAATTATTTGCAGTCAATTAATATTATTCAAATGCAGTCAAATCTATCCAGTGAATCTTATGTTCAAGTTATTGTTTTGTTCAACTGAAACTTGTTATGCTCATAATCCATTCACTATTGCCTCAATGTTGTGCAAAACAAGCTTTGTCGGAACCAAGTGGAAAATAGTTGCAAATTTTGTCACCCCCTCTCCTCCAGCCCGAAGGCTTCGAGCGAGAGTTGCAGTCTGTAAATACGGAAGAAGAAGGATGAGACGAAGCGGAAGAAGGAGGAAGAGGAGGAGGAGGAAGAAGAGAAGAAAGAGGAGAAGAAGCAGGAGGAAGAACAGGGCGAGGAACAAAAACAGGAGGA
>CM031610.1:46438798-46456298 GCA_018398815.1 Conus ventricosus | reverse complement strand
CTTCAAGAATGCAGCAAGAAACTCCACAGTACCGATGTGCCGTGTTTATTCACTGTATCGGAGAAGAAGGAGCAGAGCTCATGGATGGGTTTTCGTTTACAGACGAAGAAAGAAACGACGACACTGACATTGTCATGCAGAAATTTGAAGAATATTTTGTTGG
Organism: Conus ventricosus; assembly: GCA_018398815.1. NCBI lineage: Eukaryota > Metazoa > Mollusca > Gastropoda > Neogastropoda > Conidae > Conus > Conus ventricosus. The sequence goes on along the minus strand of CM031610.1, from coordinate 46,456,135 downwards.
AGAAACAAACGATGTATACGAAGCATATCTGTTCAACAAAAGAAATCAAGACAGTGCTGAGAGCATCGATGTCTACATTACTGAACTGAGAAAACTTGCCATGATGTGCAATTTTGGTGATTTGGAAATTAGATTGATAAGAGATCGTGTAGCTGTGGGTGTGAATGATGTTGTTGCTAGACAGAAGTTACTAGAGGTAAAAGGGCTTACACTTGATAAATGCATTGAAATTTGCTGAGCTCATGAAAGTTCCAAAACACAAGTGCAAAGCTTGAAAACCTCAGACGAAAAAATACACAAAATTAAATCTCACAGTCACAAAACCAGTCACAAAAAAAAACAAATAAAAAAGTATAATGAAAAAAGAACTGATAGAGTTGACAAAGAAATACAGTGTACAAGATGTGGATACACACATGTCAAGCAAAATGCCTTGCATATTGTAAACAGTGCACAAATTGTTCAAAATGCAATCATTTCAGGAAGTGCTGTAGAACTAAAAAGAAAAGTGTCCACAGCATGCATGACAGATCAAACAGTGACACAGAAACTAATTATGACAGTGATTCAGAGAGTGAATATAGTCTAGGTATTGTAAATGAACCCAAAGCAAAAACTGAAGGAAGAGAATTGTTTTTGACTGCAGAGGTTCAGAATCAAAGTATCAAATTTAAAATTGATACAGGTGCACAAGCAAACATTTTGCCATTGAAAATATACAACAGACTTGAACCAAAACCTACACTAAAAAAGACAAAAACAAAAACTGACCAGTTACACAGGCGAAAAAATCAAAACTGTTGGTACATGTAAACGATGTGTGATGGACAAAGAGTTGAAATTCTTTGTAGCTGAGACAAAACAGTCAGCACTCATTGGTCTCGAATCAACAGAAGAGTTGAAAATTATTAAAATTTTGAATGTGGATGCTGAAAAAATTCAGACAAATTTTCCTGAAATTTTCCAGGAACTAGGATGTCTCAGCAAACCACATCACACTGACCTGGACCCAACAGTCAAACCTGTGCTACAGGCACCAAGAAAAGTTCCATCTGCTCTAAAAGGCAGAATAAAAGAAGCACTAGACAGAATGGAAAAAAATAGGTGTCGTTGAAAAAAACAAGAAGGTCCAAGAAACTGGGTAAGTAGCATGGTGGTTGTTGAAAAACCAAACAAATCATTGAGGATTTGCATGGATCCTAAAGATCTAAACAAGGCCATAAAAAGAGAACATTTTGCCATGCCACCTGTTGAAGAAAATTACATCTCAGCTTGATGGAGCTGAATTTTCCACAAAGTTAGATGCACAAAGTGGACTCTGGCAAATACCTTTGGATGAGGAAAGCTCAAAACTAGGCTGTATGCAGACACCATTTGGCAGATACATTTTTAAAAGACTACCAATGGGTCTAGCTAGTGCTAGTGAGGTGTTCCGCAAAACCATCAAACAGTTATTTAATGACATTCCAAAAGTTGAAAATTGGGTTGGTGACATTTTGATACATGGACGCACACAAGAAGAACATGATCATGTACTGAAAGCGGCACTGAACAGAGCAAAAGAAAGCAATCTGACGCTGAAGGAAAAGAAATGTGATTTTCTCAAAAAGAAACCAAATACATTGGTCACATCATCAGCAAGGATGGCATCAGACCAGATCCAGAAAAGATTGAAGCTGTTACAAACATGCCTTCACCCAAGTGCAAACAGGATCTTCAAAGATACTTGGGGATGATCAACTACCTTGGAACATGTTTTCCACAGATGGCTGAATGTACAGCACGTAACATAGTAAATAGCCTAAGGGAAGCAGTTTGTTCTCCCATCATGAAACAATTACCTGCTCCTGACTGCAAACAAATGCTGCTTATGACCCTTAGTTCACCTGACACAAATGCGAACACTAAGTGTACAGGACAAACACGGAGACATCCTCTGTTTACTGTTGATTGACAGAATGAATGCTCATGCATTTTGCCAAATGTCTAATTTCAGAGCCAGAGGCAAAACAGTCTGGGCAGCGTAGACGGACTCTTGTTACATTTCTAGATCTTGCTGAATGTTGATAAGCCCGAGTCTGTTCCCGGTCTCTGTGACCACAAAGGTATTTTACATATCCCTGTCTCTGTACGTCTCCAAAATATCCGAGAAGACTGTCTTGAAACCGTCTCCAAAATATCCGAGAAGACTGTCTTGAAACAAAGTTCAATTAAAGGTTAATTTAAACATGTGTCACACAGCTGTTAGAGGTTATGGAGGATATAACAACAATGCTAGATGGCAGACAAGGAATTGATATCATATACATGGATTTTAGAAAAGCTTTTGATACGGTTCCGCATAAGAGACTCCTTATAAAGCTAGCAGCATACGGTATTGGTGGCACCTTATTAAAATGGATCAAAAACTTTCTGAGTGATAGAACTCAACAAGTCAGAGTAGGGGCAGCCAAATCAAAGAAATGTACCAGCCGCCGTGGCGAAGTGGTTAGCGTCGCGGACTCCCGGCTGGGAGGTCGTGGGTTCGAATCCCATCAGAGTCATGTGGTTTTTTTCTGCTCCGACCGGCTCCTACCCAGAGTTGAGTTTGCTGCGGACTCAGTTGGGAAGACTGGGACCACACAGTCGAGTTTCATCCACTTAATGGATGCGTTTCTGAGAGTGTTGCTCAAATTTCATGACCAACACTGCAGGTGCCTGTATCTCTCGGGCCTGGTTGACGCCAGGATATATTATGAAAGGAAGCGTAGAATACAGCCCTGTCATGTAGTCTCAGACCGAAATGGAAATCCGTAGCATCATCTTAATCATCCTCATTACCATTGATCAGCATTAAAAAAAAAATGTCTCAAATTCTGTGGCCCTTCATGCCCTGCTCTCATGGTGACCTCAATTTCGATGTGCTCTCCACGTCTGTGGCCTTGGTTTACTTCCGTCGGGGTCACCGGTATCAGCGAGTCCATGGGGGCTGTCGTTGGACGGACGTGGTGGCGCCCTCCGGAGGGAGAGCTCACTCACGCCGGCTCCGCGACTAAGCAATTATTGTCGTCAGTAGGGGGCTTAGTAGGTGGTGTCCTGCGTATGTTAGATCAGAACAGGCGCCACTGAACACCACCGAAGTGACTCGGCAGCAGTGCAGTGTCTCCTCCGGTGGGTTGCCTCTTGACGACTTGACATTGACTGCTCCCTGTGGATTGCTGGTGCCGGGGTTGCGGCGGGGCCGGCCGGGCTATGGCTGTGGACGGGGTGTCGGAATGAGCGGCGTGGGTGCACTGCCTCTGAGGTGGCGCAGAGGCTGGGACAGCAAAAACAACAACAACAACAACAAACAAACAAAAAAAAAACAAAAAAAACCAAAAACAAATCAAAGAAATGTAATGTACTTAGTGGTATCCCTCAAGGAAGTATACTGGGACCGGTTCTTTTCACTATTTTTATAAATGATCTACCAGATAACCTTGTCAGTCCATGTAAAATATTCGCAGATGATACTAAAATTTACAATTGTACATCAAAGAGTACTTGTATTCAAAACGATATCTACAAACTGCAAGAGTGGTCTGAGTCGTGGAATCTGTATTTCAACATGACCAAGTGTGGTGTATTGCACGTCAGGAATAATAATCAAAATAATGAATATAAAATGATGGAGAATGATGTTTATCACCAAGTAGAGGCTCTTACTGAACAAAAAGACTTGGGTGTTACCTTCGATAGCAGGTTGTCATTTGACCCTCACTTACAGAGAGTGGTAAATAAAGCTAACCAGATGTTAGGTATCATAAAAAGGAGTTTTACTTATTTAGATAAAGATACTTTTTTGAAATTATACAAAGCTTTTGTCAGGCCACATTTGGAGTATGCTAATGTGATTTGGAGCCCTTTTTTTTTAAAGCGTCAATCAATAATGTTAGAAAAGGTTCAAAGACGAGCTACCAAATTGCTGAAGCATTGCAAAAACTTATCATATAATGAAAGATTGAAATATTTGAATCTGCACTCGCTGAGGGGAAGAAGGATCAGAGGTGACCTAATTCAAGTTTATAAGATCTTTAATGGCTATGATGATATTGACATTGAGACATTCTTTTCTGCTGCACAAACTTCGAGTACTAGAAACTCTGAAGGAAAGATTTTTATAAAGCACTGTAACACTAATCAACGTACATTTTCATTTTCTTATAGAGTTGCTAACCACTGGAATGAAATACCTACTACCATTAAATTTGCACCTGATATAAATACTTTCAAGAATTTTCTAGATAATGATTCAAAATTTAGAGAATTGTTTCATGACTATGATGGATTGCAATGAAGATATACTCAGAGGCATAAAAAACGCGAAAACAAACTGTATAGAAATTTTGATGTAATTTGGCTACCGATTCCTTTGAACTGGTAATAGAAAGTGAGAAAAAGCAATCGAACACCGCAAAAGTGTCCTTTCAAAGTTCATTCTGGTAGAAAATAAGGTCACATGAACTTGACCTTGACCCTGTGTTAACAGCAGAATGTCAGTATCTGGTGTGACCACCTCGAGCATTGATCACAGCTGTGCACCTGCGGTACATCGAGCGCACCAGAGTGTTGGTCTGCCTCTGGGGGACTTGCCACCACACCTGGCCCACAGCAACAGCAAGCTGAGCTGCTGTCTGGGGTCTGGGGTTGAGCTGGTTCAACTGCCTCTGAAGGGCATCCCAGAAATGCTCTATTGGGTTAAGGTCGGGAGAACGGGCTGGGTGAGGCAGCAGATTGATGTTGTTCTGCCTCAGGAAGTTCTGCGTAGCACGGGCAGTGTGCGGCCTTGCGTTGTCCTGCTGAAACAGGTTCTGTGGATGCCGCTGGAAATGCGGCAGGATGTGGGGCCTCAGAACTTGGTCGATGTAATGAACAGCAGTGACCCGTTACCACGTCCTGGACCCACATTCTGGAAGATGACTGGCCCAATACGGCGATTTATGCCGATAGTCCCCCAGATCATGATGCTTTCACCACCCCATGGGTCCCTTTCGGTGATGTTGGCATCCGTGAAGCGTTCCCCGCTCTTCTCCAGATCCGGATGCGGCCATCGCCTGGGTCGACGCAGAACCGGCTTTCATCACTGAAGAGGACTCGGCCCCAGTCCCGATGGCGCCAATGCACGTGGATCTGTGCCCACTGCAGACGGTTCTGGCGATGCTGGAGTGTCAGGATAGGTCGCCGGGCTGGACGCCTGCATTGGAGACCAACTGTGTTCAGTCGGCGACGCACGGTCCTGTTGCTGATTGGCCTGCCATGGTTGTCGACGGTGTTCCTGGCTGTGTTGGCAGCGGTTTGGTAAGGCTCCCGTCGATGCTGACGAAGAAGATGGCGGTCTTGGGCTGCTGTGGTGACCCTCGGTCTGCCGCTCCTCGGTCTGTCATCAGTGGTGTTTCTTGCTTGAAAGCGGTCCAGAAGGCGATAGACGGTGGAAATGTGGACTCCGAATGCGATAGCGACCTGCCTCATTGGAACCCCGGCCTGCAGTTGCCCCATTGCTATGCAACGATCTTGACGAGAAAGTCTCGGCATTATGTTGGCGCCTCTGGAAGGGATGATTTGAACTTTTTGGGGTTTGGAAATTTATAGCCCCACAATGGGGGCCACATTGAGTTGCAATTCACATTGATGCACGTGGCGTAGGTAGTCCACATGGCAAATGCACTCCTCGTGCCAAAAACGCTGACCCGGCAACATTCACCCACTGTTACGAGGTTACAACCGGCCAAGACACCACGTACTGCTAATGTTGCACGTGCCAACGACATTGCTTACGTCCTGTTCACAGTGTGAACAATCGTGCACTGTCTCTATTTTTTCGCGTTTTTTATGCCTCTGAGTATATTAATTGTAGCATGCCATATGACCCAAAAAGTGAAGAAATTTAGAGGGGACACATGATAGACCGCGAGGTCTAGGCTAATGAAGCCAGTCCCTACTACTACTACTACTACTACTACTTCTGATACCCAACACCAAAATGGTACAGGAACGGCCCACTTTCCCACCGCCAACATTAAAATCGGTGAGAAAATGGTATTAAAGCGATATTTGTACGTACCTACTATGGCTACTGGCTTTCACAATATTAATCAATATCTGTTACAGGCTAATAATTATCAGCAGCATGTCGCGCAACAGTAATAATAACAGTACCCTACCTGGATCGTAGGCGTTCACAAAGACTCCCAGATCTAAAATCGCAAAGCAGGACAAACGTAGTACTAGCAGAGCTTGTGATCTCATGCTTCCTTTGCTCATGCAACTGGCTCTGAGAACTACAGGCCGTTGAATGCATGCTTGGTCTACGAATACAAATGGCAGGGAAGAGAAGATGACGTACACCTAAAGGGCCTATTGTGACGTAATAATTTTGACAATCAGAAGAACTGCGCAAAGATTTAGACTGCGTATCAACAGGCTTTCGGAAAATGGCGAATGTTTGGTCCCTGGTTTGACACAGAAACAGATCCCTTCTCAGAACATTACCACGTGCAACATTAAACGTAAATGGACGTTCTATTCCTTTCAAGATAAAAGCAAAATTACCTCAAATATTGTGCACAATCGTGCATGCATGTTACAGCGATGCAATGTTCAAATATATCAATGTTACAGGCGATGCAATTTTCAAATATATCAATATTCGCAATGTTGTAGAAAGCGAAATGTGTGCCAAGGCGTAATCGGGTTTCCAAAAAAGATTTTTTTTTTCATCAAACAGTAGCAATAACATGTATGGAGGAAAAGTCTCTACTATGAGAAATATTCATACTGCTTTGCATCATTATGTCACATTTTACACAGACGATATTTCACACAGTAATAATGTCACTGAAATTACACATTTCCTCTTCAAAGGGTACGCAATACTTCGAACAGGTTCTGAAATACGATTGACATAAACTGAATGACGTATGTATGTATGTATGCATGTATGTATGCATGCATGCATATATGTAGGCCTGTATATATGTATGTATGAATCAATAAGGTATGTAGGCCTATGTATGTACACATGTATGTATACATGTATGTATATATGAATCAACCAATCTATCTATGTATCTATCTATGTATGTATGTGCCTATCTATCTCTTTTCTGTTTTTGTTTTACAGAGGAACAGTATATGACATCATTAGGTCAAGACCTAATAACTATTTCTTTGTTCTAAAAAACGATGTAGTGCAGATTCTGCTATGAAAATGGTCGCCAGCAGTGTTGATTATGATACCACTCGGAAAAAATGACTATGCACGACATTTCTGACATGGGAGTGACGAATTTCCGGGTAAAAATGTTTGCAGGCTTTAAAAAAGAACAAAAAAAAAAAACGTTCTGAATTAGAACATGTGATGAGTAAAGTGTCCGGGGTCAGCTCAACAGAGGGAGTGTTTGCAGATCCCTGCTCAATACTCCCCCGTGCCCTATTCTCCACCTGCTTGATAGTCCCCCCTGATTGCATAAGGTGTGTGTGTGTGTGTGTGTGTGTGTGTGTGTGTGTGTGTGTGTGTGTGTGTGTGTGTGCGCGTGCGTGTGCGTACGTGCTACAAATAAATGTCTCCGATGGGAATCGAACCCATGACCTCTAACCAATAAGTTCGTGACGCTAACCAGTGCACCACGGCAACTGATGTCTGTTACTTTTGTTTGTCTTGCGTGTTAAAGCCTTCAGGGTCGAAACACAACGCGTCCGTCTTCTGTTTGTCTACCGTTTTAACAGCATCGACATATAATAAACATAACTTCAACGGCATGTGTTCATGAGCAAAGCAAGAGATCGCCAGAGAACTGTCCAAGACTCAAAAGAAAAGTTGTGTATGTCTGACGTAACTTACCGTGTCCGTCGAATTTCATCTCTCCTTTACCTTCGCCCTCCTCTCTCCCTCCCCTCCCCTCCATCCCTCTCCTCCACTTCCCTACCCATTTCCTCTGACGTATTCTCTCCTCCAGCCTGACCGCTGAGTTGAAAACCGGGATAACTTAAACACAACAACAACAAAATCCTGTCTTTAAACCTTTCCTTACTGGGTGTATTGCGAGTCAGTATGTTTTAGAATCAGATTTTTTTTTCTTTTCCTTTCTTCTTCTTCTTCTTCTTCTTTTTTTTTTCTTTTTTTTTTCTTCTTTACAGTGACACCTACCATTTCAAGCCACTCTCATGCTACTTTGAGTAAAGCAAAGAAAAACGACTGTAGTGTATGAAACCTGTGATGACTTTGTTTGTTTGTTTGTTTTGTTTGATTGTTTGTTTCTTTTCTTTTCTTTTCTTTTCTTGTTCAGCAATTTTCCAAATCGCAGTGGTGCTTGAAATGGCGCAGAATGGAATATCGATGGTGAGCTTTGCCGCGACCGGATCTGGGAAAAACCAAAGATGTGTGTGGGGAGAGATAGATAGATAGAGAGAGAGAGAGAGAGAGAGAGAGAGAGAGAGAGAGAGAGAGAGAGAGAGAGAGAGAGAGGAGGGGAGGGGGATGGGGGATGGAGGAGGGGGGGATGGGGGGGGTAGGGAAAAGGCCAGGGTATGAGGTGAGGGGGTGGGGGGGGGGGGGAATAGGATGAACATGGGGGCCAGACTGAAGCATTTTTGCCATTCGAAAAATCACCTCCACCGCCGCCGCCGCCGCTGCCACCACCACCACCACCACCACCACCCGACATGGAACATTTCCCTCTCGAAATGGCCAAACAAATAGCAGTGAAAGCTCACTCAGGCAGTGAGATGAATATTTTGTAATAAAGAAAGAGGAGAGAATTGCCCATTAGAACATTGACATTTTATTTGGCCGAGCCCCTTCTAAAAAAGTGGTGAGCATGCTATAAAAACAACAACAACAACATGTGATCGTGCTTTCTACTTTAATAGGTAGCGATCCGTTTAAAGTTTTGGGACCAATGTCAGAATGACACTGACCTCGCTTCTTCGGTGCTTTTTTTTTTTTTTAATATTCATTTTGATTTTCGATTTCCTTGTCCATGAATGCAAACAGAAAAACCTGAAACGTACTCATGCAGGGCCGCGGGTGGTGGACCATTACATGCACATCGGCTGAATTTGATCCGTCCCCTCTCTCTGTCTGTCTGTCTGTCTGTCTGTCTCTCTCTCTCTCTCTTCTCTCTCTCTCTCTCTCTCTCTCTCTCTCTCTCTCTCTCTCTCTCTCTCTCTCTCTCTCTCTCTCTCTCTCAGGCTAAATCGGGGAGTGCAAGATGTGAAGATATATATATATATATATATATATATATATATATATATATATATATATATATATATATATATATATATATTTATTTATGAATTTCGTCAAAGTTTGATTGATTGCAGATGGCAATACTGGGAAAATCACATGCAGCAAAGAGAATGATTCTCCTGGTACAGTACTTTCCAATCTTCTGGAATTGTGAAAGTTTTCATCTGGTAGATGCAGACAGACACATCAAGCGGCATTTTACAATGTTTAGATAGGTGTCACTGACATAACAACACAATGCAATCGATGTTAAAAGCATTCACACAATACTTCAACATGTCCTATGTGTAAAAGCGCAAAAGAAGACGAATTACATATTTTTCTTTGTTGTCATGCTCTCAGTGACCTGAAAATCCCTTGTGAGTTTTATGCACACACATGTCTGTTCCATGCATCTCCTTGCTCATGTTAGATCTGAACGAACACATTATGAAGAACCTGTCCTTATATTTGTTTAAAGTTTTTAAAAGGCGAGCAAATCTGACGACCAAATCTGAAAAACCTTGCTCATCTGTACAACCACGTCACTGATCTGTGAGAAAAAAAAAGTCATCATGCTGTTATTTGTTATTTGTTTGGACTATTGTTTGGCTTTGCTTTGTTCGTTATCGGTATACCATTTGTGAATCAAGCCCCCTTCATGGCCTTTGGTGAATAAAATTCCGTTTCCATTTCTCTCTTTCTTAAAATTTTGTTACGCACCTCTCTTTCCTTTGAAGGGGGGGGGGGTGTGGTGTCTTTCCTTTGAAGGGGAGGGGGGGGGGGGAGGAGGAGAAGGGGGTTCTACAGCCGAGACAACAGGCCCTCCTCCGCCTGCCCCGCTCCTTTTGGCTGTGGCCATTTTGCGTCATTGGTATGGAAGGGATTAATTAATCACAAAAGTCTTCTGCAGATCGATTGTCGGCAGTGTTGGTCCTCTGTTGTTGTGGTTAATCAACGCTATCCTCACTGTTGATATCTGGGTGCTCTCGTCATGTTGCCTTGCACAGTTGTGCTGATATCTTGGTGTCATGTTGTCTTGCACAGTTGTGTTGATATCTTGGTGTCATGTTGTCTTGCACAGTTGTGCTGATATCTTGGTGTCATGTTGTCTTGCAGTTGTGCTGATATCTTGGTGTCATGTTGTCTTGCACAGTTGTGCTGATATCTTGGTGTCATGTTGTCTTGCACAGTTGTGCTGATATCTTGGTGTCATGTTGTCTTGCACAGTTGTGCTGATATCTTGGTGTCATGTTGTCTTGCACAGTTGTGCTGATATCTGGGTGCTCTCGTCATGTTGCCTTGCACAGTTGTGCTGATATCTTGGTGTGATGTTGTCTTGCACAGTTGTGCTGATATCTTGGTGCTCTCGTCATGTTGTCTTGCACAGTTGTGCTGATATCTTGGTGTCATGTTGTCTTGCACAGTTGTACTGACATCTTGGTGTCATGTTGTCTTGCACAGTTGTGCTGATATCTGGGTGCTCTCGTCATGTTGCCTTGCACGGTCGTCACGTCTGGAACTCAGAGAACTCGAGATTTCAGCCTCTGGATAGTTCCACTACTGATTTCTCCCTCCTGGTATAAGAAATTGTAGCTATTTCCGAACTCTGCTGTGCGTTGAAAAAACTTGTAAACGGATTGAAAGCTTCCACGCTTGTTACTACCAAAAAGGATAAAATAATCCACGAAATGTGCAAGAAACCAAGTTCACACGAGAATCGGTGAGTTTTCAGAACCCTGTTTAGGCTATGTATCTTGTTTTTCTAGTTTAGATCAAAGAAAATGAATGTGCTTTTCGAGCATGCAAATGTACACAGACAGACAGACAGACAGACAGGCAAGCAGGCAGGCAAGCAGACAGGCAGACAGACAGAACACAGAGCAGAGAAGAGAGAGAGAGAGAGAGAGAGAGAGAGAGAGAGAGAGAGAGAGAGAGAGAGATTCAACAAAGTCAGTGTATCAGATGTGGGAAGGGACTGGGGCAGGAGAAATGGGTGGAAAGGGAAGGGGTGGGGGAGTGGTGTTGGAGAGGGTGGAGGGGGAGAAATCGCAGAAGAATGATAAACGAGCACGTCAAAATTTGTGGGTGACGGCAGAAGCATCAAAAGAAATCTCCACACGAAGAATCTTTTGTGTTTGCCGCTGGCCGCTACAGAGAATTAAAGTTTCATTCCACACTCCTCCCTCTCCCCCTCCTTTCATCTTCTGCTATCCCCCCTCTCTCCCCCCCCACCCCCCACCCCAACACCCCTTCTCTCATTATAGAATTATGTTCAAAAGCATCGTCATCACCCTTGAAGGGAAAAACCCCACGTACATACGTGAACAAGAATGATGTTATCTTATTTAAATCTTAAAAGCAAATGCAAAAAAGAAATGTTACTGGTTCATAGGCAGACTGCACGGTTGGCCACAGACGTGATTCATCATCTGTATCCATATCCTGTTTTTTTTCCCGGTCTTTCGACATACATTTAGATATTTGCATGGTGAAACAAACAACAACAACAACAACAACAACAAAACCAACAACAAAAAAACCAACAACAACAAAAAAACAAGAACAACAAAACAAACCCTCCGTTCAAAAGAGATTGATGAGGAGGAAGTGTTTTTGGGTTAGTGGGACACACACACACACACGCGCGCGCGCGCACACACACACACACACATACACATGCGCGCGCGCGCGCACACACACACACACAAACAGACTTTTTCCGGCCATTATCCCACAGTCGTGCATGTACGAATTTACATAAGGACGCCATTATTTATCATTTCCTTTGATGCTGCTTCCATGGCGTCACGTTTGAAGAAGACTGTGATGGGATGTGTATCAAAATACATTTCTCACATCTTGTTTTTCCTTATTTTCCCCCCCTTCTTTCTTTCATCTTTAAAAAAAAAATTCATACAACTCTTCATAACAAGTTTAGTTTTTATAGTGTTTTCATAGGACGAGATTGGAGTCGCATTCCAGCAGGCAAAGAGATTTGCCAACATTCGTCGAAAACAATCATGAACTCAACCGAAACAAAAATTCCTCAACGCGGCGTGCTGGCTCGCCCATATTGACCAGCGGATTTACTTTGATGCCCGATGGTAGTTTTTACGTAGTCTTTGACGCTGCTTGTCTCCGTTTTGATGGAGTGAGGATGACGGGCGGGTGGGGGGGGGGGGGGGGGGGGGGGGGGGGGGGGGGGGGGGAGACAATATTTTGTGTTGGTGAGCGTGGCAAAGTTCTCATTTCTTTCTTTGGATGGACCTTTATCTAAGCAGACAGATAACTCTGTGGGGCGCTTCACCCAAATGAACCTCAGCGATGTCCCTTCGCACAGGCTCGGCCGAATTCTGCCATTGTTCTCTCCCTTGATGCAACATGAACAACGCAACATTTGCGGTCCCTGGAATACAATTTCCTGTCATGCTTCAAATCAGATCTGTTCAATGATGATTCATTATGTCTTTTGTGTTCACACACACACACACACACACACACACACACAACACACACACACACACACACATGTAGAAAATACAAAGTATAAAATGTTGGCCGCCTGTCCATAAGATTGAAGGGCTCACAAGTCGATGCAGGACAAGGAAAGAGTAGAACTGAAAATGATACTAAAATTTGTGTCCTTTCAAAGTTTTTACCTGCCCTCGGGCAAAACTACTTGTCCATCTATCCTCAACAATTTCAAATTTTGTGAAATGTTTAGTGACGAACAAGCAGGGAACACAATTTATGCCATGTTGTCAGTAAGTGGTCAAAACTACATGTCATCCATTCTGATTGGCATGTATCTGTCGACTCAGCAGTCATTCGGCACGATACATTATTCTGTTGATGTCATTGATAGTGACTGAAAATGGTAGTTTACCAGAGCGGAATTTTATTTCCCTGCAGCATACGTTGGACAGAAATATTGCTTTCACTTTTCCGTGTGTATGTGTCATGTGACGTAGCCTCACATCAAGGCATGTGACGCTCCATCACATTAAGTCCAGTAATATGAATCATTTCTCCCATGCCACAACTAAAAAGGAAGAATATTCATGTGGCTTGACTAGTGTAGCGGGCGTCCCCAATAATTGTGAGGATCACTCAGTAAAATAGACAAGGGTTGGTCATTGGGTGAAAGTGACCACTGAGAGATAGTTTAATAAGGGCTAGTAAGGTGCTGGTCATGTGTTTTTAACACTGAGTATGCACTCACTAGGAGGAGGGAGAAAAGAATTAGTTTTAGCCCAGGGGATGGCCTAAAGACTCGAACCCGTCAGGACGTTGGTCAAGGGGTCTTCACCGCTGACCAGTCATTACCAGCCCTTCACCCTTCACTCTTCACCCCGTCAGCTATTTCTCCTCTGATGCTGCGACGGCATCTGTTTCCTAAGTGCTGAGACGGGTGTTTAACAATGGCCATGGTGTGGGGAACACACCGATAGTTCAGCCCCAGCAATTGAAGACCCCGGGTAGAGGAGTCGGATCTCATCGTTCCCCCAGTCACGGAGAGTTCAAGGGGCAAGCGCTTTTTCTGATGCGGGCAGGGCATCATGACGGTATGGGGCGAGAGCTTTTTCTGATGCAAGTATGGCATCATGATGGTATGAATTGTTCATTCTCCTGGTCTGGATCTTGGGCCAATGTTGTGTAAAAGGCCATGACTTTATATATTCTTGGAGGATGTGTGTATTCTTTCTCCGGTAAGGAGGAGGAATCTAGCAAGACTTTATTCATAGCAATTCGTAACTTAATTTATCTCTCAGTGTGAAGAGAGAGAGAGAGAGAGAGAGAGAGAGAGAGAGAGAGAGAGAGAGAGAGAGAGAGAGAGAGAGAGAGAGAGAGAGAGAGAGAGAGAGAGAGAGAAACATGTATAGAATTTGTTTGATAACTACTGGAGTGCGATGAACATTGTCGGAATTGTTCAATTCATTTAGTAAAGTGTTTTCCCCGGAGGAGAAGGAGAGAAGAAAAAACATTCTGTAGTGCGCTTTTTGGTTGACTGGAGGGATTGCGTGTGCGTATGGAGTAAATACTGTCATGAATGCGTGTGTGCAAGAGTGAGAGTGTGACAGTATGTTAACAGAATAAAATCCGTTCTCCCAAAACTAATAGACCAAATATGATTCACGGCAAATAGATTTACTGGTGATAATATAAGGTTTATCAACTATCATGCAGATTATTTACAATCTAAATATTTACCCGGGATGCTAATCTGTGCAGATTAAAAAAAAAAGGGTTCCATTCACTGGGTTGGAAGTTTATTCTTAGGGTAGAATCATTTGGTTTTAAAAGGACATATGTCGTCGGGTAAATACAGGAATAAAAGCTAGCGTAATTGTCAATGGCCAATGCTCAGATTGGTTCAATATATCAAGAGTTAGAAGGCAAGGAGACCCAATATCTCCGTATTTGCTTATACTTTCAGCCGAAATTTTGAGAATGATGATAAGAGATAATTGAGACATCGAAGGAATAAATGATACAGAACCGAAAATATCCCAGCTCGCAGACGATATACAATTGTCCATTCAAGGACATAAAACTTCTTTTGAACTATTTGAACTAACATTGAAAACATTAGAGAAATTCGGAAAAGTTTCGGGTCTATTTATGAATCTTGAAAAAAGTAAAAATAATATGTCCTGGAAGCAAAGTATTATCGAATGTTCCATATATGCCTCATCTAAAATTGGACTGGAACCCGAGGAAATCCAAAGTTCTTGGGATATGGTTTATGACCGCTATAAGAAGTTGCGTTGAGTTAAATTATGCAGAAAAATTCTTGTAAGTTAAAATACGTACAAAAAGAAATATTACGCCACTTGGTAAAATAGCGGTCATCAACTTATGAATTCTTTCGAAATTGGTTTATCTCTAGATATTGTTATCAAACCCACCAAACCTACAGACAATTTCCAGAAAAGACAGTTTTTCAATTCTCTGTCTTCCTGTCTGTCTGTCTGTCTGTCTGTCTGTCTGTCTGTCTGTCTGTCTGTCTGTCTGTCTCTCTCTCCTCTCTCTCTCTCTCTCTCTCTCTCTCTCTCTCTCTCTCTCTCTCTCTCTCCTGTATACCTTTAGTACTCTTGTTTGATCAAATGTTTATAATCTTTACTTCGTATCTTCACAGCTGCCAAACAGTTGAAGTAAAGGATAAAAAAGGTTTAAAACGATATCCTTGTTGATTTTGTTAAGCTCTGTCGTTATAAATTCAAGTTGAAAAAACACCCAGCCGAAGATTCTAGTTTTCTTGAAACTCCTTGAAATTTTGGATATGAACTGGAAAAAGGAACTAGAAGTTGTTAAAAGGAATATTAAAGACACTGTAGAAAAAGAAAAAAGTAATAACAGAAATTTTGCTTTTGCCTGGATGGCAGGTCATTGAATTTACCACATGCCCGAAGCAAGTGATTGCCTGTTCCGGTCGGTGGGACATCCTTTACTGTGCTACCATATATTATACATTACATTGTAACCATGGAATATGATTATCATGTTACATCTTTTATCATGATAGATTATATAACAAGTCCATGTATTAGGCAGCCTATACTGCGCTACCATGTACTATACATTACACTGTAACCACAGAATACGATTATCATGCTACATCTTTTATCATGATAGATTATGTAACAAGTCCATGTATTAGGCAGCCTATACTGTGCTACCATGTACTAATATTACGTTGTAATCACAGAATGTGATTACCATGTTACGTTTATTATCGTAATACATTATGTAACAAGTTCATGTATTAGGCAGCCTATACTGTGCTACCATGTACTATACATTGCATCGTAACCGCGGAATATGATTATCATATTACATATATTATCATAACAGGTTATATAACAAGTTCATGTATTATACTATCATATGGTCGGTGAATCATCATGTGTACCCTACTCTACTCCATAATTTGTTGACAAGTGATCGAGAACTGGTGAATTGGTTATAGATTTATTATCCCTCCCTCCCCCATTCTCCCACTCCTCCCCCACCCCCCCATCCCCTCCCCCACACTCCTACTCCTTCTGCCAGTTGCCTTACACCACTTCATTTCGTGAACGTGATATGATAATTGTGACAGACATTAATTCAAAGCTTGGTGGCCTGAGGATTGTTCTTCAAGTAATTTATTTTCAAGCTAGTTAAGGTAACAACAAAAACAAAACAAAAATATTGTATCGGCGGCAGCTGCTGCCGTGAATTTCGATGGATCAGAAACTATCAATAGCACTTACTTGAAAAAACATTTTTAGCAGTCCTCTGATTTCTGCAGAAAATATTGCCTGTGTTGCAGTCGTTTGAAACGGAAGTAGTGTCACGATGTTTCAAAAAATAGAAATTTAAACAGGTCCTGCTGTACGTAGATTCCGTGGATTATTAAACGCACGCACCGCGCGCGCGCGCGCGCGCACGCACGCACACACACACACACACACACACACACACACACACACACACACACACACACACACACACACACACACACACACCCCTATCTATATATCTCAAACCCTGGAGGGACAGGTCACGGTCATCAACATGCCGCGACTGGCAAACGAGTTGCATGTAAATATATACACATGGAAAAAAGTTAAGCAACCCTCACATTTATCGCTAAGGACGAGATATAACACTATTTAAATGAAAGCAACACTCAAGTAAATCAAAATGGTCTTTATTCCATGAAAGTATGACACTCTCCCATTACCGAAACAATAGAAATATGGTTCAGTGTTTGATAATTCAACTGCAAAATGGTGAACCAAGATGTGCACCATTTTTGAACAAAAACATGGCATGGTTAAGTTTGGAAATAACAATTTCATCCAGTTGATGCCGAAATTAATTTTGGTAGGAAAACAACAATGAAAGTGTCTAGATTGCATAACAGCAAACAAAAATCAATACCGGGTGTATCCTCCCTGTGCATTGATGACTGCCTGAATCCTTCGTCTCATCCCTCCAGTGAGTCGTCTGATCTGCTGAAAGGTGATCTGCTGCCACTCCCGATGCATTGCTGCTTCCAGTTCCGGGAGATTTTGCAGAGGAGGGTCCAGTGTCTGTAT
>CM031610.1:46411298-46428798 GCA_018398815.1 Conus ventricosus | reverse complement strand
GTAGAAACCACATTTAATACCCTGATTTTAATAGAATACATAACTCTATATTTGCAACAATATTTGCATATGATATGATGTATAATATCTTTAAGCTATCAGCGTAAACTACAGTTGTAAGCGATCGAAACTAGAGAGACATTGTCACTTTTGCAGTATTGAGAGCATTGCTGAAATGTTAATATCGTAGTAACATTTTCATGCATAGTATGGTTGGAATAATTCTACCAAATTTTTGTATGCTAATGCTTTTATTCCAGAAAATGCCAGCGTTAAAGTTTACCACGAACACGCATGCACAGAAACACGCACGCGCACATATATACAATGCGTGCTCGCACACGCACCTAAACACATATGTTCAAACGCACGCGCACACACACACTTTTCAGGTATTGTCTTTCAAATACATTACAACATGAGTATACCCATTCAAGGTTTTTCAAACAGGTATAGGTACATTTACAGTTCAAACAGGTATAGGTACCTTTATAGTTTTTTTAGAACTCACAAAACCTGTTTGAAAAAACGTTAAGTAGGTATGCTCATGGTGTAATGTATTTGAAAGACAGTAGCTGAAATGTTTTGTTTTGTGAAAGCTGTGGTTCATTAATTCACACAAAGGAACCCAAATGCCTGCACTGTATGTAAGAATATGCGAGACAAGGCTGTCAAATAATGTGTGTGTGTGTGTGTGTGTGTGTGTGTGTGTGTGTGTGTGTGTGTGTGTGTGTGTGTGTGTGTGTGTGTGTGTGTTTGACAGGCGAATGTAAAAAACAGCCCACTCCCAAGAGCTGAAGGCCTCTGTTGCTCAACATGGACCTTCCAGACATCGCGAGGACAGCAGGACAGCAGAAAAAAGCTTCATGGAATTAGCATCGTACAGCTTACCCCCATCGTTCCTCCACACCTTCCTCCTCCTCTCTCTCCCCAACTTGTATCCCCTCCACCACCCCACCTTTCTGTAAGGACGATATCCTCACCATGCCTTAAGGACGATATCCTCACCATGCCTTAAGGACGATATCCTCACCATGCCTTAAGGACGATATCCTCACCATGCCTTTTCTTTTCTTGTTTCAAGTCCCGAAAGATTCAAATCGTTTTTCTCCGGAGGAGACGGATTGTCTGCATTCCAGAAACAGAATAGTGTCAAAGTTTTAAAGACAGTGAACATAAAATGAAATCGCACCGGAACGATTCCAGTTATTCTTCTCTGGAGAAGAAAATCCACCAGCATTTCAGAAACAGTATAATGTCACAGTTTTAAAGACAGTGATCATTAAATCAAATCGCATCGGACAATGAGGCATTTTTGACCAGCCTCCGTTAAAAAGGCTCAGCATGTGATCCGGTCTCTCACTGTCTACGGGACATTGCTCAGTGCTTCATGCTGCACTATAGACTGAGAATGGATTTCAGTTTTCATGCATTCGACGGATTAGAAGCATGAATTCCAGCCCCAGATGACATCCCAGCAATGCCTTAAATCAAAGTTCGATGGTTCTAGCTCTTAATTCTGAGCCACCTTCGGTGCTCTTCTCTCATGCGAAACGTTAATTGGGACATCATTTTCGTGTCGTTTACTTTTGATGTAAGCTTACCTACATATCCTTTGTTTTGCCTTTGTTGTGATATCTCTTTCTCTTTCTTCTGTAGTCACATCGATAATAAAGCTGCATAGAAAACAACTATGTGTGACAGGTGTGTTCATTGGTGTTTGCTGTGTCTTCGTTCTATATTTATCACGTTCGTTTGTGTCTGCCCTGTTTTCATTGCTGTATTTGGCTTGTTGATCGCGGTCCGCTGTGTTTTCTTTTTGTATTTGATGTGTTCATTGGTGTCTGCTGTGTCCTCTCTCTATATTTGGCGTGTTTATTTGTGTCTGCAGCGTCTTCTTTCTATATTTAGCATGTTTGTCGAAGAGGCAGTACTCTTCTGCAGCCACGTGTGTCAGCTTCTTGTTGCTTCTTGGTGAGGTCGGCCAACTGACTGTACAGAGCCTCTGCCAGCGTGTGAATCACCACGTGTGCGCTTCAAACATGGCAGTTTAGTACTCTCAGCTGTGAAAAGAAGGCAGCCAGCCAATCAGATCAACAGGAGTGAATGCTTGCCTTTGCTGTGTGCGATAAAACTCCAACAGGAGAAAGGCGAAGATGCTCATCTAGCTCCCTCTACATTTGTGAAGAAACCAAGTTCATACGAGAATTAACCAGTTTGTAGGTCTCTGTTCGGTGATGCATCTGCTTTATCTAGTTCCATTGAAGCGTTGAGCATTGTTTTTCCCTTCAGACATGTAATTTCCAGGAACTGTCCTCGACTAAGAGCAAGATGAAAGCGGTCCATCATTTTCAATCTTGTGTATCTTGTCGTAGAAAATGATTGCAATCACAAGCGTACTTTGAAGGAAATTTGTCCACACACACACACAACACACACACACACACACACACACACACACACACACACACACACACACACACACGCACGCACTCACGCACGTACACACACACATCTCTTCCTTCCCCTTTCTCCTTCCCTTCTTCTCCCCACTCCTTCCATCACACACACACACACACACACACACACACACACACACACACACACACACACACACACACACCAATATATATATTATATATACAGGAAAGCTATTCAAATGACGTCCGTTTACTGCTGTGGTGCACCACATTAAACGCCTAGTCCACCCCAGGCCAATATAAACAGACGCACTCTGCCTTGAACACGAATCCGATCCCGGAGAGACAGGTCAAGGTCAACAACATGGCGTGACTGGCAGACTAGCTGCATGTATGTGCGTACGTGAGTGCATGCGTGCGTGCGCGCTGTGTGTGTGTGTGTGGGGTGTGTGTGTGTGTGTGTGTGTGTGTGTGTGTGTGTGTGTGTGTGCGTGCGCGCGCGCGCGCCGTGTGTGTGCGTCAGTGTGTGTGTGTGTGTGTGTTTTGTGTGTGTGTGTGTGTGTGTGTGTGTGTGTGTGTGTGCGCATGCGTGCGTGCGTGCACGACTCTCTCTCTCTCTCTCCTTCTGTGTGTGTGTGTGTGTGTGTGTGTGTGGGTGTGCTTGCACACTCATGCTATTATATGTGTGTGAGAGGGTACGAGGATGGGGATGGGGCAAAGGAGAGCGAACACGTGCACGGAAACATACAGATGTAAAAGAATAAAGAACCTGAGTATAAAGTCTCTCTCTCTCTCTCTCTCTCTCTCTCTCTAACACACACACACACACACACACACACACACACACACACACACACACACACACACACACACACACACACACTGCTTGTGATCTTTATAAGCATGTTTTATCTCTATGTGGGAAGTTGTGTTTCATCTACGTCTGTTGGTTGGTTTGTGTGTCTGTCAGCATGATTACACAAAACATTCTGATTTAGTTGTAAGCAAAGTTGATGGAAAGATGGAGTCTGATCTGAAGAAAACCATTGTAATTTTGGTATGGATCCACAATGGACTCGGCCTGAGAACTATTTCACCTGTGGTGGGATTTTAAGCGGAAGCGGATAGAAAAACGTGGTGGGGAACTCGAAACTGTGGTCACCATGATAAATGGGCAATAAGAGCTATATGAAAAACAGTTGAATCGATTTTTTTTATACGGACTTATCCATCAAAAATATATTCAAAGTCGGACTTTGACATTGAGTGTATCGTTACAGAACCATCATACTACAGCTCTGGCGTGAAATGTGACATGAAAGTTGATCCCAAAGCCCGGAAAGCTGCTTGCCCTGCTTGTTATGTTGCGTCATGTTTAGAGAACGTTGGGAGAACAAGGCCAAACCTGCACAAACGGACATCACTTACGGTTCCTGTCCTCACTATTGGAGTATGCGCTCCTCACGTTTGTGTGTTTCTATGGGCCATACGGCACAAGTAGGATTTTGCTCTAAAACACTACATTATCCATGTAAGCGTTTGGAGGCCTACCATAAATTTGAGACAGTTTTTAATGTTAAACTGATAAGTGATCGAAAGAACAACTCTGCACCAATCACTTTCCTTGTTTGGGGGGATCTTCAACGATGAAATCGCAAACAATCTTCAAATACATGACCTTACCCTTAGTTGACACACATTTCAAGCCTTCGCACTCACCCATCACCCCATCTTTCCGCCAGCCTCAAGTGCATCAAATAATCCGATTCCTTTGATTTTAATCTGTCTGCTCGGAACCACCTGAATGTACCCTGATGGCCATATGAAAGGAAATGAGGAGAATCAACTTTCAGACAGAATAAAAACTCTCAAAACAATCTAATTTCGCCAGTCTAAAAATACTCGACTTCCTTGAGCAAGGTCTTGGTGCACTAATTGTTGGTGTGCAGACTGTAAGATTTCTGGTAAAGGGTCCATTCAAGACCCTGAGATCCCTCTGTCCCCTATTGAACAGAGAACGTAAATGTCAAGCAATTGTACGTTTGGAGCCTCTCTGCAAAGGCTCTGAGCTACGTGCGTGGGCCAACATGTCGTTTCGGTTGTGTTTGGTCGTTTTCGAGACAACGAACGTTACGTTTGTCATACCAGTTCGTATTGACTCCAGCTCTTGTTTATGATTTTAAGCCCCCCCCCCCTCCCTCCCCACACAAACACAAACACCCCCACTTCTCGACTTTAACGATATGAAAATTTAACGAAAAAAAAAGGGGGTGGGGTGGGGGGTGGGGGGGGGGGGGGGGGGGGGGGAAAATTTTTTTAACTTCCCACCCTATTTTTCGGTTAAATCTTTGGGGACAAAGACTTCTTTAAAAGGGGACGATTTACAGGAACAAAATGTTTAAAATTTGGGCGAAATTAAAAATTTAATAAAATTAAAAAATTTTTCGGTTTATGATTTTTTTTGTTTTTTGGTTGGTTAAATTCTTTTTTAAACGGAAACAAGGGGAAAAAATTAAAAAAAGTCAAAAAACAAAAATTGGTTTCAAATTTGGGTTTATTTTAAAAAAAAGGGCGTTGGTTAAAATAAAAATAAATTTAAACTTAAGATAAAATTTGTAAACATTTAAACTTTTGGGAAAAAAAAAAGTTAAAAATACTTAAAAATTTTAATTCCCAAATTTAAGATTTTAAATTTTTTTAGGGAAAAATTTTTCCAAAAATTTTTTCGTTTATTTAACGGGAGAAAAAAAACAATCCCCTTTTAAAAACAACCAAAATAAAACTTTCTCCCCTTTTCCCCTTTTTGGGGTTAACAAATAAAAAAGGGTTTCGTTGGCCAAAAAAATAAAACTTTTGGTAATTTTGAAAAAATCCCCTCAAAAAACCCCCTTTTTTGGTTTTTTAAAAATCCAAACTTTTTCCCCGGGGAAATTTTTTAAAAAATTTTAAAATTTAAAGACGGCTAAAAAAAATTTTTAATTGGCCCACAAATTTTCATTTTGTTTTGGGAAAGGTTTTAATAAATGATTTTTCAACCCCCCTTCTAAATTAAAAATTTTAACCCCCCTTTAATAAAGGAAAATACCCTTTTTTTTTTATTTTTTATTTTTTTTTTTTTTTTTTTTTATTTTATTTTAAAATTTTTTTTATAAAAAATTTTTTTTTTTTTTAATTTTTTTTTTAAAAAATTTTTTTTGAAATTTGTTTTAAATTTTTTTTTATTTTTTCTTTTTAATTTTTTTTTTTTTTTTTTTAAATTTTATTTTTTAAAAAAATTTTTTTTTTTAAAATTTTTTTAACTGCCTTTTTTTTTAATTTTTTTTATTTTTTAAAATTTTTTTTTAATTTTTTTTTTAAAATTTTTTGGGTTTTTAAAATTTCAAATAGTTAAAAAAAAACTTTTTTCCATGTCAATTTTGACAGATGCTCCCTAACACTTGCGGCGAAATCGCTTTATTTGGGTCAGAAGGAAAAAATTTGTTAACTGTTATTTCCCGTTGGGTTCCCCAAGGGGGGGGTACCGGGGGGGAACCAGTACGCGAGGGTACCTCGTATGGGTCAATCTTTGATGAATTAAAAACGTCGGGAAACTATAAACAAAGGGGCCCTCAAAAATTTAATTTTTTGTGCATTTTTCAAAAAAAATCTTTGGCGGATCGTGTTTTTAAACTCTTAAAGGTGTCCCCCCGCAATCCGTTTTTCCCCTTACATATTTTACGAATTTATTTTCCTTTTTTTCATCAATTTGGAAAAAGGGGCCTGCAAATTTTTAAGCTTCAGAGGCCCCTTTTAGTGTCCCGGGTTTACCCCGGGCCAACTTTACAGTTTACTGTCATTCTTTAAAGTTTTTTTAAAATGCGATCGCGAAGCGGGAAAAAAAATTACTTCCTGTCCGTAAGTCAACTTGATCGTCCCGATGGTTCCCAAATTTGCAACAAAATTTAGGACCCTGTCCCCAGGGGTAAAGACTGAAAATTTTTTAAAAAAATTCAAATTTTTAAAACTGTTTATTTAAAAAATTGAGTAAATTTTTTTTTTTCCATTTTTAATTTTTGGTTTTGTATTTTGGGGAAAACCCCTTTAAAAATTGATTTCAATTTTATAAAAATTTTTTCCCGTCCCCCCAGAAAGAATATGGCGGGTTTAAATTGGGTTTTATCCATTGAAAAGAAAACCCAAAAATGTGTTTTTCAAAAAAAGAATTAAACCCCATTAAAATGCATAAAACTTTTAAAAATTTATCCGCTCGTGTTTAAAAGATTTTTGGGAATTTTAATTTTTTGTGACGTAAATTTGTTTTTTTTCTTTAATTTACATTAACCCTTTATTGCAATGTATCGGGCCTATTGGCTCCCTTGGTATTATGATAAAAAACATGTATTAAGTCTTTTTAGAAATTACAGGGAAAAACAATGGGGGAAGATTATAGCCCTTTGGGGAAAATTCCATATTTAGTTTTAAAGGGGGGGTATAAAGTCCCCACCAACTTTGGTCATTAGGGGGTCTCCCATTTAAAATAATGATTTCACAAATTTTTGTGGGACGTGACCAGAAGGACCAATTTGTTTTAATTTATTTAATTTATAAATTTATAAAATTTTATAAAATTTTATAAAATTAATGGGCTGTGCCACACTCTTCGTAAGCTTTAGAAAGTCAAAAAAGGGAAGCGGGACATTTTTAAAGTTTAGAAAAACTGTTTCTTAATTTGAGTAGTTATTTCGTGTCAGGTAAATCAATTGTACTTGCCCTTTTTTCTAAATCCAGTTTTGAGTAAAGGAAAATACATCATTTTTATCACAGTTTTTGGGCCCCAAATTCAAAATTTTTTAAAATTATTTTTTCCGGGGGGGACCTTTTCCAGTAGGACGTAAATAAAATTTGGGTCTATAGCTAGACGTCTCAGACCGGGGTTGCCCTGCTTTAAAATTGGAAGTCACAATAGCGTTTTTCCATATATCGGGAATTTGCCATTTTTTCCCAACATTTGTTAAAAAAATTTATTTTAAAAGGGGACTATCCAGTTCTCGGGTAAATGGTTTAACTTTCGTGTAAGAAATCCACCCAAACCAAACCAAAAACCTTTTTTTTTCCCCAAACGAGGGGACGCATTCCGGGATTCCTGTTAAAGATATTGTTTACTTTTATAAAACTGTTGTTGTTTGGTAAGGTTCTCTATAGTTATCAGAATTTTTTTTTTTCAATCAAAACCCGGATTTTTGCCCCTTTAGGAAAAACTTCCTTACAACTTGTTTTAAGTCTAGATGAAATTCCTCACCCCTTTTCTTTGGGAGTTTGAAATTCTTGACTTATTGTTTTGATTGGGTTTTTCTTGGATTTTTAATGCCCGATTTCATTTTTTTTCCCCTTTTCCCCACCTTTTTCAAGTTTTTTACAGTCGGGATACTTTTTTTAGACAAAAACTGTGACCAGTACTGTCTTTTTGCTTGCGCTTTTTTAACTCTGTTTGCTTTTTTTTTTTGTACTGCACATTTCTTTATGAGCTGCATTTTTTCTCTTGCACGGGAAAATTTTCTAATTTTTAAACCCTTTTTTAAGATAAGTTTAATGTTTTTGCTTTTACAGCCTCCTCGCAACCCTTTGATTCCCCCCAAAATTTCCCCTGAAAATGTTTCACATTTTTTGGGGCCCCTTTTTTTGGGAAAAAGCTAAAGCAGCGCCTCAAGAAACTGTTTTCTGAAAGTTTTTAAAAAAAGATGTTAAATCCTCACAAATAACTTAACTCTCAGTCCCCAAAGTGAGGTAATTTTAAAATTTTTTCCCCCAATTCGGGCCTTTATGTTTTTAAAATTTGGGGTTTTATAACATCTCCCCACCACTAATTTCAGATCCAAGGGTTTCTTTAAAAAAATAAAGTATTGGACATGGTCACTCCCTAGTGGGTCTTTGGGCTGTATCCCATTTTGTTTTTAATTTTTAAAGCAGGGGGAAAAAAAAAGGTAAAAATTCAAGCGCCATCCCTCTTTTGATGAATTTTTGTCTGGGATGCCCCGTGTTCCCCCGTCGTTAAGCAAAACAAAAGATGAATCCCAACAGTTTCCAAAAAATTCGGGTGGGAAATTTATTTGACAACCTGTTTCCCGGGAAAAGGAGCTGAGAATTAAAAACCCCCCCAACCCAATGATCACTTTTTTTTTAAAAAACTTTTTAGAGAACTTTAACCAATTGTTTTTTCCCCCCATCGGGGCCCCTTGGGGGAAAAAATGATCCCAAAATGTAAAATTTTGTTTTGTCTGAAACTTCGTTTTTAAAGGATCCCCGACACTTTAAAACCGTATCTTTTTTTAAAAAAGAAAGAGGACTAACGTATGTGTAATCTAGCCACATTGTACATAGATAGCGTATCACTTTATCGATTTTTGTTTTTATGAAAAAACCGGGGGATAGTAAAAAACCTTGAAAACTTTGGCAACTTCTGTTATGACATTTAGGGGGGAAGGAGAAGTACATGATAAAATTTTTCGAGGAAAAGATGCATACAAAAATTACCCAATATTATTTTGAAAAGGGAAACGGGGCTTTCCCATTGTAAAACCGAAAATTATTTTGGTGTTGTTTTTTTTTCTTCCTGGTTATTTTTAATTAATTTAATGGTGGAAAGTTCATATAGGTGACGCAGTACAAAAACCCTTTTTCAAAACTCCCAAAAAACCAGCCTTTTTAAACCCAAAGAAATTGGGGGGCGGGGGGGGGGGGGTGGGGGTTTGAGGGTGGGGGTGAGGGCTTTGGAGATTTTTTTTTTTTCCAGGGGGGCGATCATGGAAAAAGGTTAACTGACTATCTTGACTCTTGTATGTAGTTTTGGGGGTTGAAAGGCTACCCCAATGCCCTTTCCTACTGAAACTGTTTCACACAATATGATGAGGGGGCCCAAATTGCTGAACAAAAAAAGACCCCCCGGCGGAAAAGGCGAGGGGTTGCGGTTTAAAATCCGTAGGCGTCACAGGGGAAGAGGGATTGCGGGACTTTTTGGGTTTGACTAGCCTTCTGCCAGGAAGATGGATTTGCTGGTCCCCCAATGTTGACCAGGGCTGCCTTTTAAAGGGGGGAGTTTGAGTGCTGGTCACCTGTTGACCAGCGGAGGGCCTTCTTGCGGGAGATGAGTGCTGGTCGCCTTTGTTGAAGCGGATGATTTTTTTAAGGGGGATGAGTGCTGGTCGCCTTTGTTGACCGGGCGCTAGATTTTTTGAAGGGAGATGAGTGTGGTCGCCATTTTGACCAGCGCTTGTTTTTGAAGGGGGTGATTTGGTGGTCGCCATGTTGCCCGGGATGCCCCTTTTGAAGGGGGGAATGAGTGCTGGTCCCCTGTTGACCAGGGGGAAATGACTTTTTAAAAGGGGATGAGTGCTGGTCGCCATGTTGCCCAGCAGATGGGTTTTCAGGGGCAGGGATAGGGGAATGTTCATTTTAGCCTTCGTTTGAGTTGAAAGGAAAAAGAACTTTACAGCAGTTTGTTTTGTTTTGCAACAATTTTACAAGCTTCCTTACAACGTCTGCTTTTGTTTTTCTGAAAAGGCCCTCTTTCTGTTGCGCTTCAGTTTTTGCTTAAAGAATTTAGCCTCTTAAACAAATATAGTTTTTTGTTTTTAAAAAACTTTAATTTCTTTGGCCACGTTTTAGCAGGACATCCATGAAAAGTGATGAGTGGTCACCCTTTTTCAGTTAACTCAGAATCTGTCCAAGGTACAGTTCTCTCGGGGGGTTTATGTTTACCAAATTGCTACATATCTTACTTTTCTTTTTAAAAAAGTGTTTCTTGGTGTGATGCAGCGCTGCAACACGTTTCACCTTTTTTTGGCGCACAATATGGGTTTTATCTTCAACACTCATTTTCAAACTAAGGGTTTTTCCCGGAAGTGCTTGAAAATTTGAAAGGGAAATTTTTGTCACTTTTTTTTTTCCCCTTTTTTTAAAAACCCATTTCGGACCCCCCCTCACAATTTCTTGGAACAGGGAAAACAGAAAAAAACCCCATCCAGGTCCTTGAAAAAAATACCAACTGTTTTTTTTCTTGGGGCTTTGTAGTGTCCAAAACAGCTATTCCAGAATGCCTTTTTGGCGGGATTGCTTCTTTCTTTGTCCCCTCATTTCTGCAATGAATATAAAAACTATTCATTCTTAACTTTTTGACAGACACCAAAATTCCCCCCAAAACCAAAAGGACTTATTGCCTTTTTGTGGGAAAAGAGGGTAAAAGATTTTCGCAGGGGGCAGGAGCCCCTCACCTGAATTTTAAAAAATAACTTTTTGATCTTTTTGTTCAACAAATTTGGTACGGAAAAAATGATTTAAGATAAAATTTAAATTTTAACTTGCTTTAAGGGAGTTGCACCATCAGGTATGGTTTTTTCTTTCCCGTTTGGGGGTTTTTGGTAAAAAGATGTCAAAACAAGATGACGCACTCTCCGTGTACATAAGTTTGACTTATTTTTAGGGCATTTCTGAAATTTCCCCCTTTGACCTAGCAAAAAAAAAACAATTAGAAAAATAAAAAAAATTTTAAAAAAAATACCACTCTTTAAACCACTTTAAAAAAAAAAAAATCAAATAAAAGAATTTTAAGGAAAAGAAAATTTATGACCTGTTTAAACAGTAAAGGCTTACGGCAGTGATCAGATTAAAGTGAATATTCCCGTTTTAAAATGTGCCCCTCCAATTTGGTTTGCCGGTTCAGTAGCCAAAATGCCAACACTGCAGGGCTCAAAAAAAAAGGTAGAATGGGCAATTCAACTGTGATCACCCCCACAAACCAAAATTATTGCAGATCACCCAAAAAAATCGGGATAATACACTCTATTAAACGCCGTTTTAAAAAATTTTTACGAAAAAAAATTTAAAAAAAAAAATAAAAGGTTTGAGCTGTTTGTTCCTGCTTTCTTTATTTAAACCAGGGGCAGGCCACTCTCCTTGTGTGTGTGTGTGTGGGGTGTGTGTTTTGTTTTGTGTGTGTAGGGGTTTTGGGGGGGTGTGTGGTGGGTGTGTGTGGGTGTGTGTGTGTGTGTGGTTTTTGGGGGGCGTGCGCGGAAATGCGGCGTGGTGCGTGCGTTCCTGCGTGCGTGTGTGTGTGTGTGTGTGTGTTTTTGTGTGTGGTGTGTGTGTGGGGGGCGTGTTTTGCGCGCCATTACTTGAGAAATCTTTCACTGCCTCCCCTTCCCCGTTTTTTTTGAAGTGGTTTAAATTTTAAAACTTAACGGTTGAGCCAAAAAATTTTAATGTCTGGGAAAGGGAAAGTCGAAAGGGAAAGAAAGGGAAAAATATGGGGTTTTAGATGGGTTATTATCTGACCCCGGGTTTCACGAAAGTCTGTTTTGAAACAAAAAAATTGTTTTTTCCGCCTTCTGCTTTTTTGATCAAAGCAAAATGATATAGATCAGGTGAAAAAAGTTGTTTTTTCTTTTTGTCTCTTGTCTTGTCTCTCTCTCTGTGTCTCTCTGTCTTTTTCTCTTTTTTCACAAAACGCCACGCGCGCACGCAAAACACGCCCCTCAGACGCACGCACACACCCAAAACCCCACACCAAAACAACACAAAACAACAACACACCAAAACCCCACACCACAAAACACGCAAAAAAATAAAACCACACACAAACACGGACACACACAAAAACACACATGAACCCCCTTTTTCTTTAATCAATTTTTGTGGAAGGACGTTTAAAAATGAAAAAATAACATAAAAATCTCTCTCTCTCTTTTCTCTCTCTCTCCCCTCTCTTCTCTTTTCTCTCTCACCCCAAAACACAAAACACACACATACACCCACCCCACCCACCCCCACACACCCACACCACCCCGCCGTCGCACGCACGCACGCCGCACGCACGCACGCCGCACCCCACGCACGCACAACACACACACACACAAAACACCCACACACCCCCACACTTAGAAGCACCCCCATTGGAAAATACATTTTTAAAATTCTTTATCAACTTTTTTTGCGGGGGGGTTGGGAAAAGGGGGGGGGGGTGGGGGGATAAAAATTGGGGGGGGGGGGGGGGGGGGGGGGGAGCAAAGGATTTTTGTTTTGTTTTGTTGTTGTTTGGGTTTTTTTTTTTCTTTAATTTCTGCATCCCTTTTGACTTTGATTAGTTTGTTGTTGGTTATAAATATTTTGTTTCAGGGTTTAAACTTTTTTTATTTATTGTGTAAAGATATTTCCCCATTTAAAATCCATAACTCTCTTTACTCACAAGGAAAACACACAGGCCACACCCCACACACACACACACACACACACACACACACAAAACCAACACACACACACACACACACACACACACACACACATAAAACACACAAACATACCCCACAACACATACACACACACACACACACACACAACACACCCCACACACAAACACAACCCCCCACTCGCGTGCCGCGCACAAATTTTCATAATACCATACCCCACCTTTTTGTGCACGCTCGAATTACTTCCCTTAAAACCCTTCCCTTTTTTTCTTCTTTTTTTTGGGTTCTTTACCACGAATTGTGGATAGAGTTTAAAAGAAGGACACACACACCCCACGCACGCACCCCAAAGCACGCCCCGCCGCACGCACCCCACGACGCACGCCGCCGCCGACGCACGCACGCCCCGCCCCGCACCCCACGCCCCACCACACACCACACACACACACACACACACACCACACAATACTCGTCAATTTTTAAAACCAAATTTAGCAAACTGTCGTGGTGCCAAAAAAAGAAACCTGGGTCACGCCCCCCCCTTTCCCCCCCCAATCCCCTTTACCACCGCTTTTTCGAATACATCGAATACATTGGTTTTATATTTAGGACCCGGGGGCCCCCTAGATTTGTTATTCCCGCCCCCCTCTTTATTTCCCCCCTTTCCCCCCCCTGCCCCTTTACAAAATTTTTTTTAACGACAGCCCGTCTGTGTGGCAAATTTGTAGATGATACCGTCACCCTTTCAGTGACTTCATTTGTCAGTGCTTTTTTTTTTTTTAGTTTGAAAATTTTTTTTTTTGTTCGTTTTAATTTTATGCTCCCCCTTTTTGATCGCTTTTAGCCCCATTTTAAAAAAAATTGGGAAAACCCGAGAGTCTGTCAAAAAAGTTTTATCTCCTGAAAACGGCGCGTTAGCTATCAGGTGGTGGAAAAAGGCTCCCTAAGTCTTTGAATTCAAAAAAGAAACCCCCCAGCGCCCCTTAAAAACAAAACCGTTTAAAAAAAACCCCCGCAGGAGTGGGAGGCTCTCCCCCTCCCCCCCCCCTCTCTCAACAAAGTTCCCGTAGTTGTCAACAGAAAAAAAGGGAAAACGGGGGAAAAAAAACCAAGAAAAAAAAAATTTAAATCACACACCCCACACACACACACCAAAACACACAAACACACCCCAACAACACACACAACACACAAAACAGGGAAACCCCGCACGACGCAGCACGCCCGCCGACGCACCACGCACGCACCACACCACACAAACACACACACACACACACAAACCTGTTTAAAAGTAATCTCGCACCACCTTCAAGAGTAGGCCACAGTATTTTTGGGTGGAATGGGGTGATACAAAAAAACAAAAACAAACAGCAAAAACAAGGATAATTTGCGCCGGGTATTTAACCCTTTGGGGGCGGGAAAGTTTGGGAAATTTTATAGCAGGATCAAAAGAATTGAGCAAAAACCACCAGTAAATGAACCATGGAAAAATTTAGCCAAAACAAAAACAAAAACACAAAAAAAAAAAAGCGGGGTTTTGGAAAAAGGGGAGGAAGAGGGGGAGGAGGAGGAAAAAAAAGAAAGTATAAGAAAAAAGACTGATTTTAAAAAAGAAGAAGAAGAGAAGAAGAAGAAAAAAAGAAGAAAAGGGAAAAAGAAAAAAGAAGAAGAATTTAAAAAGAAGATAACACGACGACGACGCGACACGAATGAAGAAGAAAGGGAAAAAGGGGAAAAAGAAGAAGAAAAAAGAAAGAAAAGGGAAAAAAAAGAAAGGAAAGGAAGGGACAGAAAACAAGAATGAACGGAAAAAGAAGAGATGATTTTTGGGACTGGTTTTAAACTTTCTTTTTTCCAAAGTTTTGTTTCCTTTCCCCATTGAAGCAAAAACAAAAAAAGTACCCCCGGGGCGCGGCAAATGCAGCATCACCACACACACACACACACACACACCCCACACAACCCCACCACCACAACACAAACACCCCCATGCAATTCACACACCCTGCACAACACATACAACCCCACCAAAAACACACACACACACACACACACCAACACCCCCACACACCAACCACACACACACAAACACACACACATTCAAAACAAGCGCGCAAGCAAAAGGGACCCCACACACACATACAAGCGCGCGGGACGGGGCCAACCCCACAACCCCACACACACCCCACACACACAAAACCCCACACACACACACCCACGCCGCACGTACGCACGCCCCCACGCACGCACGCACGCAGCCGCCCCCCGCACGCAGCAAAAACACCAAAACACACACACACACACACAAAACACCCCAACACAAAACCCACAACCAACCACACCACACACATGGATATTCTATTTTTTTGTTATAGTTTTTAAAATAAATTAAATTTTTTTGACTCGTTGTGTTAACCTTTTTTTTCCCAGCCCCGGGTTTTTTTTAAAAAATTTAAATTTTTTTCTTTTTTCCGTTCCCAATATCACGTAATGTGGAAAGGGCGGTTTAAAAAAAAGCAACAAACAACAAAACAAAAAAACAAAAAAACACACCCCACCCCACACACAAAACACACACACACACACACCAACACACACACACCCCACAACGCACACGCCGTCGTGCCCCCACAAAAAAACGACTCTAAATTTACAAAATTCCCGGGGGTAATAATTTGAATTTTTGACGGAAAAAGTGGCGAAATTTTTTTAAAATAAATTTGGGTTTTTAAATTTTTTACCCTTAAAAATTTAAAGGGGGCGAACGCTCCAGGGAGCCTTTAGAATGTAAGGGGAGGCAGCTCCGACAAGTAGGACGTTGTAAGGAAAAGATTTTTACCCAGGTCTTAGTTCCTGGGAAAAAGAAATTTTTTGTTTTGGGTTTTGTTGAGGAAGGGCGCGAGGGGGTTTTAGATCTGTAGAAATTCGAGGGTAGTCAGGTGCTTTTGGCGATTTGACAGAAAACGTGAAGGGTTTATTATAGTCTGTCAGCCAAAATGATAGGTTTGTGAGTTTTGTTTAAATTTTATAAGGGGATGTCACTTTCGTGGGAATTTACATGTACGCGACGCTAATCCGCTAAGTTTCGAGGGGCACCTTGCGCATGAAATTTAAACTGTTTGGGTAAATGGGAAATTTAAAGACAAAGGGTGAGGGGAAATAAGAAAAAAGGAAATGCGCGATTTATCTACGAATCAGCCCAATGCGCCCGGTTTAGCCTTTGGGGGGCCCACCCCAAACTTGGGTGTGCCCTTTCATCATGTTTTGTATTTTTTTGCGTACACACACACACACAAACACACCACCACACACCCCCCCACCCCACACAAAACACACACGTGTGTGTGTGTGTGTGTGTTTTGTGTGTGTGTGTGTGTGTGTGGGTGTGTGTTTGTGTGTGTGTCCGTTTCGTGCTGATGTGGTGTGTGTGTGTGTGTGGGTGCGTATGCGTGCGTTTCGTGGTGCGCCCCGCGCGCGCGCGCGTGTGTGTTTTATGTGTTTTGTTTGTGTGTGTGTGTGTGTGTGTGTTTTGTGTGTGGCGTGCGTGCCCCGGGGCGCGTTTCGTGTTTTGTGTGTGTGTGTGTGGGTGTGTGTGTGTGTGTTGTGGTTTTGTGTGTGTGTGTGTGTTTGTATGTGTATGTGTGTGTGTGTGTGTGTGCACGCGCGCGCGCGCACGGGGGCCCTGTGTGTGTGTGGTTGTATGTGTGTGTGTGTGTGTGTGTTGGGTGTGTGTTTTTGTGTGTTTGTGTGTGTGTGGTTTTGCGGGGTGTGTGGGCAAGCGCGCGCGCGCGCGCGCCCCGGGTGTGTGTGTATGTGGGGTGTGCGATGTGGGGTTGTGCAAGAATTGGGGCCTGCACGCACGCATTCCTTTTTTTTTTTTTTTTGGGCTGGGGGTGACACACACCCACACCACACACACACCACACAACACAAAAACAAACACGCACACGCACGCACCACGCCCCGCACGCACGCACGCACGCACGCACCACGCACACACACACACAAAACACACACACACACACACAACCTGTATGAACGTGAATCTCGCACCACCCTTACAAGAGTAGGCCACAGTAAATTGGTGGAATGGATGATACAAAACAACAACAACAGCAGCAATAACAAGGCATAATATGCGCAGATATTAACCCTGGAGGCGGAATGTGGCAACTTTCATAGCAGGATCAAAAGAAACATTGAGCAAAATCTCACCAGTAGTGAACCATGGAATTCTAGCCAAAACAAAAAACAAAAACACAAAAAACGGAAGAGGAGGATGTGGAGAAGGAGGAGGAAGAGGGGGAGGAGGAGGAAAACAAGAAGTAAAAAGAAAAAAGACTGATACTAACAAGAAGAAGAAGAAGAAGAAGAAGAAGAAGAAGAAGAAGAAGAAGAAGAAGAAGAATTCAAGAAAGAAGATAACGACGACGACGACGACGACGACGAAGAAGAAGAAGAAGAAGAAGAAGAAGAAGAAGAAAGAAAGAAAGAAAAAAAGAAAGAAAGAAAGAAAGGGAAGACAGAATCAAGAATGAACGGAAGAGAAAAAGATGATTTGGTACTGGTTTAAACATGCTTTTTTTCCAAAGTTTTGTCCTTTCCTCATTGAAGCAAAAACAAAACAGTACCCACGCGGGGCGCGCACATGCACGCACTCACACACACACACACACACACACACACACACACACACACACACACACACACACACACAACACAACACACACATGCACATACACACACATGCACATACACATACACACACACACAAACACACACACACACCACACACACACACACACACACACACACACACACACACACACACACACACACACACACACAATACAAGCAAGCGCG
>CM031610.1:46401298-46406298 GCA_018398815.1 Conus ventricosus | reverse complement strand
ACACACACACACACACACATACACACACACACACACACACAACACACACACACACACACACACACACACACAATTAGCTGAGCAATGCTGGTACCATTGTCACTGAAAATAATAAAGCACCTTAGCACCTTGAAGAAGGCATGGAAAAATCAAGTATTCTAAACGACGACCCAACAAATCTTTGCTTTAAAAAATACGTTCTGCCCTACTTTTCCTTCATCCCCCTTTCCCCTATTCTGCCACTCCCTTCCCCTGCCTTTCACCACCTCCCATCTTCCACCTCTGCTCAATAACATCTTGCCCAGATTCTTCCACTCTGTAGAAAAGGAAACGTTTTGCTCTACCCCCTTCCCGCAAAACTGTTAAGATGAAAAAAACAAACAAAAGAACACACACACACACACACACACACACACACACACACACACACACACACACACACACACACACACGCATGCACGCACGCACGCACGCACACACACACACACACACACACACACACCACACACACACACACACACACACACACACACACACACACACACACACACACGTTCAAACAAATGTAAATATACAACTCATGTCTATGCAGCAGAACACGACAGGCACATCACCATAGCGCACTACACTACACTACACAATACACTACACTACACTACACTACACTAACACTACACTACACTACACTACACTACACTACACTACACTACACTACACTACACTGTAAGACGAACGTTACTCGAATAGTACAATACAAAGATCTGCATATAAATCGCAGCACTGAACAGTGCACCAGTTCCTAATCTGTCAATATCTGCCTGTCTGTATCTGTTTAACCAACCAGATCTGTCTGTCTTTCTCTCTAATCGTATGCTTCGAATCCACCCGCTGCGGTCCTTGCATGCACTGTGATGGATACCACTTGTTGCCAGACATAAACTCTTTAACAGCTGACTCCGTGAAAATGTTGTTCAGAGATATTCCACCTGATGAGATTTTGAGTTCCTGAAGGAGATCAACATTCATTTGATCTAAGAATTTATGGAAGAAATATTTTAAAGAATTTTCATCGTGTTTTCTGGACAATCCTTTCAATGGCTCGTGCGTGGTCTTTTCTTACTTTCCCATGTTTTACATCTGTGTAAAGAGTGACTGTGTCTTTCTTACTTTCCCATGTTTTACATCCATGTAAAGAGTGACTGTGGTGAATGACAGCCCAAATATGGCTTTTTGAGGTCGGCTTTGGTCTAATCAACATGAATTGAACTGAATTCAATCTGTGCATCTATCTTTTTCCCCATCGATCCATTTCTTCATCTCCATCTGTCTGCCAGTGTGTTTCTGTCTGTCTGCCTATCTGTCTATCTTTCTGTCCATCTCTCTGTCTATCTATCTGTCTATCTTTTTTCTATCCAGTACAACACTTGTCATTGAAATTGTTTGTTCATGAAGGCCCGGTATGTGAATTGTGTCTGCACGGCCAACTCCTGTTTGATTAACGAAAAATGCGTTCAAGAGTCCCAAGGAGGTCCCAAAGAATGCCAGCTTCTGCGCGACGCTGATATGGGTAAGGTGCCCATGCTCAGAGTATGTGTGTGTGTGTGTGTGAAGTGATAGTTTAGAAGAAAGACAGGCTGCCGGACCTGAACTCTGGTCACTGTAGGATGCAGAAGCAAGGCAAGACAAGACTCGCTCGTTGACTGTAGAAATGAGGATGTCCAACTGTGACAGGCACGCTTCACTGGATCTTTGTCGAACTTTAGGGCAGAGCTGTCTCGATAGGCGTTTGTGATGTTTACTTTTGGTCATGAAATTTGCAGAATACAGGATGTTTACCATCTTGCTCGGAAAGGGGGGTGGGGAGTAACAAAAATGCTTTCAAATTAAGTTGATTTCAAAGTAGGATGACTGCAGGTAGAAATTGAAATGGTTGCAAAAACAGAACTGCTGGGCCGCCAAAGGAGAGAACAAACAAATCACAAAACAATGCGTTTCGACCTATTGGTCTTCTACAGGCAGGACAAATAACATTCAAAACAATGAAAGCAAAGGGCGAACAGACAGTCGCTTACCTCTTTGATCTGAGTGCAAAATGGTATTTTTCTGAGAATTTCTCTACCATTCAAATTCAATCATTCATTTGTTGATGTATGTATGTATGTATTCATTTTTCTCTTTTTTTGTACAAATTTATTTATTCATTATTACTGATATTTTATTTTACCTCTATTGTTATTGCTATCAAAACAATATCATTGTAAAAATTCTTCCTGTTCTTCTTCTATTACTATTATCATTACTGTCACTAGAATTACTATAACCATTGCTGTTGCTGTTGTTCCTATTATTATTATTGTTATAATGCTTATGTGATGAGGATGAGGATGATGATGATGATGATGATGATGATAGATGATGATGATGATGATGATGATGATTTGTATCTTCTCTCCTTCAAGCCATACACCCTTCAGTTCCATTAAGTAATTTTAGCTGTTCATCCCAAATCAAATTTTCACCCAGATCGAAGAGATCAGAGACTGTTGTTCATCCTTTGTTTCCTTTATTTTGAATGTTATTTGCCCTGCCTGAAGAAGACCCAATAGGTAGAAACGCGATGTATTTGTTTTAAATTCATTTGTTCCTTCGTTCTGCGGTCCACTAATTCTGTGTTTGCTCTTGCAACGTAAGAATACGAAAACATTGTTTTCGAGTGAGAACTACTGATAAAGCATTGATATATTCTGTCCTTTCAAAACGTGCCATTTTTTTGTATGATTGATAGCAGCTGTATGTAAGGTTATGACAAGAAGGATGAAACAGACTGCAGTGTTGCTAAAAAGAAGCCAGAATTACAATCAACATAAACATGAAACCACAGTGCAAATCAACGTTGCTTAAAAAGAATTCAAACAAAGTTAAGAAAAAAAAGGACCTATATATTTTTGGACAAACGTAGGTGCAACGCTGTTTCTGACTTTGTCAGGTAGACTAATATCTGAAGTACATATTTTCAAAGGATATTTTGAGCATCATGACACACTGAAAGCGCGTCAACAGGAGCCCAGACTCAAACAAAGTAAACTTACAACAGTCTCAAGTGATCATAAGATGGCAAAAAGTGCTAATTGTGATTCACCTAAATGACGAGATGTCATGCAACCGAAGACAGTGTTGAATCAAAGGTGTGTGTGTGTGTGTGTGCGTGTGTGTGTGTGTGTGTGTGTGTGTGTGTGTGTGTGTGTGTGTGTGTGTGTGTGCATGTGTGCGTGCGCGCGCGCGTATGTGTGTGTGTGTGTGTGTGTGTGTGTGTGTGTGTGTGTGTGTGTGTGTGTGTGTGTGCGTGCGTGCGCGCGCGCGCGCGCGCGTCCGGCCGGCCCTGACCTAACTCGGCTTCATTAACTGTTGTGCTCAGATTGCGTGGTGAACCAGCCCATTGACTGCAACTTCTTTTGTGACGGAATCTGCAGAAAGTTCAGTCCTTGCCAAGCTTGGCTGACATGCCAGGAATCTGAGGGTTTGTTGTACTTGTGGATTCCAGCCCGATATACCACAAAGGTATGTATGAAGTGACCGTCCCGCAGGGTTTTGCCCGCCTGCATATCGCTCTGCCTGTCCGCCCGTCTCCCTCTCATGTATCTATGCATCTCTGTGTGTGTTTTGTCTCGTTATTCAATAGTTTTTAACCTGTTTACGGGCCTGTCCATGTTGTGAGGGAAAGAGAATAAATGACAGGAAAAAGAGAGGAAGAAATGAACATAAAAAGAGAAGAATCAGAACAAGGGAGACAACTGATAAACATGCATGACGTATGATGAATAAATACACTCTGCTGACAGATGAAAGGTGGAAGGAATGGGGAGGGACAGGGTCATGTGCGGTTTTTTTGTTCTATTGGGCCAAATTCATGTGTCAGATAAATCTAACTGTTTAACCAGATCTGCCTGTTATGAAGTGTACCACGAAGAAAAGACCGTTTGCATGAAAGTGTCCTAAAGTGAGGCATGTTACGTAAACTGAGCCGTGTAACTCATCATGGCTTCCGCCGCACACCTTGCTCCTTTCGCATCAAACATAGCCACCTCTTTTATTCCTGTACAGCAGCCAACGTCAAGCTGGCGAAAGAAAAATGACATCCTCATGGAAAATGAAAAGAAGAGATTGTAATACTCCCCTCCCCCTTTTTTTTTAATAAACAGCCCATTGAAAGTTCACATCTCAGACCAGATAATCCTGCTGATGTCACGATGTACAGCCGACCAACGAAGAATTTGTCACATCAGCGGGGTTATTTTCTGCAGTGGTGTACTTACAAACCTTTGCACTCACCCATGACCCAATACTTGCGCCAGGCGGTTTCCCCCAAATAGTCCCAATCCTTTCAGTTTAATCTGCCTGCTTGGAACCGTCAGGCATATCTTGATGAGCGGATGAGAGGGAAAAAAGGTAGATTAACTTTTAGACTAAAACAAATTACAGAGCAACATGATTGTTCTTCTTTCAATTTAACGTCTATCCACGTTAAGTGATATTAGACAAAAACATGATTGTGCCTATCTATGAACTCACGGCTTCTCAAGCGAAGCCTCAGGCACTAATTTTTAGTGTGCAGCCATTACACCAACCCACGCACAGCAGGAACTGTCGTGCTTCCGCAGGCCCCCCCCCCCCCCCCCCTCACCTTTCTCAACACCCCCCACACTCCGCCCCCTCCTTGTTGCCCTTCTCTCCGCCGTCTTCCCACCCCTCACCTCCATCCTAAACGCTCACACTCTACTCTTTTCCTTTCTCCTTCTTCAAACCTACCCTAAGTCAGCCACCATCCATAGCGTCCATCTGCACTCATGTGGCTATCCTCGTCTGTAGGCCTATGCTCGACTGAAGCTAACATGCTAATATTCCAAATGCACACACATCATCAACAACACGTAATGAAGCACAAGACCTCAAATGACATCGCAAATTACAAAACAATAGTGTAGGCAACGCATCCAGATCGG
>CM031610.1:46386298-46393798 GCA_018398815.1 Conus ventricosus | reverse complement strand
GAGTGCTTAGATTGGTTTTATTTCTCCGAGAATTGGGTGTGATTCATACTTTCATATGTAATAGCGTAGATTGGCTCAGAGAGAATATTGTTTTACTGCTGTTGTAAGGGTTGGCAGGGAATGGATATGATAACCCCAAAGTAACGGGTTGGGGAGGGGGGTGTACTCGAAATTCAAGGGGTCACTCTCATGCCCGAGTGGGAAATAGGCAAGGGAGATGGAGGATTACAGCTTTACCAAGTAGCCTATGAGCCTTGATGACTCGGTAGTAGCAAAATTACAGTAGTGGCCTACAGTTGTGTCAGCAGGTATCCTGTTCCGTCCTGAGACTGGGGCCAGACCACTGCAGTTTACTGCCGCGTGCCGGCAGGTGAGCGGCGGCTTTCTGTACCCGCTGTTTTCCCGGGAGAGGGAGACCATCCAGGCCGTCTGCCGTCTGTGAGGCAGCTCTCCTGCTACCGGGGTTCTTCCGGGAGTTCTCCAGCCACCTGTTACTTTTCCCGGGTCAGGCGTCCTGTGAGAGGGCGCTGCACCAGGCCTTCCCTCACCCTCGGTGTCCGGCGGGGCCTTCAGAGGAGGAGGCGTCGAGCCCCGGATCCGTCGAGAGGGCGTCTGGTGTGGGTGTGCGTTGGGTGTCGCGCTCATCGCAGGGAGGAGTCAGTCCGCGAGGAGCCACGGTCAGCGCCGGGGTGCAGAATCTTCCGGGGAGGTGTCAGCCTGCGAGGGGCCACGTACAGCGCCGAGGACTGGAGCTCTCCGGGCCGGGATGGGTTGTCCCATGGTTGTGGTAGAAGGGGTGTAGCGTTAGGCAGTAGGGTTAGGGTGGTGTTAGCTACTGCCTCCTTTTAGGACGTAGTGGCCAGCACGGGGTAGGGTACTTGTCGTTGCCTCCCTTAGGGACGCAGTGACCGGTGCGGTAGTGGTCCCGGGTCAAAAGAGAAGGGTGGGTCCTGGGGAGAGGTGTGGGTGGTAGTAGTTTAGAGATTAGAGTCCCTTGGGTTGGTCCTTGTCCCTAGTAGTTAGCCACCACGTGTGCGGGCTATCTTTGCGTCCCTAGGTCGCAGCGATATACCGCAACTGGTGCTTAGTATAGGTTAAGGTTCTCAGGGTCGTATCAGGGTAGTGTGGGTCAGTGAAGAAGTGGGATACCGGTGTGTGGGTGTGGATGGACGTGAGTGGTGGCGCCATAGTGTGTGTGTGAAATAAAGAAGTGCGCATGATTGTAAAGCTGTGTTAGTGTGCTGTGTTGTCTGCTCTAGTGTGTAATAGGCGTGGGTAGGGGTGGTAGGGCCGTCCGGCTTAGCGACCGTGACACCACGAAACAGCCATTCATGAAAACAGTAATTATGGCTCATGAAAATAAATTGTAATCACGACTCATGAAATAAACACATGGGCAAATGCACAAGCGCACTGATGTCATTTAGAAGATTGTCGGCCCTTAAAACACTGCTCTGCACGGGTGCAGATTGCCGGAAACGGGAAATAACTGCCACAATGATCTGTTTTGACGGTTCACGGCTGACTAGCGTCTTAGGGTTATTTGAATTCCTTTGACTCCTTACCTGACATTTTAGCAACGTCAAATCCAAGGAACAGAATTTTTCTTGTGTGGAAACATTTGGTTTCAAGTTAAACCCACCGCCTTCACGTCATCCTTACCATTTCATCACACTAACTAATTTTTGTTTTCAAGCAAAAATGTTACCAGCACAATTTTCTTGATGACAAGTTTTATTTCATCCTGACAAAATTTTTAAAACACATAGAATATAAAGATCATATCAAAGTCGATACAAAAGATTTTGTTCTAAATACAGCGCATGTGCAGGCAGTGAATGCATTTGTATGCTGCCAAACATTACACCTGCAACGTTAGGGAAATAGTAAAGAGTATCAGCATTAAGAAATCAAGATTAAACAACAACAAACACACCATGAAAATAACAGAAATGTAACAACAACAAAACCACCTCCACATCAAAGCCATCATTATAAACAACAGTCGCCAAGCATTTCTATTTATCACAAACTGATGATAGATGAACATGGCTTGGATCGTACTAACAATATTGACCTTCTGAAACAATTCGTGCTCACACTGTGGAACCTCCTCGCCTTCTCCTGCTCCCGCTGTTCCAGTCTGGTCATCCAACAAGGGCAGATAACAGGCAAATGACAGTCTTACCAGGCACCAATCGCAGGGAACCTTACAGACCCTGGCCAATCAGGCAGCCCGACAAGTATGTCTCTTTTCCATCCGATTTTCTCCCTCCCTTCGTCCACCTTTTGCTCTGAATTTTCGCCGAGTCATTATTTTAATGATGGAGGAATTGTTAACCTGCAATTGCTTTTCCCTCGTGACTTATTTGTTCAGCACATCTGTCTATCTATCTATCTATCTATCTATCTATCTATCTATCTCTGAAAAAAACAACAACAACCA
The DNA here is from genome assembly GCA_018398815.1 of Conus ventricosus. Classification (NCBI taxonomy): domain Eukaryota; kingdom Metazoa; phylum Mollusca; class Gastropoda; order Neogastropoda; family Conidae; genus Conus; species Conus ventricosus. The sequence continues at coordinate 46,391,352 of CM031610.1, read as the reverse complement.
ACAACATAACAAACAAACAAACAAACAAGTACAACAACAAATACCCACTCTCCCACAAATATTTGAGTTTGGTTGTTTAGACGCAGCGGAAAGGGCGGTCAACGTGCTTGGGAGAGGGGGTGTAGGAGTGGGTGAAGGAGACAGAATGGAATGGTGGAGAGGTGGTAAAAGGGAGGGAACAGGGTAAAGAGCAAGATGTTGTACACTATTTCATCACCTGGTATTGGGGAGAGGAAAGGGGTGTGCGCGCGCGTGGTGTGTGTGTGTGTGTGGGGGGGGGGGGGGGGGGAGGAGGGACGCAACCATTCAAGGGACGTAACTGCGATACTTACCTCACAGCAGCTGAACACAGTTACCTCCCTCAGACCGAGCCACCACATATCATTCACCTATTACGTCTGGACGACGTCACGTGACTATATGGCGCTAACATGCTGGCTGTCGATCAGTTGCGAGCTACAGCCGGCACAGGACGTGTAAGGCACCAGCTCTGGAAGAAATTATGTGGCACCAGTAGTAATTGGGATGTTTCTGCTTTGGGATATGTGTTGACCATGAGTGTGGCGTACACTATTTTGGAGCGTGGACTTTTCTCAAGGTGTGTCCACTTTCTTCTCATGATCCTGAATATGACTGTTGAAATGATATACAACAGGTGGTGACCTACTCGTTTTTTGAGTGAACCAGTATTTTAGGAAGAAGAAGAATGAACCAATACTGTTATTATATAGTTCTTTGTTTCAACACGGTCGAAGCCCCCCCCCCCCCCCCCCCCCTCTCCCCTTCAAGGTTAAAAAAAAATCCATTGATATTTGCTGATAATGAAATAAACTGTAATTAGGAATACTGATCCACCCGAGTTCGGTGGAAATTCATCACCTGTTTGATCCACCTGAGTGTGGAACACCAACTACCACTGAATGAAGTCGACGTTGGAGAGTCAGAGAATCAGAGATGAGGTTGAAAATCGATTGAGTGCAACTGATGCAAAAACATGTCAGTTTGCTAACTGATTTGCCCAAGCGGAAAATACCATCTTACAGCAGATTTCAGCGCTGGCTGAATGGGAAATCGGGTTCAAGAGAGACCTGAGAGCTGCCAGTGCAGAAAAAGCGTTATCTCGTTATGATGCATTCCATGAGCTTTCCGATAATATTTTGCATAGTGAGCATGCGATAGCCACTTAGCTGACGATGATTTTTTTCCTGGTTTTGGTAGAGCTTGCAGGTAACTGTGTGTTTATTCTTCTGGGACATAGCCTTTATCAAAATTGTTGTGGTTGATACTGAAGATACAGGCTCCGTCTTCTTCCGAGAGCTGTTTAATGTCTGGATAAGGTACTTTGTTTGGGCCTGGAACACTATGTCAGGATCTGGAACACAATCTTTAGTGCATTTAGCTATTGCTTCATCCAGTTCAGCTACTGTAATTTCATCATCAATGCCAGTTTCAGGTAAATGTTGATTTAAGTTGGTCAAATATTTATTCTTTTCTTCCAAATTTCTCTGATCACTTTGTTCTAGGAAATGTTTCAGTAGAGCCAACAATTTATCCTAATTTGTCATGTGCTGTTTCGTCCCATCGGTGTCGAGGTTATCTGGAGTGGCAATCTTGGCCAAGGAGCTTGATAGACCGCAAAATGCTCCTGGACCCAGGAACTGCTAGCCAAACTATACCACATACATAGGAACAAAGGTAATCCAAACGAAGGGAAGACCCTATCTTAGGGAACAGGAATCGTTTCCCAGTGCTGGAGAAGACGTTCTGGATGCCACGGGTACGAGGAACCAATGCAAAGAAGGGCATAGGAACCTCTGCTCAGGGAAAAGTCTGTCAGACATTTGAATCACATAAAGTGGAAGAAATGCGAAAAGAAGACTCTCTCTTTCAAGGTGGCAGATGGAAAGATTTTGTGAGCAGTAGGAAGGTATAATTTCTGATCGGGAAATTTTACAAACTGTTAAGGGCCTGTTTGTTGTTGTTTGATTAACTGACGTTGGATACTGTTCATGGAACAAGGTTGTTCTTTAATTAAGACAGTAAGGTGAGTCCGATGATGGAACGCCTCTCACTTTGAAAGGAAGGTCAACAGAGCTAATGGATCACATCGTTTTAACAAACACACCTACTCTGCCTCGTATCGTTGGTGGTTCATATTGACATATTTTGTGATTTGCTTGAGACTTTTATAGAATGCGTCCACGTGACGTTTATTCACTAGAAGCCGCATGTGCAGATCACAAACATATACCGATATCTTTCACCCCAACGGAATCCAACAAAGGGCATAGATGCGGAGAGAATATCGGAACTGAGGTCACCGTGAGAGCAGGGCATGAAAAGCCACAGAATTTGAGACTTTGTTTTAAATGCTGATCGATGTGGATGAGGATGAGGATAATGAAGATCAGATTTCCATTCCGGTCTGAGACTGCATGAGAGGGCTGTACTCTGCGGGTATATTTATAATATATGCCAGCGTCAGCCAGGCCTGAGAGATACAGACAACTGCCGTGTTCGTTTGGACATTTAAACAACGCTCTCAAAGACGCATCCATTCAATGGATGAAACTCGACGGTGTGGTCCCAATCTTCCCAACTGAGCCTGTAGCAAAAAGAATCCTGGGTAGGAACCAGTCAGGGCAGACAAAAATCCCACAAATCAATGGCTGTGATGGGAATCAAACCGAAGACCTTCCAGCCAGGAGTTCACAACGCTAAGCACTTCACCACAACGGTTGGTCTCTGTCTATTTTGATTAGCTAAGGTACTTCGTACTTCTCGCCCCTTCTAGAATATTAAATGCATTTTGACTGGTCTTGCTACGTTATGGCACTTAAACGTTTGCTTTCCTAAACTGTACTAACATAACCGGGTGTTTGGGTGTTTGGAGAGAATGATTTGTGAATTTTGTCGCGTGTTTGGACATCTCTTTGTTTATGGACAGTTGTAACTGTGTTAACTATGAATCTTCAGCTGGTAATAAAGACTTAAACTTTCAATCAGAGTCGATCTTTTCCCCGTCTGGATGTGAATCAACGAGAGACTGGAGACAAGTCTGGTCACTAACCCCAGTCAACGTGTACACGCCTCCTCAGTGTGTTCAAACAACAGGAATTTGCTTCCCATGGTAACAGTTGTCTTCAATGAACGTTTATCTCTCGTGACTTATCCCAAGTCCTGCAACAGGCTGTTGCACAGACTGCAAATCATCGATGTCCTGTTGGTGATGGTGACTGTCTCAACCTGTGGCAGACAATTCCTGAAGGAGCAGATGAAGGTCTTGGGGGACTGATCGCTGATGCTCTGGGAGCCTATGTCAAGTTATTACTGTGTCAAGAGGCTTCTATCTGTCTATGTCTCTATCTATTTATCTATATATATATCTAACAACCTACCTTCCTGCCAGTCTGTCTGACTCTGTGTGTGTGTGTGTGCGAGCGTGCGACGTGCGTGCGGGCGTGTGTGTGTATGTGTGTGTGTTGTGTGTGTGTGTGTGTGTGTACGTGTGTGTATGTGTGTGTGTACGTGCGTGCGTGCGTTCGTGCGTGCGTGTGTGTGTGTTGTGTGTGTGTGTGTGCGTTGTGTGTGTATGTGTGTGAACGCACATGCGCGGAAGTGTGTGTGGGCATGTGTGTGTGCGCTCACGTGTGCGCGGGCGTTTGTGTGTGTGTGTGTGTGTGTGTGTGTGTGTGTGTGTGGTGTGTGTGTGTGTGTGTGTGTGTGTGTGTGTGTGTTGGTAAGAGAGGAGAGAGAGAGAGAGAAGAGAGGAGAGAGAGAGAGAGAGAGAGAGAGAGAGAGATGATGAGAGAGAGAGAGAGAGGTGGGGCGACGTTGTTGCGAGAGTGTCTCCATGGTTTTGCCAGCAGTCCTTTAAGCTAAATCAAATCCACGCCTTTTTACCTATTGTTTTTTCTCTTTTTTTTCTTTTTTTTTTTTGGGGGGGGGGTATAGTTTACACACACACACACACACACACACACACACACACACACACACACACACACACACACACACACACGCGCGCGCGCGCGCGAAACAGAACACAAACCGAGCACGTCAAACTGTGTGCATGTCAGCAAAGTCATCAAAGGAAATCTTCATACCAAAGGTCTCTTTCGTTCCAGTTTGTTGTCCGCCAATAGAATTTAAAGTGTCATACCCTTTTCACCCCTTCCTCTTCGTCAGCTCCACCACCCGCTCCCCCTCTCTCTCCCTTTGAAATGAACACATTGCCTTAGGTTTTGGAGGAAAAAACGTATACGCCTGATCATATATGATATCATTAAAAAAGATATTAAATGCACGAGAGAAAACAAAAACAAGTCTATTGGGTTTTAAGTGTTGTGCATCTGTAGTCAAGAGATGTGAATCATTTGTACCCAAAGTTTTTTTTCAGTGATGTGAATTATCTGTACCCAAAGTTGTTTTTTTCAGTCTCGCAACATTCACTATTAGACATTCAAGTTTTTGCTAGAATTCAAAATTACCCCCTCAAAGAAACGGAGAATATGAATACACTGAAAGCGCGCGCGCGCGCGCGCACGCACGCACGCACGCACGCACGCACGCACGCACGCACGCACGCACACACACACACACACACACACATACACACTAACACTAACACTAACACACACACATACACACACACACACACACACACACACACACACACACACACAGCGCGCACGCACGCACGCACGCACGCACGCACGCACGCACGCACGCACGCACACACACACACACACACACACACACACACACACGGAGAAGACCATTCACATACAAACACACCCAGAAACTCTCACCCTTTCACCCCCTCCCCCAACGCCTCCTTACTCATCCCTTCCCTCCCCACACCGCCATTAGACATTCTTGCATATCTGTATTTACATAAATGCGACAGTATTTGTCGTTTTTTTTTTATAATTTACATATCACTTTTATGGCGTCACACTTGAAAAAGATTTATCTTCAAATGTGTGTTAATGGTGGTGGGATGGGTGCAGCTGGGTGAGCTGGGATAATAGTGGCGGAGGTGGGAGTGTTGT
>CM031610.1:46381298-46383798 GCA_018398815.1 Conus ventricosus | reverse complement strand
TTTTGCCACTTTGTTTAGTGGGCTGCCAGGAAACCCATCGGTGTGTCCTTGTGACAGCTCGGGATTCCAAGAAGTTATCGGTGTGTCGGTTCTGCCACCAGTGTCCACGCCTTCAAGGGAGCAAGGGTTTCCCCGGTCTGGAGCTGCTCTGGCGGGTGTTTGTCCTGTATTGTCTTCGTTGGTCATCTTAACTCCAGGTGACAAGTGTAGGCAGGTTGTTCATTGAAGAAGGGAGTTTGAGGTTGATGATTCTGGATCGAAATGCGTCGTTTGTACATAGGCGAAATGTGAGAAGCGCGATTCAGTTTAGTATGAAAAACAGAGGATCAACGGGGTCGTAAATCGCGCCGGCTTGAAGACAAGGGGGAAGGAGTGAGAGGGAGGTGTCATATGCTTGACGCGCGCTACTGTTTCGGGCGAGAGGTTATCGTCATGCGCGCGCGCGCGCCGAATGTCGGTATGTGGGGCGGTTGTTGTTTTCATTGCATTGTGTTTCCGTCATTTGTTGAAAATGAATAAAAAAAAATGTTGTTTTAAATTCCGATAATTATCGTGTCAAACCATAAGTTTGTATATATGAAAATTGATGAGGATTATAATAGGTTTTTGTTTATTCTTATTTTTCTTTTGATTGGAGAAGAAAATTATTTCGTATGCCCCTCTTTTCATATGAAGGATGACTGTTGCGCCGAAGCGATAATGGGAAGGGGGGGATGGTGGTGTGCTTTGACCTCGAGTAGGGGGAAGAGGAATGTGAAGGTGGTTATTGTAATTTGAAAGAAAATGGTATATGGTTATTTGTGTGAAGTTGGTGAATTATATGACACTGGTGGTTTGAATTGATGAATATTTGCGGTGTTATGCATTGATATATTTAATGCATTATGTTTTCTTTTTGTGATTATGATTGGAAGTTGGAATAGGTAGTTTTTAAATTTGTTGTGTTATTCTTAAGTTAGTGCAGTGATTTGGTTACAAGTTGAAATGGATTAGGCGCCCAGCAGGGGGGCGCCGTCCTGTCGCCTCCGATTTTGTTAGTATGTCTGGGTCTTCGTTACTATATATGGCCTCTCCGGTCATTTGTTTTCGATCGCTATCGGTTTTGGTGATACTGCGCTGTTTGAGTTCAGGGCAGTGACAGTGGTCATTCATTTATTTATTGGATTATGATATCATATCGGGGTTGACCCAATATTGTCTCTTATTCAGCAGCGGCGAGCGCTTCCGCTCTCCGGTGTTGTTGTTGTTGATGATCGTTTGGCATTCATTATATGCCGTTGAAGAAAACAGTAATTCTTTATTATTTTATAAATTCCCTGTGGATAATTTCGTTGATTGATTTATGGCAACATCACGTCCCACTTGGGTACATACCGTTTGGGGTGTGTCGATTAAGATATGGAATAATATGATATTGATAGTGTGGTATGTGAACGGATGGCTTATATAATTTTTGTCACATTTACAGTATTATTAGTTGACTTTGTTGACTTCGATATTCCAGAATATGGAGAAAGCCGGGTGTTCATAATCGGAAGTTAACAACTGTTTTTTTGTGAACTCTGTTTTTTTAATGGATATTGTAGGCTGATTTATGTCCCGTTTGGTAGAATTGTGAGTGCCAGATTGGGTTGTTGGTGTATGTGTTACTACTTAGTTTGGTGTTCAAATGCCTTGGCCGACATTGAAGTCGCAGAGACAATGGGTTGTAGTTCTGGTGTGCCCAAAGTTCTATTATCAGTAGCCATGAAACTATTTTATGTCCAGGTGTCGACAGGGTTTGACCGCTCTGCTGCTGCAACCTCTGGTGTGAGGCATCTTACCTGGTACTGCCCTGTTTCCGACTTCTTTCTGGCCGACCTCTAGGTCATCGCTACGAACGACTGGGAGGGGGCGAGCTCATCCTTCTGCGAGCGTCGGAGCTGCCCCTTCTGCTGCCGAGATCTGCTGAGTTGCCGGGCTCTTCATTTTCTTCAATGTGTGTCACAGTGTACTTTGAATCAGTGACTCCGTGTTGAACCTTGTGACATCTTCGATTCTTCATCGTTCGGCGCTTCGTCTGCTGGGGCATCAGGACCTCGGTGACAGTGTGGTCACCAGTGCACAAACCGTGAACGTTCGTGAAGGAAGGGGAAAAAGTGTGGGAATTGATTGTGTGAAAAAAAGAAGATAGTTCGAGTGTGCGAAGGGTGAATGGTATTGTGCTTGAGTTTATTATTAGAATATATATAGAGAGAGAGATTTCGATATATTTGTATGTATTGTGTGGAGGGGGAATTGTAACGAATTGGGTTTTTTTTTTTTTTTTTTTTTTTTTTTGGGGGGGGGGGGGGGGGGGTCGTTGTGTCCTCTTTGTGGTTCGTATCGCGCGGGCACTTTGGGTTCGGTGGGCCATCCTACCTCTGGATGACCCAGCCCCAGGTTACCACGTGATAGTCCCTGAAGTATCCCTGGTCCAGTATTAACCCTATGTGGGTTGGGGTCCCTTGAGGCTTCCTGG
>CM031610.1:46358798-46376298 GCA_018398815.1 Conus ventricosus | reverse complement strand
TTATTTGAAATGTATAAAATACTGGCTCAAACTAACGAGAATGGACGAATGCAGGATACCCTATAAAGGTTACAGGATGTTGTTGAAGTTAGACAATAATGGTAAGAGGACTTGGGCTTCAAATGTTCGACAATGTTTAAATTCATATGGGTTTGGATTTGTTTGGGATAACCAAGGTGTTGAAAATATATTAGGATTTCTAAATTGTTTTAAACAGAGGATTATTGATTGCAGGTGGCAGGACTGGCATGACCATATGTATAATAGTGATAGATTTGTTCAGTACAAATTATTTAAATCGACGCACATATTAGAGCATTATATTAAGTTAAAAATGAATAGATACGTTAGGTGTGCACTGACAAAATTTAGATTCGGTGTATCTGACATTGCTTGCCATCGTTTTAGATATAGCAATGTTGTTGAAAATGATCTAACATGTCGATTATGTAAAAGAGCAAGAGAAGATGAAATACATTTTTTGTTTTGCTGTCCTGCTCTGAGTGATTTAAGAATAAAATTTATCCAATCCAAATATTATACAGAACCATGTAATTTTAGACTCATTCTCTTATTATCGACAAGTAATGAGAGCACACTATTGAATTTAGCTAAGTATGTTTATGAAGGAAACAAGAAAATTCAGACTGCAATATCTTGAGGTTATGTTTGTTTGTTTGTTTCTTAACTTACGGTATTTCATCATTAGCATTTGGATTCGTTTTCTTCGTGACATGTATTACATTTATGAAACCCCCTTCAGTATGGGGCTTTGGCCTTAATCTGAATAAAAGATTCGCATTCGCATTCGCATTCCTCTCTCTCTCTCTCTCTCTCTCTCTCCTCTCTCTCTCTCTCTCTCTCTCTCAGGGTGGGCTAGTTTTATTGGACGTCGAATACATGATCAAAATGCAAACGAATGCCATTTCCAGACCTCGCCCTTCTGTCTATAAAGGACGACGGCAGTCTGGGCATCAAGGTAATTGTCTCTGAGGTCACCACCTGAACGAACACCAAGCCATCTTCAAAGCAGAACCTTGACAGGCCGAGACTGAGGTCAAGATGAAGACAGCGCTGGTCGTGCTGATTTTGACTCTGGCGGTAGTGGTAAGCCTCGTTGTTGTTGCTGTTGCTTTTGTTGTTTCTGCTGTTTCTGCTGTTACAACGATGTCAACTTGTACTTCCAGTTACGAGATGTGATTTCAACTTGTGCTTCCAGTAACGAAATGTCGCTGATACTAATGCAAATTTTGCCTATGTTATTGATGTTGATAATCAAAGAAAGACATTCTTTTTGTTGAAATAGTGTAGTTCACAGTGCCAGTATAATGATCGTTGTGACTGTTGTTATTGCCTTTGATTCAGCTACTGCCCTTCTACCTTTCCAGGGGTGTCTCCATGTGTGTTCTGTGTGCTCTGTCTTGTCTTTTCTGCTAGTCGATTTGGTGTGGTAAGCAGCACTCATTTGGAGTTATGGGCGTCTATTTGTTTCATCAAGGGAGCAAGGGGTTACTGCCCTTGTCCTTTGATTACTGTTTGCTGTCCCCTGCCTCATTTAAGTTTACTTTTTTTTCGTCATATCAGTCTCGTATCTTCAGTGTGGCAGATCTTTCACTGCAATGACTAAACAACGTGAAAATCACCCAAAAGGAATGAAATTTAAAAATGCTCATGATGCAGAATACTTCCACCCCTACACTCCTCTTCCTCAAAAGCTATCAGTCTCTTGTATTTTTTGAATGCTTACCAGCAATAAGTCGCTGAAGGTACACATGATTTTGAAAAGATGAAAAGAAAAACAAATAAAACCTCCCAGGTCATTGTTATGTCCATATATAAGGCTAGACATACATGGCAACTGTAGAAGAATCTTGCTGATCAATAAAGGTTTCCCACCTGAAAAATATGCGTAGCTGCCGGCATGATACTGAAATAGCAGACTCATTTTGATTGGTTACTTCTTATTTTGTATTCCGCTGATAGGCGCGGTGCCACAGTCACGTCTCTTCGCCCCCCTCCCTCCCAAACCCATTGCCCCACCTCCTCCCCTCCACTGCTGTCCCTGTCTGTGACATACTTTTTCTTTTCTCCACCCACCACTGGCAATGACAGCAGCAATGCCCTGACCTTGACATCAGCACGTGCAGCACCCTACTGCCTGCTGTCCTTTTTTTCTCCCCACTCACCCACGTCTCACTCACCCACTCCCCGTTCTTTTCTTTCCTCCTTCTCTCACTCACCATTCTTACACCCATCAGCACTCCTCTAACTTCCCTCAGGCAATCTTGAAAGCTCACGCTTCAATGCCGACGTTTCTAAACGTACGTCAGCGACAATGTTGATCACAATGACGTTTTATCGGATGTGACATAGAAGACGACTTACCTGCTGGGTTGACACATTCATCTTGGGTTTTCCCAGGTGCAGAACTGACTTTCTATTATTTTGGCAACAACGTAAACTTCAGCTTTTTTTCCGTTTTCTGTAAAACAAATTTGTGATCATTGAAACCAGGAAGCCTATCTGAATGATCAACTTAATGTGTCTTTTCGTGTTTCATTCACTCTAAGTTATAAAGTCATCTTGACTTTCTTAGCTATATTTGGCAAGCTTTATCTGGAAGTGGCCTATCTTGGTCCTATGTTTAGTAATATGTTCATTTCTGTCTACCACTCTGCCCCGTACACATCTCATTAAATGGTCCAGTCTTCACAAAATGTAACTTAACATTTGTCACTATATTTGGATGTAATATCATATCAGCATGTCTTTTCTCTGTATGCGAAGCAATGCATGTTAGTCAACAAGTAATCTTGTATTTACAGCCAGTACGATTCAGTGACATCTTCACAGATGGTATGGCAGGAGAAGTTTCAACAGCATGTTTCCATTCTGCCAAGTTTGATTACGCTAATTCATACACTTGCTTAGAAAATGCCAACATTAATACATTACCACAGATACGGCGTGTACGCATGTGCAAACGTACACACCCACACAAACAGACAACCCGAAACTGTGTGATTACATAGACTAACTTGTTTACAGATTTGAGTCAGAAAGCACAATATTAGTTCATGAAAAGAGTTTTTAAAAAAACAGTGCTTAGTTTCCAGAACGATGTGAATTTGGAACAAAGTCGACGCACAATGCAAGCAAAGATTGATACAGCTGAATCGTACACACACACACACACACACACACACACACACACACACACACACACACACAAAACACACACACACACACACACATGCGCGCGCGCGCACGCACGCACACACGCACGCACGCACGCACACACACATACACACACACACACATACAAGTAGCTGACCAATGCTGGTACCATTGTCACGTGGAATACACTCAAAATGATGAAATAAAGTCGTTCGGCAGACTGGTGCAGTTCTGAAAAAGAAGGCTCCTCGAAGAAGGTATGGAAAAAAAATCATATTTTGTAGACGACGATTCAACAAATCTTTGCTTTATGAAAATGCCTTCTGCCCTATTTTTCCTTCACCCCCCTTTCCCCTCCTCTGCCACTCCCTCCCCTCTGACTTTCGCCTCCTTCCATCCTCCACCTCTGCTCAATAACATCTAGCTGAGACTCCTCCATTATGTAGAATAGGAAACCTTTTGTTGCTATTCCCTTCCCCAGAGAGCCATTAAGACGAAAACAAATACAAACTAAAAAAACACAATAACAAAAAGTACACACACACACACACACACACACCACACACACACACACACACACACACACACACACACACACACACACACACACACACACACACACACACACACTCGCGTGTGCGCATACGAATAAATGTAGATACACAACTCATCTCGATGCAGCACAACAGGCACACCACCACACCACACCACACCACACCACACCACACTACACTACACTACACTACACTACACTACACTACACTACACTACACTACACTGTAAGACAAACGTTACTTCAAATAGTACAATACAATGTTCTGCAACATAAATGGCAGCACTAAACAGGTGCACCAGTTCCTACTCTGACTCGCTGTCAATACCTGCCTGCCTGTATCTGTTTAACCTATCAAATCTGTCTCTTGCTCTAATCGTACGCTTCGAACCCACCCGCTGTGGTCTTTGCATGCACTGTAATGGATACCACTTGCTGCCAGACATAAATTCTTTACAGCTAACTCCGTTAAATTTTTGTTCAGAGATATCCCACCTGATGAGATTTTTGAGTTCCTGAAAGAGATCAATATTCATTTGATCTAAGAAATTACGGAAGTGATATTCTAAAGAATTTTCATCGTGTTTTTTGGACGATCTTTTTCAATAGCTTGTGAGTGTGGTCTTTTTCACTTTTCCAGTTTTTTAACATCTGTGTAAAAAGTGACTGTCACGAATGACAGCCCAGATATAAGCTCTTCGAGGTCTGCTTTGACCTAATCAACATGAATTGAACAATTTCTAATCTGTGCATCTATCTGTTTCCCCTTCTATCCATTTCTTCATCTCTGTCTGTCTGCTAATGTGTTTCTGTCCATCTGTCCATCTGTCCGTCTGCCTATCTATCTATCTATCTATCTATCTATCTATCTATCTATCTATCTATCTCTGTCCAGTACGATACTTGTTGTCACTGATGTATGTTCATGAAGGCCCGGTATGTGAATTGTGACTGCACGGCTGACTCTTGTGCGAGCAACCAAAGATGCGTTGTGTTCCCTGGGGATACCAGACAATGCATGCCTCTGCGCAGCAGTGATGAGGGTAAGGTGCTCATGCTCAATGTGTGTGTGTGTGTGTGTGTGTGTGTGTGTGTGTGTGTGTGTGTGTGTGTGTGTGTGTGCGTGCGTGCGTGCGTGCGTGAGTGAGTGTGTGTGTGTGTGTGTGTGTGTGTGTGTGTGTGTGTGTGTGTGTGTGTGTGTGTGTGTGTGTGTGTGACAAGACTCGCCCCAGGACCCTAGAGAGAAGGATGTCCAACTGTGACAGGCACGCTTCACTGGACCTTTGGCGAACTTGTGCGCAGAGACCTATCGACAGGCGTTTGAGATGTTTACTTTTGGTCGTGAAATTTGCATAAGATGGTATTTTTACCATTTTGCTTAGAGAGGGGGAGGGGGAGGAGAGTGGGTGGGAGTAAAAATGCTTGCAAATTGAATTGGTTTCAAAGTGGGGGGGGGGGGGGGGGGGGGGGGGGGGGGGGCTGCAGGCGGAAACTGAAACAGGAGCAAAAACGGAATTACTGAACCGCCAAACGAGGGAACAAACAAAATTTACAAAACGCAGCGAGTTTCGATATACTGGGTCTTCTTCAGGCATGATAAACGACATACAAAACACAGCGAGTTTCGATATACTGGGTCTTCTTCAGGCATGATAAAGACATTCAAAACACAGCGAGTTTCGATATACTGGGTCTTCTTCAGGCATGATAAACGACATACAAAACACAGCGAGTTTCGATATACTGGGTCTTCTTCAGGCATGATAAATGACATACAAAACACAGCGGAGTTTCGATATACTGGGTCTTCTTCAGGCAATGAAAAAAATTAAATGCCTCATATCAAAACAATGAAAACAAAGGACGAACAGTCACGTCTTCGATCTGGTGCGAATTTGTATATTTCTTAGATTTTCTCTGTCATTCCCATTCCATTCTTTTATTAACTTATTAATGATTAGGACTGTTGTCATCGTAACTATGTTATTGTAACTATTCTTATTCTTTTGTTATTATCATCACTGAGATTACTATTACCATTGTTGTTGCTGTTGCTACTATTATTAGGATCATTGTTATATGCCTATATATGATGATGGTGATGATGATAATGTTGATAACGATGATGAAGACTATGATGATGAAGATGATGATGATGATGATGATGATGATGATGATGATGATGATAATGATGACGATGACGATGATGATGATGATGATGATGATGATGATGATGATGATGATGATGATGATGATGATGATTCGTGGATCCCCCCTTCAAACCATACCACCTTAGTTTCATTTGTAATTTTAGTTGTTTATCCCAAACCAGATCGAAGAGATCCATGACCGTTGTTCATCCATTGTTTTCTTTGCTTTGAATGTTATATGTCCAGCCTGAAGAAGATCCAGTAGGTAGAACCTGGTGTGTTTGTTTTGTAATTGATTTGTTCCTTCGTTTGGTAGAAATAGACCAGCCGACGTGACGAAATGGCTAGCGTCGAGGACTCCTGGCTGGGAGGTCGTGTGTTCGATTCCCATCAGAGCAATTTATTTGTGTGATTTTCTGCCCGACCAGCTCCTACCCAGAGTTGAGTTTTTAACGGGTTTAGTTGGGAAGGCTGGGACCACGAAGTCGAGTTTCATTTACTTAATGGTTTGCTCAAATTTCCTGACCAACGCTGCATGTGTCTGTATCTCTCGGGCCTGATTGACGCCGTACATATTATGGAAATAAGCATAGAGTACAGCCCTGTCATGCAGTCTCTGACTAAAATGGAATTCCGTAGCATCATCTTCATTATCCTCATACTCGTCGATCAGCATTTAAAAGAAAAGCAAAAAACCCTCAAATGTTGCGGCCTTTCATGCCCTGCTCTCATGGTGACTTCAGTTTGGATATCCCCTCCACGTCTATGGCCTTGGTTTGATTCTGTCGGGGTCACCGCTATCGGCAAATTAATGGTGGCCTGTTGTGGGACATGTTGGCACTCTCTGGAGGAAAGCTCACCCATGCCGGCTGCACGACTAAACTATTATTGTCGTCAGTAGGGGGGCTCAGTAGATGGCATCCTGTGTATGTTGGATCAGAACAGTTACCACTGAAACACCACTGAAGAGACTTAGCATCATTGCATTATCTCCTCCGGTAGGATGCCTCTTAACCTGGCATTACCTGCTCCCTGCAGATCTTCGGTGCTTTGGCTGTGGACAGGACGAGCTGATTTAAAGGAAAGTTGTCATGGCATTGTGCGTTTCCAAGTATTTCGGAGCATTCTCGACAACAATAGCTGCAGGTGGGAAGAATGCAATGAAGAAAAACTTTTCCAGAAAATGTCGTAGGACAAAAATGCGAGGTGCGAATAATACAAATAGTAACAGAAACACAAACATTCAGCTTCTCTCGAAAATCCTTCAACAGGAGAAAAAGCCTATTGAAGTACGTGGCAGAAATCAAAATCCACCTTGTTATTCATCTTCAGTTCATCACACAGCTGCAACCCCCCTCCCTCCCCCCTCCCCACCCCTGCAATCCCCAACCCCCCTCCTCCGTTGCATAATGTTTTAAATTAATCACTTGACCCTCAAAATGGAATTCTTGAAGGGTCATCATCGCTTATCTAAATAATTTCATTGAAGTCTCAGCCAGGTATCCAACATCACGCCGTGGCGCCCTCTGGAGGGGGGCACTCGCGCTGCCTCTGTGACTAAGCAATCATTGTAGTCAGTAGGGGTGTGTGTAGGTGTTCACCTATGTATGGTGGTTCAAACAAGCACCACTGAACACCACCGAAGTGACTGGGCTGCAGTGCAGTGTCTCCTCTGGTGTGTCGCCTCATGACGACTTGACATGCGGATTGGGTGCCGGGAATCGCGATGGTATCCAACTGCGGCGTGCTGTCTGTTTAAGTCGGGTGCATCAATTGACTACTCTTGTGTGAGGTGCACTGCGCGTGTTGTATTTGTGTTTGCCTATGTCAAGAAAGAAAACAGGGATTTGACTCTGTCCAGGACACCTAGTGGTTCATATGCGGGCTTGTGCAGCAATTTTTTTTTTAATCTGCTGTGGTTTCACTCGCAGCAGAATTGCAATGGGCGAACAACTCATGTTACCGCTGATTCTGACTTCTGTTGGTCGACGTACACCTGAAGTATATTTTCAATGAATATTCCGAGCGTCATGACACACAATAAGCGCCTCAACGGGAACCCTGACTCAAACAAAGTAAACTTAAAACATTTTGTCTCAGAGATAACGATAGAGGATGCAACAGTCTCAAGTGATCATAAGATGGCAGAAAGTGCTATTGTGATTTACCAGAATGACGAGATGTCATGCAACCGAAGACAGTCTTGGATCAAAGGTGTGTGTGTGTGTTTGTGTGTGTGTGTGTGTGTGTGTGTGTGTGTGTGTGTGTGTGTGTGTGTGTGTGTGTGTGTGTGAGTGTGTGTGTGTGTGTGTGTGTGTGTGTGTGTGTGTGTGTGTGTGTGAGTGTGTGTGTGTGTGTGTGTGTGTGTGTGTGTGTGTGTGTGTGTGTGTGTGTGTGTGTGCGCGCGCACTCGCACGCGCGCTCGCGTGTGCCAGGCCCTGACCTAACTTGGCTCCCATTAACTGATTTAACTGTTGTGCTCAGCTTGCGTGGTGAACCAGTTCAGCGACTGCAACCTCAACTCAGATGGAATCTGCAGAGTGTTCAGTCCCTGCGACCCTCCGCTGACATGCCGTCAGCTTTCTGTGGTTCCCACCATACCTTGGGGTATCACCCAGATAAACCTAGGTATGTTTGAAGCGACTGTCTGCGGGGTTTGACCGCCTGCAATATCGCTTTGCCTGTCCGCCTGTCTCCCTCATCTACCTATGCATCGCTTTGTGTGTTTTGTCTTGTTGTCGCACACCACATTTGCATGCACTAGGTCACAAACACAGCATGTTCACTCCATACGCACGATCCAATGGGGAAACAAAGATTCCAAATTTTTGTGTACTCCTTTTTTTCAAAAGAGAAGAAAGGAATGGCAAAATAACAATCAACATCAAACAAGAATATAATGCGCGTTTTCCTGACCTGTTTTCATGCCCATTTTCCAAATACACATTTCTAACTTTTTCCTCTTTTTTTTTTCCTTCCTATTTTGAATGGACATCACTTAAAACGTTGCATTTCCCTTTCTTTCTGTTCACGAAGTAAAGGTTTAAGAATTTCTTTTTTCTTTTATAAAGGATCCACCAGCAGGACTCAAGATCGCAGGAGGTAGGCTTTAGAACGATGGTAGGACGCTGAGGTCTTATGGAAAGAAACCCCAAGTCCTGCCGTTAGGTTTGCAAAATTCAGTTTGTATTATTTTTTTCCTTAAGACATTATACAACAAAACATGATAACACATCACACTCACGAATTCGTTGAATTCCGTTCCTAATACACTCCTACCTACAGTTAGGGATACAAAGTGAAATCTTTACCAAAAATATTAATTAAAAAAAACAACACAAAAAAGAATACAATTTATGTTTTGTATAGACCAATCACGTGTTTTCACAAAGTGCTTCTTTTTACATTTACTTTTTATTTATTTATTGATCACATCAATGTTCGTGAATCAGCCATTTATATTCACTTACAAATAATTTTACTTTTCTCTTTGTCTATTTATTGTTCCCCAACTGGCAGCTTACCCACAGGGAATCAACGCAAAACAACATCCCTAGCAGGCCTCTGTCTGCAGCTGTATCTATGACCACTCACTGGTCATCTGGAAAAAAAAAAAAACAAACAAATTTTCCTCTTCAAACCCAAAGTTGGAAAATGCTAGTCAACCCTAGTTGACGTCTTGACCGAAGTCAAGATTCTACCTAACCTCCTGTACCATGGTTTGTCATCTTGTGGTCTGACGTAAAGATCGGGAACACACCCGTTCTACAAACAAGTGTGCTCCTCTCACCCATCACGTGCCGCAGCGTCCAATCGAATCAACAATAAGGAAAGGTTAGGAATTTAATCTAATCACATTTGGTCTGTCAAAACGAAAACAATCATGCTTTGAAATTATACTGTGGCCACGTGTCTATATTTCGATATCTTTCTTTTTTTCCCCCCAAATCTCCACCTGTACTTCTCAACATGAAAATTCACTCACGTTTGATATCCAGTCCATTCACACGACATTCAATGGGTCATGACTATACACACAACATCTCTTGTCAGAACACTCGTTATCCATTAATTTTTTAAGCCTTATTATGGGTCTGTCCATGTTATGAAGCAAAAGAGAATAAGTGACAGGAAAAAGAGAAGAAAGAAATGAAAAAAGAAGAGAAGAATCAGAACAAGGGAGACAACTGCTGACAAGCATGAATGGCGTATGATGAATAAATAAACTCTGCTGATAGATGACAGACAGAGGTTTGGGTGGAAGGAATGGGAAGGAACAGAGCCATGTACGATTTTTTTCTTTTTAATTTAAGCCTAATTTGTGTGTTAGATAAATTTCACTGTTTCACCAGATCTGCCTCTTATGAAGTGTATGACATAAAAAAAGACTGTTGCGCATCAAAGCGTCACAAAGTGAGGCATGTTACATAAACTGAGCCGTGTAACTCACTATGGCATTCGCTCCTTCCTCATCAAACATGGCCCGCCTCTTTTATTTCTGTACAGTAGCCAACATCAAGTGGGTAAAAAACAACTTCAAATGAAACAAACTGCGGCGTTACTGAAACATGACAAAAAAGCAGAAGAGCACACAAAACAAAGTGTGAAGTAACGACGATTTAATGCACGACACAAAACAGGACAAGAAATTTTCGGCAAAATGCCTTCCTCAGCGACAAAAAAAATACAGACATAAACATGCACAATACTCCACTTTGGCTTCACAAGGGGAGTATTGTGCATGTTTATGTCTGTATTTTTTTGTCGCTGAGGAAGGCATTTTGCCGAAAATTTCTTGTCCTGTTTTTGTTCGTGCATTAAATCGTCGTTACTTCACAAAAAACAACTTCTTCATGGAAACTGAAAAGAGGATATTGTAATAAACCCCCCCCCCCCACTTCAAAAAAATAAAAAATAAACAGCCAATTGAAAGTCCATATCCCCGACCAGATTCATCCTGCTGATGTCGCGATGAACAGCCGACCAACGAAGAATTTGTCACATCAGCGGGGGTTATTTTCTGCAGTGGTGTACTTACAAACCTTCGCACTCACCCATGACCCTATCTTTGCGCCAGGCGGTTTCCCCCAAATAGTCCCAATCCTTTCAGTTTAACCTGCCTGCTTGGAACCGTCAGGCATATCTTGATGAGCGGATGAAGAGAAAAAAAAAGGTAGATTAACTTTTAGACTAAAACAAATTACAAAGCATTAACATTGTGCCTATGTATGAATTATCGACTTCTCAAGCGGAGCCTCAGCGCACTAAGTTTTAGTGTGCAGCCATTACACCAACCCACACGCAGCAGGAACTCTTGTGCTTCCCGCACCCCTCCCCCCCCCCCCCTCACCTTTCTCCCTACGCCCCTCCCCCCCTCACCTTTCTCCCTACACCCCCCCCCCCCTCACCTTTCTCCCTACGCCCCTCCCCCCCTCACCTTTCTCCCTACACCCCTCCCCCCTCACCTTTCTCCCTACACCCCTCCCCCCCCCCCCTCACCTTTCTCCCTACGCCCCTCCCCCCCTCACCTTTCTCCCTACACCCCTCCCCCCCCTCACCTTTCTCCCTACGCCCCTCCCCCCCCTCACCTTTCTCCCTACACCCCTCCCCCCTCACCTTTCTCCCTACACCCCCCCCCCTCACCTTTCTCCCTACGCCCCTCCCCCCCCTCACCTTTCTCCCTACTCCCCTCCCCCCCCTCACCTTTCTCCCTACGCCCCTCCCCCCCCCCTCACCTTTCTCCCTACGCCCCTCCCCCCCCTCACCTTTCTCCCTACGCCCCTCCCCCCCCCCTCACCTTTCTCCCTACGCCCCTGACACTCCGCCCTCTCCTTGTTGCCCTTCTCTCCACCGTCTCTCCCCCCCCCCCCTCCCACCCCCCGATCCCAAACGCTCACACTCTACTCTTTTCCTTTCTCCTTCTTAAACCTACCCTCAGTCAGCCACCATCCATAGCGTCCATCTGCACTCATGGTGGCTATCCTCGGTCCGCTAGGCCTATGCTTGACTGAAGCTTACATGCTGATGCCAACATATTCCAAATGCACACGCATCATCAACAAAACGTAATGAAGCACAAGCCGTCAAATTGCATCGCAAATGACAAAACAATAGTGTAGGCGACGCATCCAGATCGGATTTTCTCACGGTCAGTCTTACGCCACCAACACACAGTTTACGATGCGTCCCAATAGTTGTTTGAAGACTTGTTTTCAACGAAAGTAGGAAGACTCTCTCAGTTCTTGCTTCAACGTGGTTGCACCTGTTTGAATCACTATCAGTCATTATCTCATCTTGTCTAAGCTAACTGTATCCAACATAACATATCTATATGTCGCTTATGTTAGTTTTGTGTTTAGTAACACCTCTCTCTCTCTCTCTCTCTCTCTCTCTCTCTCTCTCTCTCTCTCTCTCTCTCTCTCTCTCTCTCTCTCTCTCTCTCTCTCTCTGTGTGTGTGTGTGTGTGTGTGTGTGTGTGTGTGTGTGTGGACCTCTATCCGGTAAAAATCACATTTACAGGTCTAATCTTGATAGAATATACAGCTTCATTCTCGCTACAATATTGACATGTAATATTATTTGTTGTGTTTATTCCTTAAAAGAAAGAAGCCAATTTCTTTAAGATGAGAATATTGCCATAACGGATTCACAGCAGTTGCAACTCAGTGACATCTTCATGCACGGGACGAATCGTAACAATTTGGCAAGAACCACCAATGTTAAAATCTACCATGCAAACACACGTACACCCACGCAAACATACACACGCACACATGAGCACGCGCGCGCGCGCGCACACACACACACACACGCACACACACACACACACACACACACACACACACACACACACACACACACACACACACACACACACACACACACACACACACACGAAATTGTGCGATAACATATACTCACTTGTTTACATAAGCGGATAACAAATGGCAGCATATGAAGTTGAAGATGAAGAAACACACACACACACACACACACACACACACACACACACACACACACACAACACACACACACACACACACACACACACATAATGGAGAAGAAAAAACAACTAGGCTTGAAGAAAAAGAAGAAAAAGAACAGGAGCTGAGAAGAAGAAAAAATGGAAGAAAGAGAAGAAGAAGAGAAAGAAGGAGAAGGTTAAAAGACATGAAAGAGAAATTAGAGGAGGAAGAAGTAGAGGAAAAAAGAGGTAGAAGAAGAAAAAGAAAGAGGAGGTAAAGGAGAAAGAGGACGGCAGGAGAAAGAAAAGGATGAGGAGGAGGGGGAGACGGAGGAGGGGGAGACGGAAGAGGGGGAGGAAGATGAAGAGGAGGAGGAGAAGGAGGAGGAGATGAGTGGAAAACAGAAACGTGAGCAGAAGAAGAAGAAGAAGAAGAAGAAGAAGAAGAGAAGAAGAAGAAGAAGAAGAAGAAGAAGAAGAAAATGGGAAAAAAAGAGAAAAAAAGGACTCTGGAAGAAGAGCAAGAGAAGAGCGAAAGAAAATTGTGTGTGTGTGTGTGTGTGTGTGTGTGTGTATGTGTGTGTGTGTGTGTGTGTGTGTGTGTGTGTGTGTGTGTGTGTGTGTGTGTGTGTGTGTGTGTGTGTGTGTGTGAGTGTGTGTGTGTGTGTGTGTGTGTGTGTGTGTGTGTGTGTGTGTGTGTGTGTGTTTGCATGCGCATCTCTCTGTCTGTCTGTCTGTCTTTCTCTCTGTCTCTCTCTGTCTCTCTGTCTGTCTGTCTCTCTCCCTCTCTCTCTCTTTCTCTCTCTCTCTCTCTCTCTCTCTCTCTCTCTCTCTCCTCTCTCTCTCTCTCTCTCTCTCTCTGCGCTCCGTATCGTTTGTTTTTGTTTTTGTTTTTTTTTGTTTGTTTTATTTGTTGTTGTTTCTTTTAAAGAATATGCGGGTAAGTATATTCATTACTTATTAGATACTTTGTTTACACCTCTATGCGTGCGTGCGTGCTTTGTGCGTGCTTTGTGCGTGCGGGCATACGTGCGCGCGTGCGTGGTGTGTGTGTGTGTGTGTGTGTGTGTGTGTGTGTCTACTAGGCACTTGTCAGTGAAGCAAGCGAAGGCCTACGTTGCGCACGGGAGTCTTCGGAAAGCATGAGGAGGACAGCAAAGCTACAAGCGCTTCATGGAGTTCACACCTTATAGCTCATGGAAATCACATTTTATAGCTCATCGCCCCCTCCCTCCCATCCCTTCCTTCATCCTCCCCCAGTCATCCCACTCCCCAAACTTCCCCACTCAGCCTTCCTCCCCTTCCCCCTTTAAAAAAAAAATCAAAACGGTACTCAACATGCTTCTTGCCTACAGTTTCAAGTCCAGAAAGATTCAATTTCTGTTTTTATTTTGTCTCCAGAGAGAGAGACCGAGAGCGAGAGAGAGAGAGAGAAGAGTGGCTTTCAAATTTCAAAAAGACAGCTATATAATTTCTACTGTTATAATTGCGAAAATGGTTTCAGAAACAGTGCAGTGACAGGCTTTAAAAGACAGTGCAAAATCAGATGGCGCCGGAAAGTCCGGCACTTCTAAACAGCCAGCCTTAAAAAGGTTAAACATGGGACCCGGTCTCTCACTGTCACTGTGCGTCGAATTCAGACTCGCTTCATTAAATACATGTAAGAAAAAAAAATTGCCCAGGGGACAGCGCTTCAAGCTGTTGATTCTGAACGCCATTTGGTGCTCTCTTTTTTTTCGTGGACGATACTAGCTGGTGCATACTTGTCATTTTTTTTTAACCATATACATATATATCTGTTTCTGCCTTTGTTCTGATTTTGGAAAAAAAAGTCTTTGTTAGTTTTGTAATCGCATCACAAATAAAGCTGCGTAGAAGGTAACTGCATGTGAGGTGTGTTTATTGGTGTCTGTTTGTGTCTTCTTCTGTATGTGGTGTGTTCATTCTTGTCTGATGTGTCTTCTTTCTGTATTTGGTGTGTTCATTGGTGTCTGCTACGTCTTCTTTCTGCATCTGGTGTGTTCATTATTGTCTGTTATGTCTTCTTTCTGTATTTGATGTGTTTATTATTGTCTGTTGTGTCTTCTTTCTGCATCTGGTGTGTTCATTATTGTCTGTTATGTCTTCTTTCTGTATTTGATGTGTTTATTATTGTCTGTTGTGTCTTCTTTCTGCATCTGGTGTGTTCATTATTGTCTGTTATGTCTTCTTTCCGTATTTGATGTTTATTGGTGTCTGTCGTGTCTTCTTTCGGTTTTTTTGACGTGTTCATTGTTGTGTGTTGTGTCTTCTTTCTATATTTGGCGTGTTCATTGTTGTATGTGGTGTCTTCTTTCTATATTTGGCGTGTTCATTGTTGTATGTGGTGTCTTCTTTCTATATTTGGCGTGTTCATTGTTGTATGTGGTGTCTTCTTTCTATATTTGGCGTGTTTATTGTTGTATGTTGTGTCTTCTTTCTATATTTGGCGTGTTCATTGTTGTGTGTTGTGTCTTCTTTCTATATTTGGCGTGTTCATTGTTATGTGTTGTGTTGTGTTTCTATATTTGACATGTTCACTGTTGTGTGTTGTGTCTTCTTTCTATATTTGGCGTGTTCATTGTTGTATGTGGTGTCTTCTTTCTATATTTGGCGTGTTCATTGTTGTGTGTTGTGTCTTCTTTCTATATTTGGCGTGTTCATTGTTGTGTGTTGAGTCTTCTTTCCATATTTGGCGTGTTCATTGTTGTGTGTTGTGTCTTCTTTCTATATTTGGCGTGTTCATTGTTGTGTGCTGTGTCTTCTTTCTATATTTGGCGTGTTCATTGTTGTATGTGGTGTCTTCTTTCTATATTTGGCGTGTTCATTGTTGTGTGTTGTGTCTTCTTTCTATATTTGGCGTGTTCATTGTTGTGTGTTGAGTCTTCTTTCCATATTTGGCGTGTTCATTGTTGTGTGTTGCGTCTTCTTTTTATATTGACGTGTTCATTGTTGTGTGCTGTGTCTTCTTTCTATATTTGGCGTGTTCATTGTTGTATGTGGTGTCTTCTTTCTATATTTGGCGTGTTCATTGTTGTGTACTGTGTCTTCTTTCCATATTTGGCGTGTTCATTGTTGTATGTGGTGTCTTCTTTCTATATTTGGCGTGTTCTTTGTTGTGTGTTGTGTCTTCTTTCTATATTTGGCGTGTTCATTGTTGTGTGTTGAGTCTTCTTTCCATATTTGGCGTGTTCATTGTTGTGTGTTGCGTCTTCTTTCTATATTTGGCGTGTTCATTGTTGTGTGCTGTGTCTCTTTCTATATTTGGCGTGTTCATTGTTGTATGTGGTGTCTTCTTTCTATATTTGGCGTGTTCATTGTTGTGTACTGTGTCTTCTTTCCATATTTGGCGTGTTCATTGTTGTATGTGGTGTCTTCTTTCTATATTTGGCGTGTTCATTGTTGTGTGTTGTGTCTTCTTTTTATATTTGGCGTGTTCATTGTTGTGTGTTGAGTCTTCTTTCCATATTTGGCGTGTTCATTGTTATGTGTTGTGTCTTCTTTCTATATTTGGCGTGTTCATTGTTGTATGTGGTGTCTTCTTTCAATATTTGGCGTGTTCATTGTTGTGTGTTGTGTCTTCTTTCTATATTTGGCGTGTTCATTGTTGTGTGATGTGTCTTCTTTCTATATTTGGCGTGTTCATTGTTGTGTGCTGTGTGTTCTTTCTATATTTGGCGTGTTCATTGTTGTGTGCTGTGTCTTCTTTCTATATTTGGCGTGTTCATTGTTGTGTGTTGTGTCTTCTTTCCACATTTGGCGTGTTGATTGTTGTGTGTTGAGTCTTCTTTCTATATTTGGCGTGTTCATTGTTGTGTGTTGTGTCTTCTTTCTATATTTGGCGTGTTCATTGTTGTATGTGGTGTCTTCTTTCAATATTTGGCGTGTTCATTGTTGTGTGTTGTGTCTTCTTTCTATATTTGGCGTGTTCATTGTTGTGTGTGGTGTCTTCTTTCTATATTTGGCGTGTTCATTGTTGTGTGTTGCGTCTTCTTTCTATATTTGGCGTGTTCATTGTTGTGTGTTGTGTCTTCTTTCTATATTTGGCGTGTTCATTGTTGTGTGTTGTGTCTTCTTTCTATATTTGGCGTGTTCATTGTTGTGTGTTGTGTCTTCTTTCTATATTTGGCGTGTTCATTGTTGTGTGTTGTGTTTGTGTTTCTGCATTTGAAGTGTTTTTTGGTGTCTGTTGTTTTCTATGTCTGCATTTGGCGTGTTCATGATTGTTGATTATGTCTTCTGTCTGTATTTGGTGTGTCCATTTGGTGTCTGCTGTGTCTTCTTTCGGTGTGATATGTGTTCATTTGTGCACGATATTCGTTTTTTTTTTTTAGTGTCATGTGTGTGCATTTGTGACTGTTTTGTCATCTTTCTGTGTTGATTCATATTCACTCTATCGACTTTCAGTGCCGTGTTGGTATCTAATAGTCTTCTTTCTGTGTCAGGTGTGTTCATTAGTGTCAGCTAGTCTTCCTTCTGTGTCTGTGTGTTTATTGGTGCCTCCTATATCACCTGTCTGTTTGTGGTGTGTTCACTGGTGTCTGCTATATCATCTGCCTGTTTGAGGTGTGTTCACTGGTGTCTGCTATATCATCTGTCTGTTTGAGGTGTGTTCACTGGTGTCTGCTATATCATCTG
>CM031610.1:46343798-46353798 GCA_018398815.1 Conus ventricosus | reverse complement strand
AGTGGTTAGAACATTCACCTCTCGGTCTAGTGATACCGTGCGGCTGCAAAAATGCCATTGAGGGTTGCAAAAATGCCATTTCGCTACCCTTATATGGCTTGTCTACTTCCAATACCACCCTCTCGAAAGTTTTACACCGTTACCGTTTGAACAACGACAAGCGTTTTGCGTGGTAATTCTTCGGATTTCTCAACAAAAATTCAAAATTTAAAGACACATTCCCACGTTTTGATACATAATACGACATTCTGTTCATTTATAGTTTCTACTTCAGGATTTGTAAACCGTCATAACCCAGTTTTCTTTCAAAAGAATCAGCGCCAAAAATTCCTTGACCTTCCCTGATCAGAGTGCAGGATTCATTGACCACTGGGTGGAAGGACAGGATTTCAAATCATACAAGGTGGAAGGACAGGATTTCATATCATACAAGGTGGAAGGACAGGATTTCAAATCATACAAGGTGGAAGGACAGGATTTCATATCATACAAGGTGGAAGGACACGATTTCAAATCATACAAGGTGGAAGGACAGGATTTCAAATCATACAAGGTGGAAGGACAGGATTTCAAATCATACAAGGTGGAAGGACAGGATTTCAAATCACACAAGGTGGAAGGACAGGATTTCAAATCATACAAGGTGGAAGGACAGGATTTCATATCATACAAGGTGGAAGGACAGGATTTCAAATCATACAAGGTGGAAGGACAGGATTTCAAATCATACAAATCCAGCCCCACAAACGGCACGAAAAACATGACCGTCAACTACACAGGCAATCACTAGCCATGTGACTACGGGCCCCCTCTACGAGTGTACACGCACGCAAAAAGATCAGACAGATGGGTGCAGATTCTGTCATTCACATTAGCTTTCGGTGGGTTAAGGAAACTAAAAAAAAAAAGAAGAAGAAGAAGAAACAAACAAAAACAAAAGCAAAAACAACTGCATGTCCTGCAGCAGCAGATTTGGAGAGGAGATGGGCTTGCAAATTCAAATGTAAAATTACCGACGATTCTTCCTACCGATCAATGTTACTATTTTTAGTGTATGGGAAAAGTAATCGGAGAACGTGACTAGAAACGTCTTTTCTTCTAACTGTTGAAGTTTAACATTTGTGTCTTTGCATCAGAGATGAAGCGGATTTTAAATCGGAAAGTGAGCTAAATGAGATACTTGATAGTTTAAACTTCATCTTTATTTTCTTTCAGTCATACGATGAATACATATGTCGGCCGAACTGATTTGCCGAATCTGTAAACTCCCTTGCGATTGGTTAGATCAACTGTCAGAAATCACTTTGATGAACGTTTCCGATGGCCCACTGAAAACCCTTACCGGATCAGAAAGCAGCTCCATAGCATCATCGCCAACCACATTGATCTACACAAATAAAGCGCTGCATTACATGGCCCTTCATGCCCTACCCTCATGACGACCTCACCTCATCGCCAACCCCATTGATCTACATAAATAAAGCCCTGCATTACATGGCCCTTCATGCCCTACCCTCATGACGACCTCACCTCATCGCCAACCCCATTGATCTACATAAATAAAGCCCTGCATTACATGGCCCTTCATGCCCTACCCTCATGACGACCTCACCTCATCGCCAACCCCATTGATCTACACAAATAAAGCCCTGCATTACATGGCCCTTCATGCCCTGCCCTCATGACGACCTCACCTCATCGCCAACCACATTGATCTACATAAATAAAGCCCTGCATTACATGGCCCTTCATGCCCTATCCTCATGATGACCTCACCTCATCGCCAACCCCATTGATCTACATAAATAAAGCCCTGCATTACATGGCCCTTCATGCCCTGCCCTCATGATGACCTCACAGTCGACTTTCCCTTCACGTACACGCAAATAACTTCGTATTGTCAGCGTTGTTCGCGTGTCTGGAAGGGAGGTAATCGTTGTTACAGCTGGCGTACAGCGAGAGTGATCCCGCTGTTTTGATGCAACCGATTCCGCTGATGGGCACGCCCATAGCAATTTTGCCCCACCACTCAGCTTAACTGTGAAAAACAACAACAATAACAACAAAAAAAAGAAAACAACAACAACAACAAAAACAAACAAACAAAAAAACAGGTGTAAAACAGTGACAGTTGATATCCCGAAAGTTGCATTGGCGCGCGTTTTGAAATTAAATATTTGACTCTTTAAATCTGTTCCCCTGATTTTCTTTCCATATTGAATAGACCTATCGGCAAGTTTTGGGGGCACCATCGTTGGTTGTGGTGTCAACTGAGGACACGCTCACTCATGCAGGATCCGTGATTAATGAAACAAGCTTTGTCGTGAGTAGAGAGGGTTTACCAGGCAGTGTCCTGCGAATGTTGGGCGGGCACAGGCACCGCCGAACCCCCACCGATATGACTCGGCAGCAGAGCAATGTCTCCTGCACTGGGTTGTCGCATGGCCACATCACGGCGATTGTTCTCAGTGGACTGTCGGAGCTGCGAGTTCGACAGAGCAAGCGTGGGTAGGGCTGTCTATGGGAGGGAGGCCGGTATGAGTGGCATAGAGTTATGCCGTTTGGGGGATGGGAGGGAGGTGAGAGGGATGGCGGTGGAGAATGAGTCCGAAAACGCTAGAGCTGTTACAAGCAGGAAGAAATGAGAAAACTACCACAAACATAGTAACATTGATGTTTATGTGTGTGCGCTTGTTCTTCGGTCAGTTTCGCATGAGACGATAAGTAAATAAATGAATACGTAACAAGTAAATGAATGTGTGTAAAGAAGTAAATGATTAAATGAAGAAAGAAGCAAACAAATATGTAAAACATAAATAAATGTACCACCTGTCTGTCTGTCTGCGCGCGCGCGCGCACACACACACACACACACACACACACACACACACACACAGAGAGAGAGAGAGAGAGAGAGAGAGAGAGAGAGAGAGAGAGAGAGAGAGAGAGAGAGAGAGAGAGAGAGAGAGAGAGAGAGATTATCCATCTATTTGTCTGTCGGTATGTCTGTCTATCTATCTATGTGAAAATAAATGTTCCTATTTGATCGTTGATCCAGGTATCCACGTGGGAAGCCTGTACCATCCACGTTTAGCCTACCGGTGAGAGAGACATGCCACAAGAGGGGATGGAAATGAAGAAAGATTTCGATTACGCCCCCTTCACCTCATACCTTCTACCCCCCCCCCCCCATTTTTTTTGTTTTGTTTTTCTTTTTGTTTGTTTGTTTGTTTGTTTACTTGATCGGACTATGATTTCTTGTCAGAACAGAGGAGCATGGACACAAACATACCGATGCTCTCTCTCTCTCTCTCTCTCTCTCTCTCTCTCTCTCTCTCTCTCTCTCTCTCTCTCACACACACACACACACACACACACACACACACACACACAACACACACACACACACACACACACACACACACTTCAAGTAACAGCGGATATCTTTAAGTTTTTGTCAAATTCACCAAGGAGGCAAGATGCAGTTGTAACTTGGTAGCGCCCTCTGGAGGGACAGCTCAATCATGGCGGCTCCGCGACTAATCAATTATTGTCGTCAGTAGGGCGCTTAGTAGGTGGTGTCCTGCGTATGTCAGATCAGAACAGGCGCCACTGAACACCACCGCAGTGACTCGGCAGCAGTGCAGCGTCTCCTCCGGTGGGTTGCCTCTTGACGACTTGACATTGAATGCTCCCTGTGGATTACCGGTGCTGGGGCTGCGGCGGGCCGGGCCGGGCCGTGGGTGTGGACGGGGGGAGGTCGGAATGAGCGGCGTGGGTGCAATGCCACTGAGGGAGGTGACATAGAAGATGGGACAGCAACAAACAAACAAACAAACAAACAAAAAAAAACAAAAAAAAAGAAGAAAGAAAAAGAAGAAAAAAAAGATGTAAAGAACTATTTACAAAGAGAAAAACTACAGAACGAAAGACTAGAATTCATGCGACAACAGTTGGGAAAAACAGACTTGTTCAGCGGTCCATCCCACATTTCTCAGGTAATGACGGAAAAACAAAAGAAACAATAAGAGTAAGAAAGAATGAAACAAATGAATAATAGTGTAGCGAGTGAATGAAGGATGAAAAGGGATTTTAAAAAAATCTTTTAATTCCGAAGAAAAGAGTCAAGGAAAAAAAGAAGAAAAAAAAACAACATAAAGAATGAATGTAGACGTTAAAATAGCGGCGAAAAGGATCGAAAGAACGAGGGTTGAGGGATGTTTTAAAAAAAAAGGGAAAAAAAAAAGAAAAAAAAAAACCGAGCCATTATTTTAGGCTTATTCCATTATCCTCGTTAAATAAGATTCCCCCCCCTCTCTCTCTCTCTCTCTCTCTCTCTCTCTCCCCTCGTCCGTCCCCACCCCCCTCTCTCTCTTTCTCTTTGAATACCTTTCACAGCAGGATTACATACGGGACGGCGGCGAACTCAAGTTGGCAAGCGGCTGTGACGTTAAGCCTCGTTTTCCACACCGCGTCTCCGCCTTGACGTAGTCAACGATGATTGGGCGTGAGAGAGCGGAATAACCGGGGAGAGATCAGTGGCCCCAACGAGCGGATAATCTTCGATTACTGTCGGCTGGCATTGTGGCGGCTACCTGTGTCACGAAGGGAACCTGAAAAGGTCAAACCGGAGACCAGATTGTCCTGCGCTCTCTCTCTCTCTCTCTCTCTCTCTCTCTGGAGACCTGTTTTTGAAGTCTTTTTATTTCTTTTTGTTTTAAACTTCCCTGTATCCCCAGCTTTGCCACAGAGCTAGATGAGGGGTGTGAGAGTAGAGGGCATGACGTGGGGATGGAGGAGCATGAACTGCATGGGGAATGGAGGTCAAGCACAGGTTTTTTTGGGTGTTTTTTTTTTTTTGGGGGGGGGGGGGGGGGAAGTGGGGATGGAAGGGGGAAAAGGAAGAAGAAGGGGGTAGAGTAGTGGTGGAGGAACATTTCCTGAACTGCATCAGGGCCCCATTTACTGTTGGGTGGACAGAGAGGGTTTTCAAGATGAAAGAAATCCGACCCCACATGCTGTTCGGACTCAAGACCATCAGTCCGAAGGCAAGCGATCTAACCATTTGACCCTGTGGATTCCATTCCATGCCCAAAACACGTGAGCGGCGAGATTCAGGCCTGCACCCTGCATCACCACAATCTCCGACTCCTTCCTAGGCAAACCAACCACACACTGAGTGGTACAATTTTTTCCATATATTATGTTCTGCACCAGCACCGCCTTAACCTTTTTGACGGCGAGCTAAACAAGCAGGTGAGTGGTAAGGTTTAAGCCGACCTCCTATATCACCACAACCAAAACACTTTCCTCATCATTGTAAACGCATACATGGTTGGTGATACAAAGGCATAAGTTCAGCATCACCACAATCCACGATTAACCCCTTCCAAGACATGCAAAACACATACATATGAGTAATAGCATGAATGATGGCATGCGGAAGCGTTGCCTTACAGTGTGTGCGGGTGACGAACTGTCCCAGTAACATATGACAGAACTCGTAGAAAAAAGCGAGGCAGAGGAGGTGAACAAGATGAGGCTAACACGTGTTCGGCGTTTTGTGTACTTACGGCGGACATTGGTTTCATCCAACGTCATTACTGAAGCGCCCTTGTTTGATGACACGTCTGATGTCAGCCTTAGTATCTTGCATGATGAGAAGCAGGTGCTCGCTTTCGCTGTATGTGGCTGACTTGATCGTCCGGCAACGATACTTAGTTTGCCCGCTTATCTGTGTTTACAAAAGACGACATACCACGCTTTTTTACTGGAACAAAAAAAAAAAAAAGGATGAATCGGCTGTGTTAGAGAAATCATGCATCAACTACTGATACCCCTCTTCTTTGCCCTCATTCCCATCGAGATTTCAGACACGGAGATGCAAAGTACAAATTTAAAAGAAAAAGAACTATTCCACCGAACGAAAGAGACAAGCAGAACACAAGGCAAAAATGGTGCATTTCGACTTCTTTGATCCTTTTCAGGCAAGACAAGCAACATTCAAGACAATGAAAACGAGGAACGAATGATCACTTATCTCCTCAAATTGGGCGCAAAACGACATTTCTCCCACCAGCCTCGTTTTCATTCTACACCCATTTTGCGCCTGATATGAGGAGATACGTGATTGTTCGTTCCTCGTTTTCATTGTCTTGAAATGTTGTTTGTGTTGCCTGAAGAAGACCAAAGAGGTCGAAACGCGTCGTGTTATGTCTTGTAATTTGTTTGCCTCTTTCGTTCGGCGGAAAAATAACTTTAATTTTAAGTTGGTTTCAGTTTCCGCCTGCAGCCATCTGACTTTGAAACTGGCAAAGCGTAAACGAATGATTGTAATCACTCGAACATTAAAAAAAAGGCAACATGAGAAGGAAAGATCCTGTAATGACTTGTATATCGACACATTCTCCATCCTGAAACTTCCTCTCCCTCGTATCGCAACGATCCCAGCAACCAGACCTCTCCACCTTTTCTCCCAAGATACCAACCCAGAGCGCGAGGATTCTGTGACAGGAGCCACGGACCACGCCATGCTCGAACGACCACGACTCCGACCCCCGATCAACTTACAGCCTTGAATAATGCGCAAAATACGTTTTCCCCGAGGCGATGCATGGGACGACGGATTGGCGGCATTAACGTTCAGCAACCAACCGCCCGCAGACCAGATTTACTCCCGGCATTTTCCAAGACCGCCTAGGCTCCAGAAAATCTGGAAGGTGGCTCTGCCTGTGGAATAGATGGAGCACCTCTTTGGAGCCAGTGGGGTGGAAAGTGTTCCAGCTGTTGTAGCCTAAATCACCGTTACAGACCCACTCTGGACCTGGTACTTGCAATTAAAGACCACTTGACGGTATTAGTTGCAGGGAGAGAACGAAAACAGCAGGATGAAGCAGTCCTGTTGTTAAGTTAGGGAAATTACAGTCCAGAATCACCTCCTCAACGCGGTCAATCCGATTTTCGTTTATCAGCCAGAGTTGCATTTTTCATTTTTATTTTTATTTCTCGCAGGAAAGGCTTTGAATAAAATGTCTTCTTGCATTCTATTATGATTGATATTTTTCATGTATGGTGGCAACTTCACTACTGCTTCAGGGCGTGGTGCATTCCATGTCCTGTGCCACTCACAGTGAAACGTGTTCTTTAAGAATGTTCGGACTTGCATGATGTGAGAGATGAACTCTTTACAGCAGACTCCATGAAGTTCTTGTTCAGAGATCTCCCACCTGATGTGATCTTTGAATTTCCGAAAGACATCAACATTTTCATCTGATTTGAGATTTTACGGGGAAAAGATTAAAAACATGGAATTTCCGGTGTGTTTGAAGAAGTATATTTATGTGTTGCGTTGATGAGGGTTTTTATAATTTTTATTTTTAATGACTTGAGAGCTGACTTCAATGCAGTGACAGCCCTGATATGGCCCTTTGCGGTCGGCCGGACTATAAGCAACATTCTCTCTCTCTCTCTCTCTCTCTCTCCTCTCTCTCTCTCCTGCTCCAGGGACTAAAGGCATGGACTTGGTGGAAGAATGCCCCGGTTAAGTTGTGCTCTAACCACTCCGCTGTCATGCATAAACTGACCATTTATTGTCCACTGGAGCTTTTAAGAAATCTGTACGGATAGTTTCATTCTTTCCATGTGACTTGATTGCGCGCGAAGGTCTGTGTGCGCACCTCTGTGTGTCTGTTGCACGGTCTCTTCTCTCTCTCTTTCTCTTTCTCTCTCTCTTCCTCTCTCTCTCTCTCTCTCTCTCTCTCTCTCTCTCTCTCTCCTCTCTCTCTCTCTCTCTCTCTCTCTCTCTCTCGCTTATGGAACTGGAAATAAACACATCAAATCAAACTTTTCATCATCATCACACACAACTGGGATGCACTCTTCCACCGACAGGAACGGCCCCCCCCCCCACCCCCTTTCCGGAAGATATGACCCTGAATATTACATTTTTAAGAGTCACCAATCATTTCAGATACCTACAGGGTTATTTTCCTTGAGTTGCTCTCCAGCAAGCAGGACAAAGTCAGAAAAGAGCTGCGGAAAATGCCAATGCACAGGCAACGTTTTCTGGTGCATTTAGGCATCCCACTGTTTCACACGAAACACGTTTGATTAATAAATTATGTGCTAAAACATACATAAAATCAAGTTGATACTGATTGTTTGCATTGAAAAGTTCCATCGGGAAAGCACTAGAGGACAAACAAAGAAAGAAAGAACCCATATTGCTGCTCACTTGTACGACACAATGTCACCTCGCAGCCAGGCGCAAGAGAGAACTGCAATACTGGAGACTGCGCAAAGCAGAGGGGCTGAGCGTTAAAATGAATCTCCGTCAAGAACGTTGTGGCTTCGTCAACAGCCGTTCAGGTTTTTTTTTGTTTGTTTGCTACATCTGCTAAGAAGGCTTTTTTTCAGTCACATCCATGGATTTGTTTGTTTGTTTATACGCCAGCAAGTTAACGAAAAAAAACAACAACAACAAAATTGAACCGATTTTTACAAAATCGGGTGAAAAGATTAAATGTGGCCCAAGACGAATAAAAAAAAAAAAAATGGCGCACGCTGGCTCCGAGACAAAGCAATGATTGTCGTTAGTAGGGAGGCTTAGTGGGTGATGCGTCTCCAGTCACATCCCTAGATTTGTTTGTTTATAGGCCAGTAAGATTACGAGAAAAAAAGAAATCGAACCAATTTTTACCAAACCGGGCGAAAAGATTAAATGAGGCTAAAAAAATCGGTGCACGCTGGCTCCGAGACAAAACAATGATTGTCGTTAGTATGGAGACTCGGTGGGTGGCGGTGACCTTTGGCATCACTGAACGCCACCGAAGTGACTTGGAAGTAGTGCAGTGTCTCCTCTGGAGCGGAGCCTCATGACGACTTGACATTCAGTGATGTCTGTGGATTGGCATTGCCGGGGCTGCGGCAGGACAAGCCAGAATGTGGCTGTAGACAGAATGTGGCTGTAGACAGAATGTGGCTGTAGACAGAATGTGACTGTAGACAGAATGTGGCTGTAGACAGAATGTAATGTGGCTGTAGACAGAATGTAACGTGGCTGCAGACAGAATGTGGCTGTAGACAATGTGGCTGTAGACAGAATGTGGCTGTAGACTGAATGTGGCTGTGGACAGAATGTGGCTGTAGACAGAATGTAATGTGGCTGTAGACTGAATGTGGCTGTAGACTGAATGTGGCTGTAGACAGAATGTGGCTGTAGACAGAATGTGGCTGTAGACAGAATGTAATGTGGCTGTAGACAGAATGTGGCTGTAGACAGAAGACAGAATGTGGCTGTAGACAGAATGTGGCTGTAGACAGAATGTGGCTGTAGACAGAATGGAATGTGGCTGTAGACAGAATGTGGCTGTAGACAGAATGTGGCTGTAGACAAGGAGCTGGAATGGGTGACATGGGGTTAATGCCACTGAAGTGGTGCAGAAGATGAGACAGAAAAAAACAACAGATCCGTGGGGCGGATCTAGGTCAAATGGCGGAGATAGGATCCTTAAAATAAAGTAGCATAATGATGTTTCGACTGTGCATGAACACTGTGGAGGCACTGTGTAAACATTGACATTTGTCCTTAAAACAATGTGATTTCTAAAATATCAAAAACTTTCAACTGATAAGAACGTTGACATTTCTTATTTTGCATATAGTATGGAAGATGTACAGGGGAAACAACTTTTTCAGTCTGTCCCTTCGCGCGCGCGCGCTCACTCACACACACACACACACACACACACACACACACACACACACACACACACACACACACACACCACACACACACGCACGCACACACACACACACTCACACACTCACACCAGTTTCCACTCATGCAGTTATTCCAAGGGCGGATCTAGGGTATGTTCCATCTTGGTGGAGGTCTGCATTCCCCAAAGTAGCCTTCCCGTTCTAATAATCTGTATGTTTTGTTGTTTAAAGACCAGCCGACCGTACAGGGTCAACCAGAACTAAAAGCATTCAATGCATG
>CM031610.1:46333798-46336298 GCA_018398815.1 Conus ventricosus | reverse complement strand
AATTATTACAGTTGAGGACGAAGTTTGGACTTGCAAGCGAGGAACGACTTCAAACAGAATGTGGTAAACAAGGGATAGAAGACGACATTTTTTTTTTGGTTATGGAACGCCCCAAATATGCAGATTAAAGAACAAAAATTGTGCCCAATAAATACACTGGGTGTAAAAACAGTTCTTTTCTTTTTCTTCTGATGGACAGAAAACATGGTTGAATTTTATAGATTCGTGATACGGAAAGTTTTGTTAAATTTTGATTTTACCATTCAGTTTCTGCTCATTTTATCATTCGATATTACGGTTACGACAAATGTTTTTTGTTTATTGCTCCAAATAATATGTATTTGTTTGGTTTTCATCACATAATTTCAATCCTCCAAACTCCAAAGGGGTTACAGAAGATATAAATCTTTGAATCTTTGAATCTCTCTCTCTCTCTCTCTCTCTCTTTCTCGCTCGCTCGCTCGCTCTCTCTGTACACACGTACGTACGTACGTACGTAGGCATGTTTGTATTATATGGTGTGTGTGTGTGAGGTGGGATAAGGTTGAAGGTATGGGGGAGGAAGAATAAAAGATCTTCTTAGGCCATCTTTAGAGATACTTCTCGTAGCAGTAAGTATTAGCTTACTTTTGTTCAGTGAATTGATTTTTTTTTCAACATTTGCTTACGCACTGTCTCCGTCTTACTGCAACCATCCTTATGGATAAGAGAGAGAGAGAGAGAGAGAGAGAGAGAGAGAGAGAGAGAGAGAGAGAGAGAGAGAGAGCTTGGAAGCTTAACAGACACAACTAATCCATATGAAAATATCACAAGATCTTTATGAGATTGCAAAATCCTATTTGGATACTTCGCAATAACTAGTTTGGACATTTGATTTTATTCATAAGAGAGAGAGAGAGAGAGAGAGAGAGAGAGAGAGAGAGAGAGAGAGGTGTTGGCTGAAATCTTCGCTGATAGTGTAATTGACAATGTGAAACAGAGGGTTTGTTGTCTCGTTTCTTTCTTTTCTGATCTCTTCTTTTTCTTTCTTTCTTTCTGTCACGTATGTGTGGTCAAACACACACGAATGTCTAAGCGCATGAAATTTGTTTTCCAAATTCTGAGCCCCCCCCCTCCCCCACCACTAAAAACCAGCAGAATGATATTAAATAATATATTGAAGGATTTTGCATTTGCATGCAATAATAACTCATTCGTTGCTGGAGAAAATAAAACATGCTGCAATGTTACTGAAAACAACGTGAAACACGAATGAATACGCAAAACAAGATGCAAACAAGAAGCAAAAACAATGTTTATTTAATACACAATACGAAATAGACGACTTTTTTATGTGCTCCTCAGAAAAAGTTACAAATAACAGGATATGAAAAGTTCACAAAACAATACCCTAACCTCGCAGTCAGCATATGTACAATTCAAAGCATTTTTTTCCTCATAAATCCGGCAATCAATTCACCTATATTGTGTAGGCAATGACGTGGAGACGGAGAAGAAGAAGAACATGAAGATGATAATGGTGATGGTGATGGTGGTGGCGACGTAAGCAGCATTACTGATGGTTACGTGTCCTAGTGCTTCTGTTAATGATGATGATAATGATAATGGTGATGATAATGATGATGGTGATGGTGATGGTGATGATGATTCTGTGTTGCAGGCACGAGGAGAAGCAGCAGCCAGACTCTGCGAGGCCTGAGCTCGGAGGAGCTGCAGGAACTGCGCTCCAAGATCAACCAGAGGGAACGGAAACGAATGCACGACCTCAATTCTGCCATGGATTCCCTCAGAGATGTCATGCCGTACGCCAAAGGTAGGTCAGGTAAGCTATGAATAATCGTTGATGCCAGTACTAGTAGTAGTAGTTGCAGCAGCAACAACAGCAGCAGTAGAAGCATCATCATCATCAGCAGCAGCAGTAGCAGCTGCAGCAGCAGCAGCAACAGCAACAACAACAACAACAACAACAACAACAGCAGCAGCAGCAGCAGTAGCAGCAGCAGTGGGCGTTGTTGTAGAGTAGTAGTATAGTGGCAACAGAAGAAACGTCACCACTACTAGCTGGAGTAGTAGCTCCAGCAACAACAACAGTAACGGTAACAGCGACGGCAACATCAGTAGTCGCAGAAGGAGGAACAACAGCAGCAGGTTAAGAATAGTGGGAGATGGGAAGAGAAGAGGGGGAGGAAGAGAAGAAGGAAGAGCAAAAGGAGGAGGAGGAAGGGAAGAGAAGAAGAAGAAGGGGGGAATAGCAGCAACTAAAAGAGTAGCAGCAACTAAAAGAGTAGTAGCAACTAAAAGAGTAGCAGCAACTAAAAGAGTAGCAGCAACTAAAAGAGTAGCAGCAACTAAAAGAGTAGCAGCAACTAAACGAGTAGCAGCAACTAAACGAGTAGCAGCAACTAAAAGAGTAGCAGCAACTAAAAGAGTAGCAGCAACTAAAAGAGTAGCAGCAACTAAAAGAGTAGCAGCAACTAAAAGAGTAGCAGCAACTAAACGA
>CM031610.1:46313798-46331298 GCA_018398815.1 Conus ventricosus | reverse complement strand
TTTATGGATTTAGGTTTAGCCGAAAGCCTGCCCATGAACCATGAAGATATGTGCTATTCACTTGATTCAGTTATATTCAGTTTAATTATGGCTCGACAAAAGCTGGGTTTCTTTCAAATGATTTTGTTAAATCTCCGTTATCCGTATTGTTGGTATGCACTCCCTCTCCCTTTTTCAAGTTTCCGCTCTTCTCCCTCCTCCGCCCGTACCCGTTTCCTAACTCCCTTCCATCAAACTCCAGCTATATTTAAAGGGTTTGTTTTATTGGTTTAACACCGAATTACTGCCGTAAAGATCAGACGCCTCGTTCGTTAATAACGTTTGCACCATCCTGTTTGTTGATTAGCTGCCATACGAAATAAAAACTTGTCAGCCATGATATTGAGAATAGACACTCAAGCTAAAACACACTCAAGCTAAAAGGCCAAAGATACTACTATGAACTGCAGAAAAAAGGTTGATAACAAAGCGAATTTGATTTTTATTTAATGATTTATTAACGGCAACTATGTCCCTATGTCTGTCTGTCACTCTCTCTCTCTCCCTATGCGTACGTACGCGCGCACGTGTGTGTGTGTGTGTGTGTGTGTGTGTGTGTGTGTGTGTGTGTGTGTGTGTGTGTGTGCGTGCGTTCGAGCGTGCGTGCGTGCGTGTGTGTGTATGTATGTGTGTGTGTGTGTGTGTGTGTGTGTGTGTGTGTGTGTGTGTGTGTGTGTGTGTGTGTGTGTGTGTTGATGGTGGTGGTGGTGACGGAACTGTTGCTGTTGTTGATTTTAGGTGATCTTTCTTGATGTGTTTCTCACTTGGATGATTACTGTTTGTTTGATTGATTTTTTTTTCTTTTATCCTAGCCTTCTTCCTATTTGATTTACTACTTCAAAGCTGGCACAGGATCGCACTGCCTCCTTTCCTGTCTTTTATTCATTCATTCATTCGCTCACTTACCATTTTGGTTTCCTTTATAACTTGTTTTCTCTCATCGCTTTTCTCTATTATCATTATCATGTCATCATCATCATCATCATCATTATTATTGTTTTCATCTTTATCATCATCATCATCTCATCATCATCATCATCATCATTTATTATCATTATTATTATGATGTTGATGATCATCAAAATCATAATAGTAACAACGATGATGATGAGTATGAAAAAATGGTAATAACAAGAGCAATGATAGTAATATCATTACTATTAGTAGTATTATTATCATCGTTATTATTATTATTATCATTATTGTTATTATCATTAGTATTATTGTTATCATTGTTATTATTATTATTATTATTATCATCATTGTCATTATTACAGTTGTTCTTTTATTCCTGGTGATGAATATTATCATATACTCAAAGTGATCGTTTACATCTTTACCATTGTAACAATTGCTTGATTTTAAAAAATCGTGTTTGGTAGAAAACATAATATATGTAAAGGGACAGTATACACATCTAAGTAGCGCAGATTATTATGTAGATAAATTAAATGTCTGAGAAGAATCATAATTATGCAAAGACTCCGTAACGATGCAATGTGTTTGAGAAGTATGGAACACTGGGTACATCTGAGCAGCGTAGCAATTAAGTTCAGGAAAAACTCGTGTCTCAGCGGTATACAGTATTGTGTAAAGGGATACATCTGAGCAGCGTAGCAATTAAGTTCAGGAAAAACTCGTGTCTCAGCGGTATACAGTATTGTGTAAAGGGATACATCTGAGCAGCGTAGCAATTAAGTTCAGGAAAAACTCGTGTCTCAGCGGTATACAGTATTGTGTAAAGGAATCAGATGTGTCTGAATAACAAAGATTGTACAAAGAAAAAAAAAAACGAGTCAAAGTAACAAATCAATCATGTACAGAATTAAACGGGTATCGCCAGAAATTATGTTAAAGGAATAGAATTTGGCCGAAGAGGGTAATGAAAATGTAAAGGAATAAAATGGATCTGAGGAACATAGTAAAATGAAGAAGAGAAAAGAAAATGCGTGTCAGTTGAATAATAATTGAGTGCAGCATTATCATGTAATTGTTGCGTAACAATTAAATAAACAATGTCCGAGTTACATGATACACGGGCAAAGCAATAAAGCACATCGGAGGCTTGAGTTGCATTTCGCTAGGTAAAGCAATATGATGAATTTGAGTTGCTTGATAATTGGGTAAGGCCATGAAATGTGTTTTAGTTGCATGACACTAAGGTAAAAGAAATAAAACGTGTCCGAGTAGCACCATACTTGGATGAAGCGATGAAACGTGTTTGAGTTGAATGATAATAAAGAAATTTAAAAAAAAGCGTCTGAGTTGTATAATACTTGTGTAAAGCAATGAAATGTGTTTGAGTTGAATGATGATAATGTAAAAGCAAAAAAAAAAAAAAAAAAAAAATGTTCCGCGTTGCGTAATATTTGGATACAATAACAAAATTTGTCTGTTTTGCATAATAATCAGAAAAAGTGACAACCTGTGCGAGAATTGCATATTACTTAAGTATGAAGCAACAGAATATATCTGAGTTGCATAAGTGATGAAATGTATCTTTGTGGCATCGTGTGGATATAGAGAAATTAAGTGAATCGGAGCAGATGAATAATAATGAACGCACAGGAATAAAATATACCCGAGAAAAGGTAGAAATGAGGCGAGGAGTCGCATATTTTTCAGTAGAATAATGACTGTGTAAAAAGATATCTTCGCATGTTCCTTGCAACGGTACAGAAGTGTGAAACATTTTAACCCAAAATTTTGTTTATTAAGTCCCTTTACAGCTATGGATATTATTTTTAAAAAGCAAAAAAAAAATCCCAAATGAAACTTCAAATTTTTGGGGTGAACGTTGCTTCGGGTTACCGCCCCAGCGGGGAGGGCCACGTCTTTCGTTGACAAAAAATTTGCCTGTTCATCCCCTCAAATCACCTTTAAAAAGAGGCGTTTTTCCTATTGAAACTTTGTGGGGACAAATACATGCAACAGCAGGGGGAAAGGGCTTTGGTGAGAAAGGGGGAGGAGGGGAGAAATTAGATACAATTCAAAATGAAAATCAGTCTGAAATCAAGCACAGAAAATGAAGTGACTTTTCCCTTTAGAAATAGCAGACGACAAAACAATTCCAGGTCTTCAAAACATGAGGGACCGGGTTTTTCATCAGTACCCTACAGCGCTACTCCCCACTCCCCCCCCCCCCCCCCCCCAAAACACCACACTCCCCCCCACCCCCTTCCTCTTGCCCTCGCCCACCCCCCCCTTGCCCCCCTTTCACCCCTTTTTCTCCCCCTTGTCTTCCTCCCTCCACTTTTCCCCCTTTGTTTCCCCCTCCCCTCCACTTTTCCCCTCCTTTTTCTTCCCCCCCCCTCCATTTTCTCCCCCTTGTTTCCCCTCACCCACTTTTCTCCCCCTTTGTCTTTGTCCGGCCCAAAAATTCAACTAAACCCAAAAATTGGGGTCAATCCCCAAACCAGCCCATTTGGGACTTAACTCAAACGCAAATATTCTGGGCGCCAGGGAGACCGGCCCCAGGGTTTTTGGGGACCGCCCAAATTAAAGGGTTTAAAGGGGAGAGGTTTCCATGGAGCCCCCGGTGCCCAACCCCCCAACCTGCCAAAGGTTTTTTCCCGACGCCCCGTTGTCTAGCGGGGACAGTGTAGACCCAAACCCAAAACCATCAACCACTTTGGGGAACCAGGCCCTTTTTTAATCAAAACGTCGTGGCCCCCAAACCCAGACTCAGGGGAAAATTTAATGCCATTTTTTGTCCCGATTTAAACCACTTTGGGCCAGTAAGTGGGAAAAAGGGGGGGGAAAAAGGAGTTTTGGGTGGGGGTGAAACTAGTAACCCAATTAGATGACCAATTGACCACCAAGAGAGTAAGGTGTGAAGGCGTGATGCCCATGATTTGAACATCCAAGGGAAATTTTGAGGGGGTTTAACTTGGGGTTTGTCGGGGGGAAAAAAAATACTGCCCAATGGTACTCCCCCCTTTTTTCCGGCAGATGGGAACGAAAAAGAAAGATGTAAGAGAAGAGAAGGGCAAAAAAGGGGGGGAGAACGAAAGAGAGAGAGAGAGAGAGGGGTTTTCTAGGTTTGCTTGAGAGAAAAGCAAGAGTTTGAGGGGAGGAGAGAAGAGAACCAATTTTGAGAGATTGCTTGAGATAGTTGCAGAGGAAGGACTGAGGAGAGATGTGGAGAAAAGGAGAGGGGGTTGCTAATTAAAGAAAAAAGAAAGAAAAAAAAAAAGAAAAAAAAAAGAAACCATGCCCCTTTTATAAGAGCGGGATAAAAGAGAGAGAGAAGAGAGGGGAAAAGGGGTTTTAATGCGGAAGAAAAAAAAGGGAACAGTTTCGATTTTGAAGTCAGGGTTCTAACCTAATGGGGGGTTCGCCCTCATACCGGGCAGCGTCACTTCGCCAAGAAAACCACGACCAACGCCAACATCCCCACCTGCCAACCCGCCATCAGCCCAAAAACCCCAGTGCCCCCAGTTGTGTCGTTTTGGGAAAAAAGGACATAAAAAGGGGAAAAAGAAAAGAAAAAAAAGACAGTGTTGTAAATGTTAAGTTTCCCCTGGCCAGGAAAATTTTAAAAATCTGTTTATCCCCGGGTTTTTTAAGTTTGGTTTTAGAAAAAAAGGTTTTGGGGGGTTCCGGGAAAGAGAAAATGTTTTTTTTTGTTTGTTTTCCATATGCAGGGATTTTTTCGTTCTATGAACAGGGTTTAGTAAAGTTTTAGATTTTTCCTAGGGGTTTGATGTGAGGGAAAGAAATGACATATGAATGAGATCGAAAAAAAAGGCGTGATTTTTTTGGGCTGTCCCGCTAGCCCTTCCCTTTTACTGACATTACCCGAGGTTTGCCCAATTTATTGGCGAGCCCTGCCAGGTTTATTTGGCCCATTTTTTAAAAATTTTTTCAATTTCAAGGGGAAAAGGGGGTGGGATTCAAGAAATTGAACCCTAAGACAAGGGGTTGTTTATTTGAAATTTCCCCAAGATAGTAAAATACTAGGTTGGGCCCTTGCTTCCAAGTTTGGAATCCCAGGCTTGGCTTTCACCCCAGAGTCCTTATTTCGCA
This sequence comes from Conus ventricosus, assembly GCA_018398815.1. Lineage (NCBI taxonomy): Eukaryota > Metazoa > Mollusca > Gastropoda > Neogastropoda > Conidae > Conus > Conus ventricosus. The sequence goes on along the minus strand of CM031610.1, from coordinate 46,326,231 downwards.
CAGATTCCCAAAATTGTTTTCTCATTTTGGGTTTCGGGCCCGCTGGGGGGTTCTTAAAAACTAACTAGTTGTCCCAAGCTAATTTTAAATAATTCAAAGGATTGTGCTATTACGTCACCGTGTGGTAACCACCAGTTTGGCTGCCCGAAGTTAAAAAATTTCTTGTTAAAAAAAAAAAAAAAAAAAAGAAAGGATATAATGGGGGAAAGGGAAAAGAACCCCCCCTTTTGAAAACTTGTAGCGTCGCTCGTGTCTAGGTTACCCCAGGATGGTTGCGTCCCCCACCCCCCTTTGAAAACCAAAAAAAGATGGAAAGGGGGGGAAACCGGGGAAAAGGGGACGCCTTTATCGCAGTCGAAAAAGCAGAACGGGAAAAGGGTTTTTGGAAAAACGCGGGGGAAAAAAGAAAGAATGAAGCGGGAAAAACAGAAAAAAAGGGAAAAGCGCGGGAAAAGGGAAAAAAAAGAAGCAGGAGACAAAAAGAAAAAGGGAACCCGCAGGAAACAGAAAGAATAAGGGCAACGCAGAAAACAGAAATTTAAAGATTAAATTAAAATTTAAAGAGAAAGTGAGAAAAAAAGGGGAGCCCAACCGAGGAGGGGAATTTTTCTTTTCCAGGGGACTCTGTGCGCAGCTTCCCCCCCCGACCCAATTTCCCAAAAAATTCCCGGGAAAGGGGGACGTTTCGTTTGGCATAAAACAGTCTTTTCGAAATTTTTGCGCCCAGTCAGGGTTGGCCTCCAGAAGAGTGGGCAGTCATTTTGCAGCGTTTTAAAAATTGAGGGGTAAGGCTTTTGCAGTTTTTCACTGCTTTTCCCAGCAGAACAACAGTTTTTTTGGTGTGTAAAGGGGAGTTTTTAAATGAAGGGATTGACCTCAAGAGGAGGGGTTCGGAAAAAATTTGGGGTTCACTAAATTAAAAAGCAGGTGGGACTTTTAAAACTCATTTTTTGGGCACTTTTTGTTTCAATTTTGAGAAGTGGTTAGAGTTGGCGGTACGAAAAAGGAGTTCGCTGAATTAAAGGCATTTAATGAAAAAACCGATTTTGTCGGGTTGGGGCCCTGATTAAACCCCATACTTTTTAAAAGGGCCCAGCCAGAGACACGGGAGAGTTTTGAAGTTCGCAGAGGGTTAAGGGGAACTTTTGGGGACAAAAGGTGCAGGAGAAACATGCTAGGCACGGGGTGAGAAAGTGAAGGGGCCCAAAGGGGATTTTTCTGCAAAGTTGAAACCCCAGGGGTGGGGCAAAAGGGAAGGGCAAAGGGGAAATTTAGGTTTTTAAATTTTGTCACAAGAAGGGACATGTGGCGAGGGGGTTTCGCATGGTTTCCCAAAAGGGCCCGGCCCCCTTTGCAAGAGGTGGAAAAGGGCCCCCAAGGGAAAGACCTCAGGGGGGAACCCAAAAGGGTCCAACCCGGAAAAGGGGTGGATGCGGGCCTAGGGTTTACCCCGGACAGCAGTCTTTGTCGGGGGGGGGCACTAGGCTGAGGGGTTCGTTACCAGGGAAGAAGGGTGGATTGGCCAGCAGGGGTGAAAGTGTTACGAGACAGGTTGTTATCGGTTTTAGAAACCGAACCAGCTGGTCGAAAAGGGGGTTTTTGGCAGGGCCAAACCCGGACCTTTTACTCTAATCGTTTGGGCACTGTGAGGGATTTTCCTTTTGCTAAAAAATGAATACGTACCCCTTCCCTTCTCAGGCGAGTTTCTGCTTTGGGTGATGGAAAACCCCCCTTCCCGATTTGATCTTTGGGGAAATATTCCAGGTGAAAGGGGACCCGGGGGATTGATTTTGTTGCCCTGCTACAGGGGCAGGTTCAAAAAACGGAGCAAAAGGAGGGAAAGGGTTTTAAACCGTTAGTTGTTCCGGGAAGGGAATGGGGCATAGATTGGTCGCCTTTTGATTTAGGGCAGCGCAAGGAAAAAGACCCTTCGCTCGTGAAGTCTTGGATTTTGGCCAAAAGGGTGGGAGAAACAGGGGGTTAGGGAGGGGAGACGAATTCTTTTTGAAAGGGGGGCTTTTTGTCCCGAGGTTAAACCAAGGGGAAAAAGGGGGTTTGGGGGGGGGGAACCATCAGTTAGGGGTTTCCAGCGTGTTATCGTACACTGCATGCCCAGGGGTCACGATCGCCCATGGGGGTATTGGGCACCGCAAACAGCTAACCGAGTCTTTGATGACTTTCATTGGCCAGGAGCAATGGCAGACATAAAGCGGTTTTTTCATGTCATGTAATTTTTGTCAAAGGTAGCCACAAGGGGGTTTAAGAGGGAAAGGGGTCTTAAAAAATCCCCCCTTTTAATTTTACACACCCTTCGGGAGTGGGTGTTGATTGATTGGCCCATCGGCCCCGTTCCAAAGGTGGGCCCGGTAAGTGTTGGGCACTTGTGGGGTACGCGGGCCAGATACCCAGAAGCGGTTGCATTGAAGGGCGTAGAAAACGCAACAGGTTTGTGAAGGGCTGGTAGACATCTTTTTTCGCGTTGTGTGCCAGCACAAATTTCAGTGACAGGGGGTCACAGTTCACTCCAGGGGGTGATGAGGGGGGTCAACAGGTTTCTAGGGATTACACAGCTGCTCATACCCCAAAACCCTCCACAATGCAATGGTTTGGGGGAAAAATTTTAAAAGGGGTGCTGAGGGCATCTTAAAGAAGCTCTGTGAGGAAAGGCCAGGCCGATTGGGGCCGCTACATTCCCGCAGGCCCCTGGTTTGCCTACAGGGAGGCCCCCCCCAGGAAAACACAGGGTTTTCCCATTTGAGTGCTGATGGGGGGGACAGTTCGGGGGCCGGGGTGAAATTTTAAAGGGGCTGTGGGCCGGGAAACAGGGAAATTCCGAAGAAGTCAAAACCACATATCAGTATGTGGTGACTTACGAAAAAGGCTCGAGGAGACATTTTAAGGGGGCGCAAGGGGGGGTTGCAGGGGCTAGGGGGGTCCAGAAGAAACGTAAACGGGAAAGGGGAGGGAAACATTCTCAAGGTGGGAAAAATCAAGTCCGGGTTTTGCTTCCCCCGGGGTCACCCAAAAAGCTTCTGATGGGTTTGGGAAGGGGGCCCCTTTAAACCCTCCCTTGAAAAGGGAGACCGGGCTAAAACCCAACGAAATTTTAAGGGGAAATCAAAACTTTTCCCTGGAATCTACTCCGCCCAAAAATATTCAGCTTTAGAGTCAGCACATAGGCGCAGCGCAATCATTGATGGAGGTGAGGGAGACCCCCAGAAGAAGGGGGGAAATTTTTTTGCTGAGTTTCCCGGAGGGAAAAGGGCAACCCGGGGTGGTCACTGTATGAAGGGCTAGACAGTGGAGACAGGGGAAGTTAGGGGGCCCTAGACCCGTATAAAGGGGGCCCCGGAAATGAAAAAACCAGGCCGGACAACTCTAGAGACTGTACGGGGGAGTTGACCTCACAGAAACCCGTACATGTGAAAACCCCAACCCCATCCCATATGCCACCCCGCAAAATGATGAGGAGGAGGTTTAAAAAAATGTTGGGGCCTTGGGGTGATTGAACCCCTCCCCCAAAACTCCCAAAAGTTCACCCGTCGTCTTTAAAGAGGAAAAAAAACCGGGGAGCACATTCCCGTTCGACTATAGAGTCTAAAAAGTGTCACCAAAAGGGCGATGCAGAGGTCTTCCCCCATGGAAAAAACCGGGGTTTTGCTCAATCGCCAAAAAGCAAGAAAAAAATTTTTTCACCAGGATCGATCGAGCAAGGGTTTTCTGGGGAAAAAAGCCTTGAGTGAGGCCCCAAAGGGAAGTCACGCATTTTCCACTCCCAGGGGGGTTTTCCAAGGGGGGAGTTCTTCCCTTTTTGGGGTGGTCAAGCACCCGCAAATTTCTCTCGGATGATGGGGGAAGGTTTTTGACGGGTTGGAAGGTTTGTGGGAAATTTTATGGGTGACATTCTGTAGCAAACCGAGCCCTGGGGGGAGCAAAAAGAGGCAGTAGGAGCAGTTTTGGAAGGTTTTAGGGCAAAACCCAAACTCACCCAGCCCAGACCAAAAAAAGTGCCAGGGTTGGGGGGTTTTCCAAGCCTGGGGTTTCCCAGGGTTTTTTTGTCGGGGGCGACACAAAGGGAGCCCGGGAAAAAGGAAAAGGGTGGGGAAATGAGAATTCAGAAGACCAAAGAAACCCAAAAAAAAAGTCAGGAGCTGCTGGTTTTATTTGGGTTTTATAGGGAGTTTGTTTCCCAAAAATTTTTCTGCAATCCAAAGAGTCCCCCTCAGTGATTTGGTCAAGGCAGGGGGAAAACCGGGGAGTGGTTTGAGTGGGCAGACGCTGCAGAGCCCAAACCTGCAGAAAGGGGTTGGAAAGGGAAAATTTTCCCCTCCCCTCTTGAAAACACCAGACAAGTCTAAACCCTTTTTGTTACGGGCAAAATGCATCAGGGGGTGGGGAAAAGGGGCAGTATTGTTACCGGGCATGAAGGGGGCGAGTTCCCCTTTAGATAAGCAGGAAAATTTTTTAAAGTGTTTAAGGAAGGGTAACCCCCCCCGGGTGAGAAGGGGTGTTTAGCTGTCGTGGGGCCTTTCGAAATTCCACAAAAAATATGGGAAAAAAGTTCGTGATCGAGACGGATCCCTCAACCACTCAAAATTTCCGAAAGGGGGCGCAGTTGAAAAACAGCAGAGTTCTTTCGTTGGGCCCAAAGGCATGCCGCCCAAAAGGTTTCCAGGCCGGAAAATTCCCCGGGCGACAGAAGGGGAGCTGACCCATTTAAGCCCCCTGTAAATTTACAAGTGCAATCAAAAGAAATCAGTCATATCCCGGGGGGCTTTTGTTGATAATTTTGTGGGTTTATGACAGTTAAGTTGATTGGTTTTGGGGGCCCTTCCCAGTTGGTATGGTTCATTTTATTTTTTGTGAGACTTTTCATATTTTCTTTTTTGAGACTTGTTCATGTGAAAGTAATTAAAAATTTTTGGGGCATACCGTTCCTTTGTTTTGGGGATGCATTTTTGCAATAAAGGGGGATGGAGGGTTCCTCAGTGAAAATGTCATGGATGTGATCATATTATATTTTGCTTTTCAAAAATTTTGAAGAGAAGATATGGCCCAAAAGCGGGGAGGGGGGTTGGATAAAGGGGGCACAAAGGTTTGTTTTTAAAAAATAATTTAAATAAGCAAGAGCGGGACGTCAAAGAAAATCCCTTGGAGTGGTTTCACAATGGGTATAATTTTTTAAATTTTTAAAACCCTTTTTGGGAAAATATTTTTCAAACTTTGCACGTGTAGCTGTGGGTCAGCAAATTGGTTGTTGTCTTTTTTGTACCGTTTTTTTTGAACAAAAGCGGAGCAAGGTCCCTTTTTAAGGGGAAAATTGTCACGGTCCCAAAAATTTAAATCAAAAACCCCTGGGCAATCGCCACCCGCCCAGTTGGGGCAAAGCTTAACGCAAAAATTCTAAAGGGGCCAGTAGAGGGCCCTGGTTCGGATCCGTCAATTAAGCTTAGTGGAAGGCTTCATGGAGAAAGGTGGGGATCCCCCCGGGGCGACTAAGCCGTTTTGAAAGACGCCCGATTCTAGCGAGACGAGTTTGTGAGCCTACCCCCGATCACCCAGCCACTTTTTGGAACCCCGTCTTTTTAATTTAGACGTCGGGCGCCCCCCCAGACTCAGCTGGCCAATTTACATGCCCGTGTCCAGACTTAAAAACCCCCAAATTGGGGCCAGTTTAAGTAGGAAAAGGGGGGGAAGGTTTGTGGTGGTGGGGGTGAAAAAAGCTAATAATTAATGGGCCCCTTGACCCCCACAGAGAGAAAAGGGGTGGGAGGCGTGACTGTCCCTGATTTTAACATCCAATGGAATTAGGGGGGGATAAATTTGGGGGTCAGGGGGGTTAAAAAAAAACTTTTAAAAAAAAAAAACCCAAAGGTTTCTCGCCCTTTTTTGGACAGAACGGGAAAGAATAAGAAAGAAGGGGAGAGAGAGAAAAACGGCAAGAAGGGGGGGGGGAGAACGAACAGAGAGAGGAGGAGAGAGGGTTCTAGGTCGCTTGAGAGAAAACAAGAGAAAAAAAGGGGGGGAGAAAGAGAACCCCGTTGGAGTTTGCATGAGATAGTCGCAGAGGAAGGATAGGAGAAAATGTGGAGAGGGGAGGGGGGAAAATTTCTGATTAATGAAGAAGAAAAGAAGAAAAAAAAAAGAAAAGAAAAGCAACCCCTGTCCCTTTGATTAAAAGGGAACAGAAGAGAGGAGAGAGAGTGCAATGCGTTAATGCAGGAAAAAAAAAGGAGAACAGATCGATTTTTGATAGTCACCCGGGTTTTAACCCAACCGGGGGGTTGAACCCTCCCCGGCAAAAGGGCACTTTTGCCAAACAGAACCCCCAGACCAACGCCCAAAATTCACCCGACCAGGGGGCCATCAGACCAACACCATGCCGGCCCGTTGGGTCGTGTTTTTGAAAGTTTACAGTGAAAAAAAAAGAAAAAAAAAAAAAAGACATGATTCGTGGAAAAGTTTTAAAATCACCTGGCCAAATTTAAAATAAAATCTGTTTTTACCCGGGTTTAGTTTAAAGATGTTTTTTGATAAATGTTTTTTGGGAAATTTAGGAAAGAAAAGAAAAGGTTTTTTTTGTTTGATTCCCAAAGCAAATTTATGTTTCGTTCTATGAACCTGTGGGAGTAAAGTTGTTTGACTTTTTACTAGTGGTTTGATTTTACGAAAGCATGATAAAGAATGAGATCGTAAGCAAGCTTTTTGGTGTGTTTGGGTGGCGAATCCTTCCCACTGAAAATTTCACCCAGGGGTTTACAGTCTTCCCTCACTCCACTTTTCTCCTCCTTGTCTTCCCCTCACTCCACTTTTCTCCTCCTTGTCTTCCCTCACTCCACTTTTCTCCTCCTTGTCTTCCCCTCACTCCACTTTTCTCCTCCTTGTCTTCCCTCACTCCACTTTTCTCCTCCTTGTCTTCCCCTCACTCCACTTTTCTCCTCCTTGTCTTCCCTCACTCCACTTTTCTTCTCGCCAATCTTTTCCACACTCCTCCCCACTCACTTCTTTTACCTCAAGTCTTTGCAATTGACAGCAAACAATCTGAAATGCCTAAACCGTAATTACCTATGCTCTCAAATACGCAAAGGCCACCTGTGTGCTTGGCGATCGGGACAGCGAGGTGATTATTATTTTCACTTAACCTATGGCAGTGGGTTGTCCCACATAATCTCACCAGGCACTATGATTTCTTCTTTCTTTGATTAGAAAAAAAGTTGAACGTAATCATCTCACGCTTAAGATTGTTTACGAGGATAATAGACAGGTTCAAAAGCTAAAACAAACACACACACCATAATATATGTCAAAAAGCATATATGAAAAATGCATATCAGGCATCACTCTATGCAGTGAGAGAGAGAGGACGGAACAACAGGAAAAAAACCAGACATCACACATTTAGTCCAGGCTTGAGATCGTATTCACAACTTATTCCTCCAAACTGTTCTTAAAGAGAAACTATTTTTAAGAGTGTGATATAATTGACTTCATGGAATCGCATTGTGAAACGAAAAAGTAATATAGTCTGAAATCACCTAATTTGTTTGACTCAACGGTACCAACCATATTACTCACACATATGGGACTTCGAACGTACCCTCTCGTTGTCTTTTCCATGGAACTATTTATCTAATTCAATTTCGACGTTTACTATGTTACTTACCTGCGTTTGATAACTAGCGACAATAACACAAACAAAACTAAAACACATAACTCAATTCAACCAAACAAAATCCCCATGCAATTTAACTGCCTTTACAATAACGTTCAAACACTCCCATCTCTTTCTGTCTATGTATGTGTATACATACACATATCTTATTTATTAATGATGTCAAAGATTCGCGATATAAACATGAGTATGAAATGTCAAGTATAGTGTGTATTGAAGAAATCCTTCGTTTTGCCTGTTTAGACCCGAGATAATCAAACCCTTTTAGGACATACAAATAGATAAGACTGTGGTTCCTTGGCAGCAGATATAGATATACCAAAGTCTACAATTCCATGGTATTCTCACCACCAAGGGTTCAAAAACGGAATTTAACAGCACCCCAAAGCAGTCAGTGAAGGGTAGAAAGTAAAACAAAAGAAAGTGTGGCAAAAGAAACAAGCTGCTGTAAAACTAAAATCATGTGTAAAATATAAGGATTAATCTTTGAGCTTATGCATTAGGATCCATTTAAGGATGTAAGGGAGATCATAAAGTGTCAACAGCCAAAGTGCTCAGCTCAACTCTTAAATAACCCAAACATCTTCAGCAGCTAAAAATTGTGCAGGTCAGCCTTTACTTGGATCTCGTAGGAGATGCAATCTCTCCCGCTGATTGACCAAGCACTAATAATTATGTTGAACAATTTAGTAGTGGAAGAAAACAAGCATAAGATAACAATTCCTCCATCATTAAATTAAAGACGGCAAAGATTCGCAGACGAGGAAAAAAAAAGTGGGGAGGGGTAAGTAGGGATGGGGGTGGGTGGGTGGGGGAGAAAATGAGAATGAAAGGTCAAGGAAATATAAATTTTAAAAGATCCTTCTCTAGCGGCCTCATACATATATCTTTAGCGGCCTCATATATATATGAGGCCGCTAAAGAGAGGATTAAAAAATTATATATGTATATATCCCTCCTCCCTCTTCTTTTCTCCCCTTATCACTCACACACATACACACACAAGCACACACACACACACACATACACACACACACACACGCACGCACGCACGCACGCACGCACACACACACACACACACACACACGCGCGCGCGCGCGCGCGCGCGCGCAGAGAGTGAGAGAGACAGAGTGGCACACACAGCCGCCAACCACTACCCCTAAACCCTTTCACTACACACACACTCTCACTTACACACACACCACACACACACACACACACACACACACACACACACACACACACACACACTCACACTCACATTTTACGTTTACACACACACACACACACACACACACACACACACACACACACACACACTCACATTTTACGTTTACACACACACACACACACACACACACACACACACACACACACACACACACCACACACACAGAGTTTACGTTTACACACACACACACACACACACACACACACACACACACACACACACACACACTTTACGTTTACACACACACACACACACACACACACACACACACACACACACACACACACACACACACACACACACATTTTACGTTTACACACACACAACACACACACACACACACACACACACACACACACACACACACACGACCAGCTCTTTTTGCCAAGCCGTACCTTCTTCCACCCAAACCCTCCTCCCCCACCCCATTTCCACCCTCCTTCTCCAACAACAACGGGCCCTTCCTCCCCGCCTCTCCTCCGCCCTTCCTGCCCTCAGGGTCAGTGGCCAATGTAGCAGAATGAAGATGGAGCCAAACAGCAATCAACCTGGCTAAGTCCTCCAGATCGTCCGCCTCTAACACCTCTCGACAATGGCCGCTGCTGCCAGATCTACTGCCACTTGACGGGATTGGGGAAGGCCCACCGGCAGATCACAACACTTACTTACTGCACAGACTGCACTCCGGCTGGTTTTGACTGGGAACTCAACCCGTAAGCCATGCAGAACGCTCATTGAACAGACACAACACCGTACTGGTTCTTTTGTCATTGGGGGAACTAACCAATCAGAAGGTACGTACGAGGTCTTGGGAACACGTTAGGCGTTAAAGGCTGTCGCAGAAGACATCTTGACTATAAAGGCTGTCGCAGAAGACATCTTGACTATAAAGGCTGTCGCAGAAGACATCTTGACTATAAAGGCTGTCGCAGAAGACATCTTGACTGTAGCAGACGGTCTGGTTTCTTGGCCCATTGGGATATGGGGATGGAAGAGACGTAAGGGTAGGGGGCGGGACGGGGGTGGAGGAGGAGGGGTGAGTCCGAATGGGGAGGTGAGGGATCCTGGATCACATTTTCTGACCACACGCGGCCATTTTGCTTGGTAAGTTGTTTTGGTTTTTTTTAATCCCCATTTTGTCCATTACATTTTTAAACATTTGAGGGCAAGCCTTTCGAAGGAGAAGATAAACTGGGGCTTGTATACACCTTGCGCACATAAATGAACTCGCGACAACAAAAACATTGTGGCTAAGGAAGCGAGTATGTTGAAAAACACGATTTTAGAAACCGATCGGAAGATACGAAGAGAATAAAGAGGATCAGGATGATGACGACGACGAAGACGTCGATGATTGTGATGATGATAAAGAAGACCAAAAAAAAAACAAAAAAAACAAAAAAAAACAGAGAAAGAACGAAACAATAGTACACAGAACTCGTCATCGGTGGGGCTACACGAGAGAGACGCAACAGCAGCCCAGAGTCTCGTCAACCCACCATCCACGTATAAATCATCATGGAATTATGACAACACAATGAAAGCATAGGTGCTCAAAGTTTTACAATATGCCGCTCGAAAGCAATTGAGAAACTGTATTTGTGTAAATTCAGGGAAGACTGTTTACAAAACAAGTTACCTGCATAGCTAAAGAGGCAGAGAGGAATAAGTCAGTCTCTTTCGCTCGCGCAGGTCACTAACCTCTTCCGCTGACCGAGCTGTCCCGTCAGTTAACCCACAGTTTCTCGTCCACTGTTCATCGAAGTCGGCCTATTGCCCGTCGTCTGCACGTAGCGTTGCCCACGAGTAAATCGCCGTGAGTGCACTTGAGACGTGATGACTTGGCACTATGGCCTGTGAAGTGTGGTGAACAGACAGTCGACCCGTGAAAAGCAGGAAGACACAGAGCCAATCAGACCAGCAGGAAGAATTGAATGCATTCAACGTACGCAACGGAACTTCAACTAACGAAAGGTGAAGATACTTATCCTCTGCATCTGTGGCTCATCCTTCGGAGCTTTTGCAGGAAGGGTTGGCGGAGGGACGGGGAGAAGCCGTTTATGGAACAAAATGCGGTTTTGTTGACAACAACAACAACAACAACAACAAGATTTGCCCCTAAATTGGAGGACCGTCGCGAGTGATGATGACGTCAGTGGCAACGTAGGTGAGCACGCAGTCCATAGTTCAGTTGCACGTATGCGGCATGCGGCAGCATGATGAATCAGGTGTCGTCTCCTTGCGGGCTTGACGCCTCAGGTCCAGACCTTGCGGGCGCTTCTCTTCAAAGTCTTGTACTCGCTTTCCGTCAGCAAGTCTACTGTCAGTGGCGAGGGTCTCCTATCCAACCTGAGGAATACCACATATTTTGGGGGATGCTTTCAGGGCAGTCTTTGAAGTGTTTTGAATGGCCGAGTAGTGTTTCTTTCGCCAGATGCCAACTCCGAGAAGTCACGTATCGTCTGTACGCATCACTTATCCATCCTCCCGGAGCCGAGCCTTCATTGCGAATTCCTTGATCTCAGGCAAGTCTGCTTTGCGAGGTATTTCTGGGCCGGAGTCCCTGACCTTGTCAACCAGTGAGGTACCATTTTCCTATCCTGCTTTGATCTGCATGCCATTTCTAACTGCCCATTGCATAATGGTACAAACTTATGTGTGTATGTCTGTATGGGACGATTTTTGCCGCTCGTAACGCTTGTATACGTGTTTATGTCAATTGACATTTCTATGATGGTTAAGTATGTATGTGTGTTGATAGGTTTTCTTATTGTCTGCGATTGTAACGCATCATTCTTGTAGTAGTTGTAGTAGTAGATGCAGTCGTAATCGTAGTCGTAGTTGTGGGAATGGTAGCAGCAGCAGCAGCAGCAGCACCAGCAGCAGCAGCAGCAGCAGCAGCAGCAGCAGTAGTAGTAGTCGTAGTGGGGGACCTGGAAATATAGTTTTAATATGGATTCAACGTTTGAAATATTGTCTTCATGATGCCTAACTAGTGGCGCGAAGAAAATACAAATGAACGTGAAGCAGGAGGGGTAAGACGGAGGAGGAGTATGATGGATTAACACATATCCCCTCTTCTTTTACCCCACACATCCACACATACCCCTCGACCCCCCCACCCCACCTCCGCCCGCCTCCCACAACGGCACCATTCCACATTTCCATCCCTTCCCCACACATGCACCTGCATTCCCGCTCTTTTCCCACACCCTCCCCTCCCCTCCTCCCATACACTGTTCCTGAGCAGCGACGGTCTCTCTGTCTATCTGTGTGTCTGTCTGTCTGTCTGTCTGTCTCTCTCTCTCTCTCTCTCTCTCTCTCTCTCTCTCTCTCTCTCTCTCTCTCTCTCTCTCTCTCTTGTGTGTGTGTGTTCATCGGGCAGAACTGGAACTAAATCAGGGACAAGTCCTCCTATCACCATCAACCACCAGCTACAACAACCTCGACGAGGTCGTCAGGCCTCTGTGATGGGAGCGATTTGTCATCACCACCCTTGGCATTGGATCACATCGTCAGTTCTTTGTCTA
>CM031610.1:46256298-46308798 GCA_018398815.1 Conus ventricosus | reverse complement strand
GAGAGAGAGAGAGAGAGAGAGAGAGAGAGAGAGAGAGAGAGAGAGAGAGAGAGAGAAGAGTGCACAGTAAAAGGATAAGGATAAATCCCGGCTGTCAAGAGACGACCCACAAACACCAATCCTCCAGGCGCAAGCAGAGTTCACGTTGAAAGACAACCCCCACAGCACCAGCCCCTGGGATTTTACACACCGTCGACTTCACCAGACGTCACCGTAAGGATGAGTCTCTGAGGGGGAGAGGATGGCACATGATAAAGGTGGGGAACGAGTGGCTGTGTCGGGTGATAGTAAAGGTAACGAATTCGATGACCGTGAATACTAATTTGGCAATGTTCAAACAGTTGTTTTGCAGCTCAAATTCTTGACTGCAGAAAATAGTTGTTAGGTGACGTGGCTGCAGGCGACAACTTAAACAAATTTTCAAAAATACTTGAAAGAACTCCACCAGAGAACAGGGTCAATTGAAATACAAGAAACGACGCGTTTTGAAGAATGCGACCAAAGAGGTCGAAACGCGTCGTGTTTTGTCTTGTAATTCGTTTGTCCATGTTCTCTGGCGAAGTTTTCCAAGTATGTTTTTAAAGAACAGAAAATAAATAATTATCTTTTAAAAACATTTTGAGTGCTTCATGAAAAGATTAAATTAAAATTAACGTTTGTGGAGACTATGGATTATGGAGCTTGCACGCTTTTCTTCTTTGTTGTGTGTCTTTTTTTTTTACTGTTTAAATTCACAGACAGAAAAAATCCAATGTTTTCATTTCTTTATTTACTTTTTTTCTATTTTTTCTCACTGTGACATCTGAGTTGTCTATATTTTTATTTTAAGAAAATGTTGACAAAACCAACCCATTCACCACCCTCCCCCTCACATACATACGATGTGGTGTGTGTGTGTGTGTGTGTGTGTGTGTGTGTGTGTGTGTGTGTGTGTGTGTGTGTGTGTGTGTGTGTGTGTGTGAAGCCATCGTAATTGTCCCATGCGTAAAGAATGTCATTCAATGGTAACCACTGTAAATATATGCTTATAAGTTTATAGCAACATTTTTCATTATTATAAAAGCGACATTTGCATGGAACTTGTGATTAGTTACAATTACTGGTTTAGATATTGATAAAACAAAAACATGTTGAAAATCATTTTTAGCAAAACCTCAACAACAATAGCTTAAATTCTATCAAGACCAGACCATTGAATACAATTTCAACCGGGCAGAGGAGCCGATCTAAACAAGTGTCCTACTACAGATTGACTGCATTTAGATATAAGTGTATTTTGCTAAATAACAGAACAGTGAGAGTTCATCACGTGTGGTAAATCTAACAAATGAAGCCACATATAAGCGGCAAATAGATCTGTTCCGGGAAAAAAATCATGGAAAGATGACGCCTGTCTTTCCATTGCAAACAGAGTTGCCTTTTCTCCATTTACGAGTCAAGCAAACAGATTTAATTGGAAATGAAATGAGGCAGGGAACAGTAAACAATAATAAACAAGTGGGGTAACTTTTGCTCCCATAAGAAAACCTAACACAGAGTAACTTTTATTCAAGACTGGCACAGCCTTTTAAACTTGAATAAAGTCAGACAAATACAATTTAATAGTGGGGGAAAAAACAAGCGCAGGCCAACCACTCAACTGTCTTCATAGTAGACTTAGCAAAATTTGGACTTAAGGCGTGTGTGTGTGTGTGTGTGGGGGGGGGGGGGGGGGGGGGGGGGAGGGGAGGGTTGAAGATGGAGAAACTGGGAACATGAAATTAAGAAAATATATTACAGATATGAAAACTCTTCACTAGCTGCATAAGGGAACCATCGCAATCCCTTTTGAAGGCAGATATATTTGTGTTGCCTGCTCCGAGGCCTTTCGTCCGCTGGATCGGAACTCATCAGGGAGACACGGCTGGTTGTGTCTGCGCTCCTGGCGTCCAATAGAGACACACCACAGTCCATAATACCGTGGTGTTCTCACCACCAAGGGTGCAAAAAAAGAATCCAATAGCACCCCAAAGCAGCCAGTGAAGGGTATAGTAAATGAAACCAAACGAAAGTGTGGGGAGGAAAGAAGTTGCTGAAAAACTAAAGACATTATGCAAATTTAGCCTAGAAATCAAAATGTTTGACCCGAGATACACGCCAGGACAACGATCAGGATATCGACTGTGCGTTACAGGCGCACCGTGTTACAGTTATGTGAGACAGAAAAAAAGCAAACAAAAAGACGGATAGTTACTCTGACTAGAACTAAGTCACTTTCATTCTTTCTCGGTAAAAGCGAAGTTCTTGTCCTCAAGGAAAACTGAGAGAAACCTTCAGACATCCTTCGACTCCATTTTCTACTGACTGTCTAGCTTCTTTTCTTTTTGTACTCCCAGTTCTTATAGAACAGGGAGTACTTTAGAATGGGAACAAAGAAATGCTGTCTGTGTGTCTGTCTGTGTGTCCGTGTGTCCGTGGTCAAAATGTGTTCCACTCGCTCCAGACAAAACTGCTGCGCCGATCTTTCTGAAAATTTGTAGGTATGTTCATTATGGGCCACGGATGATGCCCGATGTTTTAGTTTACCGCAATAGCCGTTATTAACGGCTGTAACGGCCTGTACCGGTTTTTCTTTTTTATGGAATATCTCAGAAAGTACTTGGCCAATTCATAAGCGGTTTGGATGATCTTGTGACAAATCGGAGCCTCTGTCCATATGTAAGTGATGCAATGCCGAAAATGGATTAGACAACCGTTAAAAACCGTTATTCTGCCGTTATTTCTTACATATAGGTGGATTTTTATGAAATTTGGTATATAGAAAGGTTATCACACACAAATGCACTTCTATATAGTGTTTCAAAATTTGACCGTTAAAACCGTTATTCTTGACATATTGTCCGATTTGGATAAAATTTGATATGTACACAGGCTTTGGCCCAGTGAGAACTAAAATACCGGTTTCAAAAGTGTATATCAGTTATATAACCGTTAAACCGTTATTTTGCCGTTATTTTTTAATATATTGGTGGGTTTTACTAAAATTTTGTATATAGAAAGGTTATCATACACAAATGGCACTTCCATGTAGTGTTACAAAATCTGATCGTTAAAAACCGTTATTCTTGACATATTGTCCAATTTGGATGAAAGTTGGTATGTACACAGGCTTTAGCCCAGAGAGGACTAAAATACCAGTTTCAAAAGTGTACATCGGTTAAATAACCGTTTAAAACCGTTATTTTGCCTTTATTTCTTATCTCACAAAGCACTTGGCCGATTTATAAGCGGTTTGGAAAACTGGGAGTACGTTTATATGCTTCGCATCTTTTTTTCTTTTGGATTGTTCGCGTCATCATTCCAAATGTTCTGTCTTCAGATTAGTTTCTAAATCTGGCTTGTGTGTGACTCGGTATATTCTCTTGGCTGATATTTTAAATGTTGTAATACTAGAGAATGAGGTTTCACGCATATGTCACGCCTGCTGCTTGTCTTTCTGTCTTGGGGTGGGAATGTTAGTTTTTCTTCTTTTTTTTCTCCATTTTTGCCCATTGTCGTGTTTGTTTTACTCTGTGGAGAACAAAATATTATTTATAATTGTTTGAGATGAAAAAGATAATCTATGTACTGAATATGTGTCCACTCATATGTTGAAAAAGTGTGGAGAGGAGGGATCACAAATGCAGCGTTTATTAAGTGACCGTTATCACTTCGATAGTAGTAGAAGTAATAACAGTAGTAGTATATGGTGGTAGTAGTAGTTCTATTGATGGTATTAGTATTCACAGTAGTAGCAAGGTGATGATGTTGAAGATGTCGATGATGAAGATGATGATAATGATGATTATGATGATGATGATGTATATTTTGCTGTTGTTGTTATTTTCGTACTGCGATAAGTATGCGTTTTGTGTTCCTTACTTGTAATTTGTTCTTATGTTTTGTAATAGAATATGTATTAAAAAAAAAACCCAAAAAAACCCATGCTTTGATCATGACGATTTTGCCTGTTCTCTCTCTCTCTCTCTCTCTCTCTCTCTCTCTCTCTCTCTCTCTCTCTCTCTCTCTCTCTCCTCTCTCTCTCTCTCTCTGTGACACAAGCCGATAATAAATCAGAAAGAGCTCCCATTCACGTCAACTTTTTCTTTCTTTCTAAATCAGCCTTAAGGGAGAAGAAGAAGAACAACAAGAGGAAGAATAAGTAGAAGAAGAAGACGAAGAAGAAGAAGAAGGAGTGGAGGAGGAGGAGGAGGAGGAGGAAGAAGAAGAAGAAGAAGAAGAAGAAGAAGAAAGGCGGGGTCGTTCCCGGTCTCTGAAAGTGCCCCCAAAGGAAAATCCGCATTCCACGATCTTAATGCACACAAAGGTCAGTGATTGATGTGTGCTGACCACGTTAACCTCAACAGATACAGATGAATCAACCTCCCTCCCCTCCCCCAATCTCACTGTCACCACTTCCTTTACGGCAATCACAATCACAACCATAATCCACCCATAACGTAAAGTGAACCAGTATTTGGAAAGAAAAGAAATCGAAAGATTTTGCAGGTTGGGGTCCTTACGGTGACGTCTGGTGAAGTCGACGGTGTGGAAAATCCCAGGGGTTGGTGCTGTGAGGGTTGTCTTTCAACGTGAACTCTGCTTGCGCCTGGAGGATTGGTGTTTGTGGGTCGTCTCTTGACAGCCGGGATTTGTTCTTGTCCTTCTGCTTTAAACTTTTCATTTTCTTCTGTCTCTCTCTTCAGTCTAACACACTGACTTTGTCCTCCCTTCATCTAGACATACCTCCAGCGATATTTTGATTGCATGCTAGAATTACTTCCACCGCTTTCCTGCCTCTCCCTCCCACCTCGAATGGACAGCGTTAGCATACAAATAAAAACCCAAAACCAAGCCCTTTGTCAACCCCTTGTTCCACTCTGCATTTTTTGTCCTACACTTGTGAAAGGTGATAATCTTCCTGTAAGGAGAAAAAAACTCCAGATGTAAGTACTTGAGGGGATCGACAGCCACCTGTTTTGGAAGTGGTCAATGTTACCACCTGTTTTGGAAGTGGTCAATGTTACCACCTGTTTTGCAAGTGGTCAATGTTACCACCTGTTTTGGAAGTGGTCAATGTTACCACCTGTTTTGGAAGTGGTCAATGTTACCACCTGTTTTGGAAGTGGTCAATGTTACCACCTGTTTTGGAAGTGGTCAATGTTACCACCTGTTTTGGAAGTGGTCAATGTTACCACCTGTTTTGGAAGTGGTCAATGTTACCACCTGTTCTGGAAGTGGTCAATGTTACCACCTGTTCTGGAAGTGGTCAATGTAACTATACTAAAATTTCATCAACCTTGACAAACTGGAATAAGATTAATTAAGAGAGGCAAATTGCTCCTCAATTCACGCACTACGTGATCTTACCAGGATAGGAAATCCCGAAAGGGAAGAGGGCGTCAGGAAGCGTAAGCTAACATTGTTCTATCTTTGGTCCAGCGTGATTACTCACTCTGTGTCAATCAAAACGTGCTCTTTCCATTTTGGCTGTAGGTGCTATAAGGACATGAAAGTGAGGCGGTGGAGAAGGGGATGGGGGAAAGGAGTAGAGAGTAAGGCTGTCTGTAAGTGCATACTGCAGGCAATTCACAGTTCACAGCAAGACACTGTCCCAACCATTCTGCCTTATGTCAAGTAAGAGTTTAACACCATCCCAACCATTCTGCCTTATGGCAAGTAAGAGTTTAACACCATCCCAACCATTCTGCCTTATGTCAAGTAAGAGTTTAACACCATCCCAACCATTCTGCCTTATGGCAAGTAAGAGCTTACTTTTAACCTTGACTTGTTTCAAACGTTCGTCGTCAACTCGCTTGGACGTAATGGCCGTATGACATAATTTTGTTACACATTTTCATTTTGATTTTTTTTTCAACGTTAATTGTTCTGCCCAGCCTCAAAAGCACGAAAGAGCATTTCTGGCGTCTGCTCCACCCCTGATTTTTGTTTCTTTTCACGTCAAGTCTTTTGCTGTCGTAAAATGAATGGGGAGAAGGATTAGAGGCTTTGCCAAGACTATAACAGTGGAAACAACTCTACTCTTAACAATCTTGACAGCCGTAGGCTTTACACGTGGATACTGGTCAACAAGAAGTGTCCACTGTCATCGCATTGCCTTCAGCTAACGGGATGGTAATCTCACTGCTATGATTTTAGGGGTAAAGCTGGTATAGGAAAAGTTGGTGATTAATCCCCGTAAGGTTATTGTAAGATTTTTTTCTGAACTCAGAGATTTATTGTATGTGGTATGGGCTCGAATATGGGAGACTTAATGGAAGTCTTTTTGAGAATCTGGCTAAAATTTACCTGACTAAAAACGCAGGAATCTGTTTCTCGCGTCTGTTTCTTTGTTGTTGTTGTTGTTGTTGTTGTTGTTGTTGTTGCTCAAATAGGTCGTATTGTCGTGAGATTCAGATCAAAATGGAATACTATAGCATCATCGTTATCATTTTCTTCCTCACCGACTGTCATAAAGAAAGTGGGTGAAAAATTGCTCAAATGTTGTCGCCCTTCATGCATTGCCCTCACAGTGATCTCAATTTTTCTCCCCACACCAGTTTCTCTGAGGAGTTCATGTCTAATGCTCCGTTATCGAAAGATTCATGGGGGCCATCTTTACAAGAATAAGATGGTGGTCACATTCCAACGGGAGGGGGGAGAATGTTGGAAAGAGGGGGTTAAGGAGACTTGGGGGGAGGGGGAGGGGGGGGGGGGGTAGTCACTGAGCGTCATTCCCTCAGTTTGGTACGCGACAAAGCATTGTCGTCCGTGTGCAGCCTCACAGATTGCATCGTGCGAATGTAACACTAGGCACCACCAAACATCATCAAAATAACTCAGCGGTAGTGCAGTGTTTCCTTTGGAAGGTGGCCCCATGATTACCTGAACAGATATGTGCTCAGTTGTGTACTGATTAGCCAAATGGGCAGAGTGAGAGCAATGCTTCTGGAACGACATAGAAAGGGGTGGGGGTGGGGATAGAACAAGAATGAAAAAGTATTGCCTTTGGGAAAAAAATGAAAGGGAGGGGGAATTTGTAATATGGAACAGCGACTTCTGAACGTAGACACATGGCTCTACGAGGGGAGAAAGCATTACGCCTGTTTCTCCATGTCTCACATTTCTGATTAATGGCCGTGAATGCCAAGAAATCGAACAAACGAATAAACAAACCAGGCTCTGTAAATAAACACAAAAGCAAGATTGTGCGTGTTGTTGATCGAGGGGTTTCTCCTGGTTTGCCGACTGTGATGCGGGGTGCTTGCAACCACAGATGACGGATCCGCTACCGATGGCTTTAAGAAACGGACGTGTGGGGGTGTGACCTCTTAACATGCTGCTGTGGACCTTTACTTTTTCTTCCTTCTTTTTTCTTTTTTCCCCCTTGTGTCTTCATTTCTTTCTCTCTGTCATTCGTTCTTTCTGTCGGTCTGTTCATCTTCCTTTCTTTGGTTTGTTTCCTTTCTCGTTCTTACTTTCTATTTTTCCGTCTGTTTCTATTTTTCTTCTCTCTCTCTTTGTATCTTCTTTCTTACTTTATTATTTTTGTTGTTGGCAAAGACAAGGACTGACAACCATTTTGGCTCATCTAAATCTCCTAAAAGCGTACTCCTCTCCTCCACCCCCTTCTCTCCCCTCCACTCCTCCACACAACCCCTCAGTTCCAGTGTCATTTTCATTACAGCCAAACCGTCCACACACAGGTCCTTTCAGGGTTGCCACTACGAAGAAAAAAGTCCCGTCATGAAATAAACCAGTAACAACAAAAACAACAGCAATAATTGCAGCAGCAGCGACAACAAGAACAATCACAAGAACAACGACAGCAAGAGCAAATCAACAACCAGCCAACCAACCATCTACATAATATGTAGATAGCAATAATTTTGTACGCTCTTTCCTAGTAACTGAACTGTTGGTGTACTCACGGCAGATAAAAATATTCTGACATTCTGCTAGATCTGCTTAATTCACCAGCGTCAGCAGCATTACTTTACCTTCAGAAAAAAAGGATAAAATGAACCAGAACCACTTTAACACAGCAACAACACAACAAGAACTACAAGAAGTACATTTAAAAGTTCATACAGGCAACCACACTCTGCAGAATAAACAACATGTTTCCATCCTGGACAAAGTTAGCAGTCTGGTTGCCTCGTAGCAGTTACGACAGATAAGCTGGTTTGTCATAAATTGTAAACGAAAAAAAAAAATGCTCTCTGGAACAAAGACAGGTGAATAGGTCACAAAGGTATGGTAAAAGCAACGCGAAAGCAAAAACACTGAAAAAGCGATAAACTAAGAACAAGAAGAATAGTCTCGTATCTATCTTTTTCTTTTTCTTTAGTAAAATAAATATAATCCCATGATGTCCAAAATAAATATCAAGAATTAAACAGGCAGATTGTTAACTGATAAGGAGGAGGATCTCAGCTTTGGCACACAGGACTTTCAAGTTTTTACTTACGGACAGAAAAAACCTTTGCGTCTTTTGGAGAAGATTCATCATGTAATGGCTGGCAGGAAGGTTGTCTCGATACACTCAGAAACGTAAAGTACACCAATACTGACTGATTTCAGAAAACAACAGAATGTTGATATGGATTGATCAAGTTGAGAAAATGATAGAAAATTAGCATTGATTAACAAACGCTGATATTGCCTGATGTAAGGACGCATGGAATGTTAACATTACTTGACAAAAATAAGAAAACAGAACATTAACTGTCAAAGTTAATTAAAAAAAAATGTTGGTTGTCTATCGTAACAGCGTAAGGAAATTTGAAAGTCACTGGGGAAGAAAGGACAAGGGCTTCGATGGAAGAAGGAAAATGGTGGAAGGGAGGCAGCACTGGCCAAGGATGACAACCAAAGTGATCCAGAGAAAGGTATGGGGACGGGAAGGGAGTGGGTGGGTGGTTGAAGTTTTGCTAATGAAATTCTTGGATCGTTTTGGGATATACGTTTTCGTTGAAGCAGCTAAAGTGTTACTACTGTCAGGAAATGACTGGTAACATTACTTCATAACATTGAGGAAACGGCAGATAGAGTAAAATCAAAGCTTTGTAAAGATCGAAGTTGGGAATTGATGAAGAATGTTAAACACTACTCGACAAATTTCAAATAGTTACAGAATAATAAGATGGCTCAACCTAGCACATTAGAGAATTGCCACACTTTTTGACTGAGCCCAAGAAATAACAGAGAGGATGTGGACACTTTCAAGAAAGATTTGGGAAATCATACGCTATAGAATACAGATTTCACGAAGGCCATGAAATAACAAACTGCTACATTTGCGTGACCAAATCCACACGCCCAATAAAAATAGTAGGCTAAAGCTGCTTGACAAAGTTCAGGAAACGATAGGGAGAATATCAGGAATGCTTGACAAGCCTCACGACTGAACACAGAGAACCAGCGTCCCAGAATTAATGGAGAGATATTAACATATCTTGAAGAAGACAGTCCGCAGGGCTTTTTCACCCGCCCCACCGCCACCAGATTTAATGGATAGGGTTCATCACCACCGCTGACAGGAGAGCCGCCTCGCCCGTTTTTCTCATGGCGGATGAATGATTATGACAGCTGTTTTGTGAAAACAGCGTAGCTGGATTATGGATGGTCTGAGCTGTCGTGAAGCAGCCGGCTTGGCCGGGACCTATCTGCGGACAATGGCCACAGAAGGTGCAGTCATCTCCCCTGTCATGTTACGCCCGCGGCTCAAAGACCGCTCGCTGAGCTGTGTCCCCCCCTAACGCTTGACTGTTCTTCCGCTGCAGCGCCCGGGTTAGTCACACGCGATTATCTGCCCCTGAGGCTTAGAGTGCTAATTACCTGCCCCTTGACGGAAATCTCGCGCTTCGACGCCCTCCTAATGGGCTGGAACCCATCGTGAGACGAGGCTGGTTTGAAACCTGAGGTGCTTACCTGGCGACACGGTGAAGAGTGTATGTGGGGGAGGTGGGGGTGAGGGATGGAGTGGGGGAGGGAATGAAGGGAGTGGTGGGAGGGAATCATAGCCGTGAACAACCCGCTTGTTTGTGAGGGGGCACACAGGCGTAAAGAAAGCCAGCTATGGAGAGGATTCATCAGCGGGAACAGTTCACTGCTGGCTTCATTCTCTCGATGAAGTGTGCTTGACAGCTCCAAAGGACCGGGGAGTTACTATGATGGGGTGACGGCCAGAGCAAGTTCATGGCGAGAACCGATTCATCCTTGAGCGGATGGGGGTGGGGGAAGGGGGTGTGAGGAAGGGAAGAAGGGGAAGGGACCAGAGAGAGAGAGAGAGAGAGAGAGAGAGAGGACAAGAAACAAGCTCCAATGCCGATGTGATGGAAAACCCACCTAAAAAATCTGTGTCTTGTGTCTGGACCGCAATTCGTGGACTGTCGAAACAGCGCTGAGGGGGGGGGGGGGGGGGGGGGGGGAGTGGGGGGGGGGTTGAGGGCAGACGACACTTAGGGAGGAAGAGAGGAAGGGAATGGGGGAGGAGGGTGGAGAGAGAGAGAGAGAGAGAGAGAGAGAGAGAGAGAGAGAGAGAGAGAGAAGGGAAATGGGGGAGGAGGGTGGAGAGAGAGAGAGAGAGAGAGAGAGAGAGAGAGAGAGAGGAGGGGGAGGGGATGTTGGGGGACAACAGGAAACAACGAGGTCGAGCCATTCTTGCGCTTTCATGCCATTTCTGCATGGCTGCATCCTCTATGCTGCTTTTGAGTAGGGACGGCGGGGAGGGGAAGGGGGATTTAGAGAGAGAGAGAGAGAGAGAGAGAGAGAGGTGGGGGGGTTGGGCGGAGGCAGTGGGATGGAACACGGGACAGGGTGAGGAGAGGGAGAGGGGTGTGGAGGAGGAAAAAGGGAATGGGAGGGAGAGAAGAGCCTAATGATTAATAGCCTGCTGATAATCTGCCCTGCCTCTTCTCACGTTCACCTCCTACCCCTACCCGCTCATACACTCAACCTTTTCTTATTGGTAGCCTTTTAACCCCCATGCAACTTTGTTTGCTTAATCATGCTTCCTTTCTTAGGTCAGGTTAAGAAAACACAGACATGGACCTGATGACATACATACTTAGTCGGGCGTCGAAAGCTTTTCTTTCTTTCTTCTTTTTTTTTTTCAAATCCAGTGTGTGTTGTGTGAGTATGTGTATGTGGCGGGGGGCGGAGGGGGGGGGGGGGGGCTACGAGCGTGCGTGCTTGCATGCGTGCGTGCGCACGGGCGTGTGTGTGTGTGTGTGTGTGTGTGTGTGTGTGTGTGTGTGTGTTCGCGCGCTCTCTTCGGACAATGGTCTCTGTCTGTCTGTATGTCTGTCTCTCTCTCTCACACACACTAATTATATCAATTATGTTAATGTTGAGTCTATAATTTCCACAACTTTATCAGTCAACGTAAATATTCAGTTTATATTATTTTCGTAGTTTTTTTTCAACAAATGTATTCAACAAATTTACTATATAATTCTATGATTCTGACAAGCGATATCAATATTCATGATTGTGCCAACTGCTATTGGATTCATTTTCTCACTTGATGATTTTGTCCAGCAATATCTACATTTAATGTCTCTTGTTTCGCGATTTTGCCAGGCTATGTATATATATTCAGTTGAGCATTTGATAGATTTTGACATGCATAGTTAACATTTACTCTTTTGTTTCACGAGTTTGTGAAGCGATCTCGTCAGGCGGTGGTAATATTCATCTCACAGTTTCTTTAACTTTTCCATGTAAAGGAATATCTTCTTATAAAAATTTAACGTACTTTAAATTTTACTTTTAACTTAATCCCTACATTTTAGGTTACAATTTAGACATATAGATTAAAAAATATAGATACTTCGATTACCCGTTTTCCTTGGGAATATCATTTTAGAATTACTGTCATAAATCACAAGATGACTTTGATTTGCTATATTGAAATATCAAAACACACAAATATCATCAAAGATCCACAGCGAAAACCGAATCGTCTTCACTGTGGAGACAAGACAAACTCGACAGAGATCGCTGTGCACCAGTAGGTCATGAATCGAATCGAAGTAGCAGCACGCTCTCTCTCCCGATTTATTGCTCCTAATTCAAATGTTCATTGCAGTGTGACTTTATTTTACTCTTTAAGTGTTAAGATTCGCATTTCATTATCAAGAATTTATCCTTTGTTTCCGCTTTATGTGAGATAAACCTCCACTTGCAATGCACGCACTCTCCCGTGAATATTGCTTATAGTTTATATTCTCATCTCAGTGCGACTTAAATTTACTCCTTAAGTGTCATAACATGCATGTCACATTCAGATTTTGTGTCCGCTTTATGTGAAATAAACTTTTACTTGTAAAGAATGCATTCTCCCCCTAGAATATTGCTTCTATTTTATATTTTCATCTCAGAGTGACTTTAACTGACTCTTGAAGTGTTATAACTTGCATGTCATTATCCAGAATATATACTTTGCTTCCGCTTTATGTAAGATAAACTTTCATTTGTAAATGAATGTTTGGGGCAACGGACTTGTGGGTCAAGTTAAGACTGGCTGAACATTAAAAAAAACCCAGCGGCCCTTAAACTCCAGTATTGCATGCAGTCTCCCCCCCCCCTCCCCCCAATCTGGTTCATCAATCATTTTTAATATTCCTCTGTTTTGTCTGTTTCTTGCATAACCTTAATATAGGGGCATAGGAACTGGAAGGGAGAGAGGGAAATAAGGGAGACTGACTTCAATAAGGCGGATTAGACATAACTTTCTGCCCCCACTCCCCTTCTCCTCCCAAATTTATCAAGCTTAAGAAATAGACACAGACACACAGACATAGATATTGACTCTCTCTCTCTCTCTCTCTCTCTCTCTCTCTCTCTCTCTCACACACACACACACACACACACACACACACACACACACACACACACACACACACACACAAAACCCAAAAGAAGAAGAAGATTGAAAAAAAAAGCCTCATGTTCTTAAGTGGATTTTGCATTTATACGGATACGGGTGGTAGTGGGGGTGGTGATGGTGGTAACAATTTCGGTGCTTCAGCAGAAACGTATTTCCCATGACACCCTGGAAATTTTACATAAATAAACTCCACCCATCCCCGCCCCCATCCCCTTATCTTGATTTTTCCCGGTCTCACTCCTGGCCCAGCCAACTCGCCCACCCCCTCCCCTCCATCTTCTTCCTGCCCTTCCCCCTTCTTCTCCACGCCCCAATGCCGTTTTAATTTTCATACGATATTATAACTTACCACCATTTTCCGAACTTCGTCAATCAGTACTACTGTTGGTTGTTTTCCTATCTTTGTCAAGTAATGTTGACAGTCTGTACATCACATCATCAATTACTATCAGCATTTTTTTTTTCTTGGAGTTTGTCAGTTAATGCTAATTTTGGATTATTTTCTAAATGTGGTGAAGCAATGCTAACGTTCTTTTATTTCCTGAAATCTGCCAGTGCTTATGTTCTTTAGATGTTTTCCGAACTACGTTATAACCAACGTTACACTATTCCTTTACATAACGATTTTTTTTAACAGTAAACCATGTTCTTCCTTGCTTTCTTTTCTTTTCTTTTTTTTTTCTTTTTTTTTTAATGTTATCTATTAAATTTGGAATCTTATCTAGCATACCTAAGATTCCCCTCCTTATCTTAATATTACTTAATGGTTGATGTACATTTTGACACTATGGATGTTTTGCTTATTTTACAGAAAAAAAAGGAAAAAGATAGATACGAGACTATCTCTGACTTTGTCTTCTTCTTCTTCTTCATTGTCGTTGTCGTTTATCGCCATTTGCTTTTGTCCAAGTACTTATTGTCTAACGTACATTTTGGGAATTTTTATTCTTGTTCTTGTTCTTGTTCTCCTTGTTCTTCGTAATTGACTCTGCCTTCCTCCTCTCCGCCTCCTCCTCTTCCTCCTCCTCCTCCTCCTCCTCTTCTTCTTCTTCTTCCATCGCTATTCACTTTTTGTTCCCTACATTTAAGATTCATTTGCTTTCTTTGTTACAGAAAGTCTTTAGATCATTTTTTCATCTACAATTTATAATAAGCCAGCTCATCTGTTGTAACTGCAACGTGGCAGCGAGATTGCAAACATTGTAGCGGGAAGACACAAGATTCTTTAATGTCGTTTTACCTTTATGGACTTTTAAAACGTATTTGTTGTTGTATTTACGTAGTTTGAGTTCATTTTGTGCTGTGGAATCTCAGAATAGTTTTTATATCTGCCTCAAAGACGCCAACAGTTCCGTTACTATGCAATGAAATGGCGCACCTATGTACATATGTATTTCTAAATAGATATAATTCCTTTCGATTGGTTGGCTGGTTGTTGGGTTGTTGTTATTGATGTTATTGTTGTTGTCGTTGCGTTTGTTGTTGTTGCTGTTGATAATGCTGATGTTGCTGTTGCTCGATTAGTTGTTTATTTAATGATGGGACTTTTTCTTCTCCTTGGTGGCAACATTGAGAGGGTCTGTGGGGTCGGTTGGACTAAAAAAAAAAGAAAGTGACATTGGAACTGAGGGAGTGTAAGGAGTGGAGGGGGGAGAGGTTGTGGAGAAACGAAGTACGTGTATAGGTGATGTAGATTAGGTAAAATGGCTGTCAGCTCTTGTCTCTAACTTTGAATGCAAGAATGAATGAAAGAATGAATGACTGAATGAATGAATAATGACTGACTGACTGAATGAATAATTAATGAATGATGCATTGAATGAATGAATGAATGAATGAATGAATGAATGAATGAATGAATGACATAAAGAAAGAAGAAACGAAAAAGGGAGAGGGGGGGGGGGAGAGAAAGAAAGAAAAGAAAAAACACACGAATGAATGAATGAAAGAAAAATGTACAAAGAAAGAGAAAAAGGAAAACAAGATTAAAGGGAAAAAAATCAGAAAGAAAGAGAGAGAAAATGAAATAAAGAAAGACAGGATTGACAATTCGACACATAGAACTAAAGAGAGAGGAAAAGAAATAAAGAAAAGAAAAAAAAAAATAGGAAAGAGAGAAAGAAGAAAGAAAGAAGAAAAAAAGTGAAAAACCCGCGCAGGCAGCAGTCTGCTAAAAGGTCACACCTCACACGTTAATGTCTGTGTGGGATCATTCAAAACTCGTCATCTATGGTTACATACAATCCGCACCACAGTCGAAAGATCAGGAGAAACCCCACGATTAACGACATGCACAATCTTGCTTTGTGTTTGCTTACGGGACCTTGTTTGTTTAGTTGTTCATTCGATTTCTTGGCATTCATGGTCATTAATCAGAAATGACAAGCAAGGAGAAACAGACCCAATACTTTTCCCCCCATGTACTTAGAGCCGTGTGTCTACGTTCTGAAGCCTCTGTGGTGTGTAGGAAATGACCCCTCCCCTTTAAATTCACCTCGGAGGATATACTTTTTTTCTTCTCCTCCTTTTATTCTCCCACTTCAGTGCCGGTCTAGAGGCATTGCTCTCGCGCTGCCCAGTTGGATATGCAGTACACAGCCGCACACACAATAGTACAGGCAAACATGAGGCTACCTTACAGAGGAGACACTGCACTACCACCGAGTCATTTCGGTGGGTTTTTTTAGTGGCTCCTGGAGTCACATACGCACGATGCTGCTTGCGAGGTTGTACAGTGACGACAATGCTTTGTTGCGAATCTGACTGAGGGACTGACCCATTATCTCCGTCCCCCAGTCCCCTCACACCCTCCTCCCCAACCAACAGTTCCCCCCCACCCCCATTCTGTTCCTCCACATAAACCTGTTCATACAGGAACTGGTGTGAGGACAGAAAGTAAGGTCACCGTGAGAGCAAGGTGTGAAAGGTCACAGAATCTGACACTTTTTCCGCCTAGTTCCTTGACGATAGAGAGGAGGAAAACGAGAACGATGATGCTATAGTGTTCCAGTTTGATATTAGACTGTCCTCCAACACCCAGCCAGACCTTGCAGACATCGATTACTGCATTGCACTGGTCATGTACCTGTTAGCCAAACTTCCAGAAAGTCATTAAAAACGTCTTACAACTTTCATATGCCCTTGGTGTCCTTATTTCAGTGTATTCACGATGGCTATTTTTTCTTCTTTTTTTCTTTTTTGTTGAGTTACGTAGTGCATAGACAGAACAGGTGATTGGCGATCCCCTCAGGTACTTATATCCACTCTTCCCCCTTCCCACCCCTTCCCACATGGGAAAATAATCACCTTTCACAAGTGGAGGACAAAAAAGGGCCAGATGGTGGTTAGGGGTATGAAAGAGGTGTGTGTGTGTGTGTGTGTGTGTGTGTGTGTGTGTGTGTGTGTGCGTGTGTGTGCGTGTGCGTGCGCGTGTGTGTGTATGTGTGTGCGTGTGCGTGCGTGCGTGTGTGTGTGTGTGTGTGTGTGTGTGTGTGTGTGTGTGTGTGTGTGTGTGTGTGTGTGTGTGTGCACGCGCGCGCGCATGCCAATACTGTCCAGTGGAGGGAAAGGGGTGGCGGTTATTCTAATGTATCATCAAAATACCGCCAGAGGTCTATCTAGATGAGGGGAGGATAATGTCAGTGCGTGGAGAGAGAGAGAGAGAGAGAGAGAGAGAGAGAGAGGGAGGGGGAATTTAAAGCAGAAGGACATGAACAAATCCCTGCTGTCAAGAGACGACCCACAAACGCCAATCCTCCAGGCGCAAGCAGAGTTCACGTTGAAAGACAACCCTCACAGCACCAACCTCTGGGATTTTCCACACCGTCGGCTTCACCAGACGTCACCGTAAGGACCGCGACCTGCCGAATATTTTGATTTCTTCTTTTTCAAATACCGGTTCATCTTTATTCTATTTTATTGGTGGGTTACGGCTGTGATTGTGATTGTTGTGATGGAGGTGGTGACAGAGAAATGGGGGGAGGGGAGGCGGGTTGATTTACCTGTATCTGTTGAGGTTAACATGGTCAGCACACATCAATCACTGACCTTTGTTTGCATCAGGATCGTGGAATGCGGATTTTCCTTTTGGGGCGCTTTTGTAAGTCAGCTCCCCCCCCCCCACCCCGCCCCTCTCCTCCCCTCTCTTCCCCCATTTTGTCTTCTTCTTCTTCGTAAAGTTAATGTGAGCTGTAGTTCTTTCTACTTTATTATCAGCTTGTGTCACACACACACACACACACACACACACACACACACACAGAGAGAGAGAGAGAGAGAGAGAGAGAGAGAGAGAGAGAGAGAGAGAGAGAGAGAGAGAGAGAGAGAGGAACAGGTAAAATCATTATGACGAACACGTTCATGATTCCTTGCCTCTACTTCTCTTTCTCCAACATCCAGTCATAAAGATAAATGCACGAGGTACTTGTATTAATTTAACAGGAATATTTTGTGTACGATGTTTGGAAATCTGCAAAAGAGAGAATCTGTGTTAGAGCTCGCGTTCAGCGAGAGCGATCTACCGTTTACATACGACAGAAGTCGCTGGGGATTTTTGAATTCTCCTTTTCTTCTGTACCTCAAGTCCTGCTTGCAGAATGAACATTGCGCGCATTAAACAATGGGGATCGTCTCTCGCGAATTACTTCATTTAGGAACATTGTCTTTGACAGATGAACAACAACAAAAACAAAATCATACGCCAACAATTACAAACACAGAATGCGCTATACGCTGGCGGCGCACGCTTGTTCTTGAGTGTGTATGGGGATGCAGCCTAAATTTGCACGGAAAAAGATCTGCGGTGACGATTTATTTTAGTAATACAATTCATTTTCTCAATTATCGCTGCTACCTGGCTGGTCTTCGGAAGATAGGGAGGGAGAGAAGGGAGGGGAAGGAGGGAGGGGGATAGGAGGAGGTGGAATGGGGGACAGGGCTGGCTGGAGTGGGGGAAGTGGAATTGGAAGGATGGAGAAGGGAAAGTGAGGGATTAAAATTCGGCACAAACCACAACCTGATAGCAGAAACACACACACACACACACACACACACACACACACACACATTGAAACTGATGACCTCGTCAACGTCATTTCTGTACACGGAATGGGGGCGCGGTGGGTGATAGGGTTGGGTACGGATGGCCCGACAAGACCTGGATGACAACCAGTTAGTCTCTGTCGGAGGATCGCGTGGATAACGACCACAGACCAAACAAGAATGATGGAGATCGCTTCAAGGGAGTCTGGCTAAGAGTGTGGGATAACCACCGCTACAGAGAAAGCACGAACCAAGAGGGTGCAGGGGGAGAGAAAGAAACAAGAAACTATCCAAAAGACTGATAAATCGATCGTCTTGACGTATGCTTGAAACGCACAGACTGGGTACTGTCCCTACCGCAGGCTGGCAACCAGCGCAGATGTTCAACGTGAGGTAGGGAGGTAAGAGTGTTCGTATTTAGATCGTCCCCTCCTATTCCGGTTCTTCCTATCTACAACCTGTCATATCAGACTCGATGTCCAACTCATTAGCTCTCTCTGTCACGCTGTTCGACTGGTTAAATCGCTGGTTTTTTCCTCTTAATTTGTCTCCTTCTGTCTTTTTTTTTCTTGCTTGCTTTGGTTTGTTGATGACATTTGCCTCTTTTTCTTCTATCTTTTATGTGTGTGTGTGTGTGTGTGTGTGTGTGTGTGTGTTTCTTTTCTTTCATTTCTTTATTTTCAAAACGCGTCTCGTCATTTCTTATCCTAAACGTTTAGCGTATTCCGTCAAACAAGTTACTGGCCATGGCGTCAGACCAACCAACGTGAGGTCAGGGATGAGAACCCGAGAGGTGGGGGAGTGGAGGGGGAGACAGGGGAGGAGACTCTGCCTTCTCTTCCACCTCCACCTGTTCTTTCCCTCCTGCTCATAGATAAGCATCTGGTCCCAGCCAGCTGACCAGCCAACCCACCATCCGGACAGATGTCCACTGGAGAACTGGGTGGGTAGAGACACTCCGCCACCACGCCTTACCCTCCCCCCCCCCTCCATTCCTTTTGCCCCCACCCTTTTCCCTCCACCCATCAATCCCCACACACCTCACACCGGCCTGTCGGCCCCTGAGGCTAAAGATGTCCAGTAATTAGCAGGTTGTGTTGACCACCGAGCGCCGGGGATGAGGACAGGGGGAGTTTTGTTGATCTCTAATCGCCATCCTCGGACCCTCTGTTGTGGACAACACAGCTTTCCCTTTGGGAACCTTCCCCACACCCTATGCCGGACGACGTACGGTCGCTCTCCCGCTGTTCCGGGGCGTTTCAGATGAACGGCCTGGGAGACCGGTTTGTGAGTGATTTGTATCTTGTCTCCCCTTGATGTCTGTTTGTCTGTCAGAACTGTGGTCGACTAGGCCAGCTTTCTTGCTGTGCTGGATCATCTTGGATGTGGGGGTGGTGGTTGTTGGAGAGGAAGGAAGTTGTGGGTGTGAGGGTACGATAGGAGAGGAGAGTGGAAGAAAAGAAAAGGCAAGAGGGTGGGAGGACAGTCTCTTCAGATGGGTTATTTGAAGTGTGAGCAGCACACGTGATCGTCAATCGCTATCACAATACCTCAAGAGTCTCAACCATGACTGAAAGACCGCAGTGGCCTTCGCTCCAACATCAAAGGGAAGAAGCAAGGTTGGCCATTCCACACAAAATCAGAAACGACGAAACAGCTGTGAGTAAATGTAACATCATGGCTCCCACCCGACAGCGATGTCGTCCCCATCAACTACAGCAGATCCAAAGCCGTAACAAGTCTCATTATGATTCCTTTCTCCCAGCCACCATCAGCGATCGGAAAGCAATGCCAGAAGCAGCTCTGGTAGCGGACATTCTTGACTCTTTCAAGTCGAGGATGCCA
Source organism: Conus ventricosus (assembly GCA_018398815.1). Classification (NCBI taxonomy): domain Eukaryota; kingdom Metazoa; phylum Mollusca; class Gastropoda; order Neogastropoda; family Conidae; genus Conus; species Conus ventricosus. Next base: position 46,289,000 of record CM031610.1, on the reverse strand, counting down.
TGCACTTAAGGACAAGTCAGACTGCAGCTAAAATAGGCAGGCGTAGGTTACGCCTCTCCCCTGTCTGTCCCTTGGATTTAGAAAAAAAATCTATTTTTGGTCCCTGTTCTGTTAGTGCGTGTAATTCAAATAGTGAAGGCTACCATTGTAGAGCACTCAGCAAGATGATTATGTCTGATTGATGAAAATCAAAATGGACACTCCCTGACAGAAAAGAAAAAAGGCAACAAATTATTTTTGCTTGAATGAAACAACAACAACAACAAAACAACAAACAAGCAAGCAAACAAAAACTGGAAGTTTTTTCCTGAAGTTTTTTCCTGAAGTTTTTTCCTGCCATATTTACTGTATCTGAAAAAAGAAAATCCGTTTGACATGAATATCGTAAATCGCAGATCTGATTACAATGAGGTCTGTTAAGTTATGGATGCCAGAATTATACAGCTGAAAAGAAGAACTGGCGAAATAGTTTCAGTATCAGCAGAATTAACTGTGTCATCTACACCTTTAAGAAGTGGGAATCCAAAACTTAAGGTCACATCATGGGACAGCATGGCGATGTTCCTGAGTCTTCACCCCCCGACTTTATCTTCCGAATCGAACAGGTTTCATAACTACAAATAGTGGCTTGGTTACTTTACATCTGCCAAAAGAGACCAAGTTGTTAACTTAGTATCCCCGAGAGAGAGAGAGAGAGAGAGAGAGAGAGAGAGAGAGAGAGAGAGAGGAGAGGAGAGAGAGGAGGAGAGAGAGAGAGAGAGAGAGAGCATTTGCTCAAGCGCGTGTGTATCTCTGTGTGGGTGGTATGTTTAAAACAAAATCAGGACACAATCTTGGCCCTGTTTGTGTCTTCTCTGCAGCCCATCCAGGCAGATGACGTAGTTCTAGTACTTGCTGAGCTCATTCAGTTATTGAGTTCTGTATTTCCAAACAGCTTCCAGTCTGATTCTACTCGGGGTCCGCGCGACGACTTAGCGCTTACCTAACCCCTGGAAACGCCCTTGGAATTTATGAATCCAGCAGAAGAGCGCCCCAGCTCACCAATGGCCAACAATGAGTAAGCACGGACAAGATAATTGTGGCCATCATTCTCTGGACAGGAACGGCGACAGAAGGGCCAGATCAAAGCCCGGCGGGAGGGGGGTCTGTCCACCCTTAAGATGACCACCACAGGGGGGCGGTCAGTCTTTACGAGAAGGAGGAAGAAGAAGAAAAGCCGTGTAGTCTTAATATGGTAAACGGGGTGTGTCTGGAATCTTGTATGGTGAGCCGAAAGGGTCGGAAGATGAACATTTGGATATTGATAAGCAAATTAAAAAGATGACCGAATCAATGGATAAGTAAATAAGTAAGTGAATGAACTCGAAAAGGAATAGGTGAATAGATGAATAAACCAATAACACAAACACGAGTAAATGAACACAAGAAATAGATAAAGGAATAAACAGATAAATAAACAATGAATGAATGTATCCTTGTTTGTGCATATCCTTGTTTGTGCATATCCCTGTTTGTTTGTTTGTTGTTGTTTTTTTTAAATTGAAAGGACTTTGCAAGTTAATGTAATGAAAATTGTATAAAACTTCCCTGTTTGAAGGAAATCGGATGTTCTCAATAGGCTATCAACTCTCTCTGTCTCTGTCTGTCTGTCTGTCTGTCTGTCTCTCTCTCTTTCTCTCTCTTTGCACATACAAATACACGCGCGCACGTACCCACGGAGACATATTTGGACATGTCTCTTTCTATCGCATTCTTTCCTTTATTATGTCTTTTTCCCTTTACATTGCCAAGCCTTACCAGACCAAAGAATCTTGTGCGGTATGTATCCATTCAATTAATCATTGACTGTTTATCCTTAATACGGCCCCCGTGGTCTGCAAAGCTATGAACAGCATGACTCGGCCTCAGTTCTTTCATCACGTACAGGAATGGTAGTGATAACATAACAGAAACAAATTTTAGCGTGAGGGGATGTTTGAATTTGAATTCCCCGAAACGTTTTGCATCTTAATCGCCTTAAGCGTGGTAATGACGATAATGGTGGTAAAAAAAATAATCACAATGATCAGTTGCAATACTTTCTTTTCCCAATTTTTTTTTTTAAAGTTTGCTGCCTCTGTACCACAACCAACGACACACTTAACACAGATGAAATGAGAACCATCAGGATGAATGTTCTCAGTACTTAAATGTTAAACTGGGATTCTGCCAAATACCGTATTATACCTTCAAATGGCGTGCACTGAAATCCCTTTGACGAATTAACTGGAAAGTGCAGAAACACTGATGCGATGTCACAGAGAGCTGAGATTAGGTCTTTAATACTTGTACTTGTGAAGCGAATCCATCTGTTCCTTTTGACTGTGATGGACTGCTCATGGCTGAAAACATGATATATTCAGTCGAAAGGTTGTTGTTCCGAGTGAAGTCCCTGATAGCTTTTTGTCTAGGCAAGATGTCCGCATGGAAAATCTGAATAAAGGTAATTGAATAAAAAAAAAAAAAACCGCAGTGGAGTGCAATAAACTGCAAAGCAGGGCAATGTGGCGCATGCAGTGGAGTGCAATAAACTGCAAAGCAGGGCAATGTGGCGCATGCAGTGGAGTGCAATAAACTGCAAAGCAGGGCAATGTGGCGCATGCAGTGGAGTGCAATAAACTGCAAAGCGGGGCAATATGGCGCATGCAGTGGAGTACAATAAACTGCAAAGCGGGGCAATATGGCACATGCAGTGGAGTGCAATAAACTGCAAAGCAGGGCAATATGGCGCATGCAGTGGAGTGCAATAAACTGCAAAGCAGGGCAATATGACGCATGCAGTGGAGTGCAATAAACTGCAAAGCAGGGCAATATGACGCATGCAGTGGAGTGCAATAAACTGCAAAGCAGGGCAATATGACGCATGCAGTGGAGTGCAATACGGCATATCAAGAAGGATTTAAAACAAAACGCAGCAAAACAACGTGACGCAAAACACAAAGCAAAAACAGTGTTGTGAAATACAGTATAACAGTATAGCAGCTGAGCATTATGCAGCTGAGTACAACATAGATCAAAGTCGCATTAAGCAACACAACAAATATAAATATATAACACAACACACCAAAATTTCAACAACAACAACAACGACAACAACAACAAAAATGAAACAAAGGAAAAAAGTAAAAAGTAGAAATCATGGGGGGAAAAAATCCCCGACGTCACGACACAAAATGTAACGAGAATCGATAATTCACGGTGATAGGCCTACAGAAGTTGTTCAACAGACCCCGTCTCCTTCCCCACTCATAAACTACACCGAGACAGGCATCAAGACGACAACAGAGACCGAGAGACAGATGGGAGGCGGTAGAAGACGGCGCGGCCAGCAAGATGGAGGAGCGTCTTATTGTGGAGGAGTGGTGGGATGATGTTATCAGTGGCCGTAAACCGTGACAGGCCTTCGTCGCGACCTGCTGTTGAAAGTCCATCTGCTGAACTATGGTCAGGACTTTGCTCACTCGCTTGAGCATAGCTACAAAAAAACGGTCACTAGCAATGTCAGAATCTACAATTCAACATTGGGGTTTATGTGTACATTGCTTTGAAATACGTACAAGGTCAGAGAGAGAGAGAGAGAGAGAGAGAGAGAGAGAAGAGAGAGAGAGAGAGAGAGGGCATCAAGCGAAATCGCTGACAAACGCCTCAGTTCTTGAACAGAAAACAATTTCAGTGACGCAGCGCTTTGATTTTAATTTTTTTTTAAAAAGAAAGAAAGCAAAAAACAAAACAAAACAAAAAAGAAGAAAAAAAACTTTTGAGTTTTGTGCATCTATGGAATGATACAACTAATACTGGCAAAGATAAAGGCGAAAACTTTCCATACACGATTACGTTTTCTACATTTGAAACCTCACTTGAATGGGTAAATGTCTCCATTAGTAAGAGTCTCGAATTCACATTTAGAAATAAAGCTGACATGAAGTAAACAACCAAAAAAAAAAAAAAATTAAAGATTCTGGGACGCAACAGATGATTGATATCTACTGGGTCATTCATTTATTTTCATTTATAAACCAGGGTACAAAAGGCCTATGACCCGAAGATCCATTGCGTCCTAAAATCTTTTATTTAATCACTTTATATCTCAGCTTTATTTCCCCGCAAGTTCAGCAGTCGTCTTTACCATCTCTCGCATTAAGGAAATTCGCGGATTCGAAACCCACTTGCGCTTCACACACACACACAAAGAAAGAAAAAAAGAAGACATTCACGCTGCCGATCTGCTCGTGTTCTAGTGGATTAGGTGTGGTGCGAGATATGTTTTTCTCAAAAAGCTCTCTCTTTCTCTAAGGATGGTTTTATCCGTCGAACCAATGTCATCAGACGGGTGAAGATGTTAAAGCCTCGAGGATTGGGTCGCTGGTTTCAATACAAACAATATCTGGTTCCAGTCCCTGGAGCCCAACATATCAACTTGCATCCCCCCCCCCCCCTTGTCCATGTCAACATACTGTCGTTCTGGTTGTATCAGTGTAGTGTTAGATTGATCCTCCTTCTCCTCGTTGTCTCGGGAGGATTATTTCCGTCTGCCATATCTCAATCTTCTCAATGCAGGAGTCGACGTTAATCATACCTTTAACCTCTCAATGTTTCTGCGTACACCACCTCAGAACAGCAAACATCAGAACTGACCACCACTGTGGTGCTGACTTCGGACTGTGTGTAGCAAGAGCCTCGGTCATTAGGGCGTATATCTTACCATTCAACCACGAAGGCTGCCTAGATCTGTCTGATCCTACGTGGCGGAACAGTACTTTCGTGATATATTTTGACGCCAATGCGACCAGTGTTATACAGTTCGTGTGCAAGCTTCCCAATTACTCTCAAATTTTCAAACACAACTGTTTCGTACGTGTACACATCTTACAATGCGCATCATTTCAGTGTACCTGAAATTTTGCCCGTACATGTGCTGAGTGTACGAACTGGTGGGTAACTGGAGGGATGTTTGTCGCTCATTCAGTTCATATGTAGATTAACATTGTTGTTGTCTGTCAAAAATTTCCAATTATTCATGACTCCATTTTACTCCGTAAACTTTGCAGGCTTCTCGGTGCTTTCTCTAAGTGCTCTATTAATAGCTCTTACCCTTAGAATCACACCAGTCACAGTGTCACATTTTCTTTTTTTTTGAGTTATAATCTTAATGGACTCTTTAATTGTCGCATTAGTTCCCCGTGACAGTCCCCTCTTCTCACCAGATTGTTCTGAAGTGCATGCCAGCCATTTTCCACTTCACCATATGTGACTTTACCACAGGAGAGCTAACCACGATAAAGAGGATGGAATGGACATTTTTTTTACCGTCCTTTCTTTTAGTGAATTTCCTGTTGAGTATCGGTCAAATCGACATCTTTCGTCTTTTTTGTTTTGTTTGAATCGTTCTCAGAAAGGGCCCAAGAGCGACAGATTGAAGGTGACAAAACTTCTAAACGACCGACAAGGGAAATTGACATGGTTTTGAGGGAATTTTGTCAGGAGGCGAAACTATCGTCAACGAAGACCTTTCACTGTTGAAGTGACAAGGCTCCAAAGGTGGCCTACCTTCCTCTGAACGCAAATTAGCTTCTGAATGGCAACCTCGTTCTCGGAATAATTGGCTTGGCGTGGAGCTGTGGGACCTGGGGAAAGCAGAAGGGCCTGGGATGTGGAGTGTCCAGCGGCTTTCTGACGTTAATGGGCAGTCAAGGCTGTGGAACAGGAGGCCACACAGAAGGTCACAGTGGGCGGCTCAGGGTCAAGAGTGACCAGAATGGTGGAAGACGGTCAGGTCAGCACGCAGCACGTGCCGGGCCTTGCCTTCATTATTTCTGTATGTCGTGTCCCAAACACAAGCGCTAGTATTAAAGTAATTTTTTTTGTTTAATGTTAGGACTGACACAGAACGAGTGCATGCGTCATAAACACAGAAACGACTCATTCCTCTGCATCAAGCAGTGGTTTTTTTTTGTTACATTAGGGACAAGCTTCCCATTTAAGACTCAGTCGCAAACACTCAACATACAGAGCACCTTTTTGTTATTCTCATTGTTGGATCATATGCCTTTCTTCATCAACCAGTTATCTGTGGTTTTTGCTTCTTTCTCTCTGTTTTTTTTTTCTCCAGATACATCACACCTTATCAAACTGACTTTCCACGAAAGGGCAGAAATAACATGGTTTTTCGTCAACGTATGTCTGGATTTGTTTTCGTTTGCTTTTTTGTTTGTTTGTTTGTTTGTTTTAGTGGCTATGGATTTATTAGCTGCAGTTGTTTACATATGCTTGGGTTTTAGGCTGTTGTATTTCATTAAAAACAAACTAGCAAACAAACCAAAAAAGGCCTTGGTCCTTCGTATCAAGCGTTCTCTCATTATAAAAAGACTGAGACTGTGGTCTGTAGTGTGTGGTCCTTCGTATCAAGCGTTCTCTCATTATAAAAAGACTGAGACTGTGGTCTGTAGTGTGTGGTCCTTCGTATCAAGCGTTCTCTCATTATAAAAAGACTGAGACTGTGGTCTGTAGTGTGTGGTCCTTCGTATCAAGCGTTCTCTCATTATAAAAAGACTGAGACTGTGGTCTGTAGTGTGTGGTCCTTCATATCAAGCGTTCTCTCATTATAAAAAGACTGAGACTGTGGTCTGTAGTGTGTGGTCCTTCGTATCAAGCGTTCTCTCATTATAAAAAGACTGAGACTGTGGTCTGTAGTGTGTGGTCCTTCGTATCAAGCGTTCTCTCATTATAAAAAGACTGAGACTGTGGTCTGTAGTGTGTGGTCCTTCGTATCAAGCGTTCTCTCATTATAAAAAGACTGAGACTGTGGTCTGTAGTGTGTGGTCCTTCGTATCAAGCGTTCTCTCATTATAAAAAGACTGAGACTGTGGTCTGTAGTGTGTGGTCCTTCGTATCAAGCGTTCTCTTATTATAAAAAGACTGAGACTGTGGTCTGTAGTGTGAGCCGATGTGCCATGTAGCGTTCGTGAACGATGCTGTTTTTTTGTGTGTGTTTTTTTTATTGTGGAAAAGTTACACCGTAATCAAAGAACTAAAAGCCTTAGAACGCTTGCCTTCAAGGCACTTGAGCATTAATTTGTCATGAGTACATGGTACAAGAGGGATGGAAATTCGTGGGAGAAAGAGGGATAGAGAATGTGAGTTATTTCATATGCATCAAATGCTTAAGATTATTACTGATGATAAAAATGCAAAGATCTAGCTGGTGATGGGGGCAATACTAAAGAATGATTGTTCCTTTGTACAAATTCTTATGTTCAACAACAAACTGACTGCAAATAGATAGGCGATTGATGAATAAAAAAGAGAACATAGCAAAGAAATCAGCTGGCCAGAATTCAGCCAAATTTATGTTTTTCATGATGGTTAGTTTTAATCCCTTCGATATGCACTGGGACAATATACATGGCTGTTCATTTTCTCTCCTGTCACTTTTGCAAGCTGTGGAAATATATGCAAGAACAATTATGACCATCGAAACATCTGGCACCAAGCAAGAACTGCTAGTAAAACAATAGATACATAAAAATACGAAAAAATATCAGAAAATACTACTTTATTGCTTTAAAGAAAACAACGAAACAAATATAAACAGAAGATTTGATTGAATCCTAACATATCGCTTGACCTAAAAATAAACATATTACAGCCAAAATATCAAGAATAGGCAGGCTTTTACACAAAGACAATATCTTTTTCGAATGGTTTATCAGATCTGGATGTTTGGGATACACGGTCAGAAAGACAGATGGCTAAGCATATGGAAAAGAAACGGGAAAATAACATCAAGCATATTGATAGAATGACACAAGATTTGGACAAAAAAGAATTTTAAGTCTACATGAAATCATTTTAGTAATTGAAAACCTTTCTGGTCACTCAACTGACCCACAATAGGCAGTTAGTTGGTATCCCATGAATTATTTTAAAGAATCGTTTACTTTTCTTTTGGCAATGAAAACATAGCACTCGAAGGGTCTCCCAGAAAGGGAAATGATAAGTTGTAGAATCTGATCACGGAAAGGGCGATAAGACTATGGTGAACATAACTGATCTTCAAAAGCGTTTGTAGCTGCATTGGGCTGGACATATGTTCTCCACAGTTCTGGACTTGACTTCTGTTTTATACGTAAATTGGAGCAAAACGAAAAAAGGTATAAAAGACAGAAAAAGAAACAGGGGAGGAAGGGGGATGGGCGAGACGGGGAAGAGGGAGGAGAAGGGGACGGAGGCGAGCGAGAAAAGACACGCAAGACCACGCTATTTTTTTCCCACCGTCCAAAAGATGCATGTATAACATTCAATAACTACAAAAAGTTTTCTATATGTACATATACAACTGAGCTCCCCACCCCCACCCCGAATCGCCTTTCCCCCACTCACCCTTCCTTTCCCTCCTCCCTATGAAAAAAAAACCCCACCAGAAAAAAAGCCCTGGCAGAATTATCCAACGCAGACTTTGAAGAGAGAGAGAGAGAGAGAGGAGAGAGAGAGAGAGAGAGAGAGAGAGAGAGAGAGAGAGAGTATTTCAACTATCTGCATGGACTTGTATATTTTTAGGGAGACATCAAAACGCATTCTGAGAAACGGACAAATTTCTATTCACCCACCGGCCTTTCATTCTCGAACTCCTTTTTCCCTCCTTCGTTTTCTATCAATCAATCTATCCACCCACGGCATTGTGAGTGAAGAAATCAAAGTATTAAACCTGAGAACCGAAGCTAATGTCAGACTTCAGAGAGATGCTTCCAGAACATAGCTGAATACCTTGCATGGCTTGTAGCTTGCATAATGTGGTTTTCGCCGATTATCTTGTCGAGGACAACTACGCAGCAATCAGTTTCCTCCTCTCTTGCATTGAAAGTTTTATGTCCACAAAGGATTATGATGTTTGAAATATACTCAGAGGCATAAAAAACGCGAAAAAATAGAGACAGTGCACGATTGTTCACATTGTGAACAGGACGTAAGCAATGTCGTTGGCACGTGCAACATTAGCAGTACGTGGTGTCTTGGCCGGTTGTAACCTCGTAACAGTGGGTGAATGTTGCCGGGTCAGCGTTTTTGGCACGAGGAGTGCATTTGCCATGTGGACTACCTACGCCACGTGCATCAATGTGAATTGCAACTCAATGTGGCCCCATTGTGGGGCTATAAAATTTCCAAACCCCAAAAAGTTCAAATCATCCCTTCTAGAGGCGCCAACATAATGCCGAGACTTTCTCGTCAAGATCGTTGCATAGCAATGGGGCAACTGCAGGCCGGGGTTCCAATGAGGCAGGTCGCTATCGCATTCGGAGTCCACATTTCCACCGTCTATCGCCTTCTGGACCGCTTTCAAGCAAGAAACACCACTGATGACAGACCGAGGAGCGGCAGACCGAGGGTCACCACAGCAGCCCAAGACCGCCATCTTCTTCGTCAGCATCGACGGGAGCCTTACCAAACCGCTGCCAACACAGCCAGGAACACCGTCGGCAACCATGGCAGGCCAATCAGCAACAGGACCGTGCGTCGCCGACTGAACACAGTTGGTCTCCAATGCAGGCGTCCAGCCCGGCGACCTATCCTGACACTCCAGCATCGCCAGAACCGTCTGCAGTGGGCACAGATCCACGTGCATTGGCGCCATCGGGACTGGGGCCGAGTTCTCTTCAGTGATGAAAGCCGGTTCTGCGTCGACCCAGGCGATGGCCGCATCCGGATCTGGAGAAGAGCGGGGGAACGCTTCACGGATGCCAACATCACCGAAAGGGACCCATGGGGTGGTGAAAGCATCATGATCTGGGGGGCTATCGGCATAAATCGCCGTATTGGGCCAGTCATCTTCCAGAATGTGGGTCCAGGACGTGGTAACGGGGTCACTGCTGTTCATTACATCGACCAAGTCCTGAGGCCCCACATCCTGCCGCATTTCCAGCGGCATCCACAGAACCTGTTTCAGCAGGACAACGCAAGGCCGCACACTGCCCGTGCTACGCAGAACTTCCTGAGGCAGAACAACATCAATCTGCTGCCTCACCCAGCCCGTTCTCCCGACCTTAACCCAATAGAGCATTTCTGGGATGCCCTTCAGAGGCAGTTGAACCAGCTCAACCCTAGACCCCAGACAGCAGCTCAGCTTGCTGTTGCTGTGGGCCAGGTGTGGTGGCAAGTCCCCCAGAGGCAGACCAACACTCTGGTGCGCTCGATGTACCGCAGGTGCACAGCTGTGATCAATGCTCGAGGTGGTCACACCAGATACTGACATTCTGCTGTTAACACAGGGTCAAGGTCAAGTTCATGTGACCTTATTTTCTACCAGAATGAACTTTGAAAGGACACTTTTGCGGTGTTCGATTGCTTTTTCTCACTTTCTATTACCAGTTCAAAGGAATCGGTAGCCAAATTACATCAAAATTTCTATACAGTTTGTTTTCGCGTTTTTTATGCCTCTGAGTATACATGCGTAACTGTTGAAAATCGTTATGATTCGTGCTGTACCTATTTAACATACAGCATGAATCATAATGATTTTCAACGGTGGCGCATGGATTTCAAACATCATAATCCTTCAATCGCAACAATCAACAACAATCTCAAACATCATAGTCCTTCAATCACAACAATCAATAACAATCTCAACAGCATAATCCTTCAATCACAACAATCAACAAGCATCTCAAACATCATAATCCTTCAATCACAACAATCAACAACAGTTACGCACGCAATACAAACAGTCACAACGAGCCTTCAATCACAACGATCTTCGACAGTCATGCACGCAATCTAAACTTTATAAACCTTCAGTCACAACATTCTTCATCAGTCACACATGTATCTGAAGCATCTTAAACCTTCATTCACAACAATCTTCAAGAGTCACGCATGTAATTAAAAATTAAAGCATCACGTCCATGCGGAGAGAAGGTGGGGCCATATGCGACGACGAAGAATGTAATGTGTAAACTGCAAAACAGACGACCAGTCACTTTCCCTTCTATGTTAAACAACAAATAATGTTTGACTTAACCAACGTTCCTAAAACACCATTGTCAACCTGATTTCCCTTTGTCCTCAGGTAGGAGCAGGGTGACAGGGGGGGGGGGGGGGTGGAGGGGGGGAGGGTGGAAGGTAAGAGTGAGGAGGTGGGAGACGGGCAGGAGGCGGGGAGGGGGTGGGTGGGTGGGGGAGTGTAGGATGGTCCAGGTCCGATGGGAAGGTTTCTTGCGACGGCTGTTCAAAGCTGATTCAATCCACGTTGTTTATAACCGGCCAGTCGGCCACGTCTATGGGCTGAGGACATCTGAGGGTACCTGAACGGTGATTGTAGGGAAGGCCGGAGTCCTCTTTCTCTGTCAAGACCTTTCACAGTGATCATCGTTATTGACGTTCACAGCATGACGGGAGTCGACAGGAAGAGAAAAAGGGGGGAGGGGGGGGGGGGGGGGGGGGAGGAGGAGATGGGCGGGGACGGGGGCCTGGTGGTAACGGGGACTATCCGTATGGGGGGTACAAGTGGGAACGGAAGGGGGTGGAGTACTACCTCTCCTCCTCTGACTGTGGCGAAGAATCAAGAAGCGCGGAGGGTCACGCCTCCCTCTGAACCCAACCACCGATCCGCTCTTCACAGTGACTCTTCTCTCCTCACCCCGGGAGTTACACCACCTTTGCCCGGGGGGACAGGCGGGCGGGGAACAGGGGTAAGAGGGAGGGGGAAGTGGAAGGGGGAGGCAACCAGACCCTCCTTTCCGATTTAGGGATGGCCTGGGACCGTATTGGGGCAGATGAGCGGTGGGATTGAAAAGTGGTGCCCGGTGCGAGGAGTAGAATTGCTTTTCCCCCGAACAGATTATCATCGCAGAGAAAACATGTAACTGTTTCGCCATACATTCTTTCTTCCGTAAAAGCAGAAGCTACATCGTACTGGTTTCCATCACAAAATGTGAGTTGTTTAGAGGGGGTGGGGGGGGGGGGGGGGGGGGGGGGAGAGAGCAGGAAAATAGGACTATCCCCCAAGAAAAACAAAGTTATATATCTTATCATTCATTCTTCTCATATGCTATAGAAGGAGAAAAAAAGGGTTCTGCTTTTCGCTTGAAAAACAAAAAGACAGAAAAGCAGGTATGAGGCCAGGAATTTAGTGGGAAGGTAGACAATGTGTCAGACTAATTCTTGTTTCTATTTACATGGGATTATGGGGGTGCGTTTTCGCCTTCAACTTTGTTGTATTTCTAAAATCAAAAGAACAAACAAAAACGAACTTGCAGGCGTGTTAAAACGCTTCGTAAAAAGCGTCCAGGTGGGATAGATGACACACATAACAACAGGAAAAACAACAGAACAGCGCATGGTAATTGGTGTATTTAGATACAACGAAGTCTGATTACCTCCATGGCGGGATTTGAACTAGTCATATGTGCAGTGCAGAAATCTGAACAATAGTAAACTTCGGAATTCTACCTGAGGGACGACGACGACGACGACGACGACGAAGAAGAAGAAGAAGAAGAAGAAGAAGAAGAAAAAGGAGGAGGAGGGGAGGAGGAGGAGAGAAGAAGAAGAAGAAGAAGAAGAAGAAGGAGAAGAAGAAGAAGAAGAAGAAGAAGAAAACTCTCAGATTCTCCCTGGGGATTCAAACAAGTGGGGTGGTTCGCAGCAGTCGCTGTACACCGGGACATCAATGAACCCCGTCACTCAGCCAAGATGCCAGAGGACGGCTGCAGACTCAGGGTGAGGGGGTTTGGGACCATGCCCAGCACGTCCACCACGCCCCTGGCGGTTCAGGTGAGAAGCTGTCCCACGTAAATTAGTTCTCGTGAAGAGAGAGAGAGAGAGAGAGAGAGAGAGAGAGAGAGAGAGAGAGAGAGAGAGAGAGATACAGAGAGAAAGAGAGAGAGAGAGAGACAGGGGCTGGGTGGGTGGGTGTGGGTTGGAGGAGTAAAAAGTGTGCGAGAGGGAGGGGTTGGAGTACGATAGGGTGGCGGACGTAATGGGAGTGGGGGGGGGGGGGGGGGTAGAGCGTGCAGGTGTCTTTTCGTTTCTCATTTTCACTTTAAAAAGAGCGAGCAACATGTTTTATTTACCTTTTATTCCATCTCAGAAAGACAACACACACACACACACCACACACACACACACACACACACACATGCGCGCGCGCGTGAATATGTGTGCCTCTGTGTGTGTGTGTGTTGTGTGTGTGTGTGTGTGTGTGTGTGTGTGTGACAGCTTTTATTGAACAAACATAGCATCTTCTCGCAGACAGTTTGACTATTCGTGATTCGAAAACAGCTTGGATTGTGGAGTGACGTCGACGCATTTGTGAAATCTATGGAAAATAACCAGGCATACATTTGCCATCTCTGCCTCTTATAAAGGATGTTGTCGAACAAACATTTACATTACAGAAGGCAAAAAGCAAGGTATAGCCCATTGATATCTTGCATTCTGAACAAAGCTTAAACTGTTCAAAAAAGCCTATTCTCTTCTGTAGATGACTAGATCTCTCCTAAATTCCTCCACAACTAACAGCCCTGATGTGGCCCTTTGCGGTCGGCTGGGCAAAAAGCAACATTATCTTATCTTATCTCTCCACAACTAGTTCGGTGAGGCAGTTTATGCATGTAGGTGCGTCTGCCATTGCGTATTTTCTTTTCGCTGTGTGCATGAGTATTGTATGAATAAGTGCAAATGGTGGATGTAAGCGCATTGAGTTGTACAACAAGAAATGCGCTATATAAGTATTATACATTATTATTATTATTATTATTATTATTATTATTATTATTATGATAATTATATTCATAAAGAGAGTTCTATGATTACAGGATATATGTTCATTACATCAAATATTCCTGAAAAGGACTGATGATTTTTCTAAATCTTGGTTCCTCTGCTAAGACACTTGCGGAGTTTTTCTACTTTAGAGGTGGGGGTGGGGGTGAGGGGTATAAATTTTTTTTTCCCTCAGCGGAAAAATGACATAATATGAGAGCGTGTTAACCAGTTCACTCCGCTAAAACCATCAGAGAAAACTTTCTCCGGTAGTGTGCGTACTATTCATTCCGTCCATCAAAGCGCCCAACCCCGTATCTTCCTACTGTTCCTCCCTCAGCCCCTTCTGTTTGTTTCTCTCTCCCCACACCTCCCTCCTTCTACACATTTTTGAACGAGAATGCTTTACTCGCAGACATAGAAGCAAGAAAGACAACTCGTATTGTCAAAATAACGACGTGATATTACAGAGTAGCGCCCCCTTCCAAGAGGGTGGGACACGAAACTAAGCAAAATTAAAACATCCCAAATCACGCTGCTCGATTAATTAGAAAAGACGTCAAGTCACCAATTTAAAGACAAAGAGTTTTATTTAAGTACACGTGCAGGCTCCCCTCCCACCCACCCCCAACCCCCAATCTGTCTGCCTCTTTCTTCCCACAAACACTCGCGCGCAAACTCACACACATGCTCTCTCTCTCTCTCTCTCTCTCTCTTCCCTGCTCCTGCTCCTCCTTCTCCTCCTCTTCTCTCTGTCTCTGCCTCTGTCGCTGTCTGTGTCTCACTCACTCTCTCTCTCTCTGTCTGTCTGTCTCTCTCTGTCTGTCTCCTGCTCCTTCTCCTCCTCTTGCTCCTTCTCCTCCTCCTGCTCTTCCTCGTCCACCTTGTCTCTCCGTCTCTGTCGCTGTCTCTCTGTCTGTCTCTCTCCCGCTCTCTCTCTCTCTCTCTCTCTCTCTCTCTCTCTCTCTCTCCCTAATGTAAACAGGGCTCGTATTTCTGGTAGCTGTGTCCGGTATTGACTTCATTGAGACCAAGAGATGGCAGTGACCTACAATATATTCCAGCCCTCAACAAATTTCCTGTTTTCTCCCTCTGCTGTCCGCCACCCTTCTCCTTGACTTCCATGCTCCTCCTCCCCTTTCTCTGTCTGTCTCTCTCTCTCTCTCTCTCTCTCTCTCTCTCTCACGTCCAGCTTACTTCTAACCCTCTTCCCTTCCACCTACATTTCTGTCATTCTCCCTGCTTCTCTCCCTTCCCATCCTTTGCTTTTGAATTGTGCTCATTTCCCCCATCACTTGTCACACACGGTCATTCTCAAGCTGACTGCTATCAGGGCAAGACATGTGTGTTTATATGTAGAGTAACAATATCAGCAACAGCACTACTTGTCGCAGCAGTCGTCAGGAGAGAGAGAGAGAGAGAGAGAGAGAGAGAGAGAGAGAGAGAGAGAGAGAGAGAAAACGATAACGATAATTTATTCAAGAAAAGGCCACAGCCCCATTTGAAGGGGGTATTGACATATAACTGATGTAACAACACATTAATGTACATATAAACAAATTCAAGTCAGATAACTCCTCCTCTTGAGGGATTTATACAAATATGAAGCTAGATCACCAACAACATTCTCATTTCTTGACGACAAAAGCAAGACAAGCCTAAAAAAATGATGGACATCGATAATATTTCAAAGGAATATATTTTTGTCTTAAATCTGTAAGCAAAGGACAAACAAAGAGAAACCGAAGTTCGTTCTCTCTTGCACAATGGACATAAAACATCTAATTCTGTATGAACATTGTAACGTTGCCTGTGTACAGCAATATCGGATACACCGAATCTAAACTTAGTTAATGCAGATCTGACAAAACTATTAATATTCATCGACAGAGAGAGAGAGAGAGAGAGAGAGAGAGAGAGGAGAGAGAGAGGAGAGAGAGAGAGAAAGAGAGAGAGGAGAGAGAGAGAGAAGAAGAAGAAGAAGAAGACGAAGAAGAGAGAGAGAGAGAGAGAGAGAGAGAGAGAGAGAGAGAGAGAGAGAGAGAGAGATCTGGCACACTCAACGACAATAGCATATGAATGGTATAGTTGAGATGAAACGAAACAAGTGCTCTTCTGTAAACGCTTACCGACATTAGCAATGCATACTGGAACACAAGACGAGTGGGACAACGTTTGCTGTTGACACAATGCCTTTTTGTTGAACAGAATCCCACTCGAAGTACTAGTCCTTCGTCTGTTACTCGTCGATTTTTTTTGGTTTTCAATTCACCCCCCACCCCGCACACACATACATTGTAAAGACAGAACTATAGGGGATGATGATGACAGTGTGTGATGTGTGCAGAACTATAGGGGAGTGATGACAAGGTGAGGGTGGATGTGTCAGAACTATAGGGGATGATGACAGTGTGTGATGTGTACAGAACTATAGGGGATGATGACAGTGTGTGATGTGTACAGAACTATAGGGGATGATGACAGTGTGTGATGTGTGCAGAACTATAGGGGATGATGACAGTGTGTGATGTGTGAGAACTATAGGGATGATGACAGTGGTTGTGTAGACTAGGTGAGTGTGTATTGCAGAACTATAGGGGATGATGACAGTGTGTGATGTGTACAGAACTATAGGGGATGATGACAGTGTGTGATGTATACAGAACTATAGGGGATACTGACAGTGTGATGTGCACAGAACTATAGAGGATGATGACAGTGTGTGATGTGTACAGAACACAACAGTTCCCATAGCAGAAGGGCAGTAATACGATTATTGTAAACACAACCACTGATTAACAGTTATTTTAACTAATTTACATCATCAGAACAGTCACAACGCCATCATAAAACTAACCAGCCATTTCCTCATCAAATGGAACTGAAGGGAAATTTTAGGTTCCTTCCAGGCTTTCCACAAATTCACGCGGGCCCACCGGACGTCGTCGGCCTGAACCTAGCCAGCAACCCAAGGCTCGTCATCACGTCGCAACACACTGCCCCAGTCCACCCTTTGAATAACAGGAATAATGTTCTGGTCCACATGGACCCAGTGTCGAACACAGACACACCATGTTGAAGCTGCAGGCCCCTCAGACTGCCTCGCACAACACTCGACGAAAGGCGCTGCATAATCTTTACAGTAAGTATCCCTTGGGTTACACGAGGTCTTATATGATACCCTGTCCAACAGACGACCTCTCCCTGCTAAAAGAAACCACTTCCAGGATAGCCTATTGGAATATTGTGTGCTCGTAGAAATGCTGAAAACAATAGACCTGTACCCCCTATGCTAATTTCAATAGTAGGTACATCCGACCAACCTTTTCCTGCTATGGCCACACAGCTCTCACACACACTTGGTACAGATCTATACCGAATGAATTTTTAAAAAAAAAGCATGCAACACTGTGATCAGAGGAACAAAAGGAAGGGGAGAGTGCGTAACAGAGACAGCCCAGAGTGTGAGACTATTCTTACCCGACTTAAACCTATAATTGTTCAATAAAACAACAACGACGACAAAAACCCTGACTACATAATTCTGCATATTTCCTATTATACCCATATAAAAGCATATCATATAGGCCTGTTATACTGATAGTTTATAGATTACACGAGCATACCATACTTGATCACAGGTTTTTCTGACATCAAAGAATATTGCATGAATATTTCTTCGTCTGCAAATGGCTGCTTTACTACGGTTGTTTGTTTAACGAATCAATCAATGGCTCATCTGTCTTTTCGAAAGTTAGTTTGATTGACAATTATTACTACATACTTTTTTTTTTACATTGATTACTGAACTAAAATGTGTGTGTGTGTGTGTGTGTGTGTGTGTGTGTGTGTGTGTGTGCGTGCGTGGGTGTGGTGGTGGTGGTGTGTTTGTGTGTGTGTGTGTGTGTGTGTGTGTGTGTGTGTGTGTATGTGTGTGTGTGTGTGTGTGTGTGTGTGTGTGTGTGTGTGTGTGTGTGTGTGTGTGCGCGCGCGCGCATATGAACGTTTAAGCATAGATACAGGTGGTTTGCAATAATGCTAAACTGCCACAGTATAGTTTACCATACACTCTGGGTCGTACCAGGCACAATCAGCACACACTCGTAACATTTAAACAAGTGGCATGCATGAAAACGGTCAAATGATATAACAACATGCACAATACTTTTTTGTGGCATGCTCAGAATAAACATGTGTTAAAAAATTTAAAAACCAGTAGTAAACCACTGAATTGATTGTTCCTAGAAAGATTGGAAGTGGAAGAAACAAATGTTGCTGGACAGGAGGTCCGTGTATGAGAAGCATAACTTTGTGATGGATTTCATGAGCCTGAAACGTAATAATCCATGCGTCCTAAGAATCCATCTTTCCTATTGCTGGTCGTCTCTTTTTCACTCATGACCGCTGATATGTGATGACAGTACCCTCCCCTCCTTCCCCATCATTGACCCCCTTGCCCTCTTCCTTTTGCCCCCATTCGCCACGGTACTGTCCGTTAAATTGATTTCAGGCGGTCTGCTCGCTGCCTGCTGTTGCTTGCTGCACGTTCGAAGGGTCCTCTGGCTTCTGCCTGTAACAATACAGACAACAAAGCCGTACTCTTCATACACTTGGTAATATACTCACCAAACTGTTTCATTACGCATTTAATTTGGACCCGGTGAAAACTCCCTGGGGGTGGACTCAGTCCATCTGTAGGAAGCTTGACTACTGATCCGCCCTTGGTCTGATCTTGTTTGTTCTCCACATTAACGAAGTCAGCTAAAACATCAATAGCAAGTGCGTCCAAAGATACCTTCTACCATGGACAATTCCACTCCACCATTGAACCCCCACCCGCTCGTGGAAAACCTTAACACCGTTGAGAAGTGGGAGAAGACTCTACATGTAAGAGCTTATCAAGGAGACAATAGAGAACTTTAGCGGCGACTTTCGTTCAATCGGCGTCTTCGTCGCGTGACGTCAAACACGGCTTCCGCCCTACAGCCCCGCTGTTCTATGTTGGCGTGTTAGCAGCGTCCAGAGTCGTCTGCTGTACTTTGGAAGGGTGGCGTCCCCTGTATTTCATCTAGATCAACAAATGTGCTCGTATGCACTGACACATTTCACGTAGACTACAAATAATTCCACATGGAGTATCATGTTGTTGTTCTACTGGAGTAAACAAAAATTTACAGATTCAAAAGAACCAAGGTTTAGGAGGCTTCATAGGTCTCCTTGGGTTTTCTATGACAAATAAACGACTGACTCTGAGTCTAGGTCAAACGTTCCGCCAATTTTGTTGTCGAATCGATTCAGCTTACATTTTACTTTGTAGTGATTCTTTTGGGCTTTTAGCACCGTGACATACCGTGTAATACAACAGGAAATGTGCAGACTAATGTTTTGTTAACAAATTGGAAGTACTCACCGATTATAAAGCAGACAATTGGGCTCGTAAAGATCGCTTCCACGAGCGGCGTTAAAAAACCTCGATTGAACCAGGGACCGTACAGCAAAGGGATGCGCAGCTGGCCGGCTTCCCCTTCTCTGAGTCACTAACGAAGTACTGAAAGGGGCGGGCCCCACCAACTAGTGCGTACAGAACTTCCGGTGTCGGTGGTAACATGGAGTTTGGCAGCCAAAACATCGTTGAGGTAAGCATTCTTTTTCCATAATTCAGCGGTTGTTATGCGTTTACTATAGGACATGTGTTATGACTTTGTGTTGTGAGGAATGTAGAGTGCGAAACCTATCGACATGTGCAAGTAATTACCCTATAACTGATAACGCGCCACAGTTTACTCGGCGTACAAGCGTGTAAACAAACCATGCCTGTGCTCGAGAGATACGCTAGTCAGTGTGTAGTTGTGCTCCGCGCAGCTTTAATCTTTCATGTCTCCCTTCTTGTATGCATTGATGTACAGCTGGTTGCTATATTTTTCAGTACTTTCGTAGATTCAGTCTTCGTTTTGGTTATTATAGCGGGTATTGCTGGTTCATTTGTAGGAAACAGAAGCGACTGCAGTGAACACTGCTCAGCCTGTTGCAATGGCAGAGAAACGAACACCGATACCAGTCGCTGATTCATCAAAAAAGGGCAGCGAACCACAGCCAATGTTGGTAAGTTAATTCAACTAACTCTCTCTCTCTCTCTCTCTCTCTCTCTCTCCTCTCTCTCTCTCTCTCTCTCTCTCTCTCTCTCTCCTGTGTGTGTGTGTGTGTGTGTGTGTGTGTATGTGTGTGTGTGTGTGTGTGTGTGTGTGTGAAAGACAGAGAGAGAGAGAGAGAGAGAGAGAGAGAGAGAGAGAGAGAGAGAGAGAGAGAGACTAAATGTTTATGACATGTTTACTGACTTTTAATACATCAACAGTGTGGCAACATCAACAAAGACAACACTCAAAATAATTACATAGTGGTATGCATCACATTATGATGCTCTCTCTCTCTCTCTCTCTCTCTCTCTCTCTCCCTCTCTCTCTCTCTCTCTCACACACACACACACACACACACACACACACACATAAACACACACACACACACACACACACACACACACACACACACACACACACACACACACACAATTCAGAACGTTGATGATGTTTTTTAACCTTTTCAGATTACACCAGACCTTGTCAGTGAAGTGTGCAGCTCAATGCAAGCAGACAAATGCCTTCCGGATGAGACAAGACAGTCGGAATATTTCTGTATGTAAATACAAAATTATTGTTTTGCATATCAAAGCAAGGGACTTTGGTCATCTGATACCAAATAAATAAGAATGACTCCTTAACCTCTGTGTTTGTGTGTGTGTGTGTGTATATATATATATATATATAATATATAATATATAATATATATATATATATAATAATATATACACTCCCCGCAACAAGTTAAGGAACGCTTACAGAAATTGCTGTTAATGTGTTTTAATACAGACAGAGGAAAACAGTTTACTCGAATGTTTCGCCAGTCATTCAGCCACCTGTGCTACAATTTCAATGAAAGCCATTCACACGTCGTTGAACAATCAGTAAATAAAAAGAGACACCCCCATTTGAAAAGTCACAGCAGTCAATAGTGGGTGTGGCCGCCATTCTGAGCCACACATGCTCTGCACCGACGCCGCATGGAATGAACCAGGGTTGTAAGGGTCTGTTGCGGGATGGCCTGCCATTCCTGCTGCAGGAACTGGGTCAGCTGGGCCACATCAGCGGGCGGAGGGTGGTTGTCAGCAACTCGTCTACCCAGGACGTCCCACAGTGCTCTATCGGTGCCAGGTCTGGAGAGCGCGATGGCCATTCTATGCGTTGGATCCCCTGCTGCTGGAAGAAGTCTCGTACCACGTGGGCTCGATGCGGAGGGGCGTTGTCGTCCTGGAGAGTCACACCAGGACCCATGGCCTGGAGAGCTGGCTGCACAATGGGGCGAACGATCTCATCCCGATAACGCTGACCAGTCAAAGATCCCTGGATGACGTACAGGGGGGTTCTGCCATGGAGATGAAAACCACCCCACACCATTACCGAACCACCTCCATAACGGTCGACCTCACGAATGGTGGCGGCAGTGAATCGTTCTCCTTATCTGCGCCAGACTCGTCTCCTGCCATCATTGAATGAGACAGTGAAACGTGACTCATCGGTAAAGAGGATCCTCAACCACTGCTGCCTGTTCCAATGCTGATGGAGGCGGCACCACGCCAGGCGGGCCTGTCGGTGACCCTGAGTCAGTGGAATGCGGATGGCTGGCCGACGAGACTGGAGGTCAAATTCATGAAGGCGGTTGCGGACAGTGGAAACGCTGACATTGACATTTGCTGCTTGCATGAGGCGACGTCTCAGCATGGGTGTTGTGACTGTTCTGTCCCGTAAAGTTGACAGGTAGAGAAATCGGTCATCCCGTCGACTGGTGCAACGAGGACGTCCAGTGCGCGCCCGTTCTTCCGTCCTGCCTGTTGTCGCATAACGTTCATTGAGTCTGTGAATGACTGAGGCCGACACCTGAAGACGTCTGCCCACCTCTCGTAAAGACACACCCTCTGCTAGCCACGCCAGAGCGCGCCCGCAGTGCACTGCACTCAGTCGTCTTCTTGGAGGCATGTCTGGTTGTGTCGTTTTTAATGCCCTTTCTGATACCCATTTTGGTGCAGTTTGTGCGGATCAGTGTTCACAGTTGTCAGTGCTTGCACGTGCAACCTGCCGAATCGCTGCACATGCCCGGTCTGGTCAGCAGGGGCTTGTTCCAGGGTCAGTGCAATTTCCTCATTTGCACGAATGTCCCGCCGCTGGCGAGGCATTGAGTGGCAGAGTGGTGAGTACAGGAATCATACCGGTGTGTCGAGCAATGTTTCAAGTACCGTTCTGCTGCATTTTTTTCGAAAATGGGCGGCCTGGCCTTTTTTACTCATTTCATTTAAGAAGGTACTAAAAACGTAGGGCGTTCCTTAACTTGTTGCGGGGAGTATATATATATATATATATATATATATATATATAGTTAAAAGTTAAAAGAGGAATCTTAAAACTATCTACAAATTTGTTTCAAGCGTATTGCGCTGTCATCAGGATATATTATATATATATATATATATAATATATATATATATTTATATAATTATATATAATATATAAAATCAATAAAATCACTATTTTAAACTGGTATATATATATATATATATATATATATATATATATATATATGTGTGTGTGTGTGTGTGTGTGTGTGTGTGTGTGTGTGTGTGTTTAGAGAGAGAGAGAGAGAGAGAGAGAGAGAGAGAGAGAGAGACAGAGACAGAGAGAGAGAGAGAGAGGTCTAAAAGGCTTTGTAGTCTACTGATGAAACCTGTGACGTATGGGTTGACTACATCATGCAAGTTCAAGAGTACATGTACATCAATTACTATTTGTGTGTATAACAAAAAAGACGATGTGTTCTGCCTTTACCGTGACTTCAGAAATTACCACGCACACACATAAACATGCACTGACACACACACATAAACATACCTCTCTCTCTCTCTCTCTTCTCTCTCTCTCTCTCTCTCTCTCTCCTCTCTCTCTCACACACACACACACACACACACACACACACACACACACAGAATGGAAACTGTTTACTTCAATGAGCGGCCCTTGTAAAACAACCAACACTTGGACATCACTGAATTTTGGATGCCCGAACTTAATTGTCATTACAGAAACCTATTCGATGAAATACTGCTATTAACTGAACGATATAGAGTCTATGCTCAGACTTAACAGTTTTGAAGCAAGAATCCTTGAAATGACGGGAGCAAATTGTAGCCCTGTCGGGGTTGAACGATTTATCTTGTCTGTTGATACTGTTGATCAGCTGCATTCTCCACTCATTGTTCGTACCTTTCGCCGGTAATTTGTGAAATGTAAGCCCTTTGTGTTTAGATTTCTGGGCGGGACAGCCAACAATGGCACAGTTTGCACCCCCCATATTAGATGCGATGTGTTTTGGGTACAAGACATTGGAGTGTTCATGCGAAAAACGAGATTTACACCGTCCGACACGCGTGTTCCACACATTGTTTACTCGCTAGAAGCTGCCACCGGAAGTTCTTTACGCCCAAGTTCGGCCGTCTGCTCGCGAGCAGTACTTCGCGCGGCCCATCTGGCTCTTGTTAGTCCCTTTGCTGTACGGTCCCTGATTGAACGACGCGCTCAGCCGGCCGCGGCCTTGCTTGGCAAGGTTGCGCATGCGCACATCGCCTCTGTGAGAGAAAAAGTGGATTCCCTAAGGACGCTGGTGGGTAACGCGGGCTGCTAAAGTTCTCTAATAGTTATCGACTGACTTACCCTCTGTATGGTCAAGCCAGGGGACGGGGCGGGGGATGGGGGGGGGGGGGGGTAGACAAAAAAAAAAAGAAGGGCAAGACTCTTACATGACCTTGCCCATCCGGTTGTTAAACGCCTTGGCGTACAAATGACAAAAACGCTGCAGTGGTGGAGTGGGGGAGCAGAGCGAGGTGATGGGTGAGGAAGGGAGGGAGATGTAGCCTCGTGTTTCCCAGGCACGTCTGCCCACGCGTTGTGAGACGGTAATAATTCATTCAGAACCAATGACGCAACTAGAGAAGTATGCAGATGGTGAATGACGTTGTATGCATGTGATGCAATGAACTTGATCCAGCTTGGTAGGTATTCAAAACACTGACAGAGAAGTGTTTATTTTATAACTAACACGTTTTAATTGTACAACTGTTCAAGGGAAAATAGCGATACTATGAGAATAATTATATTATTGACCATGACCATTAGTGGCCGCTTCAGAGCGTACGAATCAAAGTTGTGTATGCATAGCAACAGTTTTTACTGTTTGTCGGTACTTGGACTTTTTCTTTTCAATCTACACTAAATTGTTTATTCTTTTAAATCAGTCGCGGCACCTATTATTGAAACATACAGATTTTATTTTTTAGTCCATGCTTAACTTTGTGTATAAAAGACATCATAACAAAATATGTATTTTATTGAAAATTCGGCCATGGTACGACCTGTAACCGCTTCAGCAGAAGATCTAGATCTAGAACCTACCTATTTGAGCCTTATAATACGGATAGGGCGGAAAGTAAGCCTCGTCTGTGTGGATATAGTGGTAGCCTGAGTGAAACATCACCAAAGCATCGTCTTGGGTGTCCGTTGTTGTTGTCGTCATTCAGTTCACGTCAGTTCAGTTCCATGGGATCGGGACTATATTGTTATCATGTAAGTCATTTGTTTTGAGGGCTCTATTATCATTTTGTTTGAATATTCAAAGTTCACTGAAGGCTTTCTCTAGAGGCGTAGTTTACTCCATTTAAACTATGCCTACTGTTGTGAGTTGTCATATATCGTTGTCATCCAGTCCTGAATAGAACTCAATAATCGTGTCACACAAAATCTGCTAGACGTAAAACTATACTGATAATTGGATAAAAGATTATTTTCATTAAAATGTTTATTTCATGAATCCATGGTTCTACTGCTACAAAAGGAAATCTTGAATGAGGAAGGGAGCAGTAAACAGTAAATAACAATCAAGTAGGGTAACTCTCGCTCCCATGATGAAATAAATACACGCTCATATCTCCAAACGAATGCTGCTTACGACACCGAATCGCCTGGCAGAAATGACAACACAGAGCACACAGAACAGACAGCAGAAATGACAACACAGAGCACACAGAACAGACAGTAGAAATGACAACACAGAGCACACAGAACAGACAGCAGAAATGACAGCACAGAGCACACAGAACAGACAGCAGAAATGACAGCACAGAGCACACAGAACAGACAGCAGAAATGACAGCACAGAGCACACAGAACAGACAGCAGAAATGACAGCACAGAGCACACAGAACAGACAGCAGAAATGACAGCACAGAGCACACAGAACAGACAGCAGAAATGACAGCACAGAGCACACAGAACAGACAGCAGAAATGACAGCACAGAGCACACAGAACAGACAGCAGAAATGACAGCACAGAGCACACAGAACAGACAGCAGAAATGACAGCACAGAGCACACAGAACAGACAGCAGAAATGACAGCACAGAGCACACAGAACAGACAGCAGAAATGACAGCACAGAGCACACAGAACAGACAGCAGAAATGACAGCACAGAGCACACAGAACAGACGGCAGAAATGACAGCACAGAGCACACAGAACAGACAGCAGAAATGACAGCACAGAGCACACAGAACAGACAGCAGAATGACAGCACAGAGCACACAGAACAGACAGCAGAAATGACAGCACAGAGCACACAGAACAGACAGCAGAAATGACAGCACAGAGCACACAGAACAGACAGCAGAAATGACAGCACAGATCACACAGAACAGACAGCAGAAATGACAGCACAGAGCACACAGAACAGACAGCAGAAATGACAGCACAGAGCACACAGAACAGACAGCCGAAATGACAGCACAGAGCACACAGAACAGACAGCAGAAATGACAGCACAGAGCACACAGAACAGACAAGGACACATCCTCATCCTCGTATGTTCTGTGTGCTCTGTGTTGTCATTTCTGCTGTCTGTTCTGTGAGCTTTGTGATGTCATTTCTGCTGTCTGTTCTGTGAGCTTTGTGATGTCATTTCTGCTGTCTGTTCTGTGAGCTTTGTGATGTCATTTCTGCTGTCTGTTCTGTGAGCTTTGTGTTGTCATTTCTGCTGTCTGTTCTGTGAGCTTTGTGATGTCATTTCTGCTGTCTGTTCTGTGAGCTTTGTGATGTCATTTCTGCTGTCTGTTCTGTGAGCTTTGTGATGTCATTTCTGCTGTCTGTTCTGTGAGCTTTGTGATGTCATTTCTGCTGTCTGTTCTGTGAGCTTTGTGTTGTCATTTCTGCTGTCTGTTCTGTGAGCTTTGTGATGTCATTTCTGCTGTCTGTTCTGTGAGCTTTGTGATGTCATTTCTGCTGTCTGTTCTGTGAGCTTTGTGATGTCATTTCTGCTGTCTGTTCTGTGAGCTTTGTGATGTCATTTCTGCTGTCTGTTCTGTGAGCTTTGTGATGTCATTTCTGCTGTCTGTTCTGTGAGCTTTGTGATGTCATTTCTGCTGTCTGTTCTGTGAGCTTTGTGGTGTCATTTCTGCTGTCTGTTCTGTGAGCTTTGTGATGTCATTTCTGCTGTCTGTTCTGTGAGCTTTGTGATGTCATTTCTGCTGTCTGTTCTGTGAGCTTTGTGATGTCATTTCTGCTGTCTGTTCTGTGAGCTTTGTGATGTCATTTCTGCTGTCTGTTCTGTGAGCTTTGTGATGTCATTTCTGCTAGGCAATCCGGTGTCGTAAGCAAATCCGTTATTTACTTTTGCAAGTTTTACAGCTTTCTGATGTACCACTAAAGTCTGTTTTTTATCTTGAGTATAAGCCTCGCAGCTACTGAATTTTGCGCCTGTCGGTGCTTGTCTTCACACAATTTAGGATATCCAGCATGAGAAGCATCACCTCCGACACAGAAGGACACAAAGGCAGACATTGCACAGACAGAAAGGGAGACACACAGAGAAGTGTCCTCACTTGGTAAAGTTGGCAGCCTCCATGATGGTGTCTGGCAGTTTACGGTGCAGAGTCTCCGGCAGACAGAGGGCCAGAAGGCCGGCAGCCAGACCCAGAGAGCCAAAGATGGCCAGGGGCAAGGCTTTGCCCAGTTTGCCTTCGATGTGCAGCGACTATCTCCCGCACGTGCAACATAAAGTATCGATTAATAGATCGTGTTTCTAACGCACAATTCCATCCAGTTTTGATCACACACACACACACACACACACACACACACACACACACACACACACACACACACACACACACACACACACACACACATCTTTCATCAAATAATTACAGGAACATGTTCACCTTTTTAAAGGAAAAAGAAAAGCAAGCAAACCAGCAAATAGGATAGGCAAAAAGTCGAACACCAAAACCAAACCCATCAAACAATGTATTGAAATACAGTTGTGTACGAAATGAAACATCGATTATTCTTATAGTACTTGTAAAGATATCAGACGTAAGTACACTTGTAGTAGTAGTAGTAAAGGTGGTGGTGGTGGTACTAGTAGTAGTTGTAGTAGTAGTAATAGTAGTAGTGGGTAGTAGTAGTAGTGGTAGTAATAGTAGTAGTGTTAGTGGGTAGTAGTTGCAATAGTGGGTAGTAGTAGTAGTAGCAGTAGTACACTACACATGAAATGCTCTAGATGGTTTATAATAGCAATGACAACAGCAAGAACTACAACAACAAGAACTAGAATAACAACAACAATAATAATGATAATAACAATAATAGTTATAATGCAAACAACACGCACACACACACACACACACACACACACACACACACACACACACACACACACACACACACACACACACACACACACACACACACACGATTTTACATAAAGAAAAATGTCAGCGACGCACACATGCATGAAAAAAAATGTATTCAACAAACAAACAAGCATAGAAGTACACCCGAGTGCACATTTTTCTACACTAGTGCATACATAGATGCATGCACAGTAATCAAAGTTATCATGCATGTGCAGTTGTTTGAACGGACATACCACAGCCAGCCTACTGACGAAAAAACAAGATGAGTTTGAAAGCCTAACGAAACAGGGAATCAGATTGCCGGGGGTTGTCAAGTTGTCTGTTTCATGTCGTTAAGGCTTGCAAAGAAAAAAGATCTTTGTCCGTGAGTCTTTAATTCTAGGATGAGGCACCAGAAGAAGTCGAGTATCAGATGAACAGCGGAGCTGGCGTGACAGAATAGAGATTGGGAGGAGATCTGAACGATGCTCTTGTTCAGTGCCGCCGACAGCAGAAAAAGTGAAGAGTAGATAGCTTGTGTAGCTTGCGTAGCTTGTAACAGATAATCAGTGGAGAGAGTGAAGAAGAGGAGAAGTGTGTCTGTACGTAGATGAGTCAGGCAGCGTTATACTGGAGTGGTTGAAGTCTGTCTCACGGGTGTTTGGGAAGGCCGGCCACGAGAGAATTAGAGTCGGGCAGGGTTATACTGCCGGTCAAAAGAGAATACAGTGAGCTTATCCACCCCTGAGAGGTCAAAAGTGCACACAAGTGTTTTAGTTGCATCAGACAGACAGTGAGGGATAGAACTGATCCTAGGCAATTCTAGATAGGCAACTTTTAAATTGTGCTGTTGAAGGGCAAGAGGGTGGTTAAGAGTGACACAAACATTCCGAAGAAAGAAAAAGGAACAAGTGTATCATTGATCAGAATGGAATCAGAACGATAAGGATGTTGATGAAAATGTCTTGGGACATGCTGGCGTAAGTTCAGTCTTATCATCAGTTGCGGCTTGATGAGTGTCTTCCGGTTCATTAAGTCAGACACGCAATTCTGTGTTCGAGACATCAGTGTATACTTCAAGTCGTAAAGGTTGACTGATGCAGTTGAGTATCATCAGCCGAGCTGTCAAATAACATCACATGATGACTGATGGCATGAAACACAAGAGCCGCGCACAGCACAAAAGAACATGATCTAGAACAGCAGCAGCAGCAGCAGCAGACGTAGTAGTAGTAGTAGTAGTAGTAGTAGTAGTAGTAGTAGTAGAAGTGGTAATAGTAGTAGTAGAAGTAGTAGTAGTATAGTAGTAGTGGTGGTGGTGATGGTGGTAGTAGTTGCAGGAGCAGTAGTATAAAAGTATACTATGCAGTAAACAAAGAAGAATGAAAGTGTCAGAGCACCACACATTAGTGCATAAACAAACCCATAAGCTTTGTATAAAATGCTGAAACATTAAGAACAAGAGAATGCCCATCTGTTAAAATCACTTAGACAGTGCGTAGTGAGTATGAGTCAATTTCAGATTGAAAAAAAAGTGAATGGGAAAAAATAGGACTGAGGCCCCGCTGATCAAAAAAGGACGAAAAAATAAAAATAAAATAAAGAAAAAAAGAAAGAAAAGGAAGCAAAAGAAAAAAACTGGGAGAAATTGGAGGTTGGTAGTAGAAGTAGTAGCAAAAATAAAAAAAAAAAAAAGAAAATCATCGCCTTAGGTGCTCCATTGATCCGATAACTGATGCCACACAAAAAAAGTAGTATTGGTGGCAATGGCAGTAGTAGTAGCTTTAGAAGCAGTAGAATCAGCAGCAGCAGAGGGAATACGAGCAGAAACAGCAGAGGTCGCAGCAGAAGCAGCAATAACAGCAGTTGCTGTAGTATCAGCATCAATTATTTTTTCATTGTTCTTCTACTGGTAGTACGAGAGGAAATAGCTTTAAAAGTAGAGACACAGAGACTAAGACACAGAGATGTGTGCGGACAGACAGGGACTGGCCGGCTCAGAGACGATAGGGTCGGGGCAACGACCATTCTGACCACCATGTAAGAACTGTCCATGATACAGACAGACAAACAGACAGGTGGACAGACAGACGGAGCACTGACCAGGTCAGCGATGTAGGGGGACAGGGCTGTGGTCACTCTGGCCACGGTGGAAGAACAGCCATGCCGATGTTCCGCATGACAGTAGGAAAGAGCTCCCCAGACATCAGGTACACGGTGCTGAAGGCGGCGCTGATCCCCAGTTTGCCCACCATGACCAGCAGGATGGTCAGCCAGTGCAGGTCTGTCATCATCATCATCATCATCATCATCATCATCAGCAGCAGCAGCAGCAGCAGCAGCACCAGCACCAGCATCATCATCATCATCATCATCACACATCATCATCATCATCATCATCATCATCATCATCATCATCATCATCACTCATCATCGATCATCATCATCATCATCATCATCATCATCATCATCACAAACATCATCATCATCATCATCATCATCATCATCATCATCATCATCATCACCATCATCATCACATCATCATCATCATCATCATCATCATCACAAACATCATCATCATCATCATCATCATCATCATCATCATCATCATCATCATCACTATCATCATCACAATCATCATCATCATCATCATCATCATCATCATCATCATCATCATCATCATCACAAACATCATCATCATCATCATCATCATCATCATCACAAACATCATCATCATCATCATCATCATCATCATCATCATCATCATCATCATCATCATCAGCTTCAGCTTCAGACATCACATTCATGGTGCAGAAGACAGCTCTGATCCATAGTTTGCCCACCATCACCAGCAGAATCGTCGGTCTGTGCAGGTCTGTCCCTATCACCACCACCACCACCATCATCATCATCATTCTTACCATCATCATCATCATCATCATCATCATCATCATCATCATCATCATCATCATCATCATCTTCAATTTCAGACATCACATTCATGGTATGGAGAGCAGCACTGCTCCCGTTTGCCAGCCATTACCAGCAGTATAGTCAGGCAGAGCAGGTCTGTTATCGTTATCGTCATCATCATCATCATCATCATCATCATCATCATCATCATCATCATGAAAACGGGGCAGATGGCTGCGCTGATCTCGCGTTTAGCAAACTACCACTCAGTTCAGCTCTGTTCTTTCTCTGTAATCACACCACGTCCTTCTCTTCGTCCATTCTCACTATCCACTGTATCTGCTGACATGCTCTCAAAACCCCATATCCATGTTCGTGTACGTGCATGTCTGAATACAAGATGGTTGCCATGATCTCACTATCCACTGTATCTGCTGACATGCTCTCAAAACCCCATATCCATGTTCGTGTACGTCCATGTCTGAATACAAGATGGTTGCCATGATCTCCTGCTGCAATTTTGTTCAAAGCACGCAGTGTCGTTTTAGTCCTGTCCTGTTGATGCTCACAACATGGCACACGTTGTCACTCATACCTTCTATTGCAGTTCTGTGCACAGCGCACGCTGCAGGCCTGCACATAGCACACACTATCATTGGTGTCATTCCCTATTGACGAGGCTTTTGAATATACCGGTCGACTAAAAGTTGTCAGAAATCAGAGGCGGAATTGTAAAAGACTAAAGTTACAGGGACAGTGACTGGGGGCACAGATCCATAAAGATTAAAAGTGTACACGTGTCTCACCACCTCCCCTCTTCGCCCCTTCCCCATGCCCATCACCCCCGCTTCTAAACTCTCCATGCCCATCACCCCCGCTTCTAAACTCTCCATGCCCATCACCCCCGCTTCTAAACTCTCCATGCCCATCACCCCCGCTTCTAAACTCTCCATGCCCATCACCCCCGCTTCTAAACTCTCCATGCCCATCACCCCCGCTTCTAAACTCTCCATGCCCATCACCCCGCTTCTAAACTCTCCATGACCTTACCGAGCTGCCAAACATGACGGCGAAGACAGTAGCAATGCACGAAGTGCCGGACAGCAACATAAAGCCGCAGTGTGAGCGCTTACGACCCAGTCGGTCAACCAGAGCCCAGGCGGCAAGGAACCCCAACAGGTCCACCAGGCTAGAGAACAGGAAGTTGAGGCGCACACTGCCTCCTAGGTTGGTCACGTTCAGACTGAGACCGTAGAACGTCGTGCTGATTGCGATCCTAGGGATTAGAATGTCCTCTCGGTAATAAACACACCGTCCTACGATTAGATTGTTCTAATGTAATCAAATTACTAGATCGTTACTCAGATTACAGAACATAGACAGATGTCATGATGTCTGTATGATGTAGTCAGGTTAACCGGTCGCCCTAGAGATAGTCTGCAACCTGTATTCAGATTAACCATTCCTTGTGATGGACAGCGTTGTTTAATGAGATTAACAAGACGCTGTGGAGACGTACTGCCTTGTATAGTGTGACTGAGAAATCGCCCTAAAGATAGTCTGCCTTATGTAGTCACATTAACAGATCGCCCTAATGATAGACTGCATCGTGTAGTAAGATTAACCAGTCACCCTAATGAAAGTCTGCATCGTGTAGTAAGATTAACCGGCTGCGGTAATGACAGACCGCATCGTGTAGCCAGATTAACCAGTCGCCCTGATGAAAGTCTGCATCTTGTAGTAAGATTAACCGGCTGCCCTAATGATAGTCTGTATCATGTAGTCACATTAACCGGTCGCCCTTAAAATAGTCTGCAGCCTGTAGTCAGATTAACCAGTCGCCCTAATGATAGACTGCATCGTGTAGTCAGTTTAACCGGTCGGTCTGAGGATAGTCTGCATCCTGTAGTAAAATGAACCGGTCACCCTAATGATAATCTGCATCGTGTAGTCACATTAACCGGTCGCCCTAAAGATAATCTGCATCATGTAGTCACATGAACAGGTCGCCCTAAAGATAATCTCCATCGTGTAGTCACATCAACAGGTCGCCCTAAGATAATCTGTATCGTGTAGTCACATTAACCGGTCGCCCTAAAGATAATCTGCATCATGTAGTCACATCAACAGGTCGCCCTAAAGATAATCTGCATCGTGTAGTTACATCAACA
>CM031610.1:46241298-46246298 GCA_018398815.1 Conus ventricosus | reverse complement strand
GTAGGCTGCAGAGACTCTTGGTCTGTTTCTTCCGGCATGCTGGTGGACTGTGGTGACTGTGGGTCTGGTGCCTGAGGCATGCTGGTGGACTGTGGTGACTGTGGGTCTGGTGCCTGAGGCATGCTGGTGGACTGTGGTGACTGTGGGTCTGGTGCCTGAGGCATGCTGGTGGACTGTGGTGACTGTGGGTCTGGTTCCTGCAGAAGCAGTAGCAGCAATAGTATTAGTAGCAGCAAGCACAGTCCTGAGTGATATAAACCTAGTAGTTGTAATATTGAACGTATTCGACACGGTAGTTGTGGTAGTGGTAATATTCATGGAAGTAGTGACAGCAGCATTCATGAGTAGTAGTAGTAGTAGTAGTAGTAGTAGTAGTTGTAGTAGTAGTAGTCCTTGTAGCAGCAGCAGCTGCAGCAGCAGCAGTAGTGAGAGCAGGGGGAGGAGGAAAAGGGAGGAGGAGGAGGAGGAGCAGCAGCAGCAGCAGCAGCAGTGGTAATAGCAGCAGCAGCAGCAGTGGTAATAGCAGCAGCAGCAGCAGTGGTAATAGCAGTAGCAGCAGCAGCAGTGGTAATAGCAGCAGCAGCAGCAGTGGTAATAGCAGCAGCAGCAGCAGCAGCAGTGGTAATAGCAGCAGCAGCAGCAGCAGCAGCAGTGGTAATAGCAGCAATAGCAGCAGCAGCAGCAGTGGTAATAGCAGCAGCAGCAGTGGTAATAGCAGCAGCAGCAGCAGTGGTAATAGCAGCGCAGCAGCAGCAGCAGCAGCAGTGGTAATAGCAGCAGCAGCAGCAGCAGTGGTAATAGCAGCAGCAGCAGTGGTAATAGCAGCAGCAGCAGCAGTGGTAATGGCAGCAGCAGCAGCAGCAGCAGTCATGGTAATAGCAGTAGCAGCAGCAGCAGTAGCAGCAGTAGTGGTAGCAGCAGTAGTGGGGACAAAAGTTTCAATATTGATAACAGAAGTAGTAGCTGTAACATCATTAGAGAAAGTTGCTGTAGCACTGAGTAGTAACAGACGTAGTGGTAGCAGTAATAGTTGTAGTAGCAACATTAGCAACAGTAAGTAGTAATAGCACTACTGGCAGTGGCAGCAGCAACAGCAGTATGGAGTAGAAGTAGCTATGGAAGTAAAAAGCAACAGCAACAGAATAAATAGTAGTAATAGTAGCATCAGTTACAGCCGCAGCGGCCCTTGTAGTTGTGATGGCAACTACACTTAATAGCAGATACAAAGCAACAACAGTAGTACCAGTAGTGTAGCAGTCGCAGCAGTAGTAATGCTCATCAGCAATGACAGTTGTTGTAGTAGCAGCAGCATGAGCAGCAATGGTACTGACTTGAAGCAAGAATGTTGATGATGATGATGATGATGATGATGATGATGATGATGATGATGATGATGATGATGATGATGATGATTACGACGAGACTATGACGACGATTTCGACGACGACGACAATGAAGTATGATGATATGATGATGATGATGATGATGATGATGTGATGATTGATGATGATGATGATGATAATATTGATGATGATGATGTTGATGATGAGATGATATACAACACTACTAATAATGATATTAATCATTATGAAATAATAGCAATGATAATGATTGTAATGATGTGATGATGATGATGATAATAAAATAATAAATAATAATAATAATAATAATAATAAATAATAATAAATAATAATGAGAAGAAAGAAGCAAGAGAAGAAGAAGAAGAAGAAGAAGAAGACGACGACGACGACGAGAGGACGACGAGAGAGAAGAAGAAGAAGAAGAAGAAGCAGAAGAAGAAGAAAGAAGAAGAAAAGAGAAAGAAGAAGAAGAAGAAGGAGGGAAGAGAGAAGAAGAAGAAGAAGAGAAGGAAAAGAAGAAGAAGAAGAAGAGGAGAAAGAAGAAGAAGTAAAGAAGAAGAAGATGATGAAGATGACGATGATGATGAAGAAGAAGAAGAAGAGAAGAAAAAAGAAAGAAAGAAGAGAAGAAGAAGAAGAAGAAGAAGAAGAAGAATGACTCAACAATGCAGCTGTTTCACACAAAGAGCGATCAATGACATCTGAAAATCAGTAAGACAAAACAAAACTGATCTTAAAAAAATGACAGTCATTCAAGTCGACTACTGGAGTGTCATCTTACCTGGTGTTGCTCGAGCACTATGCGACAGACACAGAGAGAGCGATGAATCCCGAGGGCGACCAGTCTGTGAAGAACAATGACATGTATACACCACACAGCCTGCACAAGGGGGATGGGTGGGGGACAACTGCCGAGTCACAGCCACTCTCTACCTTTTGGAAAATTACACTACACACACGTATGC
Organism: Conus ventricosus; assembly: GCA_018398815.1. Taxonomy (NCBI): domain Eukaryota; kingdom Metazoa; phylum Mollusca; class Gastropoda; order Neogastropoda; family Conidae; genus Conus; species Conus ventricosus. Next base: position 46,243,972 of record CM031610.1, on the reverse strand, counting down.
ATATATGAATAAATACACCTTTGAAGGGATACAGATGGTGACATCCCAGACATAACTAGACCCGTACAGCGACGGATCTTTTTTTAGGCGGAGGGGAGTCAGTACAAGAGTTTTCAAGTCAAGATTCACGAATGTTATTATTTTTCAAATGTTATTGTCGCCGTACTTTACAAAGGATGAATTAAGTGTTAAAACTGCTTATGGCATAACAAAACATCACAATCGATACATTGAAACTACTACATACGTAAAACATAAATGATGCATTTCAGCTACTCTACTACACCTTTAAAAACACACAAAATGATGCAGTAAGTCTGATTCACAATATGCATTAAACGTCGTATATTGAAAAATTATAGCTACAGTGCGGCACAAACAGTGCGTTTAAAACTGCCACACGCCAGTAGCATTAAAACTGATAAAAATGAGAAAAAAAAAAAGTGGTAATTTTCTTCCTTTTCTTCTCTGTCCTACAACAAAATTCTCTTTATTCGCATAAACGGTAGGTTTGGACGAGAGAAAGAGAACGGTAGATTCCAATTACTTTCTTTTATTATTTTCGTTTTTTTTTTTTTTTTTCAGGGGTACCCTACAATCTTAAGGGTATCTCACCATTTTTACAAATCTACTTTGACCAAATACACGGTTTTGGTATGTGGTTCGTATTGCGAAACACAGCCCGAATCAGCCGCCTGTGCTCTCATTTTGCAGTGAGGCAGCATTTCCTGCGGATTGGGAAAGCGAGGAAAGAGGCGGGAAACAGGAACGAGAGCTCGATTTCGATAATAGGGGGGTTTCCGATTGATGACGTTAGACAGCCAAGTCGCTCTTCGTGTTCGGCTGAAGTGAGATATGTGTGCTGTCTGGTTGCGGAATTTCATCAGGAAATCAGCAACGAGTACGCGTTCTGCTTTTCCAGGTGCTTCCAGCCAGTTTAGGCGATTGTGGATAAATTTTGTCACCACAACGAGGAAAGATTTTGTTCTTCGGGACAGTTATCATGGCATTTGTCACTTCGAAGAGCACAGTTTCCAAGACCAACACACCTGGAAAGTAAAGGTGGAAGCTGGAAATTCGGGTCGCGAAGACAGCTGAGAAAGAGGAATGCTGTGCCAACTATTATAACAGAAAAATGTATTAAAAGCACTCTCTGTTCATTCGCCAGCTGCAAGTGCAAGCCTCAAACGCAACAGTGACACGGATTCTGTCAGGAGCAAGAGAGCCAAACTCAGAGGCGTAAATAAGGTAAGGTTTGTGGAATGGGTGGTTGATCTTTTTGGGTTTCATTTCATTCTCAGTGTTATAGTTGGTGTGAAGATTGTTGTTGGTTTTTGTTGAGTGTTGGCATCAAACTGAGAAACATACATTGTTACTGTCATAGTGGCAGTCAGGCGTCACACTGCCTGCTGCCACTGAAACTGTTGCATGTTTGTGATTGATTTTTCCCTGCTGTTACTGTTTCCAATTAAAACTGAAGTTACGATTCTTATTATCAAGAAAGTGTCATGTCACAAATAAACAACTTGTTGGACTCCAGTGAATAATAGTTTGTTTTTTTATTTTTCATGACATTGTGAACATCAGGCACCCTGCAAGTTCAAGTTTCCGCCGAACAACCATATGCTTTAGTAAGTGAATTATTTATCAGTATTTGGATACAGGATGGTGATTTAGTGTGCATTTTAAGATATATGCAGGTGTGGTATGTCTGTAGGCTACACACTGCCCTGGTAAGAGAATAATGAGCTTAGATTGCTGCTTAGATCTGATCAGTTTTTACAATAACAGCCGAATCTTTGACTGCAATATATTGTAAAAGACCCTCAGATTCTAATTGTCATTGTGGAACTTCAGAATTTTAGTGGAGAGAGTGAGATTGAAAATGAGGAATGTAAAAAAAAGTGTGTGTGTGTGTGTGGGGAGGGGGGGGGGAGGGGGGAGGGGGGGGGACTGAAAGTGAACAGCTATTGAAAAGATTTTACAGCAGGGAAGAGAATTACTGTGATGATGCGTAGCTGACAAACTCCTGTTCAAAGGAAAAGGCATTATCTGATAGATCTAAACAACTGAAAGAAAATGTGGTTTATCACATAATCATTTTAAAGTTATTTACATACTACGGTAATGTGTGTGTGTGTGTGTGGGTGTGTGTGTGTGTGTGTGGTGTGTGTGTGTGTGTGTTGTGTGTGTAAACAGATGTATGTGTGTGCATGTTTTTATCATGTACTATCTGTGTCGTGGTATGTGTGTACCTGTACATATATGGTCAACCTGTAAAATGTCGAAAGAAACACAAGTGTTGATGGCGAGGGAGGTGGTATGTACAAGGAGCTGTAGGTTCAAACTGGTACGGCTGAACTCCATAACTTCAGTGAAAATTTCACGTTCGATGTCCTCTTCGTTGGAACTTGACTCGTAGCTGGGAGCATCTGCCATTATCGCCGGAAAAATAGTTGAGTTTTACGTCCTCAGCGAAAGCTTTTTAGGGACATGTCTTTCATTCACGGCAGTCTTGGCATTGATTACGTCACTTGCGGAATCCCCGACTCTCGTCTGTTCCGTACTGTGCTGGGCAATCTCCGTGGCGAGTCACGATTTGGCTATTGCACGGCCCGAACACGGATAGAAGTGAGTTCTAGAAGAAAGTAACACGTACATCGAAACACGCTCG
>CM031610.1:46231298-46236298 GCA_018398815.1 Conus ventricosus | reverse complement strand
CCCCCTCTCTTTCTGTCTCTCTCTCTCTCTTTCTGTCTCTCTCTCTCTCTTTCTGTCTCTCCGGTCTCTCTCTCTCTTTCTGTCTGTCTCTCTCTTTCTGTCTCTCTCTCTCTTTTCTGTTTCTCTCTCTCTCTCTCTCTCTCTCTCTCTCTCTCTCTCTCTCTCTCTCTCTCTCTCTCTCTCCCCCTCTCTCTTCGTTCGCTCGCTCGCTTGTTCCGCTTTGCTCCTCTCCATGATAAACTTTGATAACAGTATTGCAATAAGATTTTTGCTTTTGTTATCTCTCTCTTATATTTGTCAGTAGGAATCTAATGCTGGCAAACAAAAATCCCGGATGGTGATGGATGATGCTGATGGATAAATGTTGACAGGAGATGTGGAAGAATGACCTTGATGGATAGTATCAGAAATGATGTCAAAGTGTTGAGTGTTGGTTATGTTTGCAACATGTGATAATAGGTGAAGCAGATTATTGCTGTGCATGAATGATATCCATGGATAATGTTATTAAACTATGTTTGTGATTAGATGTTTTCTTTCTTCCTTGAAACATTTATCAAACCCGATTTACTGTTATTGAAATACTCATGGTGCATAACCCCACTTACCCCTCCCCTCCCCCTTGCTCCCCCCCGCCCCCCCCCCCCCCCCCCCCCCCCCCCCCCCCTCCCCTCATCCTCCCCCCCCCCCAACTATTGATCAACCCGACCTGCTGTTATTGAAATACTCATGGTGCATAACCCCACTTACCCTCCCCCTTCTTCCCTGCTCCCCCCCCCACACCCCCTCCCCAAACATTTACCAAATCTGACTTACTGTTATTAAAATACACATGGATGAAATAGACGGGGGACACGAATTGCCTATGCTGATAGAAGTTGATGGTTGAATGTACATGGATGAAATAGACAGGGGACACGCATTGCCAATGCTGATAGAAGTTGATGGTTGAATGTACATGGATGAAATAGACGGGGGACACGAATTGCCTATGCTGATAGACGGGGGACACGAATTGCCTATGCTGATAGACGGGGGACACGAATTTCCTATGCTGATAGAAGTTGATGGTTGAATGTGCTCGTTTGCTTTTCTGTGAAAGGTTGTTGTTTGTAATCTGTGCTTCTTTAAACTTCTGTTTTGTATTGTTTTGATTTTGAAATGAAGTATGGAGTTTTGATGGGCCAAGTTCATAAGTTATGCAGAGTGGTATTAAGTTATGTGGATAATGGGCGTTGTTTAGATGTCATTGATTCTTGGGAATGAAGATGTTGTCATTGATGTTGTTGTTGTTTTAATAACCCTTGAAAGGTTTTAACAAAGTTATTCATTGTATACATGACCTTATTTACATAGAGATTTACCCTCTGACCCTGTTTTCTTCCTTTTTAAAAGGATTTTTTTTCCTTTCGTCCCTTGTCGCGTGCCTCCATCCCCTCCCTCCCCCCCCCCCCCCCCCCCCCCCCCCCGAGACATTTGTCCAACCCGTCTTACTGTTAATATATAATGCACACGGTGCATAACCCCACCTACCCCCCCCCCCCCCCCGCACACACTGTCTTCCCGTCTCCTCTCCATCACGCTTTGCACGTGACAAAAAAATGAGTCGCCCAAAGAAGACGGTCAGTGGAATTGTGTTCACAAGGACATTAGCGCACACATACGCGCGCGTGAGAATGATTCCACACCCATCCGCTCACCCCTTTCCTTTCCTTTCTTGTTATTGAGGGTGCGTGCGTGCGTGCGTGCGTGCGTGTGTGTGTGTGTGTGTGTGTGTGTGTGTGTGTGTGTGTGTGTGTGTGTGTGTGTGTGTGTGTGTGTGTGTGTGTGTGTGCACGCGCGCGCGTATGTGTGTATGTGTGTGAGCGCTCGCTTATTTCACTTAGTTGTCATGCTTACAGAAGGGAAAGCATGTTTCATTTTTTTCTTCGAAAGTCAGGCTTGGCTTAGTTTGATTATGCTTTATCGATATGTTCCATTGCCTTTACGTCTATTGCGTCCTTTTTCTTGTTCTTCTTCTTCATCTTCTTTCTTCTTGTTCTTCATCTTCTTTTTCTTCTTCTTCTTCTTCTTCTTCTTCTTCTTCTTCTCTGCGCCTGCCGCTCGCCTGCGTTGGTCAAGCAAATTTTGACTCATTTTTTACTTAAATTGTACGTGTTTGTAGTCTGGTAGATTTTTTTTTCAGTAGGCATTTGTGTATGTGCATATGTTTTTTGTCTTTTTTCTTAATTGTCATTGTGTCAAAAGTTGTATGCAGCACAGCTGAAAACAAATGGCACACTATTATGGCTGAGGAGAAAAAAATAGAAAAGTAAGGATATTTAAAGAGGAATGGACTCTATAGCGATATCATCTTTGAATTGCCAAGGTCTCGGAGGATACTCCAAAAGAAAGGATGTCTTTCAATTTTTAAGACAAAAACAATACTCTATTTATTTTCTACAAGACACCCATTTCACAAGTAAATTAGAACGTCAGATAAGAAGTGAATGGGGTTATGAATGTGTACTTGCTTCCAACAACTCTCGATCAAGAGGTGTTGCAATACTCTTTAATAATAACTTTGAATTCAAAATAAAGAAAACTATTAAAGATGCTCATGGTAATTACATAATAGCAACTATTAATACAATGGGAAAAGATTTAGTATTAGCGAATATCTATGGACCAAATAATGATGAACCATCTTTCTTTGAAAATATAAAATTAAAAATAGAAGATTTAAATGTCCCCAACATAATAATGGCAGGAGACTGGAATCTGGTTCTTGATCCTAGTAAGGATTATTACAATTATAAACATATCAATAACGCTCGCGCACAGGAAGAAGTTATAGAAATTATGTCTAGATTAGAGGTAGTTGATATATGGAGAGAGTTGAACCAAGACACGAGGCGATATACTTGGAGAAGACCAAAACCGTTTCAACAAAGCAGGCTAGATTTCTTTTTACTGTCCGACACGCTTATCACTTACATAGAAGATGCTGACATTTTGTTTGGATACAGAACAGATCACTCTTTGATATACATAAATATTGCTTTTAAAAAAGAAGAGAGGCATAAAGGATTCTGGAAATTTAATTCTTCTCTTTTAAGAGACAAACAACATGTAAATCTGGTCAATGAAACGATTGAAAGAATCAAGGGACAATATGCATTACTACCTTACAATAAACACTCTGTCAGTAAAATCCCAAATGATCAAATCCAGTTCTCAATTTCAGACCAATTATTTTTTAGAAACTCTAATTATGGAAATCAGAGCAGAAACAATAACATTCAGTATTCGCAAAATTAGAAATAGAAATGAAAAAGAAAAACAAATTGAAAAAGCAATACAAGATTTGGAAAACAAAAATGGCTTACTGGAAACAGACTGTGAGATCTTGAAAACAAAAAGGAAGAGCTGAGTGAGTTAAGGAAAACGAAAATTGACGGAATAATGATTCGATCCAGAGCCAAATGGGCATCCTACGGGGAAAAAATAAGCAAATATTTCTGTTCACTGGAGAAAAGGAATTTTGTAAGCAAAAGAATGCTTAAACTTGTCACGGACCAAGGAACAACTCTGACAGAAACGGATGATATGTTAAAAGAGACAAAGAACTATTATGAAAACTTATACACAGAAAGGAAGTAAGTGATATTGAGATTGGAAATTATGTAGATAACCTGCCAAAACTCAGTCAGCTAGAATCCGAACAGTTGGAGGGATTAATCACCTTAGAAGAAGCCACCAAAGTCCTAAAAAATATGGAAAATGATAAGAGTCCTGGAACAGATGGTATGACAGTAAATTTCTTTAAATTCTTTTGGAGACAGTTAGGAGATTTTGTTGTCCGTTCTTTAAATGAGGGGTACAGTAACGGAGGAATGTCTATAACACAAAAGAAGGAATAATTATTGGTCTTCCTAAAGGAGAGAAACCGCGAGAATTCTTGAAGAACTGGAGACCTATCTCACTTCTAAATGTAACCTACAAAATTGCTTCAGCCTGTATTGCAAACAGCATAAAAATGGTTTTACCAAAACTCATAAACGAGGACCAAACGGGATTCGTTCAAGGTAGATATATAGGTGATAGTTTAAGAACAATATACGATTTAATTTCTTATTTAGAAGTGAATCGCTTACGAGGGTTATTAATTTCTGTCGATTTTGAGAAAGCTTTCGATTCAGTTAACTGGTCATATATGAATAAAATTCTGGCTGCATTTGGATTCGGAAACGGAATACAACGATGGATATCATCTTTTTACGATAAGATAAAGTCTTGCGTGATAGTGAACGGGAAAGTGTCATCATGTTTTTCAATTGGAAGAGGTTGTCGCCAAGGGGACCCTATATCTCCATATCTATTTGTTTTGTGTGTTGAAGTACTAGCGAACAAAATAAGGCAAGACAACGATATCAAAGGCATAAAGATAGAAAACACAGAATTTAAGATAAATCAGTTTGCAGACGACACCACCTTTACATTAGAAGGAGACAAGAAATCATATGAAAAGTTATTTAGCAACCTTTATGAATTTGAGCAAATAACAGGACTGAAATTGAACTATGAAAAAACGTTTAATGTTTGGTTAGGTATAGATAAAACCTCTACAAAACATATTTACCCCACTATAAAATGGAATGGAGCCCCTCAAAATTCAAAATTCTAGGACTTTGGTTTACGAATAGGCTATCGGATATGACGGAAATTAATATGAAAGATAAATTCTCAGAAGTCCAAACTTTGTTCAAAATATGAACAAAAAGAATAATAACACCATTGGGTAGAGTAGCTGTGCTCAAATCATTAGTGCTATCAAAATTGGTGTACTTATGGATCCTTTTACCGAATCCTCCTGATTCCCAGATTGCTTTATTACAGAATATGTGTTTCAAATTTGTTTGGAACAACAAAAATGATAAAAATTAAAATAAAATACTCGGTACATAATATACAGAAGGGAGGGATAGGTATACCCGACCTGAAAATGTACATCAGCTCCT
>CM031610.1:46198798-46221298 GCA_018398815.1 Conus ventricosus | reverse complement strand
CAGCATCTGTGTACTTCAACTTTGAAGACTCCGACTATTTCATGCAGTTTCAGCTTCCAACGAAACGCACTGAGCTTGTTCCAGTAACATGGGTTGTTTAGCCTGCAAAGGGCCGCAACTTTCCAATAACTTTTGTCGACGGGAAAGATAGAATAGCTCACTTGTTTATCTGCTTTCTTTGCTTGTGCCCCTGTCATTCTGACTTCACTGCATACACATCCAATTGTCATGAAAAAAGGTACAGAAAAAGTATTGAAACACCCAGACATACATTAATGATTTAAAGATTCGAAAACAGAGATATCGAAACATACTGAGTAAAAACAATCTGTCAAAAGTGTAATCAATGCAATGGCGAATTTCATGCATTTCATGAAAATACATTCTGCATATTAACAATATTAACAAAATTAAGGTTGAAAACAATATTTAAGGATTTGACAAAAAAGATAATGTCGAAGTAAGCAGTAATGATAAAATAAGCCGAAGAGCAAATCTTTTGAGAAAAAGAGGATGTGAGCTTACGTAGGGGAGACACAACTAAGTGAAACGTCACGCTTTGCACCAAGGTTTCCGTAGCGACGCGCCACGGAACGTCCAGCTGCAACAAATCCATCAGAAAGCCTTACATAATTATGGCGCACCGGCCTTTCATCGGTCTCGGAGCGTACATGCGTGACAAATAAGAGAGAGAGAGAGAGAGAGAGAGAGAGAGAGAGAGAGTCCAGTATTGTCACGTATACCAAAGCTACATTTCATATTCTAGCATGTTACGTGAGCTCGATCACTGAAAATCCCCGCATGTCAAGAAAGACATCAATTTCCAGTTGAGCCTTTTCCTCCAGGATACATCCCATCTGCATAGCCAACATAATTATAATATTTGCCTTTCCTATTATGTCATTAGAGCACCTTTACTGGTTAAAATCAAGCCTTCTCAGAAACTTTGTGCTTGTTCAATGCTCTGATACAGTGGCTTCCCGTCTTATTGTAATTTTGCTTTGGTATACAAAAAATGCCAGTGAAGACTTCTCGATCTAGCGTCCTCTAAATGCTGTTACGATGCAACAGGTGTTTCGTCCAGAGGAGACTACTGAGGTTCTGTGATTCAAGAGAACTGGACATTTCGTTTTTTTTATTGCGTCGTCTTCCTTGGCCCCCAGTGGTATTTTCCGGAGCTGTTGATACCATTTCATGTCTTAAACCACGTCCATTTTTTGTACTCTAACCGGATAATTGTCCACAAACCACGAAGAGATATGACAATCCTTGAGTATGTGCCTCTAATGGACACCTCAACTGTTCTGTCACACTGATCTTGAAGGAAAAATACCACTGCCTTCAACAGTGACTATGAACAGGCAATACCACTGTCCTTTAATACTGACTATGAAGGGACAACACCACTACCCTCACCACAGGCCACGAAGAATAAAGCAATATTCGAGAACACAGACTTCTAGTCTGATCACGGGACAATTGAACTCAGAGAGTGTTCCTGAATGCAAGTCATGAAGGAACAACACAGTCTCTATCACTGGTATTGATGGACAATAGACCAGTCACACAGTCCCTGAACACTGACCATGAAGGGAGAATGCCACTGTCCCTTGACACTGATCATGAAGATACAATACGGCTGGCAATGAGCAACAGACCAAAAGGGGCAGTACGAAAGTCATGAAAAAAATATGAAGCGACAACATACTGTCGTGAAGGGACAACAGCACAGCCTTTGAGCATACGTCATGAAGGGACAATAGCACAGCCTTTGAGCAGACGTCATGAAGGGACAATAGCACAGCCCTTGAGTAGAAGTCATGAAGGGACAATAGCAACAGCCCTTGACCAGACGTCATGAAGGGACAATAGCACAGCCTTGACCAGAAGTCATGAAGGGACAATGGCACAGCCCTTGGGCCAGAAGTCATGAAGGGACAATGGCACAGCCCTTGACCAGAAGTATGAAGGGACAATAGCACAGCCCTTGACCAGAAGTCATGAAGGAACAATACTGCAGGCATTGAACTCAGATTATGAAGGAACAATACTGCAGGCATTGAACTCAGATTATGAAGGAACAATACTGCAGGCATTGAACTCAGATTATGAAGGAACAATACTGCAGGCATTGAACTCAGATTAGAAGGAACAATACTGCAGCAGTGAACTCAGATTATGAAGGAACAAAACTGTAGACGTTGTACTCAGATATGAAGGAACAATACTAAGACACTGACTCAGATTATGAAGGAAACAATACTGCAGACACTGAAAATCAGATTATGAGGAACAATACTGCAGACACTGAACTCAGTTATGAAGGAACAATACTGCAGACAGTGAACTCAGATTATGAAGGAACAATACTGCAGACAGTGAACTCAGATTATAAGGAACAATACTGCAGGCAGACTCAGCTGAAGGACAAACTGCAGACTTGAAATCAGATATGAAGAACAATACTGGCAGACATTGAACTCAGATTATGAAGGAACAATACTGCAGACAGTGAACTCAGATTATGAAGGAACAATACTGCAGGCATTGAACTCAGATTATGAAGGCCCAAAACTGCAGGTATTAAAATCAATTATGAAAGGAACAATACTGCGACATGAACTAATTATAAAGGGGAAACAATACTGCAGGCATTGAACTCAATTCAAGGAAAATACTGCAGACATTGAACTCGATTATGAAGGAACAATACTGCAGCTTGTTTTTCAGTTTATGAAGGAAAAAACGCAGACATGAACTCAATTATAAAGGAAAAATACTGCGACACTGAACTCAGATTATGAAGGAAAAATAAGAAACACTGCCCTAGTTAAAAAGGAAACAATACGCGACACGAATAATTAAAAAGGGAAATTTTAATTACGCAGACATTGAACTCAGATTATGAAGGAAAAACTGCAGACACGAATTGTTATAAGGGAAAAAAACTGCAGGCTTTGAACTCGTTATCACCGCCTATTGCCCCCGGAAAGGGAAGCCGTTGAGTATTGGCGCGCACGCGTTGCAGGAAATTGGGACGCTGGCGTTTGCAGGAAACGGTGTGGGGAATTGTGGAGCCTACAAATGAATGATAACGTAAGTACAAGTGAATGAGACCTGTGCAAAGTACACAAAATTTGAAGGGAGTGGCAACCCCTTTTTTTCATTCACGAGTAGTCTTGGCAGCGAAAAAAGTGGGTCGTGTAAAATTTTGGATAAAATTTATTGGGTATAATAATTTCTCGAGAGAAGCCCCCCCCTGTTTTGCATATCATATGCCATACGTTTGGAGTATAGTTCTAACTTTGCCGTGTGCGGCTGCCCTTATTCGCCTGTGGCAAATATCAATTATCCTGTTCGCCTGTGGGGAAATTAAATCCTGTTCGCCCGTGTGCATTTGGCAGTCCATTCCCCCCTGGTGCGTACATCTCAAGATATAACCCCCAAGCTAACGGGCCCAGCTTCAGGGGCCGGAGCAAGAGGTCGCACCTATAGAAAAGGGAAATAAAGTCGAGGGGCTTGATGGCTCGCATCGCAAAGGGAAAGACTGATTTTCTAGACGGGAAGAGGCTATTCACAATGTTGACCCCCAAAAATTTCGGACAAAGACCGGCCCGTTTCAGGCACCGGGGGCACAAAGAGAGGGCGCGTTCCCCTTTGGAGGAGGGGAAGAAATGGGTCGGGGTCCACCGGGGGCGAGTACAGGCGCACGAAAGGTGAAACCCGGTTAAAAAAACTGAAAATCCCACTCTGAGCAAAAATTTACGACTCTGAGCTCGTCAAGGGGAAAAATTTTATGATGGGCTGGGATACTATTTCCCTTGTTGCAAGAGATGCTTGTTAAAGGAGAAGAACAAGATTTGGGGACATAAAAAAAAACAGCTGACAAAGTGGCTGACAAAAGGCTGAGTCTTTAAATTTTAAAGTTTTCCAGGGGCTTTCTGAAAAAAAAATTTAAAGAAAGGCTTGTAAATCCCAACCCAGACAACTGCCCCAAGTTTCAGGTCCCCAAAGTGAATAAAAAAAATTTGGAAGGATTTGCCAGCCACGCAAACAGGCGAGTTAAGATGGCTTCAGGGGAAGAGCCATTTCAAAGCCACAGCAGCACTGCACAAAAACCCAGGCTATACTCAAAAGGCATATAGCAAAAAAAGTTGACGTGCAGACTCAACCTTGTCATGATCGAACCTGATGTCGGGCCTTGTTGGGTCATGCATTCCGAGTGTCAGAAAAACGCAAAAGGGGTCTGCCCCTCATTCCCCAGACAGCTGACAGGATTGTGCATGAATGTTCCCTTTTGTCACTCTTTGGGGGAAAATCGCTGCTTCCCAAGGAGACAAAGAGGGAAGACGTACATGGTGCAGGCCCAAGCTTTAGACAACAGACAACGTAACAGACCAGGAGAAACCCAACAACAAAAAAAAAACTCCTTTTTTAGGCCAGAGACAAAACACTACGGCCATAAAAAGAAGTTTCCGGGGGAACAGAAAGCAAGAAAAGTTCTCCGAAAAAAGCCTGGAGTCTGTGTCACTCTTGGAGGGCCAGGTGAACCACTACCCCTCTCTCGGGGGATGAAATGAGACGGGGCTTTATTTTTTCAAGGGGGCAGGCTTACACAATATTTTGAAAGAGGAAAATTTGACAAAAGCCCCTAAAATTTTAGAAACGTAAAAGGGCTGACCCTTCAATTTGATTTGATATTGGCCCAAATCAGACAGATTACACTTTCCAGCCCGATTTAAAAATCATCAAAAAAAAAGTTTTTGCAAAGAAATACAGAAACTTTGCCAAAAAAGGGTGTGATTTAAAAGGGTCAGACTGAAGCAGGCTTTTTGTGTCACCAGTTTTTTGTTTTTCCGAAAAAAGGGAACTCATCTAATGATTCAAAACTTAAAGAAACTAACAAAGTACGTTTTTTATCATTTCAAAAGGGAAAACCTTGCATACTGCTCAAAAACTGGCCCCCCCAAACTGTTCATGGTTTAAATGGTTAAAGGTGCATACTACCATATCAGAAAAGGGGAACACAGAAATTTCCTTTTGAGGGGATGACCAGTTTTTGGCAGTTTTAACGTCTGCTAATGGGCGGGCACTTGCACACGTAAATTCCCCAAAGCTTTTTTAAAACCTGTGTTGCCCCTTGGAGGGGAAGGTCATTTTTCCCCTCAGTTTTTTTGGATGATTCACTTTTGTTTGCAGAGACGGAATGCATGTGCCTCTAATGTATTTAACACAGTGAAAATTCTGAGGTCTCGGGATTTACATCCATCCCAAAAAAAACAGTTAGAACCCCCTCTCCTTCAGTACTGGGAGTCCATTGACTTGGTCAAAGACAGTAACTTTAACACTGGGAAAAGTACAGACATGGTTCGATTTGCCGTCAGCTTCAAGAAAAAATACAGTGAGTACGGGGGATGGGGGAGAGTGATTGGAAAGATAGTGGCTTCCCCTTTTCCCGCGGTGATGTATGGGGCCCCTTCATTTTAGAAGCGGAGAAAGAGGAAAAGCAGCACTTTTTGCTGAAAGCAGGGGGAAATTTTTCAGAACAGACATGTCGCCTTTGCCAAAGAGAACAAAAATTTGGGGGATCAACAACATTGAGCTGCTTATAATTTTTTCACCAAACGGCCTGATGTCACCGACCCCGATGCATCAAAAAAATGGATGGGGTTGTGCTGGAAAAGTCAAAATCTGGGGGGAAATGGCTACCAAAGAAAAAGTTTTCACACAAATATTGGAATTAAAGGGGCATTTTTTGCTTTTAAATGGTCCCAAAAAGGGTTTTTGGGGGCATGCCGTTTCATGATAGACAAAAAACTGCTGTTGCATCTATCAATCAATGGGGAAAAATCATTCCGATTCAGTATTTATGCACAGTGTATGGAAAATGGTGATTGCTTTACGTCGGGTTTGGTGGCTTTTATCCAGGTAAGGGAAAAACAGCACAGATGGGGGTCAAGAAATAAACCCGGATGCAGAAAGGAAGTTAACGAGAAGAGTTCCAAAAATTGAACAAATTTCTATGAATCCGGACATTGACCCTTTTCCTCAAGGTTTTAAAAACCCAAAACAGGCTTGTTTTTTACAGACCTACCCAAGCGCCTTTTAGTGAGCATTTTCTCTCCCTTGGGAGAACCTTCAATTTTATGCCTTTCCCCTTTTGCACGATCACGGCATGTTGGGGGAAGGTGGGGGAAAAGCGAGCGATGGGGTTGGGTGGTGCTCTGGGGGCTCTGCTGACACACTGCTGAAAAGACCCAGTACCTTTTCCCAAAACGAAACCATCCCCCTCCCTCCCCCCCGCAGCAAGGAGAACCCCCCCTTCTTCCCCCCCCTTTAACTGATGGTATCAAAGTATCAGGGAGCGGAGGCCACCAGGGAAGGGTGTTCCAACCAGGCCAGCGCTAATCGTCGTTCTTGGCGCCCCCCCAAAACGCCATGACAACACCTACATTCCCAATGGAAAAAAGTACGCAGCAAAGAATGTATCCCCATGTGTGCCGGGGCATTGTGGCAGGGAAAACTTTTTTGCCCGAAAAATTTTTAGGCTGGAGCAAGCCACAGTGCTATAAATTGGTGCCTGCGCTTTTTTCCCCCTATCTGCCCTTAGTGAAGGATTTTCAGTGGCTTTTACCCAGTTATTTTCAAAATTGTGAAAAGGGGCTTTGAACATAGGGCCTTTCCCTTTCCCAGTATAGGACCTTGGGATGTAAAACTGTACTTGTTATTTAGTTGCTTATCTCCCATCAACAGTTGACTTTGAAAAAACTGACTTTGGGCTTGCCCTGTTGTTAGCTTTAGTTTCAGGGAAAAAAGGGCAGTTTATACTTTTGAAAACAATGATGTAAAATGTTGATTTTAAACGTGTGTTACAATTTTTATGTGTATTGAAAACAAAAAAGCCAGGGGAAAAAACGAACCCAGAGTTTGGGGGTTTGCAAAAAAGAAAAAACGGTCCAGTAAACACTTTTAAGCAGTATATTGACACAATAAGGATCTGAGGCAGTCACCACAGCAGTTTTATCAGTCCCACCAAACCCACGCACCTGTGGGTAAGCAGGGCATTTTGCGTGTGGGTTTAAAGAGGGGTGAGGGCGCGCGCTAGGGTGCATGCGTGCAGCCGCCCAGGGGGAGTTTTTATTGAAAACAATTGAAAGCAGCGGGCTGGAAAAGAAAAAACATTCTGTAAAAACATAAGGAAAAGAACGTGCCAGTTTCAGCCAGAAGGTATTGATGGGTATGTGAACAGCAAAATGAAAAAAATGAAGGTCATGTGAATAAATGGTGTCATTCATTCTGGGCCCTTTATGTTTAATTGGCCCCTACCCTTCTTTTCTAAAGTTCAACTAGTTCCCTTCCCGGGGGCAAAGGGGAGTGATAATTAGAAAATTAAACTAGACCTACGCTAGGGGTTGCAGTTTAATTTAAAAATTTTACGAGCCTATTTTGGAGGAAGGAAAGTTACTCCCCCCCAATTAGTGTTCGTTTGTAATAATCAAATTTTTCTGTCCCTCCCTAAAGGGTTAAAGTCTGTGGCAACACTCTGAAATTGCCTGCAACGCTGTCGCGCCAATACTCAACGTAAAATTTCCTTCCTCCACATAGGCTGTAAAAATTTCAATTAAAATGCAACCTCCTAGCGTAGGTTTAGTTTAATTTTTTAATTATGAAAGGAACAATACGCAGACACTGAACTCAGTTATGAAAGGAACAATACTGCAGACAGTGAATCAGATTATGAAGGGGCAATGTGCAACATGAAAATAAATTTTTAAAAGGAAAAATACTGCAAAATTAAACCGATTATGAAGGAACAATACGGGAGACATGAACTCAGTTATGAAGGAAAAATACGCGGCATGAACTAGATTATAAGGAACAATCTGCAGGGGATTGAACTCAGTTTGAAGGCCCCTACTGCAGGGAGTGAACTCAGATTTGAAGGGAAAAATAGCAGGGATGAACTCAGATTTTGAAGGAACTTACTGCAGCACGAACTAGATTATGAAGGAACATACTGCAGACGAGTACTCAGTTATGGGGAACATATGTAACATTGAACCAATTTGAAGGAACAATATGCTAACATTTACCCAGATTATGAAAAGGAACTATCTAACATTGAAAATCGTTATAAGGGGCAATCTGCTAAAAATGAACCAAAATTTGAAGGGAACATTAGCTAACATTGAACTCAAAATTTTGAAGGAACAATAAACAACAATGAACTCAGTTTGAAGGAAACAATACTGCAAACATTGAACTCAGCTTATGAAGGAACAATACTGCTAACATTGAACTCAGTTTATGACGGGATAATACCACAGAGACTGAACTCAGATTATAAGGGAACAATACTGCAAACCGTGAACTCAGATTACGAAGCGACAATGCCACAAACATTGAACTCAGATTATGAAGGATAATACCACAGACACTGAAAAACTCAGATTATGACGGAACAATACTGCAGACACTGACCTCAGATTATGAAGGAACAATACTGCAGGCATTAAAACTCAGATTATGAAGGAACAATACTGCAGACACTGACCTCAGATTATGAAGGAACAATACTGCAGGCAGTGAACTCAGATTATGAAGGAACAATACTGCAGGCATTGAACTCAGATTATGAAGGAACAATACTGCAGGCATTGAACTCAGATTATGAAGAACAATACTGCAGGCATTGAACTCAGATTATGAAGGAACAATACTGCAGGCATTGAACTCAGATTATGAAGGAACAATACTGCAGGCATTGAACTCAGATTATGAAGGAACAATACTGCAGGCAGTGAACTCAGTTTATGAAGGAACAATACTGCAGGCAGTGAACTCAGATTATGAAGGAACAATACTGCAGGCATTGAACTCAGATTATGAAGGAACAATACTGCAGGCATTGAACTCAAGACTGTGAAGGAACAATACTGGAGGCATTGAACTCAAGCCTATGAAGGAACAATACTGTAGGCATTGAACTCAGATTCTTTCGGGAGAACACCATTGTCATGGAATACAAGACCACGAAGGAACGACACTACAGCCCTTGAATATCGATGAGACATGGGAAATACCCATTTCTAGAAAGCAAACAGAAAGAAAGAGACAATACTTCAGCTTGTAACACAGACTATGATTTAGTTAATTCAGTTCATGTTTCTTTACAGCTCAGCTTGTCACTAGGGGCCATGTCAGGGCTGTCATTCTGTCACAAATCATTTCTACACACAGATGTGTGAAAGAACACAAAACAGAAATTTCTTTTAAAGAGATTCTCTAAAAATACGCAACTATTGGTAAAAGATCTTTTCCCCATGAAATCTTAGATTAGATACCAATATTGATCTCTTTCAGGAACTCAAAAATCACATCAGGTCAAACATCTCTAAACGTGTCTTCACTGAGTTAGCTGTTATGTGTTTATGCTTAAGACCATGTAACTCTCAAAGCTCCACCGGAACATGTTTCAGTGCGAGTGACACTCATATTATACGTACCACAGAACTTCTTCATCTTTTAAAAAGATACGGGTGGGTGTAAAACTGGTAGCTCTGTGTGTAACTGGCACAAAACTGTTTCTTTATTGTAGCCTTGTTTTTAGTAAAAATCCTTACTTGTCAATGCAAATTTCTACTGACTTTCAGGAGCCTTGTTTTAAACAGCAAGTCCTTGATAGCCAACATGAGGCGAATGTGAAGAATGAGAGATATGACGCTTTGAAACTCTGATGTGTGGGTTTTATTTTGGGAGTTGATTGCAATCTCCTTTCTGGAGAATTCCGTTTGAAACAACATCCCTAAAGTATTTGACTAAGGTTTCACTTTTTTTATTGCAACTGATTAGTGTGTTGTACTTTAATGTTCATGTCAGCGAGGACGGTGTTTGTAACAGAGTTGGAGGAGGGGGTGGTGTGGGGTGGGGTTAGCCAGGTGCTACAGTGTGCAACTATCTTTCGGTGACCTTCAGCAGACAAAATGTTTGCTCAAGAGTTATCTTCCTCTTACCTCCCTTGATGATTGTTTTTGATTAAAATCTTTTCAAATGTGAATGCCTCAGAACCTATGAAATTACAACATTACTGAGTAACTGAAGTCAAAAAGATGAATGAATTTAATTCCCTTTACACCTATACTGGATAGGAAAGCCTATATGTTCTCTAAACTAATATTTTGCACAATGTTTTTGGCGCCGTTTTCGAAACTCCACTGGTCAAATCTGAAATATTTCATGATTTCGTTCAAATATGACGAAAACTGCAGAATTCAAAAAAGTACGTTGATTGTAAAGTTTGTAAGCTCTCATTTCATATATCGCATTCTCAGGTTATTTTCCGTACAAGCTTGTGACTATATGAAATGACTGAAGATGCCGACCTCTCTTGAACAGTTGCTTTCTTCTTTTCACTCTTTGTCACTGTTGGAGAGTTTGGTTGAATTATCACGAAAGAAAGAAAGGGGTCAAAAAAGGAAGTTGTACTACAGCATTCTATCTGCAGTCAAAATAATCTAACTTAAGACATTACAGACGATACATACGTCAGTACCAAACCAAAGTAAAAGGTAATCTAGGACCATCCGACGGTAATCAGGAATTCGTCAGATATATTCTGTCACGAGTTTGTCACGAGGCCTACGACGTTTGACCCATCTAGGGTGCGGAATTATTCATTTATTTATTGTCGTTGCTGTTGTCGTGTATCCGTCCCTTAGTGTGGCTTGTGGTGCGGTTGCACCTTGGTGTAGTTCAGCTCAACTTCGGTTTGCTTTCTCTCTCTCCCTCTCTCTAATTCCACCGCCCGTGCTATTCATCCTGCAGGTTCACGGGTGGCCGGTACCTTTCTCTCGAACTTGCTGTCTATCGGCCTCTCGCCTGTCTTTTACCTGTCGCACGTGCTTCATTTCTTTTAGTTTGAAGTATGCTCACTCTGTGACGCAGCATGGCATGTTGGCCGCCATTGCTGAGGGAGGTTAGCTCTTCACTCGAGCGGAAGATGTCTCGGGGAGCGCCTGCTCCGGTCTTGGTTCTTCACCGTATCATCGAGGGTACAGTCGGTATCTTCAGTTCCTACAGTCGGCCTGTAGGAGAGGACATCACTTCTTCTTTTTCCGCACCTGTGCCTCTGTCCTCGACTGGACAGAGGGCAAAAGAGAGTCGTTTGACCCGCCTCTTCTGGGTCACCCACGGGTAGCTGGTAAGCATCAGTTTCGTGGTTTGTTTTTTGGTTTGTTGTTGTTAGCCGGCTTAGTCTTCTCTTTTGGGGCCAATTTTTTTTTGTTTTCGAAATTGTAAGAGAAATATTGTTTGAGACCTTTTCTTGGTTAATTCAATCTTTAACCTGGCCATTCTAAATTATTTCCAAAATTCTTTCTCCTGTTTATGCATCTGGTGATGCGGTAGTCGGTGGGGATGGGAGAGAACCTGGTGATTCAGGGTTGGAACTTGCTTGGTCTCGCTCGTCCGCCCCTGTCACATTCCCCGGGACTCTTATCCTTGGGCCACCGTCTGTTTGTGTGTGCAAGGAGAACGAGTTTTATGTTCGCGAGCGTGCGTACGCATGATTTGTCGTTCGGATGCGGGGTTGGAGATTTGTGTTATTTTGAAATGTGTTTATAAAATGTGACAATTATGCCATTGAATTATTATTTGCAAATGTGGTGGCAGTTATAAAGCGATGGTCGCTGTGTTGGTTATTTCCTAAGAAGGCAAATGTTAAATGTGAGTGAGAGAAGGGTGAAGATAATTCATATTTGTTTTATAACCTGTTGATTTAAATGCAGTCTTTTACCTGCATCGTGTGAGAAGACCCTAGTGAACATTCCTGATTCGAGGGGTTTACTGTGTTATGCTCAGGTCTGTGTTGAGCTGGGATTATGGGTGCATTTAATAGACTTCCCCTCGCCCATCATGCGAGTGGCTGTTAAGATTTGACAGCATGGGTCAGACTGTACTGACGCGGGGTTCCAGTACCCTTCTTCCTTCCTCCTTCCTTCTTCCTTCCCTCCCTTTCTCCTCCTCCCAGCTACGTTTCCCCCCCCTTTTCGGGGGCTTCACCGGAGAAACGGACTGGATGGTGCCACGTGCTGGTCGAGGCCACGCTCTGGCTGAGACCACGGACTGGATGGTGCCACGTGCTGGTTGAGGCCACGCTCTGGCTGAGACCACGGACTGGATGGTGCCACGTGCTGGTTGAGGCCACACCTCTGGCTGGGATCGCGGACTGGATGGTGCCACGCGCTGGTCGAGGCCACGCCCTGGTCGGGACCGCGGACTGGTAGAGGAGCCCGCCGTCTTGACTGGCCGGCCCTGACCCCCGTCCAGGACTCCAGTAACAGCGCCACGTTCCCCCCCCCCCCCCCCCTCCGGGACCCGCTCTTCACTGCCTGCTTGTGAGTCGAGGGTGTCGGCTTTGAGCGACTCCCTGCGAGAACCGACCCGGTTCGGAGCACCTAGTGCGACAGGGTGCTCCCAGTAGACTTGACAGAGGCAGGGGTGTGGACGCACTCCATGGTGTTAGAAGGGATCGATGCTGGAAATGTTTCTTTATAATTGTGTATATGTCATATGTGTTGGAATGCTGTAATTGTGATTGTGTACGGCGTATGGTGAAATGTTTATTTATAATCGTCCCATGTTGTGGGTGTTGGAGTGTTTGATTGTGATTGTGCATGTTGTGTGCGTTGGAGTGCTTGATTGTGATTGTGCATGTTGTGTGTGTTGGAATGCTTATTTGCTGGTGTGAAAAATGGGGTGTTGTATCGTAATCTTTATTGTGTGGTCTCTTGCGGGGCGTGTGAGGTCAGTCACTCCCTTCACTCCCACCTAGACCGATCCTGTCAGGGCAGACCTCCTGGGGTCGGTCGTGAAAATTTTGTGGGGGCTCGTCCGGGATGTAAAGGGGCTCTGGCTGTCTCTCTCCGTTTCGCGGAGTACTATTTAGTTTTGTCTGTTTTATATATGTTTAGTCAGTTTGTCGTGTTTGTTCGTGGGTGGTTGGCTGGGTGACTCTAGCGTGAAGGGAGTCTTTTTGTGGCCGGAGGGAACATCCGGTGTGACTCGGGAGTCGAGGTGAGACCGAGGGGAGTCGACCACGTCCAGACCTCCTTCCGCCGGGTACCTCACGCAGGTACGGCCGTAAGTCTTGCCTTTCTGTTGCCGCTCAGTCTTCCATTCCTGTTTTGTATTTAGCCAGTTCTTGTTTTTTTTTTCTCTACCGGGTTATTGAGTACAGGGGGTTGTATCGGACGTTAGTGTCCCTTGTTTTTTCCTCTCTCCGGATTCCGTCTGCCAGTTTTTTTGTTTTTTTTTTCCGGCCAGCCCCACCGCACTGTTGCTCGTGCTGTGGAGCGCGGTGTTGCCAGAGTGGGAGCAGCCGGAACTTGTCCGCCCCACACGCACACACACACATACACACATATACACACACCCCTAAAATATTTGTTTTTCAAGTGGAATTGTCTTTCCCCTGTATTTGATAACTGTAGGATATAGTTGTCATGGCAACGTCCGGTGCTGGTGGTATGGCGACGCGGGCGTCGAAGAAGAAGGGTATTCAAAATGTTACTGTAGTCCCTACTATTAGTACCAGTACTTCGACTACGGTAACTTCTACTTATTCCAGTGCTATAGCAGGTAGTCCAGCGAGTACTTTCACTTCTTCCTTCGCTAGGGGATTTTCCTGCTGAGACCCCGACTGGCACTTCCGCTCGGAAGCGTCAGAGTATAGCGAAGCAACTGTGGGCTTCTGTTGAGTCGCAGAAACCAAAGCCCTCTATTTCCATGCTTCCCCTCGTAAGGATATGCCCCGGGGACTTTCCTCAGGGGAAAGTAGAGACCCAGGGGACGGGTCAGACGGGTCATCCTCCCGTGTCGGGAGTGGTGAACCCCGCCCAGGACATCACCTCCGTCCTGATGTTCCTAGAGCAGCAAGACGGGAGGATGCTTCCAGGCAGGAAACCCTTCGTAAGGAAGAGGCTGCTCAGCGTAGAGAAGAGGCGGTTAGGCAGGAAACCCTTCGTAAGGAAGAGGCTGCTCAGCGTAGAGAAGAGGCGGTTAGGCAGGAAACCCTTCGTAAGGAAGAGGCTGCTCAGCGTAGGGAAGAGGCCGCTAGGCAGGAAACTCTGCGAAGGGAGGAGTTGGATAGGATAGAGGCTCTACGCAGAGAGGAGACTGACAGACAGGAGATTCTGCATAGAGAAGAGGCTATTCTTCGTAGGGAAGAGGCTGCTCAGCGTAGGGAGAGACTGTCAGACAGGAGGCTCAGCGTAGGGAAGAGCGCAGAGAGGAGGTTGCCAGGCAGGAAGCCCTCCGTAGGGAAAGCTAGACAGGATGGAGGCTCTGCGTAGGGAGGGGATGGAACAACTTCTTTCGCGGTCTCCCGCATCTGTAAGTCAGGGGGTTAATCACCAGGCAGGTGATAAGTTAGAGGCCCAAAGTTAAAGCTTCCAGAGTTCAGACCTAGTGAGGACATTGATATGTTCCTAGAGCATTTGACAAGGTTGCTAGTTCATACCAAATTTTCTGAGGAACAAAAGGCCATGCACCTTTTTTCTGGATTATCTGGTGCTGCAAGGGAGTGTGTGCTCACTCTAAATGAAGGCGCGTCTTATGCAGACATGCATGTTGGCTCTGCGTAAGCGTTTCCACCTTACCCCAGAGACGTACAGGAGGAAGTTCAGGTCCATGAAGAAGAATAACGACGAGACCTTCGTGCAGTTTGGTGATAGGCTGCGCAAAAACGCTAGGGTACTGGCGTCAGTTGGCTAAGTTGGAGCTGGAGGATCTGATCCTCATTGAACAGCTCACCAACACTGTGTCCCCAGAGTTGAGGATCCGGATAGGCGAGACAAACACCTCAGGATTTCGCGGCTGCGATTCACACCGCTGAGGTTTTGCTGAAGCTCGCAGGGCTTATGGGCATCGCCCAGATACGGAGAGGAAGCCCTCCACAGGATTTAGTGGCGGTAAGGCGCCGACAACTGCTAGCGGGGTGAACAAGGCAGGCAGTTCATCGGGGATTTCAGCGCCCCGACTGTGTTTTCTTTGTGGTCGTCCTGGCCATATTAGGAAAGATTGTCCTAAAGCCGCTGGTAGTCGTGGGGCTGGTCCTTTCCCACGCCCTCGTGCCTCGGCTAACGTGGATTCCATCCCAGCTTCTGGTGATTCAGAGTGCCCAGTGTTTCTCTCCGTTGTTGGTTCCTCCTTGGTCGACACCATCAGGGATTTTGGGAGCATCAACGATCTTTGTGGATAAGAATTTGGTTTCCCCTGAGGCCCGGCGGGGCGCTAGTTATGATGTGTGCGGGTTGGAGGCTGGTTTTACCTCCACCCGTCCTTCTGTACTTATTCCTATCTCCACCCCCTACTTCTGTGGCGAAGTATGGGCCATTGCGGTGGAGCGACCTATGTATTCCCTTCTCATAGGGAATACTGTCACCTTTGCTGACGGACGCAGTCAGTCCGTGTGTACGGATCTGCCCGTACAGGCATGTGTGGGAGTCACCACACGCGCCAAAGCTAAGAAGCAGGAACAGGAATTGCGTCCCGTTCTCCAGCCGATCTCTGACGAGGTTCTGGCCAGGGCCGATCCTGCTACCATGGTCCGTCTTCAGGCCAGGGACTTGGATGTCCAACGCCTGCGACAACTGGTAGGTCGTCCTGCTCAGTCTGCCCGACACGCCAAGGTGAGCTTCAAGCTCCACAAGGGGATCCTCTTTAGGGTTTTCAAACCCCGGCAGATCGTGTGGCCAAGCAGCTTGTGGTTCCCCAAAGCCTGAGAGAGTCTGTCCTCCGGCAGACCCACGATTCCCCCATGGCAGGTCATAATGGGCTCCAAGCGGACTCTCGAGCGAGTAAGACAGGAACTTCTTCTGGCCCGGGATGAACTCGCAGGTTAGGCAGTACTGCCGCAGTTGCGATGTCTGCCAACGGACAACGCCTAAGGGTCGCTTGAGGCGTGTTCCCCCAGGGTCAGTGCCTCTAGTTGGGGGGCCATTCAGCAAGGTCGGTGTCGACCTGGTGGGACCCATTAAGCCACTATCCGATCGCGTCACCGCTACATCTTGGTAGTGGTGGACTACGCGACTCGATACCCAGAGGCTGTCCCGCTTAGGACTATCGATGCCCCTACTGTTGCTGAATCTCTCAGGCAGATTTGGACGGCCACTGGCGTGCCCAAGAAGAAGTACGGCCGGAAGTTTGTACTGGAGAGTGATCATCATCCTCTCCAGTGCCTGGACCGGATCCGGCCAGTCAGTCGTTCGACTCATGAGTTAGGCAGTGGAGCTGCAGAGTCATGCGTTCACTTTCCGTCATATCAAGGTTCCTGTAATACGGATGCTGACTATCTTAGCCGAGCTCCGTAGTCAGCACATTGGAAAATCGGTCAGAGGGACACTTCCCCTCAACCAGGGTTATGTCCCCTTTTGGTCTCTGTATTAGGTGTAGTGACAGTTTTCACTTCAGTGATGTTAACGGTAGTGAATCACCAATGGTTCGTATTGTTACTTTCATGGTTGGAAGGTTCGCTTAGTTGTTTGATAAATGTAGTATTATGTATTTCCCTGTGTGATTCTATCGTGGAACGTTTGTATTGGATTTATCGTACTCTGTCGAGCACAGAGAGTTGGGTTCGGTCCCATTGTTGTGAATGCGTCAAGGTTCAAAGGAAACACTGTATCTCAGAGAAACAGATGCTTTTAGAAGGGGGGTTTGTCACGAGTTTGTCACGAGGCCTACGACGTTTGACCCATCTAGGGTGGCGGAATTATTCATTTATTTATTGTCGTTGCTGTTGTCGTGTATCCGTCCCTTAGTGTGGCTTGTGGTGCGGTTGCACCTTGGTGTAGTTCAGCTCAACTTCGGTTTGCTTTCTCTCTCTCCCTCTCTCTAATTCCACGCCCGTGCTATTCATCCTACAGGTTCACGGGTGGCCGGTACCTTTCTCTCGAACTTGCTGTCTATCGGCCTCTCGCCTGTCTTTTTACCTGTCGCACGTGCTCATTTCTTTTAGTTTGAAGTATGCTCACTCTGTGACGCAGCATGGCATGTTGGCCGCCATTGCTGAGGGAGGTTAGCTCTTCACTCGAGCGGAAGATGTCTCTGGGAGCGCCTGCTCCGGTCTTGGTTCTTCACCGTATCATCGAGGGTACAGTCGGTATCTTCAGTCCTACAGTCGGCCTGTAGGAGAGGGACATCACTTCTTCTTTTTCCGCACCTGTGCCTCTGTCCTCTCGACTGGACAGAGGGCAGAGAGAGTCGTTTGACCCGCCTCTTCTGGGTCACCCCCACGGGTAGCTGGTAAGCATCAGTTTCGTGGTTTGTTTGTTTTGGGGTTTGTTGTTGTTAGCCGGCTTAGTCTTCTCTTTTGCGCAATTTTCTTTTGTTTTCGAAATTGTAAGAGAAATATTGTTTGAGACCTTTTCTCTGGTTAATTCAATCTTTAACCTGGCCATTCTAAATTATTTCCAAAATTCTTTCTCCTGTTTATGCATCTGGTGATGCGGTAGTCGGTGGGGGTGGGAGAGAACCTGGTGATTCAGGGTTGGAACTTGCTTGGTCTCGCTCGTCCGCCCCTGTCAACATTCGCCGGACTCTTATCCTTCGGCCCCCGTCTGTTTGTGTGTGCAAGGAGAACGGGTTTTATGTTCGCGAGCGTGCGTACGCATGATTTGTCGTTCGGATGCGTGTTGGAGATTTGTGTTATTTTGAAATGTGTTTATAAAATGTGACAATTATGCCATTTTAATTATATTTGCAAATGTGGTGGCAGTTATAAAGCGATGGTCGCTGTGTTGGTTATTTCCTAGAAAGGCAAATGTTAAATGTGAGTGAGAGAAGGGTGAAGATAATTCATATTTGTTTTATAACCTGTTGATTTAATGCAGTCTTTTACCTGCATCGTGTGAGAAGACCCTAGTGAACATTCCTGATTCGATGGGTTTACTGTGTTATGCTCAGGTCTGTGTTGAGCTGGGATATGGGTGCATTTAATAGACTTCCCCTCGCCCATCATGCGAGTGGCTGTTAAGATTTGACAGCATGGGTCAGACTGTACTGACGGCGGGGTTCCAGTACCCTTCTTCCTTCCTCCTTCCTTCTTCCTTCCCCCCCTTTCTTCCTCTCCTCCCAGCTACGTTTCCCCCCCCCCCCCCCCCCCCCCCTTTTCGGGGGCTTCACCCGGAGTACGGACTGGATGGTGCCACCTGCTGGTCGAGGCCACGCTCTGGCTGAGACCACGGACTGGATGGTGCCACGTGCTGGTTGAGGCCACGCTCTGGCTGAGACCACGGACTGGATGGTGCCACGTGCTGGTTGAGGCCACACTCTGGCTGGGATCGCGGAACTGGATGGTGCCACGCGCTGGTCGAGGCCACGCCCTGGTCGAGACCGCGGACTGGTAGAGGAGCCCGCCGTCTTGAAATGGCCGGCCCCTGACCCCCGTCCAGGACCTCCAGTAACAGCGCCACGTTTCCCCCCCCCCCCTCCGGGACACGCTCTTCACTGCCTGCTTGTGAGTCGAGGGTGTCGGCTTTGAGCGACTCCCTGCGAGAACCGACCCGGTTCGGAGCACCTAGTGCGACAAAGGGGGCTCCCAGTAGACTTGACAGAGGCAGGGGTGTGGACGCACTCCATGGTGTTAGAAGGGATCGATGCTGGAAATGTTTCTTTATAATTGTGTATATGTCATATGTGTTGGAATGCTGTAATTGTGATTGTGTACGTCGTATGGTGAAATGTTTATTTATTTAAACGTGCATGTTGTGGGTGTTGGAGTGCTTGATTGTGATTGTGCATGTTGTGTGCGTTGGAGTGCTTGATTGTGATTGTGCATGTTGTGTGTGTTGGAATGCTTATTTTGCTGGTGTGAATAAATGGGGGGTTGTATCGTAATCTTTATTGTGTGGTCTCTTGCGGGGCGTGTGAGGTCAGTCACTCCCTTCACTCCCACCTAGACCGATCCTGTCAGGGCAGACCTCCAGGGGTCGGTCGTGACATATTCAAATAATAATTTGTAATACTTAGAACTGTTCACAGGTTCTCATTCATAATATAGACGCTGATTCAAGTGAGGAAAGAATTTTCTTCCTACGTTCATATGCTTCAGCGATAAACTTTGCGATCGATTTGATAGTATTTCCATCTGCTCATGAAAATTTTTTGAACTAAGTTATATCTTTAGAGAGAGACAGAGTTCCCACACCCACCCACCCACCTGCTCTACCACCACACACTACCTCTTAATAGCCTAACCTGAGTTGCCGTACAAGACAGAGAAGAGAGAAGCCAGAAAGGAAGTGCCAGAAAAGAACCATGGCGGCAAAGAGCAAAGAGAGCAAAGTACTAAAGCAAAGACAGAATTACTACGCCGCCAAAGGAAAAGATAAACAATTACAACACGAACACAATGCGTTTGGATCTGCTTGGTTTTATTACGGCAAGGCAAAATAACATTTAAGACAATGAACACGAAGAATGAACACTATTCTCTTCTGACCCAATTCGAAAAAGCAAAAGAATGGAAATGAGGTGGATGCAGAGACAATATGGGTTAAAATCATGATAATAATAATAATGATGATGATAAAAGAAAGAAAGAATTAAGAAAGTTCTGCACTACTACTACTACTACTACTACTACTACTACTACTACTACTACTACTAACAAGTGGGTAGAGTGTCCCTAGTCCGAGTTATAACATCATGTGTGCGATGAACTGCAAACTGTCTGGATCTTCTATATAAATGAGACATCCCGCACAAACTGCTATTGGTCTACGAACACATCTAGACAATTTACATCAGGCAGCATGAACACTTTATTCAAATGTGAACGTGAATAAAGCAATATAATGATATCAAGAAAGAATGGCTACTTGACAGTGAGGGAGAGGAGTTATAGCGGGCTATGTTGTCTGTCGTAAATGCGTGTAAGTATTAAGGAATCATTTCTCCACAAGACTGATTTTTGAAAGAGCATGTCAAGATTTGGTAAGCAGAGTTGAAATGCGTTTTCATATATTTTACAGAAAGTGATTAAGCTAAAATGCAATTATCCTAGATTGTATTTAAACTTGTTTGACACACAAATTCCCACTTTTTGCCGCTGCATTATTTTTCAGTACAAAACCACACTGTGTTCCCTTTCCCATTCTCTTCGTAGCAGCAATCGATAGAACCCTGACTGGAAGAAAACAAGCCGTCTAGTCTTGACTATTCTCACTGATACAAGGCTTGGTACCATTGTCGGACAATATCCTAGAGGTATGAATGTCATCAGCAATGATGCAGAAGGACTGGGTGGACCATCCGCAGCACGAACATTAAAGTGATCACCTAGTCCCTTTGCACGTTTTCAAATCGAATTTGTCGGGAGAAATATCATCAACAACCACAGTTAAAATGACCATGAGATCTGCCGACTAAATCTAGACACAGAAATATGTTTTTATTTGCTCGTATAACATCAAACTCGACTTCATGGCTATACGAAATTTTGTCATGTTTGGCATGAAGGAAATCAAAATACGTTCTTGCTTCCAAACGTATTTTCGCCACCAATAGGATGCTATGAATCAGCTGCGACTGCCAGATCAGAGCTTGTGGCATTTGAAATAAACAAAGCAAAAGCTAACAGCCAAATGTGTTTACGTGTCTTCCAATAAATACAAATAAACTCACGCTCCAGCACACTACTAACTTTTCCCCCGTCCCGTCTCTCACACCAACTTGCGGTCCCAGTAACTGCACATACCCACACACAAGTACATATAAACGCACAGACACTTAAACTACGTGATATTTGTAGGCTCTGACGGGTGCTGCAGCATAGGGGAAGCAAACCAAAACCAAAACTGAAGACGTCCACAATGTTGTTTTTATTGCTTGTATTCTATTATTACAAAGCGCTGGCTCTTCAAAAAAATTATATTGGCTAATTCTAAAGTACTGTTCAAAATACGTCTCTTTTCTAAACGTTCGAAATGGTTGTCCATATTTTCACATATCGCGAAATACCGTACAAATTTGCTATTGTCATCCATTGTTTGATTTTAGTTGTTTGACGCATTGAAGCCCACGTTTACTGATGAAAAATCGTTTACAATGCTGGTAGGTCAATATCCCGATTTCTGAATCTAAATATACTGTCTTCTTCTCCTTGATTGTTTTTCCATGCAAGTCAACCTAGCAACAGTGGGTAAGCATAGCTCGTGCCATTATGGGCAGATTTGGTGATAACATCCAGTTCCAGTTAATTTTGACAAGCTGATTTATTTCAGAATCACTTTCTTGCCGTACATCTTTTGTACAAAATCATCAATGAATCTTTCTTCGTTTGATTTTTTTTTTTCCATGTGCGAGTATTTTTTTTGTAAATAATAAAGGAGACAAGTAAAACAAAAGTTTTCTTTTCGTGGATTCATCTTTTTAATCCCTCCTTATCCAAGTGTTCTACGTGACGAGCGGTAGATTCATCTTTTTAATCCCTCCTTATCCAAGTGTTCTACGTGACGAGCGGTAGAATATTTTTCTGGCTAGATCGAGTTTGTTAGTGTGAATTATAAACATCTAATTATCAATTTTAAACCAGTGAAGCATTTGTTCCTAGAAGCAGTGGACCTGGAAGATGCAGTGATGCAGGAGCCGAGGTCTGTGTATCTGACAGGCAATGACGCGCGTATCGTAACACTTCATCGTCTCCATCGTCGGTCGTCGCTCCTTCAGTCTTGGCTGCTGATACGTGGCCACCGTATCCTTCGTTTTCCTTGTGTCCCTTCATCCTCTTGCCCTCTCCCTCCTTCCCCACAGTGCTGTCTGCTCAGTCGCCTTCAGGGGGTGTCCTTGCCGTCGGCTGTGGCTTGCCGCGCGTGCGCAGGGTGAATTGGTTTCTTTCTGTAACAATGCACACAACAGGGCTGTACTGCCCGGAATACAACGTAACGTACATACCAAAGTGTTTAATGTACAACACCTAATACCACCACATATCTCAGTACAGCACTTCACAATTCACTTGAACCCGGTAAAGTATTTGTGGATAGATACAGCTTGCCTGTCAAAAGTTTGAATTCTGATCCGAAGCTGATCCGACTTTCTTTCTTCTGAAACATCCATGGCAAAATTGCAAGCTCTTCACCACTCCGCTGCTGACTCCCATCGGCTCCAAGAAAACCGTAAAGAAGTATAAGAAAGCTTGTCGGGGATAGTTTTATTAAAAAGGCAAAACTCATTAACTTGTCTTGCCCTCTGCATATAATCAAGCCTGAAAGGTAACAACAACAACAACAAAAAAGGGCAACATACTTAATACCCGGGTGTAGGACCGACGGTAACTCTACAGGAGCACATTGATCACAACTCTGGCATCATAATTTCAATGTGGATAGATCAGTCAGGGGGTGGGAGAGGGATACAAAAAATAAGAGAGAAGGATATATATATATATATATATATATATATATATATATATATATATATATATATATATATATACAT
>CM031610.1:46168798-46181298 GCA_018398815.1 Conus ventricosus | reverse complement strand
GAGAGATAGAGACTGACAGACAGATACACAGACAGACAGACAGACAGACACAGACACAGACACAGACACAGACAGAGCGACAGAGACAGAGACAGAGACACACACACACACACACACACACACACACACACACACACACACACAGAGAGAGAGAGAGAGAGAGAGAGAGAGAGAGAGAGAGAGAGAGAGAGAGAGAGAGAGAGAGAGAGAGAGAGAGAGAAGAAGAAGAAGAAGAAGACGAAGTGATACCTTAGGATGGGGGAACGGAGGATGTGGGTGGGGAAGACAGTTTGGGCAGGGAACCCGGCTTTATCTGTGGGGAACTAGCTTGTTGGAATCACTCATGAAAAGGAAGATAGAAGCAGAGATGGGCAGGGGAAAGAGGGGACAGGACAGGGGGGGGGGGGGGGGGGGTAAGAAGGGGCGCTAGGAACGGGCTTCGACAGAAATGTCACAGACGGGACCAGAATAGTAAGTTTGGAAGGAACTGAAAATTATAAACTGACCTGGGTGACGATAGTCCTCTCGAAATCAGTGTTGTCATACACCCAACTGTGACAGGGCTCCGTGACGTCATAGAGAGTTCTATTGGCGTACCGCTCACCTCGATCCTTGTACACATCACATTCGGAATAGCTGACGTCTCCGCCGGATGACGTCACAGGAATGGAGAGGTTTACCATCATTCTGTGTGCATCGTTTTGAATGGAATAGGAGTCGTTGGCCAAACCTGGCACTCGACATCTGTTCAAAAGACGTTGTAAAGACAGAGGTAAAAGATGTGTAGCATGCACGCGTGTGTGCGCGCGCGCACTTGTGCACACACACACACACACACACACACACACACACACACACACACATACACACACACACACGCACGCACGCGCGCGCGCGCGCGCACGCACGCACGCACGCACGCACGCACGCACGCGCACGCACGCACGCACGCACACACACACACACACACACACACACACACACACACACACACACACACACACACCACACACACACAGGAACCGGAAACCGCACATTTTGACATTTAGACAACTAGCGCAGATTGTGAAAACGTGTACATTTGACTTGTTTAGTATACAGGTGTATAAATGTCGAGTGCGCAGACAGATCCAGCGCTCCGAACTCGAGGAACGTGGCCCGTTGTCTGTGCGCTTGTCCGATTCATCTATGATCCATTGTTCCAGCGACTGGTCATGTCTTAGACTGAAACGTGTCGTCTTCTGTTTGTCTTTGGGGGGTATGAATGTGAACATGAATTCCGTTGAGACTGGATACATTATTTTATGTTTTTTTTTTATGCCAAAGCGAATGCACATCACAGAGAATAGTAAAATGTAAACTAAGAGATCCGAGAACTAAACATTTTCACTGTTGGTTTAGTATAAAAATACAACAACAAAAAACCCCAAATTTTCATTAACGAGCTCAGCTGGTTTCCATTCATTTGGGGTGGTTTCACTCTGCTGACACTTGCAGCAAAGATGACAAAAATCGGAAAATGTGATGGGTATCAAGAAAGCGGGTTTATTGGATACCTGAACATGCATTGCAAACTGAAAGCGCGCGCTTTCCGGACGCAGTTTGAGGTCACACAGATGACCTGCGCTCGCTTACTAACTACTCCGCACTGACCTGTGCCCAGGGAATAAAAGTTGACGATGACTGACAGAAATGTGTAGCCAGACATGATGAGGGGATACAGGAGCAGCATCAGCAGCCGTCGTTGGTAGGGGCCGAACGTGTTGAGCACAGATAACATCTGGACACGTGACATCTCTGTAGACTGTGGGTCTGGTTCCTGAGGCATGTTGATGGACTGTGGTGATCTTGGTTCTGGTTCCTGAGGCATGGTGGTGGACTGTGGTGACTGTGGGTCTGGTGCCTGAGGCATGCTGGTGGACTGTGGTGACTGTGTGTCTGGTGCCTGAGGCATGCTGGTGGACTGTGGTGACTGTGTGTCTGGTGCCTGAGGCATGCTGGTGGTGACTCAGCGCGGTCTCTAATGGGTGCTGCTGGGATGCACAGCTGAAATAAACCGTGGGCTTATAGCAGCAGCAGTGACAGTCGTATCATAGTAGTAGTAGTAGCAGCTGTAGTAGGAATATCAGCAGCAGTAGCAGCAGTAGTTATAGTAGTAGTCGTAGTATCAGTATCAGCAGCAGCTGCAGCAGTGCTAAATACTGTTCGCAGCACTGAGACTGAATAGAATGAGCAGATTGCCTTGTACTGGCAGAAGTAGTTAAATCAGTAGCAGCAGTAGCTTCGAGTTATAGAAGTACGACAGGACCTAATAGTGATGACAGCAGTCGTAGCAGTAGCAAGAGCAGTAGTAGTAGTAGTAGTAGTAGTAGTAGTAGTAGTAGTAGTAGTAGTAGTAGTAGTAGCAGCAGCAGCAGCAGCAGTAGCACCAGCAGCAGCAGCAGCAGCAACAACAGCAGCAGCGGCGGTAGCCACAGTTCTGAGTGATAATAGTGGAAGAAACAGTAGCAGCAAAAGCATAAGTTATTGTAGCTGTAATAACATTGGAAGTATTGAATGATAATAAAGGTAGCAGGAGCAGCTATAGCAGTTGTCGTCGTAACAACAGAATCATTGAGTATTAACAGCAATAGTCACTATAGTAGCAGCAGTAGTAAGTAGTAGAAGCAGTAGAAGTGACAATAGTACTTGTACTAGTAGCAGAAGCAGAAGCAACAGCAACAGTAGTAGCTATAGCAGCAGACGCAGTGGTAGTGACAGAAACATTAGCACTGAGTAGTAGCAGCAGTACTACTATGAGCACGGTCAGCCACAGCGTTAGTGGTTGAGTATCAGTGGCAGTACTTACAGACGTAGTGGTACCAATCTTAGTGGTTGTAGGAACAACATTAGTAGTACTGAGCAGTAAAAGTCGTTGAAAAGATAGGATCCCTCACTAGCAGCCTGTGGATACCATCGTAACCAATCTTGAAGACAGAACTGTTCATATTGCCTGTTGCTAGGCTTTCGTCCGCCAGAACTGACTCGTCAGATAGGCACGGTTGTAGTGTCTGTGGTCCCTTGCATCAAATAGATATACCACAGTCTACAGTTCCATGGTATTCTCATCACCAAAGGTTCAAATACGGAACACAACAGCACCCTAAAGCAGCCAGTGAAGGGTAGAAAAGTAAAACGAAAAAGAAAGTGTGGTAAAAAAAATAAACTGCTGAAAAAAAATCAAGTTTAAAATAATTATAAGGGTAAATGTTTGAGCCCATGCTTGAGGATCCATTTAAGAACGCAACGGAAATCGAAAAGAGTCAACAAAGTGGTCAGCTCAACTGTTAAATAATCCAAGCATTTTCAGCAGCTAAGAATTGTGCAGGTCAGAGCACACACACACACACACACACACACACACACACACACACACACACACACACACACACACACACACACACACACACACACAGATAGAGATAGAGAGAGATATCATCTTACCTGGTGTTGCTCCAAACAGTATGAAACATACACAGAGAGCGATGAACTGCCCAAGTATTTTCGGCAGCTAAGAATTGTGCAGGTCAGCACACACACACACACACACACACACACACACACACACACACACACACACACACACACACACACACACACACACAGAGATAGATAGAGACAGAGATGTCATCTTACCTTGTGTTGCTCCGAACAGTACGAAACAGACACAGAGAGCGATGAACAGCCCACAGAGCGACACAGTCGGTGAAGGACAATAGACAGACTCGCACACAGCGTGCACAGTGGGAATGCGAGGAGAATATCGCCAAGACACATTGCTTACTCAGATTTACTTATTCATATGCTTGTATGACATTAATCATATAACACAGGCGTGTGAAGAACTAAATCTTTAAAAGTGGCAAACGTGACACCCGGGGCACAACCAGACGTCTTGCAGAGGCGGATGAGTTTGCATATGTGTGGGTGTGTGTGTGTGTGGGGGGGGGGGGGGGGGGGGGGGGGGCGGGGGGGGGGGGAGGGGGGATCAGTTCAAGATTTTTTCTTTCAAGCGTTAACAGTTTTGTGTTATCCTCATTTAACGAAGGATGGTTTGTTTGTGATAACTCGCTGAAAACTGCCCTTACAAATTTAGAAATATCACAAACGATGCATTAGAACTACTCTTCTTCATACATAAAACATAAAAAATAATGTATTCTAACTGTTCTGACACAAAATATAAAACACAACCGCTGATGCACCAAAATTACTTTTACATATACAAAACACCGCAGGTGGTTTAGTTCTTAAAACAATGATTCTCTCTACCAAACAGCAAACAAACATAAGAAGTGGTGGCAGCTCTGAGGACGGGCGGAGGAAAGTGGCGGATTCAAATTTGTTTCTTCTTTTCTTTTCTCTAATTTTCTTCTCGGGAAGAGCAAGAGGGATGGGGATGTGAGAGGGCGAGGAAAGAGTGGGCAGGGTGGGGGAATGGGAAGAACTGGCGAGAAAGGGGGATGGATGGGATGTAGGTGATGGACAACATGTCTTCAGAATGGTGGGCAAATACTCCAGCTTGGAGATGAATCCTTAAGGTAAACAAGGAAAAAAAAAGCACTGTGTCAACAACATGCCTTGTCCCACGTATCTTGTGTTCCAATATGCATTGCTAATGTCGGTCAGTGTTTACACAGACAGCTTGTACCAGAGGAGCTCTG
Organism: Conus ventricosus; assembly: GCA_018398815.1. Lineage (NCBI taxonomy): Eukaryota > Metazoa > Mollusca > Gastropoda > Neogastropoda > Conidae > Conus > Conus ventricosus. The sequence goes on along the minus strand of CM031610.1, from coordinate 46,176,595 downwards.
TTGTACCGCACAATACTATTGCTGTTAACGACGGTGAAAGAGTGTAGAATCTCTCTCTCTCTCTCTCTCTCTTCTCTCTCTCTCTCTCTCTCCCCTCTCTCTTGTAAAATATTTAACGTTTTCTCACCAGTTGTCTTTGTACACATTACGTATATTTCTGATCTACGTACTGACAAATCTTGTTACCCAAAAAGTGCGCGAAATGCTGCCTGTCTAAACGTTTGGCAATTTAAAGTAATCCTTCAAACTACAGGCATAGATTGCTATTATCCGCATCGTCCAACTCTCTTAAAGCTTATCATACGAAATGTTGAAGCTCATTTCAACAAATATATTTTCTTCAGATGTTCCCAACAATAAATATGTACAAAAACAATAGTACCCTGAAAAAGCAGTCAGCATGAAAATGACGTGTTGAAGAGGAGTGAGAAAGTGAGGATAGCTTAAAAACAGAGAGAGAGAGAGAGAGAGAGAGAGAGAGAGAGAGAGAGAGAGAGAGAGAAAGGAGAAAACGGGTGGAAGGTAGAGTGGTAAAAGTGAGCTGAATCACAGTAAAAGGCGCGCGCGCACGCGCGCGCGTGTGTATGTCTGTGTGTGTGTGTGTGTGTGTGTGTGTGTGTGTGTGTGTGTGTGTGCGTGTGTGTGTGTGTGTGTGTGTATGTGTGGTGTGTGTGTGTGTGTGTGTGTGTGTGTGTGTGTGTGTGTGTGGAGGGGAAAGGAAATCTGTAAGTGGCGAAGGGAGGAGGAGAAGAGGGCAGGTGGAGAAAGAGAGGAAATGTTGCAAGGAACAATACGACAGAAAGTCAGTTTAACAAAGTAATATTGCAATAGTGTAATAAACTGCCCTCCCTACACACAATGGCATTCCTTTTGTCGTGATCCGTTATTCATCTGGAGCCGTTTCACCTTTTCATACTTTTGCAATTAGGAACATATTTCACGATACGGAATTGTAGATCGTCATTGCCAGACATTTCACTTGGGCATAGTTTATGCACGTTCGGGTCTGGCATATCTTTTGACAGCTGTCGGGTAGCTTCAGTCTCAGCAGTTTGTATCTGGAGCACACGTCCAGAAAATGAATTTCACTTTTGACCACACCACATACTGTGCATTTCCTGTCTTCTCTCGTAGTGTTTTACCATCTACCCCTTCCTATCATGTCATGAGAGCTAACACGAGGTGTTTTTTTTCACGCCTACCACGTATGGTGTAAGTCGACAGTTTTCAATAATTTTGTTATGAAATGTAGACTCAAAGTGCCACTGTTAGTTGTTTCCAGTAGTCTGTGTACGTAGATTCGAGTTGCTTTTGTTCTACATTGTTGACATTTTGTTCTACCGAATTAAGCGTCGACTGACTTTTCCAGACAGGATTCATGTCCCGTATAATGTAGAACATTTCGGGTAAGTTCTAGCCATGGATATGCCTACAAAACCCCTTGCTCCCCACTTAAATTCTAGCCATGGATATGCCTACAAACCCCTTGCTCCCCACGTAAATTCTAGCCATGGATATGCCTACAAACCCCTTGCTCCCCACGTAAATTCTAGCCATGGATATGCCTACAAACCCCTTGGTCCTCGTGTAAATTCTAGCTGTGGATGGGCTCACGAACCCTCCTGCTTCCCACGCAAATTCTAGCCGTAGATGTACCTACAAACCCTCTCGCTCTCCATGTAAATTCTAACCATGAATGTGCCCACAGAACCTCTTGTTCCCCATGTAAATTCTTGCCATAGATCTGATTGCAAACCGTCTTGCTCCCCACGCAAGCTCTAGCCATGAACGTACCTACAAACCCTCGTGCTCCCCATGTAAATTCCGTCCGTGCGTAAATTCCAGTGTGTGTGTGTGTGTGTGTGCGTGCGTGTGCGTGCGTGCGTGCGTGCGTGCGTGCGTGCGCGCGCGCGCGCGCGCGCGCGCGCGTGTGTGTGTGTGTGTGTGTGTGTGTGTGTGTGTGTGTGTGTGTGTGTGTGTGTGTGTGAAACATTCTATAGAACTCTGTAATCAAACAATCTAGCTTTCTAGATGTTTTGAAATTTCCATGACACCTTTATTCCTTTGAAGGAAGATTTTGCCCCATGCTAAATTGAGACTTAATTCAGTTATAAGCAATAGTCGTAAGTATCTATAAGAATTCACGACTCTTAGATCAACGTTTCCATAGACCCCCTTCCCTACCGTAGCACCCACCAGGGAGTTTCGAAAGACTCGCTCTTTGAGTACAGAAGTTGAGATACCGGCTTCCTTTCCGCACTCTGCACTTCGTGCCTTTCTGGATATGGGGAGGATCCGACCATATTTTCTGGGGCATTTTCTTTGCCGGTTTTCCAATGGTCAGCGTCTTGTACACACGAATTTGTAACAATTTCATTTTCTTTCTTTTTCAGTGTCCCGGACACGCACAGGTCTTCAGGATCGCTAAGCTTCTGGATGCGAGGGAACTGGATCCGATAACCCACAGTAATCATCCTGGATCGAGGCTCAATGCAGGACGACTCCTCCGCTCCCAGAAGTACGGCTTGGGGCAGATCTGGGGAAGCCGTCCCAAAATATCCTCCTTGTGAAACTGCCGCCCCGCTACATCATTGACGTACAGCTGGTCGCAGATCTCAGGCACTTGAGAAGAACGGACGTTCATTGGGGCTATCAGAATCTTCCGGAAATCCTGCTCAGGATCTTCTTCGATGCTTTCACGGCCAAACTGTCGCACTAGTTTGGCGGTGGCATGTTTACCGGACCCTATCAGTTCCTTTTCGGTGGGCAAGGAGCTGATTGTGACGGACATTTCACTTCCCGGACCTGCAAAGCTCTCTTTCCTGCCGACAGCTTGGCTGGAGTGTCGATCACCTTCATGTCCTGCAGCATTCGCCTGGCTCTCAGCTGATTTCGAGGTCTTCCTGCGTCGGTAGAAATCGTCCGGAAAGGGCGTTTTTATAGTCTTTTGGCGTGAAAAGGAACGAAATAGGTACGGATCCGCGTCCCGCTTTTCCTCAGAATGATACCGCCGTGAAAACATGAGGAATCTATTCAGGAAAGGCCGATGACTGGTTGTGTTTGGTCAAAGCCGAAATAAACTTCTAGGATCTAACAAGACTACAGATAACACATTTGCGAGAAGTCCAAACTCCACGGACCAAATGTATTCGGAGAGCTTGAAAAATTACTTTAGGCCTAACTTCGCCAAACCCCAATTCCAGTTCTATGAAGCATCACGAAGACTGAAGGTCAGAGCGACTTCATTTCTAGAACGAATCTATGGGCCAAATGACATCACTTGGTAATGTTGTCAGCACGAGCATAAAGTCACTAGCATGACGTCAGAGCTATAGTCACGTTCGCAGATCTGTATTTATCATCATTACTTCAAACTATGACGATTTGATTTTGTTTAGAGATGATAACTGATTACGTTTACATTAATGGTGTGTGTGTGTGTGTGTGTGTGTGTGTGTGTGTGTTGTCAGTACAACCTTGAGTTCATCTGACAATAAATTGATTTCAGTCAGTGTGTGTGTGTGTGTGTGTGTGTGTGTGTGTGTGTGTGTGTGTGTGTGTGTGTGTGTGTGTGTGTGTGTGTGAGGGAGGGAGAGAGAGAAGAGAGAGAGAGAGAGAGAGAGAGAGAGAGAGAGAGAGAGAGAGAGAGAGAGAGAGAGAGAGATTTTGAACAAAGTCTGTATTTCTATTACAAATAAAATTACCTTTCCTAAATTCATGGGTCAAGCAAATAGATCTTGAGAATGAAATATTTGATCGCAGTGCACGCCAGTATCACGATCGGGATGCTGACTGCATTACAGTTCACCTTTCACACCCATGTTTTGGCATTTTCTGCCTCTGACTGAGCCGTTAATCTGACTGATAGGGCAAAATGCCTCGGCCGTGCCCCGCAGTTGCATCAGTCCCTTGAAAACGGCGGAGACACTCTCGCTGAACGCGAGCTGTAACATAGATGAGCTCCCCGAAGATTTCCGAACATTGCCTGTTGTGGTTTTAGGATACAGAACCTCGTAACTTTCGTCATTGGTCAGATAAAAGCCAGGCTCAAGCAGCCAGACAGTCAAGCAAGCAAGCAAACCCAAGAAGAATGTATGTAGTGTGAGTGACACTGATCCTCATCCATACGTTAGGCTTTCATTTAGCCATGGAGCCTGCCAGTCTTTAAGATAAGCATGCTGCGAACTAGTCTACCACACATCCATTCAGTGGATATATTTGATTTAAGCCTCCGACTGTAATATTGCCCAGAGGGAGGTTGGGGGTGGGGTGGGGTAGGGGAGAAAATGCGCCCCCATTATTCTTCCAACTTTCTTCCCCATCCCCTCCCTTCCTCCAACCGTCGTCCCTTCACCACCACCACACCACCACCACCCTCATTTCCCAGTGTTCCCACAAGCCTTGACTCATGTTGTATCCTACCTGACAAGCATTCCCCAGTCGTTCTCCTGTCACTCGATCTTTTCACTGCCTCCCTCTCTCCACCTTCCCCCACCCGCTTTTTCTCTTGTTCCCCCGCTCCTCTTCTCCCTGCCCTCACCCTCCTTTCACCCCTTACCTGCTGTCTGGTACACGTCTGCAGAATACGTTCAAACACACACACACACACACACACACACACACACACACACAATTTCAAGGTAATCAAGGAATAAATACCGATGTTCTTTGTGTCGACGTGACGGAGTGAAGAGGACAGAGAGTACAAAGAGCCGGTCTACATTTGAACGGCGGACTTTATTGCCGTACTCGGCGATGGCCTTGTTTTGTTTGTTTGCTTTTGATGCACACTGAGAGGGAAAATCTATTACTTTGCCCTCTGTCAGTCTGGTTTTTATGCACACAAAGTTTGTATTACTTTACCCTCTGTCAGTCTTGGTTTTTTATGCACACACAGTTTGCATTACTTTACCCTCTGTCAGTCTGGTTTTTATGCACACAAAGTTTGTATTACTTTACCCTCTGTCAGTCTTGGTTTTTATGCACACACAGTTTGTATTACTTTACCCTCTGTCAGTCTGGTTTTTATGCACACAAAGTTTGTATTACTTTACCCTCTGTCAGTCTTGGTTTTTATGCACACACAGTTTGTATTACTTTACCCTCTGTCAGTCTGGTTTTTATGCACACAAAGTTTGTATTACTTTACCCTCTGTCGGTCTGGTCAATTTTAACATCAATATTGTTATCACTTGCTAGGTTCTTGACCAATATTGATATGAACATCCATGCCACGAGCAATGTTCGCGGCCAATGTTCATATCAACATACTTTTCATTCTCGGCTTATGTTGTATACACATAATTACAATCACTTTAACATTTCGGCATAGTTTATCGACTCAATATGTCATCAGTATTACATGTTACACTGGAATTTAAGAAGAAGAAACCCCAACAAAAAAATTTCAGTGGAACAGCTGGAAAAATTGAAAACCTATTCTATCCACATCCACTTTATTTCAAATGTCTATTAGATAAATATAATATAAACTGTAAAGCTAAGTAACCGGTTGTGCTATCTAGGCTCTGTTAAAAGTATGGATAACTGACTTATACAGCTGATAGGTAAAGGCGAAAAAAAATTCTGTATCAGCAGAATTCATTTGTATCATTTACCAGGAGTTTATGTTCTGCAAGTTCTCTCTCTCTCTCTCTCTCCTCCTCTCTCTCTCTCTCTCTCTCTCTCTCTCTCTCTCTCTCTCTCCTCTCTCTCTCTCTCTCCCGTATGTGTGTGTGTGAGTGTGTGTGTGTGTGTGTGTGTGTGTGTGTGTGTGTGTGTGTGTGTGTGTGTGTGTGTGTGTGTGTGTGTGTGTGTGTGTGTGTGTGTGTGTGTGTGTGTGTGGTGACTGACGATGATGCTCATGTGAATCTCATTTGCTAGCTTTTTCCGCTTGTTTGTTTGTTTGTTTGTTTTTCCATTACCCCACCCCACCCCACCCCACCCCACCCCACCCCACTCCACCCCTCTTTCTTTTCTTTTCTGACGACATGTTAGAAACTGACTTTCAGCTATTGATGTATGTCATTAACACATTAGAATCTGCAGTCGTACAATTTTTTTTTAAATTGCAATCTTTTGCTTTTACCGTTTGCTGTATTATTGTCGTTTGTGCTTCCTTCCTTTCTCCCTACATATCTGCGCATGTTAAATTTTACTTATTCCGCGCGAACGTTTCCTTGGCTCCTCCATGTGATTTACACTATTTTCAGGACAATTCCAGAATTGCTGCTGCTCGGTCCGTTAAAGCGTGTCTATTAGAAGGCATTTTTAGGACGCGTTTTTAAAACGTTCTTAGCTACATTTTTTTAAAATAAAAAAATGTCAAAATTCGATATTGTTCCTGATATCAATATGTCACCGTTTGAATGGTATTTCTCCTTTCATGTTGATGTGGAAGAGACACGAGTTGATACTGATTCCCATGTCAATGTCTGACTTACGTACCATCTCCTCCAGCAAGTAGAGTCCAGGCTCACTATTGTTTTCTCGTATGAAAGGGCTCGAAGAACGTCAGCATCTGCTAGAGCCAGGAGAGTCCACATTCGATACTGCTCCCTTAATCAGTGCTTGTCTTACTGGAAAGCTCTGTTTCTTTTGCTTCATCAGCAAGAGTCCAAAGTCGATTGTACTCCATTTCATACTTATTCTAATGAACGGAAGTGCAACCTTTGCTCCAATAGGAAGAGACTAAGTCGATGCCGCTCCGTTTTTGCAATGCTTGTCCTATTCAGTGTTCCTGTTTAGTCTTTGGCTTCGTGAGTGAGAATGCAATATCGATGCCGCTCCTTTGGTAATGCTCATCCTGTTTGAATGTTCTGTGTCTTTTGCTTTATCAGGAAGAGTCTAAAATCGACGCCGCTCTCTTTGTTAATGCTTATCCTATCTTGTACGTTGTTTCATCTTTGCTTCTATTTAAGAGAGAGTGAAGTCGGCATTGCCACCTGTGTAAATGGTTATTTTATTAAAGGGAATTGAATTGGCTACATTAAGAAGAGCACAATGCCCATGCTGCTAATCATGTCGATGTTCATATTCTGTGTCGAAGTTCATATTCTGTCAAATGAATCTGCTTTATCCCTTGGTTTATTTTGGAGCATCGAAGGTCGGACAGCTTCCTGTCCTAACGATATCCCCTATCATATCTGCGTTTCGCGTCCATTCAGGCGTTTCAAGTCTAAAATTGCATTGTTTCAGACTGTGTAGGCAAGACAGACACATTTCTGTATGTGTGGCATTTAGTGTTATCATCCACAACGTAAACAAACCCACAAGTTATGTGATTCACAGCAGATATCGTGGTAAAGTACGCTAAAACACGATCCAGCGCTTTTAGTCTCCGATCTGGGTTAAATGGCCCTTGAAAGAGAATTTACACGAAACATGCTGGCGCAGTATACTTTGCAGTGAACCTTCAAGTGTGTTACTGCATGTAGGTACTGGCAGAAGAACGTTGACACGAAGGAAAGCCAACAGACCACGTACAAACAATATGATAGATTCCGTTTGTGGGAATGAGGGGACCCGCTGACTAGGTCTCGTTGACGCTGAAGGTCGCAGGTTCATATGCCATCCAGGGAGTCAGATTTCTCAATTCTGGCTTGTATTGTAGTTGGTTTGTTTTTTTAATGCTATAATCCTGTCACACATCTAAAAAGGGTCTAAAGTTAAAATAAAAAAAAACATGCTAAAAAATAGCGGGATGTTGCAACCAGTTTAAAAAGTAGTGACACATGGCAGTCGGTAATGACACATGGCAGTCGGTAACACAAACGTTGTCCGCAGAGTGGGTAACAT
>CM031610.1:46163798-46166298 GCA_018398815.1 Conus ventricosus | reverse complement strand
TGTCTTGTACATATAGATAAATACTCGTATGTATATGTATATAAAAAAACTGTTTTGATGCATTCTTTTTTTCATGTAGATATTAAAGTCAGTTTAATGCATCAATTGTGGTGATTTATGCATGTAGTGCAGTGGTTTAATACATCAATATTGTCCTTTTTTCTGTGTAGTCAAATAGTTTTTAAGCATCGTTTGTAATGCTCTATGTATGTCGTAGATTAGTGTTAATGTATTCTTTATGATATTCTATGTTTGTAGTACAGCAGTTTTAATGTATCATTATCTGTTTTACGTATGTGAAAGACCAGTCACAATGCATCAGCCTTGACGTTTTGTGTGCGTCATTTAGCATAGCAGTTTTAACGCATCCTCTGTAATGTTTTATATATTATGTAGTACCGTAGTTGTGATGCATCGGTTGTGATGCTTCGTGTACGCAAGAGATACGTCATACTGCATGCATATGTTCCAGTGTTTTAGACGTTTATGACGAGACAGCAACCAAGCTATCTGTTGGAAAACGAACATGGAATGATATTATCTTTAACGTTGAATTGACACGTGTATTACATGTCTTTCCCTCACATGCGATCTAACCCGGTCCTATAGGAGGGGATCCAATCGGGTCTCTCACCCTCAAACACTCTTTCACCCACATATGCATATACGTTTGTAATTCAATTTGACTCGGCTGGAGGCCCCACAAATTCATTAACACTGTACGGTCTTTGTGAGAGTCTAGAAATCTTCACAGACTGTGTCGCTTTCGTCGGTTCATCGGTCTCTGTGCTTGTCCTCGCTTTGTTTGGAGCAATATCAGGTAAGATAACATTTGGATTAGTCGACTTGAATTATTGTCATCATAATCCGTGTTCACATTCATCTGCTTTTTTTTCTTTTCTTATTTCCCCCCTTTTTTGCAACTGTATTTTATTTGATTGTTTTTATTATTAAAGTTTTCTTTCAATGTTTTTGTTTTGTTTTCCCATAGTCTGAACACGATGTCTTTGTCTCTTTGATATATCTTTCTGTTCTGAATTAAATATCAAGTCATTACTAATAATTCGGATCGTTTTGGATGCCACTATGGAGCTACTACAGGAGATACTGCAGCTGTTTGTTCTGTTGCTATTGAAATTATCGCTACTGTAACGCTGCTGCTGCAGCTGTTTGTTCTGTTGCTATTGAAATTATCGCTACTGTAACGCTGCTGCTGCAGCTGTTTGTTCTGTTGCTATTGAAATTATCGCTACTGTAACGCTGCTGCTGCAGCTGTTTGTTCTGTTGCTATTGAAATTATCGCTACTGTAACGCTGCTGCTGCAGCTGTTTGTTCTGTTGCTATTGAAATTATCGCTACTGTAACGCTGCTGCTGCAGCTGTTTGTTCTGTTGCTATTGAAATTATCGCTACTGTAACGCTGCTGCTGCAGCTGTTTGTTCTGTTGCTATTGAAATTATCGCTACTGTAACGCTGCTGCTGCAGCTGTTTGTTCTGTTGCTATTGAAATTATCGCTACTGTAACGCTGCTGCTGCAGCTACTATAACTTCTGCTACATCTACTTAGGACACCATCTGCTACTAATGCTACTGCTGCTACTACTGTTGCTGCTGCCACGACTATTTTGTTTACTGCTCGGTTCTGTTGCAACCGCCGCTGCTGTTGCTGCTATGGCTACTACTACTACTACTACTACTACTGCTGCTGCTGCTGCTGCTGCTGCTACTATTACTACTACTATTGTTTCTACTTCTACTACTACTGCTCAGCTCTGCTGCTGTTGTTACTTCTATCATTACTACTACAACTATTACTACTACTACCACCGCCATTATCACCGCTACTACTACTACTACTACTACCACTATTACTACAACCACTACTACTACTTTACTGCTGCTGCTGCTGTTCCTGCTGCTGCTGCTACTGTTGCTGCCACTGCTGTTGCTGCTGCTGTTCTTGTTGCGGCTACTATTACTCAATACTTTTGCTACTCGCTGCTGTAAGCTGCTTCTACAACCGGTGCTTCTACTCGGTACTACTTCAGCTATATAAACAACAACAAGAACAGCAACTACTGCTGCAACTAGTACTGCGTCTGCTCCTGCGGTGCCTGCCGCTATTGCTCCTGCTGTTGCTACTGCTACTTATACTTCTATTGCTACCACCACCACGACTACCACCACCACCACCACCACCACCACCACCACCACCACCACTACTACTACTACTACTACTACTACTACTATTACTACTACTACTACTGCTATTGCTGTTGCATCTGCCGTTACTGCTTAACACTGCTGCTGTAACTGCTATTGCTGTTTCTAGTACTTCTGCTGCTACTTCTGCTGCAGTTGTTACCTCTGTCACTAACACTGCAACTGCTTCTGTTACTACTGCTGCTACTTTCATCACTTCAACAACCACTACAACTGATACTGATGCTACTGCTATTGTGGTAACTGCTGCTGCTACTTCGATTCGACTGTCACAACTG
>CM031610.1:46133798-46158798 GCA_018398815.1 Conus ventricosus | reverse complement strand
TATTTCTTAACTGTTCTGCGCGATGTGCTTGCACTACTGCCTGTATTTGCTGAAAAAATGCAAACAAGTCTCTCTCTCTCTCTCTCTCTCTCTCTCTCTCTCTCTCTCTCTCTCTCTCTCTCTCTCTCTCCACACACACACACACACACACACACACACACACACACACACACACACACACACACATACACACACACACACACACACACACACACATCATGTACACATATACACAAAAATACACACGCAAGCACACAGAGTAACGAGATAAGGTGGCGATCCTGACATTGCTGGATGACGTTTTAATGACAGGATCATGGATCAGAATCGTCTTCGTCATCATCGTCGTCGTCATTATCATCGTCATCATCAACAACATCATCATCATCATCATCATCATCATCATCATCATCATCATCATCATCATCATCATCATCATCATCATCAACAACAACAACAACAACAACAACATCAATAACAATAACAACATCTTCACTTTCAACATATTTCTCCTCTCACACCAATTGGGGGCGGGGGAGGGGGGAGGGTTGGGCGCTGTGATGAACGCTTGGATAGTTAGGATTGTACATAGCTCCCTGTCCCCACACTTAGATACCAGAGTCAATGTGTTGTGACATCTCCAATGGTTTCGTGTTGCTCTCACTTTTCCTCAATTAAAGAGCATCCTCTAGGGGGGTGGGGGGGGGGGATTAACAATGATAGTAATGACGATGGAGGCAGAGAATTCAAATATGAACCAACACTGTTCCAGTTTGACCTGGTGTGTGAGAACAAAGGATTCCGAGCCAACTTCAACATGCTGTACATGCTGGGACTGCTGGTAGGCTCCTCTGCATCTGGAGTGTCCTGCGACAGGTAGCTTAACCAGCCTTACCCTTCACTTTGTTCTCTTCCCGCGCCTGTTACCTTACACTGACAGGCTGCAGGGTGTCTCCACCCATTGTTGGTTTCCCCATTTTGTACCTTTCTCTCTTACCTATAAGTACCCCCTGTCTAGCCTACAGTTTGATCTCTTCCCTTTCCTGTCTTTCTTTTGACGGTCTACCATACTGTTCGATCTCTCCATACCCCTATCTTTCAGTGTGACAAATAACCGCGCTTGTCTACCTCACTGTTTATTCTCCCAACACTGTTGTCATCCTGTCTGATAAATAGCTGCACCTGTCTACCCTGCTTTTTGATCTCTCCACACCCAGTCTCCATTTTTCATGGAAGGCTGCGCCTGTCTACCTCATGGCTTCATCTCAACATCTCTAGTGCTTTCTTTAATACATAACTGCACCTGTCCATCCTAGTGTTTACACCCATCACCTGTTTTGCCCACATCCTGTCTACCCTCCCGACGACTGACCTGCCGGCTGATGCTATCTGGAGATTTGATCTGAGGCAGTTTTGTTGGAGGAAGAAAAAGAGTTCACAGAGGCGTCTCTTTGATTGTATTCATCACTAATTGTCAATATTGATTTTGTAATTCTTGTGAACAAAGATGAGACTGGTTCGGCAATTTGGATGCTGTGGTTTTTTGTGTGTTTCTCCTCTTTATTTATGTTAAATTTGCTTTATTGCGTATCATTAAGGTATTGTACTCCATATATGTATCGTCAGGACATATTATTTCCTGTGGGAAGTTTGTTTCGCTCACGCCATGGAAGGCACGTACTGAGGCTGCAGTGCTGTACGTGCATCAATTTTTTCTAGTGTTGTTGCTGTTGCTGCTGCTTCTGCTGCTGCTGCTCCACTCCCTGTTTGGAAATTAAGATATTTGGGCCTAGGGTTAATGACCTTTTCAATGATTTTCCATACCCTGCATTAATTAACGTGGGAGCCAATCAATCGTGTAGACGATGTTTTTGTGTCTTACAACCGGAATTCTTTTTTTCAGAGTAATAGGTCAAAACGCGTTGTGTCTGTTTTGTAATGTGTTTGTTCCATTCCTTTGGCGGTCCAGTAATTCAACATTTGCTTTTCTGCATTTAAAGTCACACACACACGCGATATATATATATATATATATATATATATATATATATATATATATATATATATATATATATATATATATTCCCCCACTGTTAAATTGTTCAGTATGATATATCTATCCATATCTCTCTCTCTCTCTCTCTCTCTCTCTCTCTCTCTCTGCATATATATATATATATATATATATATATATATATATGTGTGTGTGTGTGTGTGTGTGTGTGTGTGTGTGCGTGTGTAATAAACTAATAAATTCCAAGGACAAGTACCGAGCACCTTTCTAGCAACTTACAGAGCAGCTTGGTGTTGCAATGACTGTAAGAAATATTCAGTTATAAACAAAGCTTGCTGTTATATCTTAGATTGAAGAAATAGGGGGAGATAAGCATTCATATCTGCAGTGGTAGATAATTCTGCCTAACTAACAGTATGTGTTTGAGTGGGTGAATGGGGAAAAATAAAATAAATGTTTCTCAAAATGAATCTTTAGCAAGCTTATAGTCTCCAAGATGGAGACAATTTCCAATGGGGAGGAAACTCAATAACATAAAACTTCCGGTCAGATACCAATACTTCGAAACCTGACTGTTTGTCCTCAGTGACCGCGGGAAGTGGTAATTTGACTCCTCTGCCTTTTCGGTTTTAAGAAGAATGCTATCCCAGAAAAAGGCTGGTGTGCAATACCGTAGTATGTTTGTTGAATTTTCAAAAAACAACAACCAAAGGAGCAAAAGAAAATCATCACAGAACAAAACAAGCTACATTTTCTTCTGAAAAGTAGAAAATATAAAAGGATAACCTCTTAAGACACAAGTGCTGAGGGCCAGTTCTTGGAATGAATCCACAAGGGACTAAATGACAATAAACTAATAAATTCCAAGGATAAGTACCGAGCACCATTCCAGCAACTCACAGAGCAGCTTGGTGTTGCAATGACTGCAAGAAATATTCAATTATAAATAAAGCTTGCTCTTATGTCTTAGATTGAAGAAATAGGGGGAGATAAGCATTCATGTCTGCAGTGGTAGATAATTCTGCCTCACTAACAGTATGTGCTTGAGTGGGTGGATGGGGAAAAATAAAAGAAATGCTTCTCAAATGAGCATATATATATATATATATATATATATATATATATATATATATATATATATATATATATATATATATATATATATATAACAAACTAATAAATTCCAAGGATAAGTACCGCACCGTTCCAGCAACTTACAGAGCAGCTTGGTGTTGCAATGACTGCAAGAAATATTGAATTATAAACAAAGCTTGCTCTTATGTCTTAGATTGAAGAAATTCAATAATTCAATGTTTATAATTCAATTCAATTCAATATATATATATATATATATATATATATATATATATATATATATATATATATATATATATATATATATATATATATATATACCAGTTTAAAATAGGATTTTAAAATGAAGAGATCAAAACCTACAAGCTTGTTTCAAGCTAAAAACGCTCTCCTCAGGGTATACAATTTGGGCACGCCACCGGTGTTATATATTGTGGTGTGTGGGCGTGTGAGTTCTGTGCGTGTGGCACGTGGCCTGCCAGTATTTTCTTTTTGGGGGCGCGGGCGGGCGCGTTCATGGGGGACGTGTTACGGAATGGTGCATTGACAAAGATTTCCATTTATGCCTGCAATTGTTTATCATTTCTACTTTAGAGTTCAGGGATGTTAGGTGGGGTTTACATCAGCCACTTTTCTGTAGTACATAAGTTGCATTTTTAGAAATGTTGTTGTATGGTGTTGCTCTTTTTATAATTTTCCATGATATGTTGTAATCTATTTTCTTATTTTTCAGCTTCCAAATATATTTACTTAATTCTGTTTGGTTTTTATATTTTTCATTTTTGAAAGACTGTTTATGGTTTGCATATCTGGTTTTAAAGTGGTTTGCCGTGATTCCTATGTATGTTTCTTTATCACTGTCTATTGTTACCGTAGCTTGGTATACAATATTGTTGTAGAGACATTTATTATTCAGAGGGCACTGGTCTTTTTTTGTGCAATTACAAGATATCCTTTCATCACCCTCTTTGGTTGTGTTGTTTTTGGTTTTATTGGAAGAATCAATTATATTTTTAAGGTTGGGCATACACGAGTATGATAGCTTGACGGTATTTTTGTTGAATATTTTAGATAGTACGTGTTCTTTTGGGAATGAGGTTTTAAGGATTCTGAGGAATTCTTTTCCTACGTTAGTTTTTGTTCTTCCATCATATGGAGGGTTATACCAGATAATTTTTTTTTCCTGTTTTTCCTGTTGCTGTTCATGTTGTTATCTGGGTTGTATTGTAATTTGTAGTTGTAGCAACTTTTTTTTCAGCGCCTCTTGATATTCAGCTGCTGCACTGTTAAATTCTTTCTCATTGCATGACAGTTTAGATAATCTTTTGTTTATACCATTAGGTATGGTTTTTAAGATGGAGGATGGGTGGTTACTATTGATGTCTACGTAGACAGGTGTGTCATTAGGTTTTTTTTTTTTATATGGTTTGTATGTATGATCCTTAAGGTCTAATGTTATGTCTAAATAAGTTACTGTTTTTTTTTGTTGGCTTCTACTGTGATTTTTAGGTTATGGCTTTGAAAAATTTTACAAAGTCCTTTTTTCTGTTTTCAATGGTTTTTGGTTTATTGTTAACGTGGCAAGACCGTCATCTCTGTATAAGCCAACCTGTTTACCAAGTATTTTCTGTATATGAGACAACATGAAAAGTCCAACTAATTCACAAGTTTCAGCTCCATCATAAGATCCCATCGTGACATCGAATGTGGAATTTCTGCTGTTTTTTTTTTAATCCAAGTTTCACTGTTGCTATGGAGAAGGGTTTTCTTAGTGTGGAGAATGATTTCCATCTCAGAATCTGTTATATTTGTATATTTGTTGGCGAATCTTAGTGCTTTAGTAAGTAATTCCTCATCAATGGAAGGGTAGAAGTCCACTATGTCAAAAGTAATGAACACTGTATTTGTCTGTTTGTTCAATTCTTTAAACCATTGAATAACTTCGTAACTATTTTTCCAGAGATTGTATTCAGTGTTTGTTTTTATGTCCTCTATTGCTTTTTCAAAAATGAAAATATATAAAAACCAAACAGAATTAAGTAAATATATTTGGAAGCTGAAAAATAAGAAAATAGATTACAACATATCATGGAAAATTATAAAAAGAGCAACACCATACAACAACATTTCTAAAAAATGTAACTTATATACTACAGAAAAGTGGCTGAAATTATGTAAACCCACCTAGCATCCCTGAACTCTAAAGTAGAAATGATAAACAATTGCAGGCATAAATGGAAATCTTTGTCAATGCACCATTCCGTAACACGTCCCCCCTGAACGCGCCCCAAAAAGAAAATACCGGCAGGCCACGTGCCACACGCACAGAACTCACACGCCCACACACCACAATATATAACACCGGTGGCGTGCCCAAATTGTATACCCTGAGGAGAGCGTTTTTAGCTTGAAACAAGCTTGTAGGTTTTAATCTCTTCATTTTAAAATCCAATTTTAAACTGGTATGTCGCTCCCTACATGGTTGAGCACTTTTAACGTTCTGAGTGGCTTTTTAACTCTGATTTTATATATATATATATATATATATATATATATATATATATATATATATAATATATATATATATATATATTATATATATATGAAACAATCGTGTGTGTCCCCCCTCTGTGTGTGTGTGTGTGTGTGTGTGTGTGTGTGTGTGTGTGTGTGTGTGTCCTCAGGTCAGTTTTGGCGGTAATGTCCTCCGTCAGTATAGTTGTTATTCAATTCTGCTATGGTTGACAATGTTTCAAACTGAGAAAGAAGAATGTGTCGTCGACCGTAACGACATTGGGCGCAATGGTATACACAAAATTCATCAGCAGGTGTAGTGAGTGCTGTTGTCCTAGTGTTTATTGCTGTAGATGTAAGTTTTGCAAATTCTTATGAAAGCTGTCCATGGCTTGAATGACGTTGGAGCAAAGTAATTACTCAGTATTGCGGTTGTTGTTTTCATTTTTGCTATGGTTAACAACTTGTGCTGATTCACAGAAGAAAGGTGTTCCTGGCTGCCACCATACTGGCCATGGCAGTATCCCCAGAGTCCATTATTCCGGATTGTGGTCGTTGTTTCTGTTGTTGCTATCGCTGTGGCTTTAGATATTTTTAGATTCAGGAGGGAGAAAGAAGTCGTGCATGGCAGTATACTAAGTAGAGCCATATCGAAGGAAGAGATCACTAAAGTCGCTGTTGTTGTTGTCCCTGCTGTGGTTGTCCATGTTGCAGATTCGGGAGGAAGAAGGTTTTCCTGACGTGCTTGATGTTGAGCATTGTGGTGACCATAGTCATGGCGTTCCCTGTAGTGGCCCCCATGCTGCTCGTCTACCGATTCCTGGCCGCTCTCTCGGCATAGGATCCTACCTGTCTCTCTTCGTCCTCAGTAAGTCATCAGGCAACAGCAGTCCATCTATCCATCCATCTATCCATCCATCCATCTGTCCATCCCTCTTTTCATCCATCTATCGATTTCTCCATCTGTCACATCTTCCCACGATTCGTACGCCAATCCATCCATTCATTGTCAATCCTTCCACCCATCCACCCACCCATCATCTATCGTTTGTCTGTCGTACCATTGATCTTTTTCATCCATCCATGTGGCCATTGATAACGCCCATAGTCTCACCGCTTCATTTTCTGGTATTTGGAAATCATCGGCCATCAATCGACTAATTTTCCCATCTGTCATCATCCATCCATTGTCTCTCTTCTTCCTTTTACACTCGCTCTTCCAACACATCCTCTACCTCTTCTTTCACAGCATGCATCCATTTCATCGTCTGTCTGTCCTTCGCCTTCAGTACTATACATCCAACATGACATGCATTTCTTCAACTTAGTATTATACCTTATAGAATCATGGCCTACATACATACAGAAAACCGAAAAAAAATCAAATAAGGCTTTTTGTATTACAAAATACGAGAGAAAGATAGAAACACAGCGAGATGCACAGAAATACAGAGAGAGACAGAGACGCACAAAGAGAGTCAGACAACCACTACATATACATATACGTGCAGCCCTGGAGTTCATGGGCGTATCGCAGAGGACGTTGGCAGGGTCGCTGATGCCGGTCCTGTGGGTAGCCGGTCCCTTCCTGGCAGGCGGCCTCTCTTACGTCATCAGGGACTGGAGGTGGCTTCAGCTCCTCAACGGGGCGCCCTTCATCTTTTTGGTCAGCTACTGGTGGTAAGCCATGATGCCTGTCTGATTCTGTGGATTTCTCTCCCATTCTCAGGTTGAAAACCATGATGTCTGTTGCATGTTCTGATTATAAACTACGATGCCTGTCATGTTCTCTTCTTGTAAGATATTATGTCCATTGTATGTTCAGGTGGTAAACAATGACACTTGTCCCCTCCTCTTGTGTAAATTGTTATATTCGTTGTACGCTCTGGTAGAACACAGTGATGTCTGTCCAACCATCTGGTGGTACATTTTGATGTCATTGTATGTCCTTGTGTCTCTGCATTCCCTTGGTGATAACACATGACAACCATGGTATGCTCTTGTGACACAATATTTTATATGTGTCCAGTTCTGTGTTGTTCACAACAGACATTCATTGTATATTCTGGTGGTATACAATTGACATCTGTCCAGTCTTCAGATGGTAAGTCGTAACTTTGTCGTATCTTCTAGTGGCACACAGTCATGTCTGCCCATTGCTTTAATGGAAAGTTGTGGTGTTCATTACATGCTCTGGTTGTGGACCATGAGGAGGAACAAAAATGAATTTCACAAGGCTTAACCTTTTCAACATAGAACAGGTGTCCAATAATGATGTGGGTAAAACATCCATCAAACAATGCTTTAAGATGCCCACCCATCCTAAAGTGACTGGTTCTAATCCCGGAAGTGCTAGAAAAAAAATTCTGACAGCAGAAGGGCATCTTAAGAGTCATGGTCTGGATGTGGTCTTGCGCTCTTAAAGTGTCAGAAATTCAAGGCCAAAATACTTCTCTGAAGGAAGATGGGGGTTCTTCGGGGGTTCTTCTTTGAATACCTGTCGTCATACTGTCTCTAGTGGGGTTTTTTCCCTATTGTGTGGACATTGACGAGTGCACAGTGATTCTATCTGCTGACAGTTCCTGGTTGCTCACTGCTGTATAAATAGGAGCTGTATGAAGTGCCTGGGACTGCCATGTGACCATTGATAGAGACTAACAGAATAAAGTGCAGTGTTTATTGCAACTGTCTGACATTACAAGAGCTGTGCGCAGTGATTATTTCTGTTGTTTGGGCTTTGTGCAGTGTTTCTGACTACTGTATGACCGTTAACAAGAGCTGTGTGCAATGTTTATGACTACGGTATGACCATTAATAGGGCTTGTGTGCAGTGTGTATGACTACTGTGAGACCACTAAGTACACGCTGTTAAATTCAATGACCCCTACTCTAATGTCACAACGCACGTGATATCCACAAACGGCCGGCGGCAAATTATTTTAGCAAACGAAATTTAATGATTTCACTCATTAATTCAATCAAGTATTAGTCAAAGTGTGATATGCTGATCCATTCACTGTGACATTGACCACAAGTTCAGCAGTTTGGCAGCAAATATTTCTCACGTAGAGTGACTGCGGATTGTTCCGCGTTAACCAAGAAGGGGAAGAACTCTTCCTGACAGAAAACGATTGTCTGCGTCATGTGTCAAAACGCCATTCAGATTCATCTGACGGTTGAAGCACGCACCATTATCTACAGTCCGGTGATAACTCTAGTGCCCGTGCAAACGGTTTGATTTTAAACGGAGTTAGAATTCCACAAACTGAAAATAATGTCATATGTGTCGTGACTTCGGAGTAGGTGTCGCCGCATTTAACATCGTGTCCAATAACAAGAGCTGTGCGGAGTGTTTATGACTGCTGTGTGATCATTTACAGGAGCTGTGCGCAGTATTTATGACTGCTTTGTGATCAATTACAGGAGCTGTATGACTGTTGTGTGACAGTGGACAGGAACTGATTGCAATTTGTCAGATTCTGGTGTAAGAAAAGAACCTGTGTGTATTGTTTCTGCGGCTACCCAGTATTGACAGGACTGTACACTGTGGGTTTGACCACAGGTTCATTAACAAAGGGCTGTGTATTAATAGGCTATGTGCAGAGTGATTCATGGATACAAAGCGATTCTGCGTTTCCGAACCGCAGGCTGATTGACGAGTCTCCAAGATGGCTGCTGGCCAAAGGTCACGCACGGGAAGCCCAAAAGGTCATCCTCAAGATCATGAAGGTCAACAAAATGACACTGCCTGCTGACAACAGTTCTGCTAGTGGGGAACAACTGGGCATGAAAGACTTAAAGCAGCAAAAAACTTCAGGAGGGAACGCAGACACCCAGGGAAACACCCAGACAGGCAGCAAAGGCATGGCAGTTACTATGGACGAACAGACAAACACTAGAACGGACAACGAAACGAAGATACGGGCAGATAAACAGCAGACAGTCAGCGTGGACAAAGGGAACAAAGTGCAGGTGGAGGAGGAGGAACAAGTCCCACCAGAAAGCCCCTGAAGCTGTTCAAGTACCCCAACCTCATTGCTAGAACTGGCATCATCTTCTTCAACTGGTAAAACTAACACGTCTTTTTTTCCCTGTCTTCTGTTCTACACTCTGTTGCGTAATATTCATATGTTTCTATGTAGTTTTTGTTCATTTCTTCCTTTTCTATAAATCCATCATCGTATTTATCGATGGTTTTTATTTCTTCCCATATTCTATCACTACGGCAACTTGTTAATCTGACAAATAGACAATCACTGGGGCGACTTCTTAACCTGAGAACAGACCGTAGACCCGCCACCCAAAGCAACTTGTTAACCTGACAACAAACTGCAGTCCATCACCAGGGCGACTTGTTCACCTGACTTTACCCCAGTGTATCACCGGGAGGGAGGACCTGATCTGACAAGGTGACACAGACGTGTAACACTGATGAGGCAGTCTGTTCCTCAGGTCCGCTGTCAGCACGACATACTACGGGCTCAGTCTGAACGTCGCCAATCTAGGTGGCAGTATACGTCAGAACTTCATGTTCTCCAACCTGGTGGATCTGCTGGGGGGCCTCGCCGCCTGGACTTTGCTCGACCGACTGGGCCGGAAGCGCACACACTGCGCCGCCATGTTGCTTTCCGGCACTTCCTGTCTGGCCACTATCTTCTCTGTCATGTTTGGCAGCTCGGGTAAAGTCATGGAGAGTTTTGGGGATGTGGGTGTTACGAGTGATGAAAAGGGGTGTGAGACGAGAGAGAGAGAGAGAGAGAGAGAGAGAGAGAGAGAGAGAGAGAGAGAGGAGAGAGGAGAGAGAGAGAGAGAGAGAGAGGAGAGAGAGAGAGAGAGAGAGTAGTTTAAATAGATGGACAGACAGAAGGACCGACAGACAGATGGATAGATAGATGTATAGACGGACGGCTAGATAGATAGACATATAGACGGAAGAACGGATGATGGATGGATGGAGAAACTGTATAAAATTTCCCAAGCCCAGACATCACACATCTCCACGTGAAGATGGGAATCAATGAATGGTACTGTGTCATGAATTATAGAAACAGTGTAACTACAATGACTCTCTGACGTTTTGGAATTTATTTATTTTTCCCGGCATTTTGAACTTACGGCTTTCTCCATGAGGTGTTTGAAAACGTCATAGTCAAAATGATGATATGAATGACACATTCTGCGCATGGACTGATTAATTACTGCTGTATGCATTACATAGTGTGTGTGTATGTGTGTGTGTGTGTGTGTGTGTGTGTGTGTGTGTGTGTGTGTGTGTGTGTGTGTGAGAGAGAGAGAGAGAGAGAGAGAGAGAGAGAGAGAGAGAGAGAGAGAGAGAGAGAGAGAGAGAGAACAATTGAACAGTGTTAATGTTTCAGGCCTCCGGCACACATAAAGAGAAAAGGAGAAATGACAACAAAAGTATTTTTCGATGTACTAATAATGCTAATTTATGAGGGTAACTGATTATTCATACTATACTGTGTGGGATACGAGTTCTTCTCTTTTTTCAGTGCATGATAAATATACATAGCAAGATCTCTTGTAATATGCACATTTTCGTTTGCAAGTAATTGTTTTAGTTCAATAGAGTTCACTTCTGAAATTGTCTGTGCTTCAGTATGTATTTTTCTCTGAAAGGCATATAAGCATTGCGTCTCAATAGAAACTGGAGTTCGTTCTCAAGTTGGTTACAAAAGGACATGCTTTAATATTTTCTTTGTATCTGCTGTTTATATTCAGGTTGTTTAAGCCAAGACGAAATCTCGTGAAATACATTTTGAATTTGTTAACCGTGAAATAGGTTAGATAAGGTTCTGGCTGTAAGAGAGACTTAAATGAATAATAGGTGTTGAAGCTATCACTTGAATCTAATTTGCTAACCCAATCTTGCTGATAACAGTCTACCATCCTTTGCCAAAAAATCTTCTTTAACATATTAACATTTCCGTCCCCACCCACTAACCACACTTAAGAAAACCCATATCGAGAGAGAGAGAGAGAGAGAGAGAGAGAGAGAGAGAGAGAGAGAGAGAGAGAGAGAGAGAGAGAGAGAGAGAGAGAGCAAATATGTAACACTGATGAATTAAAAATGTCTGTCTATCCATCTGTCCACCTATTCATTTATCTATTCATCTGTCTATTTGTCTGTTTGTCTATCTATCTACATATCTATGATCAATCTAATTAACAAAAGAAACAACTACAGTGGCCACTGGTGTACCAAAAGCTTATTCTGTGCGGTGCTGAAAGAAAGTGAAGCTTGATGTGTTTTGAACGTTCACTTTATGCACATAGCATTGTACCAGACCAAAGATGGATGTATGGTTGGGATGTGAAATGCAGAAAAGGGTTAAAGAGGGCAAGCAAGTTTTCAAAAGCTGCATGACTGAAGAGAACATTGTGATCAACAAGTTTATGTGTTAGCAGCAAGAATGACGTTAACCCCAAGTTTTCGTAGGATGGTCATCTTCGTCTGACATTACAGCTTTGGCGAGTGTGAGCGTCAAAGCCTAATTGCTACTAAGTGTCTACAGAACTGCCCTGACCCTTCGTCGGCGATGTTGAGCAACTGGACGATCAGCACCACCTGCTGCACTGCATACTCGATGTCTTCGGATGATGATGATAGTGATGGTGGTGACGATGATGATGATGATGATGATGATGATGATGGTGATGGTGATGACGACGATGATGATCATGATGATGATGATGATGGTGATGATGATGATGATGATGATGATGATGATGATGATGATGATGATGATGATGATGATGATGATGACGACGACGACGACGATGATGATGACAGACCTGCACTGGCTGACCATCCTGCTGGTCATGGTGGGCAAACTGGGGATCAGCGCCGCCTTCAGCACCGTGTACCTGATGTCTGGGAGCTCTTTCCTACTGTCATGCGGAACATCGGCATGGGCTGTTCTTCCACTGTGGCAAGAGTTGCCACCGCCCTGTCCCCCTACATCGCTGACCTGGTCAGTGACCTGTATGTCAGTGCTCTATCTGTCTGTATCTCTGTCCGCGTCTGTGTCAAAGGCTGTTTTCAACTGCAGTCTGTGTGGCATCCCTCCTCATCATCACTGACCTGGTCGTTCCATGTATGTTTGTCTGGCTGTCCATACAGCTCAGTCTCACGCACTATTCGCCCACTGTGGTCACAGTTCTGACCTGGTCAGCTCTCTATTGTCTTTTCACAACTCTGTCTTTTTCGGCCTCTGCCTGTTTCTCTCTACTGTTAAAGCTATTACGACTATAGTCATCATCATCAGAAAAAAAAGACAATCTTTCGGCCTCTGTTTGTCTCTCTCTACTGTTACAGCTACTACGACTACAGTCATCATCATCAGAAAAAAAAACCCACTGATGCTGCTAGTACAGTTACTACTGTTGTTGCTGCTACTGTTGCCAGCTCTACAGCTGGCGCTGTCTCTGCTGCTCCTGCTATTACCGCTGCAGCGGTATGTAACAATGACCCATGATGAGTTTTGAAGCCGTACCAAGATATTATTAACAGTTGCTTCATTGCATACATCAGTGTATTTCGGTGCATTGTTCAGTGATTATTTGGTGGTTTGGTCACTTAAATGACTACTTTCTTGCCCGCTGATTTGCTGGCTTTTCTTTCACTGTTAAATATTGGGCGCATTGGTGTTGAACAATTTAAAGACGTAGGTGTGTACTATGCGATTAAGTGACAGTAAACGCAAACGTGTGTCTGAAACATGGTCTGTAAACCGGTGCTCTGTGTTGCACGCGCTGAGGCAGTCGCTGCACGTCGAAGGCAAACTGGGCAGAGCCTTGCCCCTGGCCATCTTTGGCTCTCTGGGTCTGGCTGCCGGCCTTCTGGCCCTCTGTCTGCCGGAGACTCTGCACCGTAAACTGCCAGACACCATCATGGAGAGTGCCAACTTTACCAAGTGAGGACACTTCTCTGTGTCTTCTTGTCTATCTGTCTGTCTTTGTCTCAGTCTGCCTATTGTTGTCAACGATTTAAAGACATTGTGAACGATTCTTGAACATAGGATATGTAATCAGTCTGAAGAGAAAGAAGTTCACATTGTATTTGACTGTTTTGGTCTTCAAGACTAAACAGAGATTTAACCGAACCAAAACATTAAATGTAATGCTAATATACTAACCCGCTCCGTATTTAGATAACTTTATGGTGTCAAGAAATAAGAACTGCGTTTCGCCTAATGTGGTGATGCATGTTTCCAAAAATTTGAGATGAGTGTAGACAAGTAGAAAGTGGATTCAATTTATTGTCTCTTGTCTCAGCTGCATATCCTTTAAATTCTTTGTATTACTGGTGCTGTCGCTAAAGAAGTTAGGCTAGTCTTGTGATTGTGGTGCATTTATTCCATTCAGAGAAGACCTATGGCCTACTATGATTTAAAACAGTTTGATCCTGTCACCAAAACAAATCTCTCTCTCTCTCTCTCTCTCTCTCTCTCTCTCTCTCTCTCTCAGAAAGCAAGGTAACAATAAAGACCTCTTCATGTGACGAACATGATCTCTGGCTATATATACTGAACAACATTAAAAACGCACCGTTTTGATTTGCCGATTTCCCATTTGGAAAAAATGTGTATTTGGATTTGGTATGTTAACACAATTTTTAAGGGACACAGATTCACACTGCCTCGGTTTCTCCGCGCTTGCCGACGTTCGTGTGACGCCCACGTGCAACTCGCCCAAAACACTTTTCTTGCCACTGGGGCCGAGACTGACCGTAGCACATCTGTTTCTTTGTCTCAAATGGTGAGTTTGAAGTCACGCCGACTGGAAAACAGTATCAGTTGTCATTCGACCAGGCGAAGTGGTCCGAAAACAATGCCGCGACTGTCTATGCAAGAACGCGAGCGAGCCATTGGAATGTTTATGGTCGGTATGTCATCGAGAGAGACAGCCAGACAACTTAACTGCAGTCACTCAACAATTGTAAGGCTATCACAACGTTTGGCAGCGACTGGTTCCACCACTGATCGGCGTCGAACGGGCCAACCTCGTGTTACCACACCAGCGTAAGATCGATACATTCGCCAGCTTCATCTTCGTAATCGATTCCTTACAGCAGCAGAAACATGTCGCCAGGTGGTTGGTCGACGGGGCCCAGTGTCTGGACAAACCGTTCGACGTCGATGGCAAGAATCAGGGCTCAATGCAAGACGCCCCTATGTTGACCCAGTCCTCACCCGTAGACACCGTCAGCAACGCCTGCAGTGGGCCAACCAGCATCTGCCATGGACACGACGTCAGTGGAGAGCTGTGCTGTTCTCTGATGAAAGTCGCTTCGCGTTATCGCGTGCTGACGGGAGAATGAGAGTCTGGAGGCGTGTCGGGGAACGCTGCGCCAACTGCTGCGTGTTTGAAGCCGATAGATGGGGAGGGGGCAGTCTGATGGTTTGGGGGGCATTCAGTCATGACTACCGGTACACCGCTGTACTTTTTTGACAACCATGTGAATGCCAACACGTACCAGCAGGTGCTGCAGAACCACGTCGTCCCACTGTTTGGCCAGCACCCGGAGCTGCAGTTCTTCCAGCATGATAATGCACGACCCCACACCGCAAGAGCCACCACTGCGTTTCTCCAGGCGAACAACATTGCCGTGTTGCCCTGACCATCTCTGTCCCCTGACGTGGCTCCCATTGAACACGTCTGGGATGAGCTGGGGCGTCGTGTGGCCCGTGGAAGACGTCCACAGACTCTCGATCATTTGAGGCGCGCACTGACCCAGGAGTGGGCTGGACTGCCACAGGCATTCTTGCAGAACCTTGTCTACTTCATGAGGAGGCGCTGCCAAGCGTGCATCGGGGCAAATGGCGGACACACTCGGTATTGGAGCTCGCGGACGGACATGCTCGTCATCGTGTACTTTTTGACAGGGACCCTAGTGAAGCCACCAGCTAATTTCAGATGAATTCGACAATAATTCTTGTCAAGAACGGACATTTTGTTTAATTGAAAAATGGATGCGTAATCAAATGTGCTTACTTTCATTTAATAATTCTGTACTACCAACGTTGTCTGGGTCTTCTGGCAAGCGCTGCGTTTTTAATGTTGTTCAGTTTTTCAGTTCAGCGCTCAGGTACGAGGAGCGTTGCCGACATTTTTTTTTCACCCAAGTGAGCAAGCACAGAATGATGTGTGCCAATAAGTTTCGTCTTTCTCATGAACTTATCCTCGCCAAGTCTTCTTCCACTACTGAACTACGGAACTTTAAAAATAATCTTGGGCCAGGTGACAGTCAGAGGTAAAGTGAACATGTCCGTACAAAACTGTGTCATCAGCAAAGAGCCTGCACTTTTCCAAAGGATGTTTTGGCAGACATTGTTACCGTCGAGGCAATGAAGATCGGACCAGGAAAGTCCCGTTCCTGACAAATGTCTTGTACCGATCCACAAGGACCTCACCGCGTCCAGACAAATTGTGGGGGTAAAGTGGGCTAACTGGCATTTGATGCATTATTGAGTAATGTGCATCGTTTGGTGTGTGAGTATTATGAAACAGTATAGCCTTGTTGTGTCCATTGTTACAGGCAAAAGTCAGATGACCTCACGCACGTGCAGCAAGCAACAGCAGACGGCAAGCACGAGCCCTAAAGCCCGCTCAGCAGACAGAAAAGAGAGGAAAGGGAGAATAGGGGAGGTCAGGGGACGGGGTGAAGGGGTGAAGGATGGGGAGGGGAGTCAGTGACGAGGGGGTCGGTGGAAGTGAAGGATATGATACCACGATTTCACAGACGTGGCTGAGGAGAAGACGACCAAACTCTGGAACAGATGGACTGTCGCAATGTATGAGTCATTTGCATTTTGAAAAATTTGTTTGTTTTTTTTTTTTTTTCATGTTGTTCTTCTCATGCACTGAACTCGTTTCCAGCCACACTGCTCCTTTCAGTTTTGCTATGTGCAGGAACAATTGCTCCTGTGGGTTATTTTCGACTATATTTATGCTTATATTCTGTACTCATGAATTCATGTAGCTAACGAAAAATATTCTTCATATGACACATATATACGGAGTGAAGTCCATATGTTCGCTTTCAGTTTATTAATGATTTACATAAAGATATTCATATATAACAAGGTTTAGAGAATCTTCAAGTAGCAATTTGTTTCAGGTTTTGGTGGAAAGATACCTGAGAAGTGTAGTGGGGAGTTGTCATTCTGAAATGAATTATTCTGTCAAAATTAACTGGTTTCCGGACGCTTGTTCCGAGGCTTCCTGACACAGTCTGTAAACGATGCAAAGCTACTGTTATCAGTTTTGTGTGGAGAAGAAAGAACAGAGAAGAGGAAGACAGTTTCATTAGTGATACAAACTGCAATCTTAGACTTCAGAAATGATATATTTCTGTATTTTTGTTTGTTTGTTTGTTTTCTCTTCTTTTCTATTTTTTCTTCTCTTTTTGGGGGGTGGGGGTGGGGGTGGGGGTGGGGGAAAGGTCATTCAAAATTTCAATGCGAAATGTTCAGACAATTAAAATCAAACAGTGGAAGACAGTATTTCCAGAGAAAAAAGAAGAAGAAAAAAACAACATGGAAGAGACAGTATAGAACTTTAAAAATGTATTTCAAATAGGCATACTTGATTTAGCCTTACAAAATTTTGTATTTCGGACGGATATGTTTGATGTAGCCTTACAAGACTTATAAAACTTTTGCATTTCGGACGGATATGTTTGATGTAGCCTTGTAAGATTTGCTATACTTCCACGGATATAAGAGATGCAGCCGCACAAGATTTTTGTATTTTGACGGATATGTCTGATGTAGCCTTACACAACATCAGTATGTCGTCAGGTATGTTTGATGTAGCCGTACAAAACTTTTGTAGTTTGGAAGGATTTATTTGATATAGCCTTATAAAGCTTTTGTATTTCGTCAGATATGTTTGATGTGGCCTTCAAAACTTTTTTTTTTCGTTGGATATCTTTGATGTAGCCTTACAACCTTTTTTTTCTTTCGACCGACACGTTTGATATAGCTTTGCAGAACTTCCATTTTTGAACGGATATGGTTGATACAGCCTTACAAAACTTCTGTATTTCGGACACACATGTTTGATGTAGCCTTACAAAACTTTTGTATTTCGGACGCATATGTTTGATGTAGCCTTAAAAATTTTGTTTTTAGACGGATGTTTGATGAAGCCATACAAACTTTTGTATTTCAACGGATATGCTTAATGCAGTCTCAAACAAAACTTTTTTTTTTTTTGGCCTTACAAAACTTTGCATTTCGAAGAATATATTTGATGTAGCCTTACAAAACTTGTGTATGTTGACGGATATATTTTATGTAGCTATACAATACTTTTGTGTTTTGACGGATATGTTTGATACAGATTTACGAAACTTTTATATTTTGAGGAACATGTTTGGCATAGCTATGTAATACTTTTGTATTTCGACGGATATGTTTGATATAGCCATGCAAAACTTTGGTATTTCAATGGCTACGTTTGATGTATTCACGCGAAACTGTTGTATTTCGAAAGATACGTTTGAGGTAGCCATACACAACTGTTGTATTTCGACGGATGTGTTTGATGTAGCCTTACAAATTTTTGTTTTTCGGACAGTTACGTTTGGGACTCTTTTGTAATACATATAATTAAAACTATGGTTATGAATTAGCGAGGGTCATGCGATGTCGCAAGAAGAAACCGAAGGGAGATCTGGACAGCAAAAGTTTTCAGAGAAGAAGGATCCCTCATGCAAGCGTTTCGGCCCTGAACTCCTCAGACTCTAAGGGGGCCGTTTGTGCATTCTGATAGTGAGTCCTTTAAAGCATTCTGCTGTCACCTATTTTGTCGCTAGTTTGAGATTCGAACTTACACCTCCAGGATAATTGGGTGTCTTCAAGCTAGCTTGCCTTGTGATGGATTTCTTTACCACTTAGTTGTGCGACAGTTGTTGAAAGGTGGAACATCCAAGTCCTCAGAGTCAAGTTGTGTATGATTTAGTATTTTCATTGCTGGGACATGGACAGCTTTTCCCAACGAATTTGTTTTGACAAAATCATGATTTCAATACAAATATTGTTGTCCCTTCTAATTGTAAACCAAGATTGATGAATTGTACAAAGATATCTGTTCATAATTTCAACTGTTTTTCATCAGGTTGTTGTGTAAATTATCGAGCCGAATTTTCTCTGCATTTGATTGACATCCAAACTAGTGCACAGAATGGAATACTGAAGTGATCGATACAAAACAAACAAACAAACAAACAAACAAACAAAAATTGCCTTTCGTGTTTAACTGAACTTTCATGCAATATTAAACAGTTTGTCACGTATAATGCACATAGGCTTAGGCACAGTTGTTACGCAGGCGGTGGTAGTTCTTGACAGCAAGCAGCTTTTGTAAAGTCAAGGGAGACGTATTACACATGTATTTTGGCATTGCACGGTTATCAGTGTTTGTCTGCTCAGAGCGCGCTGACTTCTGTAGACAATGAATGACATGTTCAAATATAATTAGTTGCAACCAAAAATTTGGCCGTCTTTGAATTTGATTCTCTCTCTCTCAATCTGTATATTTGTTTATCTATCTACACACACACACACACACACACACACACACACACACACACACACACAGATCTCTCTCTCTCTATGTATATATATATATATATATATATATATATATATATATATATATATATATATATATATATATATATATGGATACTTGTGTGTGTATGTGTGTGTGTGTGTGTGTGTGTGTGTGTGTGTGTGTGTGTGTGTGTGTGTGTGTGTTGATAGATAAACAAAATGTACAAAGGCGAGTATCATTCAGCCAGTAACAACACACACACACGCGTGCGCGCGCGCGCACACGCACACACACACACACACACACACACACACACACACACACACACACACACACACACACAACACATATATATATATATATATATATATATATATATAGAGAGAGAGAGAGAGAGAGAGAGAGAGAGAGGCGCAAGCAAGCAAGCAAAAAAGTGCACATGCGCGCATGCCTGTGTGTCTGTGTGCGCGCGCGCGCGCGTGCGAGTGTGCGTGCGTGCGTGCGTGTGTGTGTATGTGTGTGTGTGTGTGTGTGTGTGTGTGTGTGTGTGTGTGTGTGTGTGTGTGTGTGTGCTTCGAAGCTTGTCAGGTGTAAACTGTCATACTACGTCGATCAATGCAAACATATTTGAGACACGTAGATCTTGATTCCATTTCTTAACAACGTTGAAGAGACCAGTCATACTTTTCTTGTTTACGGTAAGAGGATGGAGGAAGGAAGGTGCATAGACGCCCCCTACCGGCTCCATACCTCCCTCCACCCTCTCCCCCTCTTCCTTCTCTGCAGCTGGTCTAATAATAGTGCTTTTTTTTTCTTTTACCAACCCCATGCTTTCATAAAAATCCAACTTGAAAACGTTAGTGTCGTTACAGAGGTATAATAAAGTCAATCGTCATGTCATCTTGTTATGATGTGCATCAACTGTTCTTGTTAGCCGGGTTTTTTTTATTCTGCCGCTGCTCTTTGACAGGCAATAAAACAAACGTTTTCAGTTTCCTCTGTTCACTTGTAAATGAGTACTCTCTCTCTCTCTCTCTCTCTCTCTCTCTCTCTCTCTTCTCTCTCTCTCTCTCTCTCTCTCTCTCTCTCTCTCTCTCTCTCTCTCTCTGTGTGTGTGTGTGTGTGTGTGTGTGTGTGTGTGTGTGTGTGTGTGCACGCATGCGTGCGTGCGTGTGTGCGTGCGTGCGTGCGCGTGCGTGTGTGTGTGTGTGTGTGTGTGTGTGTGTGTGTGTGTGTGTGTGCGTGCGTGCGTGTGTGTGCGTGCGTGTGTGTGTGTGTGTGTGTGTGTGTGTGTGTGTGTGTGTGTGTGTGTGTGTGTGTGTGTGTGTGTGTGTGTGTGTGACGTTTTCAGTGGTCCTCTGTTCAGATGTAGGCCTACATGAGCGCTGTGTGCGTGCATGCGTGTGTGTGTGTGTCTGTGTGTGCGTGGGGGAGGGGGAGTGAGAGTTTGGGAATGATCAGAGTTTCTTCAGGGCATTCATGACGATTATCATAGCTTTGTTACCAGTACGAATCATAAACCACACTTATTTTAAGCGCAGACAAGAAAACGACACAAAGGACATAATCCACCTTTAGTTCTTCAATACTGTCAGCGTAGGTTTTAAATCTTGCGACTGCGAATTAACGTGCGGGGTTTGATTCTCTTGTTTGTTAGTTGCAAGTGTGTGTGTGTTGTGTGTGTGTGTGTGTGTGTGTGTGTGCGCGCTTATATATATATATATATATATATATATATATATATATATATATATATATATATATATATATATATATATATATATATATATATACAGTAGAATCCGGTTATACGAAAGTTGAGGGGGAATTTGTTTTTGTTTCTAATAACCGAGTTTTCTTACAGCCGAGGTTTCTTATAATCGAGAGTTCTAAAAAAAATTTTTTTAGAGTGTTTCTAATATCCGAGTTTTTGTTTGTTTTTCGTTTGATTCTCTTTTTCTCTGCACGTTTCTGTAATTGTTAGTGTGTGTACGTCAGTGTTAGAAAGAAAGACAGACAGAGATTGAGACACACACATACACAGAGACACGGAGAGAGACAGAGAGACAAAGCGAGTCACAGAGAGAGAGAGAGAGAGAGAGAGAGAGAGAGAGAGAGAGAGAGAGAGAGAGAGAGAGAGAGAGAGAGAATACTTTTTGGTTTGATTTCGCAGGTAAACTTTGGCCTGTGACATAAAACGTCTAGTGTGTTTTCTTTTCTTATCACTTTCTCTCCCTCCCTCCCTCTCTCTCTCTCTCTCTCTCTCTCTCTCTCACACACACACACACACACACACACACATAGACACACGCACACAACATACACAAACGCATAAGCACGATAGACGAGTAAAAATGCGACAAGGGAGAGCATAGATTTATTCTTGGAGCCATTGGCCGTCATGACAGAGAGAAAGAGGATCAACATTTTCGTGTGTGTATGATGTGGTGTGGAGAGAGAGAGAGAGAGGAGAGAGAGAGAGAGAGAGAGAGAGAGAGAGAGAGAGAGAGAGAGAGAGATTTTTAGAACGCAACGGTAAATAGTGCAAGTCAACATAATCGTAAGGAAATTTCCCAATATTAACAAATGCACCTATAAATAAACGAATCACCTATCATTCTCGAGTCCTCAGTCCAAAAGGTGTTTTAAACATAAACCATAATACGAATGCTAATTTGGAGCAATTCCTGCTCTGTAGAGTACACCAAAGCATCAGCTGGTCTTTCAGAAATGTTTCGTCTGCCTCTTTCTTTCACACCTATTATTTGTCAGGCCACTAAGCAACTCGAACCACACGCTCAAAGTGTTGACAGAGATTCTGAAGGTACACCTTTTCCTGACAAACGGGTGTTCCAGGTAACTGAAACAACGGTTGGTATGGAAGCCAGCCCTGCAGGTCTCCGTGCAAGCTGTGTATTCTACAACAGGTGTTTGGAGCAGTGTTGCCCCTGCAATAACTTCCACATCCGATCCCCAGGAACGAGGCTGTAGAGTGTTTCCAGAGAGGTACTGACCTAGGTCTTGCCCAACATAAGCAGTGAAGGTTTCATGACTGCGACACATGAAGCCAACAATTGCATCTCTTAGCTGTTCATGAAAATCCTGTGTGCCACACACCTCATAGCTAAGAGCCCTTAAAGGCAGTTTCCATCACCCACAACTGCGTTGACTTCAACGGGTATTCCCAGCTCTCTTCTGACCGGTCTTTCTGGCAGATCGAGAGGTTTTGGGGGACCCAGTCTCTCAGACTGCCGTTATCGCCAAGAAGCATTGGTTGGTTCGAAACTTTGCGGGGGCGCGGATTGAAACCCATGAAGTCCACGTCTGGCCCTGTTTTTTTTTTTTTTCTTCTCCTTGTCATCCTGTGTTTCTGTCTCCCTTTGCCGTCATCCTTTCTCTCGTTTTTTCTTCCCTTCATCCTCCTCGTTCGTCTGTCTATTCTCCCTTCTAAACTCTTCTCTTGTCTCCCCATTCTCTACCCATCTTCTGCTCTCGTCTGTTCATTCTGCCCCCCATCCCTTTCTCTTGTCCCCCCCCCCCCCCGCCCCCTTTCCTCCCTCCATCTCTCTTTTCTGTTTCCCCTTTTCTTTCTCTATCCCCCGCTCTTGTCTCCCCGCTTTTCTTTTCTCTATCATCGTCTCCTGTTCTTTTCTTACCTCTATCTCCTTCCTTTTTTTTCATTCTTTCTCTCTTCCTCTGTTCTTTCTTCCCCTTTCTTTTCCCTCGTCTCTTCCTCTTGTCTGCCCTTTGTTTTTCATTTTGTTCCTCCTCATCTCCTTGTCTTCAATTTCTTTCCTCATCTTTTTCCTCCTGTCTGCCCTTGTTCTCATTTTTCCTGCTCTGTCTCTTCCTCTTTTTCGTAATGTTTCTCTTTTCATGGTTGTGCTGCTTTTCAAGAAGAAATCATCGATTCTAGTTTGAGTTTTAGCACTTGCTACATGCTTTTCCAAATGATATTTGAACGCTTCAAATGATTTCATGACTGCTTCATTGCAGTCTAAGTGCAAACAGTAAGTGAATTTGTAATACATTCCAAAACAGTTTTGCTTGAAACTCTTTTTCTTGTTCTGCACAGTTGTCATCTTCAACTGAAAAGGCAGAGAAGTCAAATTACCACTTTCCGCGGTCACTGAGGAGAAACCACCAAGTTTCGAAATATCGGTATATGACCAGGAGTTATATGTTAGTGAGTTTCCCTCCTTATTGGAGGATGTCTCTCTCCCCTTGGAGAATATAAGCTTGCTGAAGGCTCATTTTGAGAAGCATTTATTTTATTTTATTTTTCCCCATCCAACCACTCAAGCACATACTGTTAGTTAGGCAGAATCATCTGCCACTGCAGGTATATGGATCTTCCCCCTATTCTTCATCTAAACTAAGACAGTTTTTATAATTCAATTTTTTCATATTCAACACCTTGCTGCTTGCTAACAAGCTGCTTGAGGTTTCTGGAACTGTATCCTGGTACTTTATCTTGGAATTTATTATTTTTTATTATTAGTCCCGCGTTCATTCAGTACTGGTCACTTGTTCTTATGAGGATATCTTTTATATTGTTCTTTTCACAGTATGTAGCTGTTGCTCTGTTGATGTTTCTTTGCTTCTGATGCATTTGGTTTTTTCTTTGAAAATTCAACAAATACTACGTATTGCGCTTTTCTGGATTGCATTTTCTAAAATGTGAAAAGCAAGAAAATTACATTCCGTACTGAGAGAACCACCAAGTTTCGAAATATCGGTATATGACCCGGAGTTATATGTTAGTGAGTTTCCCTCCTTATTGGAGGATGTCTCTCCCCCTTGGAGATATAAGCTTGCTGAAGGCTCATTTTGAGAAGCATTTATTTTATTTTATTTTTCCCCATCCACCACTCAAGCACAACTTGTTAGTTAGGCATAATCATCTGCCACTGCAGGTATGAATGCGTATCTCCCCCTATTTCTTCAATCTAAGACATAAGAGCAAGCTTTGTTTATAATTCAATATTCCATTTTGCAACACCAAGCTGCTCTGTAGGTTGGTGGAACGGTGCTCGGTACTTATCCTTGGAATTTATTAGTTGTTATTATAGATCATATCTATATAGTATGATATATATATTATGTGTGTGTCGTGGTTGCTGCTGATGCTCAAGTCTGTGTGTGTGTGTGCTAGTTATGCGCGCGCGCGTGTGTGTATGTTGTGCTGTTGTTGTTCTTCAATTTAACTCTTTTCACTAAATGTGATATTAGACAAGTGTTGTGTGTGTGTTGTGTGATGAGGAGAATAAGTAAGAAACTGTAAAAAAAAAAAAAAAAAGACATAAAAAATAAAAACAAACAGTAGAAAATAAGATTTGTGTGTAACAATTCCCAGAACCATCAAGTACAGCCGTTCACAAGCAGAAAAAGTCATTTTAATCGGACTGACTTGGATAGTGTGTCTAGCACTGGTGGACAGGGCTGTATGTCACAGAAGCTTGTTGGCAAGTGTGTCGCACTACAAGCTGCTATGAAGGACATTATTTCGGGGAAGAAAAAACAACATATATCTTGTGTGTGTGGTGTGTGTGTGTGTGTGTGTGATACTGAACAAAGGAGAAAGTGAGTGATGTTATAATAAAAGCTGCTGCCGAATCAAGATGTACGTGGTCATGTGTCTGAAATATACATGTTTGCATCGATCGACGTAGCTGGGGAAAAGAAGGGAAGACTCGCATCCCCCCCCTCCCCCCCAAAGTAAAAAAAAAAAGAGAAAGAAAGAGAGAAGAGAACAGAAGCAGAATGGAGGGAAGAAGGGAGGGGTAAAAAGAGAAG
>CM031610.1:46008798-46128798 GCA_018398815.1 Conus ventricosus | reverse complement strand
CACACACACACACACACACACACACACACACACACCACAAACGTGTCCACATGCACACCCACATGCATATTCACACATGCGCGTGCACACACACACACACACACACACACACACACACACACACACACACACACACACACACACACACGCACACAGAGACATCGCTGAGGGGCACACACACGTAAGGTATTGCAATGAAGAAAAGAGAAGGGTTTTTTTCCCATTCCAGATGTGCTGGTTTTCATTTATTTTAAGGAAAAAAAAATCTATCCCATTAATAATTAATAATATCTTTCTAAAAAACCTGTTTTGTTTTTCTTTCAGGGTCTTCTTACCATTATGGCTTGTTAGGAGACTGTCGAGATGGGAGCCCATTAGGGGCTACCAGACGTGGGAGGTGGGATGCGAATTGGACACTTACTTACGGGAGATTTGCTGACCGAATCTGGGGATAAAACAGAATAAACAGAACATTTACAACTGGTGGATACCATCTTCAAGCTGAGGTATTACAGAAAATGAACATTGTCATCATTACTCTGTGGACAAAAGAAGAAAGCTTGGTGGTGTGATAAGCCCAAGATGTCTAACGCAAGATTGAAAGGTAGTTTGATCAGAATGACTGAAAAAGAGTAGATTCTGAAAAAAACTCCATTACAAGTTATTACAGTAACTTCGGGAAACAAACTATCCTGAGACATCACAAAGGAAGACCTTGCATTTTGAATTCTGTGTATCAGGGTGCTGAGCTGGAATCATGCCTCTCCTTTTTGAACCAGAATGTGGTCCAAAGTGCCGATCCAAGGAGCACAACCTGGCTATAAACTCCGTCATCACCAAAGGCTCTCTGTTGGATCTTCAGGCGTACTCCAGGCTTTGCTACACTTGGGCACAGCACACTGATGTTGCTGGTCGCAGCGCGTTGCATGTTGCTGCCTCATGTGGTAAAATGGATATTGTGGAGTGGCTGTTGACAGAGAAACACTTTGATCTATCTCAGAAGGACAAAGAGTCAGGATGGACTGCATTGCATCGAGCTCTGTTTTACGGCCAGTTGGCCACGGCAAGGTTACTGGTTCAGGTTGGTATGGTTTTAGTAATTGATCGTGGTAAATTAAAAACTCCAGTGAAAAAAACATTAAATGAATACATTGAGACTGTAACTTACAACATTTTTTAACATTGGTAACTTTATAAAGCACATTTCATCCAGTGCTGCTGAACTTACTGTACATCACATAGTTATGACTTGTTAACTATACAGAGACTGTAATTATTATGGAAGAAAACTTTTTTTTTATAATACTACTTGTAATTTTATGAAAAGCATTTCCTCTCCCTACCAGTGGTCTACAGGTGGAAACTGCTCACTATGTAATTTTCAATTGTGCTTCTGTTCTAGTCTGAAATTAACTTTGCAATAATACTATTTTGAATCCTAAATGCAAAATACCATTGTGGGCAGTAAATGGAAGACCTTTTTGTGTATGTGGGTCAAAGCATTACAGTTTATCTTGAACTTAACACATGAAAAGTCTCCATTCATTCGCTACAAATGAAATCAATGAAAAAGGAATTGAGAGTGAAAGACTTGAGGTCAAATCAATTTCCTGTTTGCTTTTTCCAGTTCCAGGTGATGCCATATTTTAAACTTGTTCTTTTTTTCTGTTCAGAATAATGGTGACATGTACTGCAGAGATCACGAAGGCCTGGGACCTTTGGACTTGCTGGTTAAAGATTTACCAAGACAGCTCACGTTTGATGTTGAAAGTGAGACAAATATAGAACCAGTGCGGTAGAGTTTTCTTAGTTCCGAGAATTTGTGACCTTTAGAAATGAGTGTGAATGGTTACCTGTTTCAAGTGTAATAAGACAAGTTGTAATGTATAATGTTTGAAGAATACAAAGTTTTTTGCTCTGTAATTGTCAGATTTTCAGGTGATTGGCATTTACTGTTTCAAGTTATTTGAAAAGATGACCAGTCAAGAATCTGGTGTACATCTGAAAGTAACTGAGTCATCCAACCTCACTGCATATTTTTTCAAATGAATGTTTAGGCGCAGTTAATTATCTGAGCTGTATCAAAGGTTGCTGCTTTATACCTTACCTAGTACCCTGAGAATGTTTACTGGAAGTGAAATATGGACCTGAAATGATGTTGTTTTCCCTTTTGATTCCCGAGTGTGATTTTTGACTTGACGCAGGTTTTGTCTTAAGTAAATCTGAAACAGGGTGTCACATTGCATAGAAATTGGGGTAGATCATGTGCATAAAAATTGGGGTAGATCATGTACTGAAATTGAAAATTACTTACATAAGATTAGCAGAAGGGTCTGAACGTAAAGAAAATGAACCAAAGGTGCGAACATGTATACATTTTACATGTGGTCTCATTACAGATGATGAGTTCAGTTGAGGAAGTGAAGCGGCTGAAATAATCAAACAAAACAACAACAAAAAACAAAGAGAAAAAGGAAAGAAAAAAAAAGCTGGAAGTTTTGTGTGTGAAAATCCCAAGGTTTTTTTTTCTTTTTTTTATTGTTGGGGATAGGAAAAACCTGTACCTGTGAAAGTAACTGGTTAGCATGGAAACCCTAGACATTTTAAGGATGTGAAACCCTGTAAACAGACTGCAGACTGCAGAGGGTTCAGATCTGTGTGTGTTATGAACATAAACATATTCAGGTTGTTGTATGTATAACTATGCTTTGGTGCCCAGAATCTTCGCATTGCTGTTCTGTTTCATGACATTGGCAGTGGTTCTGGAACAGGCTGCACTGGTTCTGCAATAGATCCTGCTCAGGAATATCTTGATATAGAAAAGAAGGGAGAGGAGTAGGGCACAGTAGGAGCTGGAGGAGAAAGAAGAGTGAGAGTATGCCATAGTGTGTGCTTTTTTACATGCGTTTAACTTCATTACTCTTATATATTCGTCATAGATCTGGTACTCATTAATTTGTAGTGTTGTACGATTGAGAGGAATCTGTTTATAAGTTTGTTGATTTGCGAATATTTTTCCTTGGTATTTTTTAAAAAGATTCTTGCAGTTGAAAAATGTTCTTCTCTTTTATTGTAAAAATGTACCAATTTTGAAGTTTTCATTTGATCAAAAATGAATTTTCAGCAGAATGCATGGTATTCATATTTCATTGATTGAAAATATTAGGTTAAAAACTAAAATGAACACACAGCTTCTGGGCACAGATCATGAATTGAACCACAGTATTTAAAACCGTTGTTATTTCAAATTGTGCAAGGAAGATAACGATGCAGTGTGGTTATTGCAATGTGGTACATGTGTGCAGGACGCAATGAAGTGTATTCGTGGGGAGACAACACCAACTTGACGTTGGGTCATGGGAGTGAACAGCACAGAAGTACGCCAGAAGTTGTGGATACCTTCAGGCGTTTATCTGTGTCGATCAAACGGTTAGATCTTGCATAACTCATCTTCCTTGCTTTTTTCCGAATTGATCCATCTGTCTTTCTCTTTTTGCCAGCAGTTACAAAACTGAAGAAAAGGTTGATGGATTTTGTTTTTTCTTGCATTATAATCTGATGGCCGGCTGAGTTAAGGTTATGATGAAAAATAATAGACAAAAGTTATAACGAAAAATAATAAAGTTAGATTAAAAAACTTTTTCTGAACTTCATTTCTTATGAAATAAGTTTCGGTTCTCATCCGCCAGTAGAGTCACTGCTTATGACAACTATATCTTCTTTTTTTCTGCATTTTCTTTCTTCCTTTTTAAAGGTTTTTTTAAATTATTTGCTAATTGCTCTTTGGAAACTCAGAACTTGCATCTCTTCAATTAAGTTGTTTACTAATTTTTATTGAAAAACAAATGTCTGATTATGTTTGAGCAAATAAAAGCTTAAGGAAATAACTCTGAACTTTTGAAATTAAAGGAAATTGTATCTACAGATGTTGTTTTGAATTTCCTTATTTGTGACACCACAATTTCATTTGTGTGTTATCTTGCAGATGGTGATGTGCAAATACCACACAGTGTTCTTAGCACAGTCAGGCCAAGTTTACACCTGTGGCCATGGGCAAGGAGGGAGGTTAGGCCACGGAGATGAAGTGACGTGTGTGGTGAGTCACTGTTGGTCAGAGGTTCCCCTTTTCTGATCACTGGGAAATGAAAATTTAAAAGCATTTTGAAAAAAAACAACAAACAAACAAAAAAAAACACAAACAAAAAAGACACACCAAAAAACGAGCAAGCAAAAAGAAACATGTTTAAGTCAACTTATCCACCTTTTTATGTTGAAAGGTTATTTGGACTTGAACTTTAAAAAAAATGCTACCCTCAGGGAGCACTTTGTTGTTTATTTAATGCATTATTTGTTTTAAAATATGTGTGGATGTAATGGATGTGTTTTTTTTTTCATGTTTATAAGTTGAGGTTCTAATCAATGCTACATTGGAGGAGTTTGAATGATGCATGTAGTTATTTTGATGACTGTTTTTCTTTCTGTGGCAAGACTCCCCGACTTGTGGAAGCCCTGCAGAAAGAATGTTGTGTTCAAGTAGCAGCTGCCAGAGATCACACCCTGTTTCTCACAGAAAGGTATGCTACAGTATATGTAGATTCGGGATAGTATCTATTTTTCAGTACTTTTTTTTTTCATTGAACAATATTTTATGAGAAGAGATCGTGAGCTTAAAAATGACATAATATTAGCATACTTTGTAGGTGATTATTGCTGAGTATATTCCCAATAATGAATTATATTTTGAAAGTCAGTTCTGCACTATACAAACATAGTGATGTGTTGATAGATGTTGTACGTGTATGTGACACAATACTGCGAAGCAGCATTTATAGACAAACAGCCATCATGGAAGGAAAGGGATAAGTACAGATTAGATACGTTGCTGGAATTTCTTGTAAGCTGCATGTGTTTCTTGCACACATAACATTGGATAAGGGAGGTACATATTTTTATACATCGGCAGAATGTCCTGTACAACATGTGTAACTCATCTACAGACTGTATGTACTATTGGCAATTCATGTGATCAGCCATTTGCATATTACCAAAATATGTAGGAATTCTGTGAACCTGATGCATCCTAACCTGTTCATGGAATGCTTATCACCAGCCAATTAATGTACGTCTGAAATTTGACTTTTATGTGTTACATGGTCTGAAGAGGATTTGATGTTAAGACAAACTGAACAAAATGCGGGATGGAAGATTTCTTCATCCAGTAATTTTTTAGAGGGATGAAAGTGATCATCTCAAGTGATAGCATAGTAAGAACTTTTATAATTGCCATTGCTCAAACTAGTTTTCCTGAGTAAACTTGTCCTGGGTGCTAAAGCCAGTTTGAAGTAGATTTGGCATTGGGTACACAGGGAAAAAATTCTATGTTCTTTGTTGGAATATATATGACTTCAGTCATTACAATGTGCCGCAAAGGCTTCTGCAGAAAGAATATTATGTTCAAGTAGCAGCTGCCAGAGATCACACCCTGTTTTCACAGAAAAGTATGCTACAGTATATGTAGGTTTGGGATCATATTTATTTTCAGTAACCCCCACCTCCCACCCCATGCATGACAAACTTGCAACATTGATACTTGCACATGGCCTTACTTGCACGCATATTGAACCTTCCAACACCATCCTCCCACATCTCTTTCATTTGAACACCAGTACATCAAAGCACATGGCACACCCATGTCGCCTGAAAGACTCACATGCTCGGCACTCATACTTGTTGACTGAGTTGTGACTGTGCTGATTTTGTTCCCTTAATGTTAGTGTAAAATGGATGTTACACCTGCCATTACCCATCCATGCTGTCTGCTTGTTCGACCATTGGTCTCTCACTGTTTTTTCCATGTCCTTTTTTCCATGCCGGATACAAAAGCAACTTTTTTTCTCAACAATCTTTCAAGTCATATTGTTAAAAGCTCAGACATCAGACAAGCAGTAAAAGTCCTGTTTAGTAGCGAAACTTACGTTGTGCTATCATCTACCATGATTGATTAACATTAATAGTTAACGAATGCGCTGCATCCCACTTCCTCGTCTGTTGGCGTGGATCTGAATGATTTTACTTTGCATTACTGAGTCATGCTGTTGGCCTTTTACCCACCGAAACTCTGCGTGCGTGCGTGCGTGCGCGTGCGTGCACACGCA
This sequence comes from Conus ventricosus, assembly GCA_018398815.1. Lineage (NCBI taxonomy): Eukaryota > Metazoa > Mollusca > Gastropoda > Neogastropoda > Conidae > Conus > Conus ventricosus. The sequence continues at coordinate 46,122,643 of CM031610.1, read as the reverse complement.
CGCATGTGTGTGCATGCATTTACTTTTGTTTGAACCCGAGGTACTTCTTGATCATCAATCTTGGTTGGTCTGTCTCTAACTCTGGCTCTATCTGTGTGTCTGTGTAAGTCCATCTATGTATCAACTTGTCTATCTATTTATGTATGGATTATACATGCATCTGTCAGTGCACAGTTCACTCACTACACCAGACCTGTTTACCCATACATTTTCACAGTATACTGTAATTATGTTTTATAGAACACACACACACACACACACACACACACACACACACACACACACACACACACACACACACACACAACTGGTGAGAGTGCTGACTTTTTGCTAAGGCACGTTGATGAATAAGATTTGAAAGTAATGTGAGTTGGAAGAACATATTGTATCCCTTTACCCTATGCTGCATCAGTATCTTCATAGTGTGTTACAGGAATAGTCTGTACAACTGAGTGTGTTTAACATACATATGTACAGTACACTGAAATGATTAATTACAGATTATTGTTATGCTCGGCAGGAATTGCCTGTACAGCTGTGGTCTAAACAACTGCCACCAGTTGGGGCTGACAGTGACGGGAGACAAGAGTACAAGCAAAAGTCTGCTGCCAGCAAAGGTCAGTCTGACGCATGCTTGCCTGCATCTAATTTTAGTCTTTTTTCAGTCTGGCTTTTAGGTGTGTGAATGGTGTAGGTTTTTAGAAGACAGGAATAATTTTATATGTGTGTGTGTGTGTATGTGGGCATGCATGCGTGTTTGTGTGACATATTGGTCTTAATCAGAATCTGATTTTCCTGTTTATTCATTTGTCTGTTCATTTGTTGATACCAAAAATAATTTGGCTTTGGTGGTGGTATATTCAGATCTCTATGCATAAACCAGGAGTTGTTTCTGCAGTTCAGTTTCTGACCATCATGATAGACTGATTTAGTATATTGGGAGCTCACTGGAGCTTTCCAGCTTCAAGATAAGTGTATAACACCTGGCACACAGAAACACCGCATGTACACATTAAAGAACTCGATATTCGGACAAGCATTCTGATGCACAGTCACACATGCATGCAGAGCTATGAAGCTCTGATGCACAGTCACACATGCATGCAGAGCTATGAAGCTCTGATGCACAGTCACACATGCATGCAGAGCTATGAAGCTCTGATGCACAGTCACACATGCATGCAGAGCTAGGAAGCTCTGATGCACAGTCACACATGCATGCAGAGCTAGGAAGCTCTGATGCACAGTCACACATGCATGCAGAGCTAGGAAGCTCTGATGCACAGTCACACATGCATGCAGAGCTAGGAAGCTCTGATGCACAGTCACACATGCATGCAGAGCTATGAAGCTCTGATGCACAGTCACACATGCATGCAGAGCTAGGAAGCTCTGATGCACAGTCACACATGCATGCAGAGCTAGGAAGCTCTGATGCACAGTCACACATGCATGCAGAGCTATGAAGCTCTGATGCACAGTCACACATGCATGCAGAGCTAGGAAGCTCTGATGCACAGTCACACATGCATGCAGAGCTAGGAAGCTCTGATGCACAGTCACACATGCATGCAGAGCTAGGAAGCCCTGATGCACAGTCACACATGCATGCAGAGCTAGGAAGCTCTGATGCACAGTCACACATGCATGCAGAGCTAGGAAGCTCTGATGCACAGTCACACATGCATGCAGAGCTAGGAAGCTCTGATGCACAGTCACACATGCATGCAGAGCTAGGAAGCTCTGATGCACAGTCACACATGCATGCAGAGCTATGAAGCTCTGATGCACAGTCACACATGCATGCAGAGCTAGGAAGCTCTGATGCACAGTCACACATGCATGCAGAGCTATGAAGCTCTGATGCACAGTCACACATGCATGCAGAGCTAGGAAGCTCGTGCTGAAAGTTTCTTTTTTGTTTGTTTTGTCTTTTCCTTTTCTGCTTTAGGTTTGTTCAAACATTTCATTTTAGCGTTATATTTTTTGTAGTTATGATTTATTTATTTTATGCCCATGCATATACTTGTGTATTCCCATTTAGATTCACGTGTTCATTTATTATGAAAGGTAAGTAAGATAGCAGAAAGTTGTGTGATAGAGGAAAAATACATGCTGGGCATGGTTAATTTGATTCTGATAAGATGTGTGGAACCTAGTGTAGTACATTCCTCATGATGAGTAAATAGTTTTACAAGCTGATAACTTGAATTAATTTCAAAGGACTGTGGATGATTTACAATATATCACAGCTTTGTCTTTGAGGCATCTCAATAACTGATGTGTAAGGCACATAAACTGTAGGCCATACCTATGTTCTGTGTTGCAGGTGAACATCAAACTTCTGAAAGGCAGAAACATCCTGGGTGTGTGTGCTGGACGCTTTCACTCGGTGGTGTACACCATTGATGGTGTTTATACCTGTGGTCTGAACGCTGGACAGATAGGTGAGTGGTAATGATTTTGCCACAAAGACATGGGTGAGGTTGTGTGTGTGTGTGTGTGAGTGTGTATGTGTGTGCTTGCACGCTTCTGTATGTGTGTGTGTGTGCTGAATGGCAAGTTTGGACAGGTTGTTTTCACAGAGAGTTTGAGAGAGTTCTGTTCTTTTAATGGTGGCTGTTGGGGGTGGGAGATGGGGTGGATTATGTTTGTCAAATGACCTAACACTAAGCCCAGTGAATATTGCTACAGACTGCAGGAAAACAAACGCTATATGTATGTGTGTGTATGGTGTGCTTGAGTATGCCTAACACCTCAAATCAGGCAGTGTTATGAAGAACCAAGCAGGTTTTTGTTTGAGGGAAACACGTTGTAAGAAGAATTAACACTGTCAAGATAAATGGTGCAGAAAGACAGGGAGAGAGAGTGTGTGTGTGTATGTGTGTGTGTGTGTGTGTGTGTGTGTGTGTGTAAATTGCCAGTAACTATGAAGTGGCCAAGGAGAGGTTTTGTAGTGAGGTGCTCTTGTCTTCTTTAAGTCACCCATCTGGACACTGTCTCTCTCTTTCTCTCTCTCTCTGTCTCTCTCTCTCTCTCTCTCTCTCTCTCTCTCACACACCACACACACCACACACACACACACACACACACACACACACATTTACACTACATTTTCCTTAGCCCTGATGGTGATCTTGGACAACAGGTCAGCCAAAAGGTGAGCAGTATCAGACCCAGCTCCGCCAGGTGTCACTGTTGCACCACAAGGACACCACCATCAGCAGAGTGGACACTTCTGACGCCGCTATCGTTTGCTTCTCTGCTCGGGGTGACCTCTTTTTGCTGCATGAATACACATGTAAAAAAATCGCTTCCAGGTGAGCCACACTTAAACCTGATTTTGAGTATTGAAAATAAAACAACAGTTAAAAAAGTGAATTAACTTATCTATTTTATTTCTCTTTGGTGGAAAAAGTCATCCAAGTTTGCAAAATGTATGCACATATAAAGATTCATGAGTAATGTTTGGAACATATAAATATACAAAGCATGGACAGATCTTGTATGCCACACTTCAGAGTAACTTGATTTGTTTTAAATGATCAAGAGTTTTATTGTAATTATGAGTCCCATGATCAGTCTTTCATAGGAATGCTGATACAGACAAAAGGGTGACAATGTTGTTGTGGAATGCCCATGACAGCATTTCTGTGGGGAACGCTCAGCAGTGTCAGTCTCACTCAGTGTATCCTAGAGCATGCACAGAATTTTTTCATTGTGATAAGCCAGAAAAACGAAGTGCAGTGGTTTTTTGTTGTTTTTTTGTTGTTTTTTATGTGTTTCAGTTCTGTCTATAAAATGTGTGGATTGTTTGCTTTTCCTTGTCTCTGAGCTGTTTGCACAGTAAGCACGTAGGAAAAAAGAAAGCGATAACTCCACAGCTGTCAGCTGGTTAATGTGAGCAGCAGATCTGCTGCTTGTGTAGACACATGCATGGAGAACAGTAAACAAGTGGGGTATGTTTTGCTCCCATAAGGAAACCTAACACAGAGTAACTTTTATTCAAGACTGGCACAGCCTTTTAAACTTGAATAAAGTCAGACAAATACATAGACGAACAATCTAATAGTGGGGGGAAAAACAAGCGCAGGCCAACAACTGAACTGTCTGGCAAAGATTTGGACTTGAGGGGAGGGGAGAGGGGAGGGGAGTTTGAAGATGGAGAAACTGGGAAAATGAAATTAAAAAAAAAAAAAAATGTTACAGATATGAAAACTCTTCTCTAGCTGCATAAGGGAACCATCGCAATCCCTTTTGAAGGCAGATATATTTGTATTGCCTGCTTTTTTAACTGTTGTTTTATTTTCAATACTGAAATTTTTAAATTTCATTTTTTTTTTTTTTTTTTTAAATTTCATTTTTCCCAGTTTCTCCATCTTCAAACTCCCCTCCCCTCTCCCCTCCCCTCAAGTCCAAATCTTTGCCAGACAGTTCAGTTGTTGGCCTGCGCTTGTTTTTTCCCCCACTATTAGATTGTTCGTCTATGTATTTGTCTGACTTTATTCAAGTTTAAAAGGCTGTGCCAGTCTTGAATAAAAGTTACTCTGTGTTAGGTTTCCTTATGGGAGCAAAACATACCCCACTTGTTTACTGTTATCGTTTACTGTTCCCTACCTCATTTCATTTTCGTACATGCATGGAGGTTCAGCCACGTAGTAGCTCTGCACATATGCTGTTCTGGTAAATAGGAAAATTCCATACTTCACCTGCCAGCACTGCTGGGACTAAACTTGTTCCCTTAAGATTAAGAAGCAAGTCTTCTGTCCATAGTACGATCGCTCCTATCATCATAAAAACTTTCATGAAAAAAACGATTTTTTTTCACTACTGGCCAAATTCCTGTGGTATGGGTATAACCAGTAGCTGCCAACCGAGTCTAAACTTGGGAATGAGAGACCGTTGCGATGTGTGCAGATGGCAGGACATAGAGAAGGTGTGCGTGGTGGGTGGTACCCTGGACCACAACACTGATCTGGATGTCTTGAGGGAAAAAGGAGGCTTTGAGGTCAAGGTGGTGCTCATGAACAACTCGGGAAAGGTGAGGTCTTAGGTTTTCCCTCTTCCCCTACTCTTCCTTTCTGCCCACCCTCCCCTTTCTCCTCCAATGGCCTGTCTTACAGTACCACTCTTGAAGAGCCACAGAATTGGGACCATTTTTTTTCTATTATTTTTGTGGGGTGTATGAGGATGCTGATAACAATAATGGCGAAACAAGATCCATTTCACTTCGGGATTGCATGACTGTGCTGTATTCAGCTTCGTGTGTATTGAATGTCTGTGTGGGTCAGAGGCAAGGGATTAGATATCTGCGGTCTGCAGGTGGGGTCAGAATATTTGAGCTGTGCTCTGATAGATGCATCCTTGAAGTGACTGACACTAAACTGTGTGGTTCCCGTCTTTTGTATGTAAGCACACAGCCTATTAGTCTCAGAACAGGAGCCATTCATGTGGAAAATCATTTTATATTTAGACTGTGTAGCTATGGTTTCAGCCCATGACTCTTCCGCTCACTTTTGCATAGAGGGGAATACAGTGCCACAGCAGTGAATGAGACTATTGCTTTGGAGTCTGATTACCGACCCCATAACATCTTGCACCAGAATGACGCATTTGTTTGACAAAGTAGTTGTCATACTTCTTGTGTGAAGAAGAGATTGCTGATGAAAAAAAGTCAAGTGCTTTAAGCTGCCAGTAGATACACTCCTTGCATATAAGTGAACAGAAAATCATGTGTTATTTAATGGTCAGAATCATTCTCATCATGGAAAAACAAAACTCTTGAGTTGTTAAATAAAACCACCAGTGACCATTAATTAAAGAAAAATTGCATGTTTGATGGTTTCATCGCTCAGTACGTGCTTTTAGATTTTCGTATGACAGGTTTTGTGTCTTTTTGAGATGAGGGGGAATGGGTGGTGGGCGGTGATAGATGTATCAAGGTAATATCATGTCGCCTGAACCCCCGTACAGTTATTTATACATCTCTTTTGTTTTGTTTTGTTTCCTAAGTGTTCAGTGGACTGGAAAATTTTGAATTGAGTTTTAATTTTAAATGAATGTGGATGTATTTTGAATCTCCAGGTGTTCATGTGGCGAAGTGGCAGCCCCAACTTAAAGCGTTGTCACTTTGCCATCCGACGACAGATATGGGTACAGGATGTGGCCGTGAATATGGGGGGTTTGCTGCTGATCACCGACGGCGGTGAGGCTTTCACTGGCTACCCTTCTGGCAAGAAGTCTGTGAATGTTCACAGGGACTCTGACAAGAACAGTGATAAAGGTAACCATTCTTCTTCTTCTTCTTCCTAAAATACTGGTTCACTCAAAAATGAGTAGATCACCAGTGCGCATGTTAAAAAAAGAAGATGCGACTCAGCCTGTTGGCCCCTGGAGCAAAATTTGGCAACAAGGGGTCGCACATGATATTTAAAAGGTTAAAAGCAATGGCCAGGTTAAGGCCTAGGTAACCATAGAATATATGGGGAAGTTAAAATAGAAAAGTCAGTCAATATGGAGATCTGAGGATTGTCTTATCAATTTGATTTTTTTTTCTTTTTTAATTCTCACCTCTTATTTTGCTGCATGTGGTTGGTTTTCATTTCAAATATACTAAGTTTTTTGGTGAATGCTTTTTTTGTCAGCAGAAGTCCAGATAAGTACAAAATCTTTTTTGTTTTTCTTTTTTTGTGTGTGCAGTTTTTCCCCCAAGCAGTAAATCAGAAAACAAAAAGACATCTTTGAATTGGTGAAAAAGGAGGCTCAGTGATCGCCCAAAGATTTTTTAATATGAATTTCAGTTTTTACCCCCCACCCCACCCCCCACCCACTTCCAAATACAATAGGTATTGTCAGTTGATTAATCCCCAGTTCAAAGTTTAGTTAAAAAAAAAGGGAACAAAAAAAAAAGAGGTTGCGTTTTACAGGCTAGGAGTAGCAACAGCTTTCTCTTTGTACTGCAGAGTTCGGCAAGGTGTCGCTGATGGACCTGATGGTGAAGGACGAAGTGGAAGAAATCTCCCTCAGACGTGTGCCGTATGTTCATCGCGCTGCCGGCCTGGCCTGTGATGTCAAGGGGCGGAATTTTGCCGTTGTGCAGGAACTGCCCAATGGATGGTAGGAAGCAGTGACAGCATGTGTCAGATAACAATATTATCGGCAGTTGGAATAGTCGGAGCAACACTGGTAACCTTAATAACAACGGACAACACTCATACGGGGAAACGAGCAGCAAATGGAAAGACAGTAACTGCTACATCTACAGCAAACATGAAATAAGTGTTTTAATGAATTCTTCCAATTATGACAATTCAAAACTGGTGCATCCGAAAGTCCTGAATTGATGATTGGCATGTTCATGTTTTTGTTGCAACAGAACTTTTTTTTTAACAGATTTGTTAACAGGCAAGTGCACGCAGAGTAAGCATGCATGCTGGGGCTACTATATTTCTCCATTTGCCATCAAACAGGCACACATGCACGCACACACGCACGCACGCACGCACGCACTGCACACACACACACACACATTCACACACTCACTCACTCACACACACACACTCGCATACTCTCTCTCTCTCTCTTTGGAAGACTTGCTTATGTGTGATTGAAATAAGGTCACAGGATGTCTTTGAGCAATGAAGAACGAGGTTGCCTGATGTTTTCAGGTTGTCAGATGCATGGTATGGTGTATCGGAGTCACAGATTCACGCAGAGTACCAACAGCTGATGGAGGAAGCCGACTTGTTTGACGCTATCCACGACTGTGTAGTGGAGGTCGGTAACTGTAGTCAGCACTGTCCTTGTCCTGTTACAGTTTGCCCTTTGTGTGTGGGCAGTTTCATGGTACATATCCTTATAGAGTGTTAGGATTTACATGAACTATTGACAGCAGACTCCATAAAAATCCTGTTGAAAGACGTCCCGCCAGATGTGATTTTTGAATCTTTGAAAGAGATCAACAATTTTCATCTGATCTAAGATTTTACTGAAGAAAGATTATAATGTTCGTCATCTGCGGATGCTTTTATTGGTTGTGTCAGGTCTTCAGTCCTGTCAGGACCATGAATCCCAGTTTTCTCGAGGTCTTGATGGCCCCCCCAAAAAGCTGCATCTGCAGCTCTCAGCTCTTTGGTCAGGTTTGACCCTGTAGAACATCATGGGTTGAACAGTGTTGGAGGATGTGTTCTGGGATCTTAGATCCAGTGCCACATGGACATCCATTTGTATGGGCAGTCTTGATTTGGCTGAGGTGGCGCAGCAGTTGGCAGTGGCCAGATCTCAGTCTGAAGAGGATTGTTTGATGGTGTCTCTGGAGCTGATGGATTGTAGGATCAAGACCACTGTCGGCTCCCAGCCTTCTCTTCCTCAGGTTTTGGTATTGATTGTGGATGTTAAGTTTTGGCCTCACTGTAGTTCACTGGGTGGCTGAAGGCTCCATACTGATGGCTGCCTTGGAGAGAGCGTCAGCCTTCTCATTCCCGATGACGATCCCACAGTGCAATGGAATCCACTAAAGTACAATGGTGGATTGTCTTGAAATATCATGGAGAGGTTTTCTGATGTTTTTCAGCTGCTGTTCATTTCTGTTGCTCTGAAGTTCCAGCAGGAGAGATCTGCAGTCAGGGAAAAAAACACCAATCTGGGACGTGGGTTGTTTGACTTTGTGAACACTTGCTTAGCATGGAGTAGAGCTGCTGAGACTCTGCTCTGTAGTTGAAGGGAATTTTTCCTGTTAAAAAGGCTCTGGTGGTCAGTCTTCATTCAGTGTACCTGATAAAGATACCTGCTCCTCTGTTCTTCACTGCTCCCTCTGAGGATCCATCCGTGAAGACGTGCGTCCACTCACTGAGGTTGTACTAGTTAGATTTTTATGAAATTACGCTGCGTTTTTAGATGTGTTTTAATTAATGAGTTGTGTGTGTGGCATATATGGGCTTTAAAAGAAAAAGTTATATTATCTGACTTGAGAGTTGACTTTGAGGGGGTGACAGTCCTGATATGGTCCTTCACAACTTGCTGAGCTTTAAGCAACATTCTCTGTCTCTCCCTCTCCAGGAACTTTACAATCCACATGGTTGTTTACACAATGAGCTGTCTACAACATTCTCTACTCTCTGTCTCTGGACACTTTACAATCTGGGTAGAGTTAACTGCAGAGTTGCCTGGTGACACTTATCACATTTTCTTCGCATTGTTCAGTCGAACAGCAGTCTGTCAGTTTTCCACTGATTGTTTTAATTTGCAGAGGATGAGTGTAATGTGCATACATGTTCTCTATACCAAACAATCAAACTGGCATTCTATTCTGAAAGTTGGTGAAGGGATGTAAATGTGTGCAGGATGTTATGCACGCTTTTGCAATTCCTCTGTACCAAAAAAAAAAAAAATAGTAGGTAGGCAGTCAAGGTCTGACCAGCGCGTTAGGCTAATGCGTAGGTCAGACATCCGCTGAGTCATAGCTATGAGACCCTCTTCTTCAATTGTCTCATCTTTGTTGTTAATTCATTTATCCATCAGCTTCAAATCATGCGTAGTGTGGTCTCAAAACTTAGCGAATGTGGTGTAGCGTATATGGACTAGTCGCACACAGTGACGCCTCCTTGATGAAACAAATGAAACTCTGTACCATAACAGCCTAGCGAAAGATTCGAGCCTGCAGCCCCAACATCACAAGGATTAGGAATCCAGTGCTGTATCAGCTGAGCTATTCTGGTCTCCAGGAATACATTCAGTTTTGAAATTCACCACGTGTGATGGAACTGGATTGTGTTTTTTTTCTTATTATTATTAATTGTCCAACTCTGGGAAAGCAACAATGTTAGTTTAATTTTTCTGATTCTGAGTTAGTGTTGTGTATGTGCCTTTTTGTCCTATGTTTGCTTCTCTTACTTGCTAGCTGTAAGCAGGAAAACACATATGCATGTGCCCCTTTTGTCCTATGTTTGCGTCTCTTACTTGCTTTCCATGTGCATGAGAACACATTTTTGTGATGGTGGTTCAGGTTGGTGACCGCAGATGGCCTGCCCACATGTTCATCCTGGCCTCCAGGGCTGACTACTTCCGTAAACAAGTGCCGGGCCTGGCTGCAGAGCCAGAAACCCCTGATGGGGGGAAGCCGGTCATCGTGGTCAGTGATGTGCATCCCGAGGTCATGGAACAGCTGCTGAAGTTCATCTATACTGACACCTGCGACCTGCTTCAAGTGGGCAGCAAGGTAGGTGTGACTGGCGTGGTGGTACACATCCTGGAGAGGATTGATGTGTACGCACATAAAGGTGCAGTTTGATCTGAGAGGAGAATTGGAAGTTGGGTGAAGATGTCATCTGTGAGGAAGGTGTGAGGAGTGGGAGGTGGGGTTTAGGAAGAGGGAATTCAAATTGGATGTGGGAAGGAATAATTTATTATGTAAATGAATACACTGTGTAGGAGAGAGGTGTTTGGTCTGTGAAATGTTTCATGCATGAGTAGAGGATTGAGTACCTTCGACAGATGTCCTTGCCAATGCACAATTGGATCATTATTTAAAAACAAAAGAAATGTAATACTTCTGACTGCTAAGAAACAGACCCACTATAATTGTTGTGTAGTGTATTCCTGTTTCCCTCTCTTTGTTTCCTTCAGAGTTTACATTCAGTACGAAGAGACAGGGCTCTCAGCACATCACACAATGAGATCAACAAGACAGCAGGACCGGCCTCTGAAAGTTTCAAAATTGCACAACTGATCATGCAAATTTAATTTTGGGGTTCAAATCTTTCAGCTTTCATTTCCTGTGAAGAAACTAGGTGAAACAAAAAGGTTTCCAAAGCACTAGTTTAAAAAAAAATTGTTTTAAGCTGTTTAATAACTTTTTATATAACTTGTACCAAGGATATCAAATTAATTTTTTAGTGTGTTAGGTTCCATGAAACTTGGATACTGTTTAAAAAAAAATCTATTTGAGGATTTAGTAGTTCAATATCTGTGTGTACCTGATAGTAAAATTGGAATTTGAAATTCTTTTTTTAACAGAACTGAGTGACGTTGCTACGGAATTCAGCTGGAATTACATCTAACAGAAAGTAAATACTGCATGTTTTGATTCGTCTAAATTTTTATGTGTCTGTGATTGCAAGTAATGAAGTGTGTGTGTGTGCCTGTGTGCATATGTGTGTGTGTGCACATGCATGGGTGTGTGTGTGTGTGTGTGCATGTGTGTGTGAAGTTCACCTTTGCCCACCTGGAGAAGCAAGGCAGCAGCCAGGGACGGAAGCAGACTGGCAGGGGGTGGACAGCATCTCCTTTGACGGCCGGTGACATCGGCCTTTGAGGTGGAACAGCGTCGGAAGAAAGGCAAGGGAGGCAAGGAGGGGAAGAAGGAGGAGAAGTGCGGGCAGAAAGGGAGGGATCCCATCAAGGTCCTGCAGGAAGCTGCGCGGAAGTTTGGCGTTGGACGCCTGTCCAGAAGGTGGGTGTTCTGAGGGCAGGTGTCTTGGTGGTGTTTGAGGGCAGGTGTCTGTGTGTGGGTTCTAGGCGTGTCTGTGTGTGGGTGTTCTGAGGGCAGGTGTCGTGTTGTGTTTGGGCAGGTCTGTGTGGGGTTCTGAGGGCAGGTGTCTGTGTGTGGGTGTTCTGAGGGCAGGTGTCTGTGTGTGGGTGTTCTGAGGGCAGGTGTCTGTGTGTGGGTGTTCAGCCAAAGGAGCAATAGCACACCAGCACACGACACAATACAGCTTGGCACCATTTTTCTCTTATCAGGGTAGTCAAGTTTGCCACTGAGCACCATTTTTCTCTTATCAGGGAGTCAGTTTTTCCACTGAGCACCATTTTTCTCTTATCAGGGAGTCAGTTTTGCCACTGAGCACCATTTTTCTCTTATCAGGGTAGTCAAGTTTTGCCACTGAGCACCATTTTTCTCTTATCAGGGAGTCAGTTTTGCCACTGTTGGTCTGTCGCAGGCTGGAAGCAGTCAAGTGTGTCAACGGCGTGATCCAGTCATGTGGCAAGAGGCTGCAGCCACCACGCATACGATATGAGAGGACGAAATTGTGAGTTTTAGGTTTTAAGTATGTTAGGTGTTGTTTTTTTATTGTTGTTTTGTATATTGTGTGTGTGTGTATATATATATATATATATATATATATATATATATATATATAGAGAGAGAGAGAGAGAGAGAGAGAGAGAGAGAGAGAGAGAGAGAGAGAGAGAGAGATATAAATACATACATACATACATACATACATACAAACATACATACATACATAACATACATACAGAGAAAAAAGTCTGCCTGCTGACTCACAGATTTTGTCAAGGTGATGGATATTTCTGCAGGAATGTGGTAAAAATTTGTGACATCTTCATACCTGAATGATACCCATTGAAAAGATTTTATCATTTCTTTCACAGATCCCAGACTTGCAGTTCAAGCATGTGTAAAAAGCTTCTAGCAAGAGGAATGTAACACTCAGACAAATTCTTAAACATTCGTAATCTATCATCAGAAATCAAAAAGAAAAACTGTCACAAGAAGATTGCATACTGATATTCGTTCTATACCAGCCCTGACCATCTAAAAGCTGAAAAAAGATTCATGTGACTTTAAACATAAACATTTTACTTTGGACAACATGTGACTTTCTTGTGATGTATCTGTCTCACCTGATTTTTTTTAGATAGGGTGAAATTTTGTGGCTAACACAGTACTAAGATTAAATCAGTCTTTAAAAAAAAAAAGTTTCAGAGGTGAAAACGAGTGTGATTTAACCTTGATGTCTAATCAACAGACAGTGTTATCCATATTTTCCCTCCTAAGTCCATTTTTTCCATCTTAGTCTGTGTGGTTTTGTGTTTGTACTCCTTTTCAAGAGATGTGAATGCCGTTTGCAGTTTTTCAGTGATAGGAAGATGTTTTATGTGTTTTCCCATTATGGTTCAGCCGTACACAGCAACACTGAGAGATCTTGTTGCAACCTCAGTCAAACATTGGCAGTCTGCAGGAAGTATTCGATGTCAGGCGTTCATGAGGGAGCCTTCAAAGGAGACATGCTGCCAGGTTACTTCAGTGTTATTCAGTAGTGCTGCGTCTCATAGAGCATGCACAGGACACACAACCTCTGTAGCCCCCCCCCCCCCCCCCCCCACCTATCCCCCCCATCCTCCCCTTTCTGGACTGAGAATAATAATTGCTTAGTGGTGGTGCCAGTGTTACAGAGTATTTCTCTCAGAGAGACTCTGCAATGTCTGTACAATGACAATCATGTCCAGATTCTTTTAGCTCTACAAGGATACAGGACACTGTGAAGTGACTTTGCACAGCACTCTTTGTCTGTTTATGATCATTACTGAAAGAGAGTGCACCTGATGTCACTGAAATGCAGACCTGTTTACCCGTACGATTTCGCCGTACTTTGTATGCGTGTTTGGCGAAAATACGTCGAACTAAACAGAAATACGTTGAAAAAAAATTCTGGTGACGAAGTTGTTGAGTGGTATTCGAGCTTGTGGAAGGTGACTGCAATGGAGGCTTTGACCAAAGAGCGATTACTCTTGCTATTTTCTTTGCACGAAGTTGCGTTTTGCAGTGTCGGTTTCTTGACAACATGCCCTGAAACGTCGAAAAACCGGCAACATAGCATGAGGATGTGCCAAAGTATGTCGATGAATCAGGTTTGAAAGTGTTTTGTATTTGAAAGAACATGTTTTACTGTTGTCAGCACAAGATCAGGTGGTTACTACTGGCAAGAAGGGTCTGCAATGTGACATCAGGTGAAAACAAAATGAAGAACGGTCTTCCTCCTTTTCCGCATTTACAGAAATTTGGTATTATGTATACACTCCTAGAAAATATGCTAATTTACGTTAACCCTTTGCCTGCTGCACCCTTTTAAAGCTCTGAGACAACAGTTTGCCAAGCCATTTTTAGTCGTGAAGGGTAATAATTCAAAAAAAATTCTGGCTCAAAAACTATTGAACAAAAGCATATGAAACCTATACTTTTCTGAAAGGAAATTGAACACTCTTTCTTTTGATAACAATTGCAATCACATTCAAGACCACTGCAAAAGGTTCATGTCCAATGAAATAGGTTTATGTGTTTTTCACTCAATTCTAAAATACTATCATATTAGTGTGAAACAAAACAGTGAATTATTGTTAGAAAACAAAACAATCATAAGGAAAAATGTATTTCCTTACCTTATGTGAAGAATATAAATCCAAAGTTTTCAAATTGACCAGATACCTGTCCACAACTACATCCAGGTTGTTAGGAGGTTCAGAAAGAAATTTATGTGTCACTGTTGTTTTTCTTCTTATATCCACCAGTATTATGACCACACAACACAAACACAAAGATGATAAAATCACACATATATTACATAATTATTTGTACAGGACAGGAGACAGTGACTAATAGTTTTTCTTTGTGGGGTACTCCTGGAGATGGTGTTGAAGGACACTGTCCACACACATAGTTTGTTTCCTTTTGGATGCCCCTCTTGCTGCACACCTTGCACCTCCTGCCTTGTGAATGCTTCCCCACAGTCTTTTCTAAGGTAGTGGGGAAGTGCCTCTCCATCAGGCATGCAATTTCTTCTGAACGGGGTAGAGCTGCTTGTGGTGCTGGATTGTCGCCATACAGGAGGTTGCTGATGACTTGCAGCTGGAACTTCAGGAAATCCAACTTGCTGTGTGTGTTTCTTGTCTGGCTGGGTGTTGTTAGGTGGCACAAGGGGCTGGGCCAACACACCACCTTTCCCTCTCCCCCTCTGTGCAGCAGCTCCCCGTCCTCTACCTCTGGTCCCCCGTCCTCTGCCAACACCTGTTGACATAAAATAAAAGTCATGTACACACACAAACACACACAACACACACACACACACACACACACACCACACACACACACACACACACACACACACACAAGCACACACACATATATACACACACACACACACCACTCTCTCTCTCTCTCTCTCTCTCCCCTCTCTCTCCTCTCTCTCTCTCTCTCTCTCACACACACACACACACACACACACACAACACACACACACACACACACACACACACACACACACACACACAAATAGCACATGCACCATTACTACTTCTCACTCAGTCTTGTTTCAAGTATCTACTCAAAAACCATTTGATTGCACACACACACACACACACACACACACACACACACACACACACACACACACACACACACACACACACACAC
Organism: Conus ventricosus; assembly: GCA_018398815.1. Taxonomy (NCBI): domain Eukaryota; kingdom Metazoa; phylum Mollusca; class Gastropoda; order Neogastropoda; family Conidae; genus Conus; species Conus ventricosus. The sequence continues at coordinate 46,107,435 of CM031610.1, read as the reverse complement.
ACACACACACACAAACACACGGTGAAATCAGAAACACTCGGACAAAGTGCCACGCCCACACCACGCCCACCATGTAAAGTCTTCTGATAAATGCCATGTGATCAAAACCCATTCATCAGCACACTCGCACAAGACAGTAACTATGAGTTGTACCTGTTCCCCTTCCAACGCCGGCCGCCTTTGTTCACGCGTGCTGGCGTGGCCACGCGCAGGCTGACCCGTTGTGTGTGTGTCAGCTGTAGCAGATGACGCCTCTCTTCACTCACAGTACTACCCTCCTCTTCTCAGCTGTGATCACTTGACTGGCCTTCGCCCACTTCAAAATCTGGGTCAGTGACATCGTCATACTCTGCCTCCAGCTATCTGCTCTCTCTGTTCATGTTCTCACGAGCTATTCTGGCAATGTTGAAGTCAACATCACCCCCACTCCTCTGAACAGCTGATTCGTCACCTTCGTCCTCATCCAGCGGTCTTCTAACACACTGGAGTCATCATAGGCAACAAATTCTTTGTCCTCAATCAGTTGAAGAACTTTCCTCAACATCAGTGGTAACAAACTCGCTGTAGTCTTTTTGGTGCACGCTTTCTTTTGACACCACTTGGTCCTACTCGTGGTTCTTCTTCGTGCCATGTTGAACTCGTGTGAAAATCTGCAGGGGGTGGTATCGGTAACAGCCCAAACTGACCACTTGTCTGCCTCGTTGGATTCTTTCACTTATGAATATTCATTGCAGACATATCGGACTTTCTTATTGGTGTGAATTGGGAAACCCCAAACTAAAGATAAAGATAGGAAAATTCCTACGATGACGATGACGGATTTTTCCGTGAGTACGGCAGATTTTTGCACACGGAAGCGTCACGGAAAAATCCGTGGCGGGGCAGCCAAGGGGTTAAAAAGTCAACCAAAAGAAGCTTTTAGGATGAACAGGTCTAGAAATGGGTCTTTGAAGGGAACCTGCCACGTTATTTACTGCAAAGTGGTCACACTTTAGTTCCAGTGTTTAGACTTTATTGTTATGATATGATTCTCTGTTGACAGAGGAGAGCTGTATGATGTGTGTATCAAAGCTGACGATGACACCACGATACAGTGCCATAAATGTGTGCTGGCCGCTCGTCTGGAGTACTTCCACAGTATGCTTGGCAGTGGATGGATTGAGGTGAATACATTCTGCTTGTGTGCAGGCACAAAATAACGTGTGTGTGTGTGTGTGTGTGTGTGTGTGTGTGTGTGTGTGTGTGTGTGTATCTGTCTCTGTGTATGGTGCAATATACTTGTCTTTACATGTAAACATCCATAATTAAGTGTGTAGACCTGCATATCCATACATGTTTGTATATGTTTGTGTTATTGGGGTACGTTTTGATAAGCATGTGTGTTGATTAGATGATTCCGGAGTGAGTTTTAAGTATAACACTGCAATCTGAAAAGGAGGAGGAGCAAAGATGCAGAAGAGAGAGAATCGGTATTTTTCCATGCTTTCCCGCTATTTGCTTCTGTTAATATTCCCTTTCTTCATTCAGGTAACTAATCAATCTTGGAAAGAGAATTGTTCAGTTCACTGGCCTGTTCTCTCACGCAAGCAAGAACACCGCCTTCTTCATGTACTCTGTTCAGCGAGAACGGCCTACTGCTTACATGTAACCTTTGCATGCGCATGCGCCTTTTGTGCTTCAAACTGGATAGTTTGGCACTTTCAGTGGCGAATTGAACAGGTAGCTTCCTCGTGAACAGGATCAGGCACAGAGCCAGTCAGATCCATGAGAAAGGATGAATGCTGTTGATTGTGTGTAGTGTAACTCCAACGAGAGAAAGGCAAAGATGTTGATCCTGTTTGCTCTGTATCTTTGGTGTGAGCTAAGAGCTGCTGTAAATATATGTGCATGGGTAATCTTTTCAACATTATGTACACTTTTTTTTTTTTATTAAGAGCATGCACAGAGACACACACACACACACACACACACACACACACACACACACACACACACACACACACACACACACACACACACACACGCTCGCACACGCACACGCACATGCACACACACACTCTCTCCTTCTGCCTGTCACACACTCGCACATGCATGCACATATGCAAGCTCGCACCACTTACGCATGCAGAGTATCTGTGTAGGATAGAAGTGGGGACATTGTTGACATTTCTTGTGCATCAGTATCAATCGCTTGTTCTGCTGTCTACAACAGACGTCGGACACAGAGTCCTTGACCCTGCCTGTGCCTGGCAGCATCCTGGAGATTCTGATGGATTTCATCTATCAAGATGACTCAACAGTTATGGAGGGTAAGTTCTGATGATCACTTCATGCATTTACTGATGACTTCACCAGCTGGAATCTCTTATTTCTCTTGAATATTTGGTTTCCTTGTTGAAAAGCTCTACTGGATATGCTTTGCAGAAGTCTGTTTCTGTGAATGTAGGGTTTAGTCGGTAAATGCTTTCAGTTCCATCTCCAGATTAACTATAGACTCTGTGTGTGTGTGTGTGTGTGTGTGTGTGTGTGTGTGTGTGTTCAAATAAATCAGATATATATGTATAGATAGATAGATAGATAGATCTAGATAGATATGTATACATCTTCTAGATAGAGGAAAAAATTGATCACTCATCAGCAGCAAAGAGTGATACACTGAAGCATACTCCACTTTATGAAGTATCAGCAGTTTTCACCCTTCCCACCTGTCAACTGACCCAGTTTCATCAAATGGTAGATTCTAATATGTAACGACTGCATTTAATCCTGTTTACTAAAGCAGATTGTCTTTTCAAACCCAAACCATTCTTGTTAATCATAAACCCCCCTCCCCCCTATTTTTTGAAAAAACTTATTCTTTATGCTGAAATTTGGATGCACATAGCACCCTGCGTTATATAAAAATACTAGGAGCAGGCAAAGGAGATTTCTTTTTGATTTTTTTCTTCCAGAGAGTCAGGATTTTGGAACTGCTGTGTAACGTTCTGGTGGTTGCCGATCAACTGCTGGTCCAGCGGCTGAAAGAGATGTTTTGAAGGGCCCTTAGCCAGGCTAGTAAGTGGCTGCATGCAGTGTTTTCATTGAAAGAGAAGTGACCTTAGCCAGGCTCAGTAAGGGGCTGCATGTAGTGTTTTCATTGAAAGAGAAGTGACCTTAGCCAGGCTCAGTAAGTGGCTGCATGTAGTTTTTTTCATTGAAAGAGAAGTGACCTTAGCCAGGCTCAGTAAGTGGCTGATGTAGGTTTTTCATTGAAAGAGAAGTGACCTTAGCCAGGCTCTGTAAGTGGCTGCATGCAGTGTTTCATTGAAAGAGAAGGACCTAGCCAGGCTCAGTAATGGCTGTGTCAACCTCGGTGATGTCGATGGAGGAAGGACTAGCGCACAGCCCAAACACACCACAGCTTGCTTACAATCTCATTCATATATCTTTGCATTCGTCACATCAAACCACTGGAAAAGTCTATAACTTTACTACACATGTTCATAGAACGAAAAATCAATGCATCTGGAATCAAACAAAATAAACATTCTTCTTTTCCCGAACTTCACAAAATCATTTATCTAAAACATCATTAACTAACCGGGTAAAATTAGATTTCACTTTACCTGGCCAGGTGATCTTAACTATTCACGATTCACTGTCTTTTTTCTTTTCTTTTTTTTTCTTTTCACTGTCACTTTTCAAACACGACACAACTGCTGGCACTGGTGTTGTCTGCTTGCACTGGCCCAAGCTGGACTGCTGGCACCGGTCAGATCAGACCGCTGCGTTGGTCAGGTTGGACTGCCGATGAAAGTGGCGCTGGCCAAGTAAGAGGTCAAACCCCCCGTTCAGATAGAACAGTGCCTATAAAACATCGATCTGTTCTCCTTTCTTTCTTCCTGCATTAACGCATTGCACTCTCTCTCTCTCTCCTGTCTGCTCTATTAAATGGCATGGTTGCTTTTCTTTTCCTTTTCTTTTTTTTTCTTTTTCTCTTCATTAGTTAGCAACTCTTTTCTTTCCACATCTCTCTTTAGTCCTCCCTTTGCAGACTATATCTGGTGCTAATGCTCAAACTTCACTCCTCTCATCTCTCTGCCTTTCTCCTGCAGAGACTACACCCCAAAACCTCTCTCTCTCTCTCTTCTCCCTGTTCGTTCTCCCCCTCGTTCTGCCGTTCTCTCACTCTCACATCCTTCTTATTCCGTTCCGATCTGTCCAAAAGGGCGAGTACCATTGGTCAGTATTTTTACCCCTGATACCCGAATTTATCTCCCTCAAATTTTCCATTGGATATTCAAATCATGGCAGCCCCCGCCTACACGCCTTACTCTCTGTGGTGGTCAATTGGTCATTTAATTGATAGCTAGATTTCACCCCACCACGCACTACCTTCCCCCCTTTCCTACTTAACTGGCGCCGTGTGGCTTAACGTGTGGGCACGGGTCAGTGTAAAATTGGGCTAGATGAGTCCGGCCCAGGCACTGAGATGGTCCGGGCAGACATCGAGGCTGGGTTTCAAACAGCTTAGCCCTGTCTGGGTGGACCGTACCGTCTCCGTGAAGCCTCTCGCTAAGCTTAATTGGCTGGACCCGACCCAGGGGCCCGTCTATCTGGCGCCTAGAAGTTTGAGTTGAAGCTTATTCCCGAACAAATTGGCTGGCCACTCCACGAGTTGGGGTTGTTTCATTTTTTGCCCGTGACAATTTCCCCCTTGCAAAGACCATGCCCCGCATTGTCTCAAAACAAGGGTACAAAAAAAAACAACAACCGAATTGCTGACACACAGCTACACGTGCAAAGTTTAAAAAAAATACTTTACAACCAACGGTTTATAAATTTTAAAATATATCATTAGTGAATACCACTCCAATGAGTTATCATTGACGTGCGCTCTTGCGTTATTTCAATTCATTTTAAAAACGCCTCTGTGCGCACTTATGCGTTTCCCCCTACCTGGGGATTTGCCATACTTCTCTTCACAATTCTTATGAAAAGCAAAATATAATATGATCACGATCCAGGGACACTTCCCCTTGAGGAATCTCCATCCTCACTTATTGCAAATATGCATCACTACACAAGCGACTGTATGCTCCAAGCATAACTACATCCACATGAACAAGTCTCACAAAGAAAATATGAACAAGTCTCACACAAAAAAAAATATGAACCATAGCCAACTGGGAATGAACCCATATCCAATAAACATAACTGTAATCAACACATACTATCAACAAGCACCCCGGATTTGACTGACTTCCTCTGGTTGCAGCTTGCTAGACTACACGGCTTAAATAGTCAGCTCCGACATTCTGTCGACCGGGAATGTACTGCACTCGATACCTGTAGGGCTGCAGTGCCATTGCCCAACGCAGAACCCTGTGTTTTTCAGCTGCCCCCCTGCAGAATTTGAGTGGTTGATGATCAGTCTCTATCAAAAACTCTTTCCCATACAAGTATTTGTGGAACTTCTGCACGGCCCACACGACAGCTAAACACTCCTTCTCCCCCGTTGCGAACCCTTCTCACACTTTGTCAACTTCCTGTTTAGCATACCTCACAGGAAACTCGACCCCTTCATGCTCCTGTAACAATACTGCACCTACCCCACCACCTGATGCATCTGTCCGCAACAAAAAGGGTTTGGACATATCTGGTAGCTTCAAGATGGGACGGGAACCTAGTCTTTCCCACCGTTGCAGTGCTTGCTCTGCAGCGTCTGACCACTCGACCACTGCCGGTTTCCCTGCCTTGACCAAATCACTGAGAGGACTCGTAATTGCTGGAAATTTGGAACAAACTCCCTATAGAAACCAATAAACCTAGCAGACTCCTGACTTCTGTTTGGTCTTTGGTCTCTCTGAATTCATCATCTTCTCCACCTTTCCCTTTCTGGCTGTTTTGGGTGTCGTTCCGAAAACCCAAAACCTGGGAACTCCAGGTTTGGGAAAAACCAACCTGGCACTTTGTTGGTCGGCTGTGAGATTGGCTTGTCTCAACCTCTCTAAAACTGCTCCTAGCTGCCTCATATGCTCCTCCCATGTCTCGGATGCATCAAATGTCATCCATGAAATTCACAACCCCTTCCAATCCGTCAATAACTTCCCATCATCCGAGAGAAGACTGCGGGTGCGTTGACCATCCCAAAAGGGAGTACTCGCCACTGGTATAGCCCATAGGAGTGGAGAATGCTGTGACTTCCTTTGAGTCCTCACTCAGGCTATTTCCCAGTAACCCTTGCTCAGATCTACCTGGTGAAATACTGGCTCTTGCTTGTGGCGATCTGAGCGAACAGGTCTTCCTGTTTGGTATGACCTCTGCATCGACCTTGGTGACACTGTTCAGACGTCTTAGTCGACACGAAATCGATGCTCACCTGACTTTTCCTCACTAAGACGACGGGTGCACTATACGATGATTTGGACGGTTCAGTCACCCCCAAGGTCCAACATCTTTTCTACCTCCTCCTCGATCACTTGCTTGGTGGCATATGGATCGGGTAGGCTTTCACATGTACGGGTTTTGCGATGTTAACTCCACCGTACTTGTCTCTAGAGGTGCCGCCTGGTTTATCAGTCAGGGACGCCCTATACTGTTCTAGGAGCCCCCTAATCCTCCTGTCTCCCACTGTCTAGCCCTTCATACAGTGACACATCCCTGTATGACTCTTCTCCTGGAAACTCAGGCAAAAAAATCTCCCCTTCTTCCGCTGGGTCTCCTTCACCTCCATCAATGATTGCTGCTGCGCCTATGTGCTGGGTCTCACGCTGAATGTATTTGCGGAGCAAATTTGCATGGAAAAGTTTTGATTTCCCATTCACATCGATTCGGTAGTCCTGATCTACCTTTTTAATGATGGTGAATGGTCCCTTCCAAAGCATCAGCAGCTTGTTTTTGATCCGTGGGAAGCAAATAACAGGACTTGATCTCCACCTTGAGGAAATTTCTTCCTCACCTTCCTGTCATACGCTTCTTCTGGGCACCCTAGCCTCCTGCAAACTCTCCCTTGCGACCTTACATGTCTCCTCGAGCCTATTGCGTAGGTCCACCACATACTGATAAGTGGTTTTGACCTCTTCGGACTCCTGTTTCTCCGGACCACAGCTCTTGAGAATGCACACTGGTCCCCGAACTGTCCCCCCATTTCAGCAGCTCAAATGGGGAAAAGCCTGTGCTCTCCTGAGGGGGTTCCCTGTAGGCGAACAGTGCGCTGGAATGTAGCGGTCCCAATCTGCTGGCCTTTCCTCACAGAGTTCTTTAAGATGCCCTTTAGCACACCATTGAATCTCTCCACAAGGGCCATTGCATTGTGGGTGGTATGGGGTAGTGAGAAGCTGTGTGATCCCTAGCAGCCTGTTGACCTCCCTCATCACGCCTGAGTGAAAATGTGGGCCCCTGTCACTGAGAATTTGGCTGGGACACCCACGCGAGAGAAGATGTCTACCAGCCCTTCAGCGACCTGTTGCGTATCTACGCCTTTCAAAAGCAACCGCTTTTGGGTATCTGGTCGCGTAGTCCACCAGCGTCAACACATACCTGTGCCCACCTTTGGAACAGGCGCGATTGGGCCAATCAGATCAACAGCCAACCCTCCTGAATGGGGTGTCAATTAAAGGGGGGTGTTTAAGAGGCGCCTTCCTCTTCACCCCTCTTGTGGCTGACCTTTGACACACGTCACATGACATGCAGAAACGCTTGATGTCTGCTATTGCTCCTGGCCAATGAAATCATCAAAGATTCGGGCAGCTTTTTGCTGGTGCCGAGATGACCCGCCATGAAACGACTCGTACCCACTGACATGACAGTGTTTACGATAACCTGCTGGGACCTCTAACTGAGTGGTCACCTTACCTGTCTTCCCCTTGGTGAACACTCGGTACAACAGCCCGCCTTTCACAAGAAAATTTTGTCTCACCTCCTCTAACCTCCTGTTTCTCTCCACCCCTTGCCAACTCCAAGACTTTACGAGCGAAGGGTCTTGTTCCTGCGCTGCTCAAACTCATCAGGCGACACATCTATGCCTGACTTCCCTTGCCGGAACGACTAACGGTTTATCAACCTTTTCCTCCTCCTTGCTCCGTGTCTGAACTGCTGCCCTGTAGCAGTCAACAACTCAGGATCCCCGGATCCTTTGCACCGGAATATTTCCAATGATCCCAAAACATGAAGGGTTTCTCCTCACCAACGCAGACAACTCGCCTGAGAAGTAAGGGGGACGTACTTCTATCTTAGCAACTGGAAACTCCTCACAGTGCCCTCGATTAGGGGTACAGGTCTGGATTTGCCCTGTCAAATCCCCTTTCTCGACCAGCGTTGTTCGTACACCCGCTGAACAACCAGTGTTTTCGTAACACTTTCACCCTCTGTGGCCAATCCACCTTCTTCCACTGGTAACGAACCACTCAGCCTAGTGCCCCCTCCTGACATGACTGCTGTCCAGTGCTAGCCATAGGGTGCACTCCACCCTCTTCAGACTGAATCCTGTTGGTTCCACTGCAGGTCGTTTCCCTTGACGACCCTTATCCACCTCTTGCAAGGCTGCTGCCTTCTGGAACCTCATGCGACAATCCCCGCCACATGTCCCTTCTTGTGACAAATGAAACACCTAATGTCCCTTTGCCCTTCCTTTTGCCCCACCACTGGGTTTGCAGACTTTGCAGAAAACCCCCTAGTCTCCTTGCACTCTTCTCACCGTGCCGGCACCTGTTTCCCCCTGCACCTTAGTGCCCAAACGTGCCTCCTCATACACCTCTGCGAACTTCAACAACTCCCCTGCTGTCTCTGGCTGTCTCTCTTTCAAATGTATGGTTAACTCAGGGCCGCAACCTGACAAAATCTGTTCTTTCATAACTAGCTCTTTCAATCAACGAACTCCTTCTTCGTACCACTAACTCTAATTGTTGTTCAATAGGGGGGTTTTTTCTTCCGCCATTATATCTCTTTTTTTTTTGAACAAGATTTTATTACTACGACAGCCAAACTGGGGGTTTCCGACAAGGTGACGTAATAGCACAATCCTATGAATGATAAATTAGCTTGGGACAACGTAATTAGTTTTTATAAGACGCCCAGCGCCTGACCCAACTATGAAGCGAATTTTAGGAAATCTGTGCGAAATGAGTACTCTGGGCTGAAATGGGCCCAAACCTAGTATTAACTATCTTGGAAGCAATTGCAAGCCTAGTATTTAACTATCTTGGGAACATACAGTAAGACAACCCCTTGTCTTAGGATTCAACACTTGAATCCCACCCAGCTTCCTCTCTGAAAGTTGAACAATTAAATAAATGGGCCAGAATATCCTGGGAGGCTCGCCAATAAATTGTCAACCTCGGGTGATGTCGATGGAGGAAGGACAGCGCACAGCCCAAACACACTCACAGCTTGCTACAATCTCATTCATATATCATGCATTCGTCACATCAAACCACTGGTAAAGTCTATAACTTTATACACATGTTCATAGAACGAAACATCAATGCATCTGGAATCAAACAAAATAAAACATTCTCTCTTTCCCGAACTTCACAAAATCATTATCTAAAACATCATTAACTAACCCGGTATAAATAGATTTCTACTTTACCTGGCCAGGTGATCTTAACTATTCACGAATCACTGTCTTTTTCTTTTCTTTTTTTTTCTTTTCACTGTCACTTTCACAACACGACACAACTGCTGGCACTGGTGTTGTCTGCTTGCACCGGTCAAGCTGGACTGCTGGCACCGTCAGATCAGACCGCTGGCGTTGGTCAGTTGGACTGCCGATGAAAGTGGGCCTGGCCAAGTATGAGGTCGAACCCCCGGTTCAGATAGAACAGTGCCTATCAACATCGATCTGTTCTCCTTTCTTTCTTCCTGCATTAACGCATTGCACTCTCTCTCTCTCTCCTAGTCTGCTCTATTTAAATGGACATGGTTGCTTTTCTTTTCCTTTTCTTTTCTTTCTTTTTCTCTTCATTAGTTAGCAACTCTCTCTTTCCACATCTCTCTTTAGTCCTCCCTTTGCAGACTATATCTGGTGCTAATGCTCAAACTTCACTCCTCTCATCTCTCTGCCTTTCTCCTGCAGAGACTACACCCCAGAACCTCTCTCTCTCTCTCTGTCTCCCTGTTCGTTCTCCCCCTCGTTCTGCCGTTCTCTCACTCTCACATCCTTTATTCCGTTCCGATCTGTCCAAAAAGGGCGAGTACCATTGGTCAGTATTTTTACCCCTGATACCCGAAGTTATCTCCCTCTAATTCCATTGGATATTCAAATCATGGCAGTCCCGCCTACACGCCTTACTCTCTGTGGTGGTCAATTGGTCATTTAATTGATTAGCTAGATTTCACCCCCCACCACGCACTACCTTCCCCCCTTTCCTACTTAACTGGCGCCGTGTGGCTTAACGTGTGGGCACTGGTCAGTGTAAAATTGGCTAGATGAGTCCGGCCCAGGCACTGAGATGCGTCCGGGCAGACATCGAGGCGTCGGTCAAACAGCTTAGTCTGTCTGGGTGGACCGTACCGTCTCCGTGAAGCCTCTCCGCTAAGCTTAATTGGCTGGACCCGACCCATGGGCCCGTCTATCTGGCGCCTAGAATGTTTGAGTTGAAGCTTATGTCCGAACAAATTGGCTGGCCACTCCACGAGTTGGGTTGTTTCATTTTTTGTCCGTGACAGGCTGCATGTAGTGTTTTCACTGAAAGAGAAGTGACCTTAGCCAGGCTCAGTAAGTGGCTGCATGTGGTGTTTTCATTGAAAGAGGAGTGGCTATAATCATCTCAGTAAGTTGCTGCAGATGGAGCTGTTCACTGGGAATGAAGTGACATTGTCAGCTTCAGTAAGTTGCTGCTTGTAATGTTTCTGGTGAAAGAGGAGTGGCTATAATCATCTCAGTAAGTTGCTGCTTGTAATGTTTCCAGTGAAAGAGAAGTGACTATAATCATCTCAGTAAGTTGCTGCTTGTAATGTTTCTGGTGCAAGAGGAGTGGCTATAATCATCTCAGTAAGTTGCTGCTTGTAATGTTTCTGGCGAAAGAGAAGTGGCTATAATCATCTCAGTAAGTTGCTGCTTGTAATGTTTCTGGTGAAAGAGAAGTGGCTATAATCATCTCAGTAAGTTGCTGCTTGTAATGTTTCTGGCGAAAGAGAAGTGGCTATAATCATCTCAGTAAGTTGCTGCTTGTAATGTTTCTGGCGAAAGAGAAGTGGCTATAATCATCTCAGTAAGTTGCTGCTTGTAATGTTTCTGGTGAAAGAGAAGTGGCTATAATCATCTCAGTAAGTTTCTGCTTGTAATGTTTCTGGCGAAAGAGAAGTGGCTATAATCATCTCAGTATAGTTGCTGCTTGTAATGTTTCTGGTGAAAGAGAAGTGGCTATAATCATCTCAGTAAGTTGCTGCTTGTATGTTTCTGGTGAAAGAGGAGTGGCTATAATCATCTCAGTAAGTTGCTGCAGATGGAGCTGTTCACTGGGAATGAAGTGACATTGTCAGCTTCAGTAAGTTGTTTTCTTTGAAAGAGAAGTCATTCTTTACCAGCTTCAGCGAGTTTACTTCATGTGGTGCTTTCCTTCAAAGAGAGTGATCTGTTTTAGCCTTACTAAGGTGGTTTTATCTCAAGATGTGACCTTACCAGTCTCAGTTAACTTTGCTGTATGTGGTGTTGTCACTTAGGGATAGATGCACTGTGACCTAAATTAAGCAGCCTTGATAGCTTGTTCAAAACAGAACCACTTTAAGCTGAGAGGAAGCAGTTTTTTAACTGCGAATCATCACAGGGTTTAGATGATGATACGCTCATCTGTTTCAGTGACGTTGCGGAATGTTGGGGGAATTGTTGGAGATTGCCACCCTACAATGCTGACCAGCTAGTCGGGTCTGCCGACAGTTCATATAGTCAACTTGCCAGCTCGCTAGAAAGCAGGTTTGTTGATGTTATGTTTCTTTTCCTTCTTTTTCCCCCACTTTCTATTCATAAGTAAAAATTCAGTTTTCATCTGTGTCGGCCTGTATGGTGTGCCCATACACTGTATAAGAAAATGAGTATTTTAGGCCCATCGCTTGTACCGTCGTTTGTGTACTGGTAACTCAAACCGTAGTTGGAAATAAGTGCCAAGGTTTTTAGCACACAGCAGACAATGCCTGTCACAGAACTGTCCTACATTTCACTGAAGCGTCAGTGAGCTATGATTGGTCGTTAGTTTTGATCACATATTTGCGGTTTCAGGTTTCTCATGTTTTAATCTGCCATTAATCTGCCATGCTTTTATTTCAAGTTCTGACTCAGTCAGTCCATGTACAGCTGTGCATCATTACCATGTGTGTATCTTAAGGTTGAAATGGACTGCCAAATGACTGTCCATTGTTTTTCCCTCTAAATCTGGGATGAGTACACACAGCTACATGTGTTTCTCCATACGTGCCTGTCAGTAATTGTACCTTTAATTCAGTTCACAAGACAAGTATTGTCCTTGATAGTCAAACTGAAAAGGCAAAATGTATTTCCAGGTCTATGCAAGCTGTTGAACAGGAGATAGGACAAAAGTGATTACCATTCAAGACCTCCCACAACTTTTGTGTGATTCTATAGGAATCCATGCAATGAGCTTTGATATTTTGTTTTTGTTTTGGGAGAGGGGATGGAAGATTTGGTGGGGGGGGGGGGGGGGGGGGGGGGGGGGAGGAGGGAATGATGTGTATGCAGTCTAATGGAAGCTGTGTATTTAACTTTCATTGCTCTGTTCTGTCGTCAGAAACCTGGACATGGTTAGTGATGATGTCATGCAAGAACTTACCGATCATTACAAAAGCTCAGTAAGTCGTGATTTTTTTCGTCCTTCTTTGATGTGTAACAGTTGGAAAGAGACTGTGTGTATGTGCAAGGCCATGCAGATTTGAGCTGCTCAGCTTTGGGGAAAGAGCATCATTGTGATGCCCTCATGACATTTCTTCCTCCTTTCTCAGCCTGAACTCTCCAGTTAATAATTGGTGAGATTTTTGCATGTGTAGCAGCTTAGAATCCTACCATCAACCCATTCCACAGCCCTGTGGCATCAGACCATCAGTATTAGGCCTGAGATGCTTAGAAAAATTGGTAAGAAAACAGGTGGTGGGACTAAAAAAAAGAGCACCACTATGGGTTTCTTTGTTGACTAATAGGTCAAAAACTTGGAATGATGATTACTAGATGGATAACATTTTAGAATAATCAGACTTTTTTTTTTGCCATGGCAACCTTGTGGCAGTCATACTGGAAAGGGACATAATGTTGTTAACAAGTTTACACTGTTTTGACGGTGAGTAAGATGAAATGAAAGCCCAAACTGTGCAGTATAGGTTACACACACACGCACACACACACACGAACACACACGCACACACGAACACTCACACACACACATGCACATGTACACACACATACACACACACACACACATACACACACACACACCACACACACACACACACACACCAACACATGTACACACACACACACACACACACATGTACACACACAGAGACAGAAGCCGAAATAGTTCAGTTGGTAGAGCACCGGACTCGTGATCGTGAGGTTATGGGTTCGAACTTCGGTACAGAGGGATTTTTCCCTCGGAGTTCACATTGGTTCTGTCTCCATTCCCCATACAGTCCTCGAATGAGACTATAAACCGAGGTTCCATGTGTGAATCGCACGCATAACATCTTGCACACATGTAAAATCCCATCACCAACTTTCGGAAGAAAGGCCAGTTTGGCCGTTGGTATGGATGACACATTACACATAGCATGCACCTTCCCCGAAGTTGGAGTATAGCTGCCTTAATGGCGAGATAAAATCGGTCATACACACAAAAGTGTCAGTATCTTCAACTCGATGAAGGTGGACACTCAAAGAAAGAAGAAGACAGCAGAAGACATCATTTATGACATAAGGTGGCACACCAGCCTCATCGGGTTGTATGGCCTACTGCTGCCTTCTGACAGTTTCAACAATAAGATATGAACAAAGACTTGCCACAAGCAAATGAAATGAAGGCTGGAAGACTGGCAAAGGATAGCAACTCCTAAAATATTTTTTGGATGGAGAAAACCAAAGATATGGAGGAATTTTTAACTGGAGTTATGAGTGTATGTGGAAATCGGTGCTGAGTGATGCTCACTGTTACTAGTCGGAATTCATCCAGAGCAATTTAAAGGTAGTCACACACCGTCTTTTGGGATAATGTGTACACGTAACACTGGTGTGCATGTGTTTTGCTGGGGGTTTTTTTTGCGTGTGTTTGTAAATCCATTACAATTGCTGACTCTTTAAGAAGTATGGAATGGCAGTTAAGTATGCAGAAGTTTTTGATTTGTTTTTAATGCGTGGGTTCAGACATATGACTTCAGTTTTTAAGTCTCATCGAGAGGACTTGCAGGAAATTGGAATTGGCACAAACATTCACTCTGAGGAGAAACTCTTCTGTAACCCAGCTACCTCCAGCAGTGTCGGCTGGGCTATAAGCAACATTATCTTATCTTACCCCCAGCAGGAACTGAACCCAGGATCCTTGAAATAAGAGAACAGTGCTCTACCTACTAGGCCAACCCAATTCCCACGTGACGATAGTTACCCAACATTCCATTTGCCTCCCTGTGCAGGTGGGAAGGATGTGGGCCAACCCAATTCCCACATGACGATAGTTACCCAACATTCCAATTGCCTCCCCTGTGCAGGTGGGAAGAATGTCATGCCGGGTGATCACCCATGGAGTGAGGGACCAGACCGCGACTTTCTGGCCGCTCTGACTGCCGACTTTGATTCAGAATCGACCCCCAAAGTGCGGGACACCACACACACCAAGAAACCCAAGGGCAGGCGTCGACAGCAGCGTACCAAGAGCGGCGGTGAAGAAATGGCGACTGTGACGGGTGATGTTGGTGAGAATAAAGCGGAACGTCAGATTTCTGTTGCCTCTGAGCCAGGAGAATGCCCTGCTGTTTTGATGGCAGAGCGTCAGGTATCTGTCGCGTCCGACACCAGTGCCAGGTCTGAGGAGGATACAGCGATGGAGGATGTTGCCTTGGATTCAGGACTGGAGGTGGTAAGATTATTGGTGTATGCAGTGGTGTGGATGCTGTGTGTGTGTGTGTGTGTGAGTGAGAGAGAGAGAGAACCGTCAGTTTTCGTGCAGCTTTATTCATCATATATATTCCATGAGCAAATAGTAGCAAATATTCTTTGTGTATTGGATAAAAGAGAGTTGAGTTCCATTATGATAATGATAATTTGACTTCATATAAAGTGCCAAGTCAAACTCGTACAAGCTTTGAACAAGATGTCAACTCTGTTTGGCCAAATTTAAGTTCAGACTTTATTATTGTCAGAGAAAAAGCTGTAGCTTAACCATAGAGCCTGTGCTTTCAGCGGACGATGTAGTTCAAAACTGTCATCAAAGGTAACTTTAGCCCAGTCTTCCAGCAGACCTATTACTGTGCAGACACCTTGCAAGCCCCTGGGATGGCTGTCCGTGGCTACACCACTGCAGGGCCAGAGCAGAGCTGTGGACGTGTCGGGCAGCCAGCCCCTGCCCAGCCCTTTAAGCACTTCCCCGGGTGTTGGCATCAGCCTGCGAAGCATCATGGAAGAACAGCAGGACGCTCCACAGAAGTAAGCAGTATTGTTCCATGACGTCTGTCTTTGAGGTGTGTTTAAGAGGGCAGGACTCCTCTAGATTTATGTGCGTGGGTGCATCACTGTGAAATCGATAATTGAAGAAGGAAACATACGTGAAAGTTGAATGAGGAGGGGAGCTTGTACAGTGAAACTTTGTAGAATGAAGTAGGCCAGTGGAAGCGAAATTCTATCTCGAGCATTTGACGATGAATCATAAATTTCAGCGCAGGTCGCTTCAGCAAATGCACATAACTGGTCACTATTGGCACTATCAGGAGGATAAGGAGAAACAGACAGAAGTAAAAAAAAGAAGAAATGTTATCACATTAGACACAAGTAGAAGTAAAAAAAAAAAAAAAAATGTCATTGCATTGTACCAACAGAAGAATTTCCAGGCATCACTGTGGTATAGCTGATGTCAGTCATGGACAGTTCGTATGTTTTATCTGGTGTAGAAGCTGTGGGTAGAAATAATCAGCGTCACATTTGTTTTGAAAGCATAGAAGTGTGACACTGTCTGTCTTCTTCACCTTTTCACAGGCTGCCATATGCAGGAATTCAATTTCAAAGTAATATAGTCTTCAGGGCTATCACCTCTCATGGAAAACAAATCCTGTGCTGTAAAAAAACAACAACAAAAGCAAACAACTATTTACATAGGATTGGTGTGACGACTTGTTCAGATGGTTGAAGATCTATCATATTTAACGAACAGGGTGGTGAAGAATAGATGAATGAGTTGATCATTTGAAATGTCAGTGTCAGAAAACCTCTGCATTAGGTGGTATGTTTTTCAGTTACTAGTGCCCACATTTTTCTCATGCTTTTACTATCAATCTGTTGCTGATAGTTTTTTTGTCAGACATTTCCATTCATCTTTTGATAGAAAAATGTAAAATTATGCAGCACTACAAGCAGTTGGGGGTCTGCAGTTGTCACAGAAAGAGTTTATCAGAAGAGAGGCTGATTTTGGGTTTCAGCGTGAAACAAAAGGGGGGAGGTCGCTTCTCCTGGAAGGAGGTGAAGAAACAGCAAGCCAAAGCCGCCCAGGCACAGAAAGAGGCCAGCCGTGAAGGTGGAGGTCGTGACACTGGCCACACCCCAGATACGCCAACCTCTCCCTCTACTGCTTCTCCCCGTGTCTGTCCGTGGTAAGAGATGTTTCATCTATGGTGAACTGTGAGCAAGCTTGGATCTTGAAGTGAATGATTTTTAAGGACAGCCTTATAGGGTAGATGTCTGTTTAGGCTACTTGATTAAAATTTTTTTTTTATCATGAATTTAATATCCATGACATTTTTCAATAATTCTACTGTTGAACTGGTAATTTTGAAATGAGTTACTTCATGTGTGCGAGTGAGAGGTAATGTTAATACAGATTCTTCTTTAACTTTCCCAGAATCATTTTAGATCTCTGATACCTTTCCCAGTAAAGGCTAATGTGATTCATGTTACATTTTGCGTCTAGAACATAAATAAGATCCCTGTTACATTTTCGTAGAGAGGGTTGACTTGGATCCATGCCTTATTTCTCCAAGGACAGTTATTTTCAGACATGAATTTCCAGAGAAATTAATGCAAGTCCAGAATATTTTTCCACAGATATTGTAACATGACCCCATGTATGGTTCCCGGGATAAGTTTTGGCACAGATCCCTGACACATGTCCTCACAGAAGGTTAAGATAGATCCCTAATGCACAACCCCACAGATCCATGTCGTATTTGTCCAGAGAAGTGTTGATACCAAGTCTTGATGCGTATCCCCAGGGCAGTGTGAACAAGGTGGTGTCCTCGTTCAGAGACCTCATGCTTCAGGACAAAAACAGCCAGCAGCCGGCGCCAAGCCAGACCAAAGGCCCCCCCACCAACATGGGGCCTACACGACCACAGAAAACCCCCCCTGCCATCAAGACGGCTGTCACACCAGCGGCCCAGGCCACGACGGCGACAAAGAATGGTGCTGCTCTACTGGGAAAATCTCCACCTCCGACTGTCAGCAAATCTTCAGCTCCAGCCAGCTTCAGGTGAACACCAGGCGTGATTGATGAGTGCAGCATGGTAGCTTTTGTGCAGGAATTGATTTGTTGAGTGGTGCATGTATGCTTGCGGACAGATGGCATTGTTTTGTGTCAGTTCTGTTCTGTTCCGTGTTGACTTACTTCATTTGTTGGACATTTCAATCAGTGTCGGATGTCAGTCAAGATCAGAATTATATGTTTCTGTTTTTCAGCTGGGGTCTGCCAATTCGCATCCCATCTCAGCCTCAGGCTAATCCCACCTCCCCCACAGATGCTCCGGTTGCTTCCAGCCCTCCTGAAAACCCTTGGCAACGCTGGGCGCCAGCCAGTCCAACAGGGGGCGCCACAGCCAGCGTGTGTTTCTCTGACATCGTCCAAGATCAGATGGATCAGAAGGACAGCCTTGAGCGAGCTGCCCAGAAACCCCTTCATCTGATCCAGGTCACTAGTGTTGTAGAATGGCAAGAAAATGTGACACATATTCAGACCTGTTTAATCAGATGGATTTCACCATATTTTGTGTACATTTGGTGAAATTTTGGTGAAAATATGACAAAAATGACAGGCTGAAAACATTTTTAAAAAAAACCCAAACAAACAAAAAAACTAGAGATGAAGTTCCTGAGTGATAATTGCACTCATGGTGTCTGTAACTATAGCAGGGGCTTTGACCAAAGAGCGACAACTCTTGCAAACTTCCATGCACAGAATCACATCAGGCTGTGTCTGCTTCTTCAACAACATGCTTTAACGCATGAAAAAAAAAATGGTGAGAGAGCAAGAGTTTGTGCCGAAGTATGCTGATGGATCAGGTTTTGAAAGTAACTTGAGTCAAAAGAACCTATATTTACCATAGTTGATGCAAGATCAGGTTTGAAAGTAACTTGAGTCAAAAGAACCTAAGAAGAAGAGTCAGAAGAGCGTTGCGACGAGCACATAGTTGATGCAAGATCAGGTGGTTTACTACATGGAAGACACTTCTGCAGTGTGATGGCAAGTGAAAACCAAAATAATGCCTCCCCTCCTCCTTAACCCTCCTCTACTGTCCCGCTCGTACAGACATTTAGAATTGTATTTTTTAGAAATTATGCTCATTTTTGTTGGAACGTATACAGGTAGCAGTTTTTGGGTAAAAGGTCTGCATACACGTTTGAGCCATTTCATCCTGCAGCCTGGAACTAACTTTCCACGCTGGTGGTATGGGATACATGACTGTCGTTTCAGAGTGGCGTGAGACAACTGTTGTTAGTGTGTGAGGTGTGGGTGTATCTGTGTGCTGTGTGTGTGGTAGTATAAGACAATTTTTTGTTCTTGTTTTTGTGGCAATTAACTGCTTGAATAATTGACAAATTGCTGACAATTTCAGATGGAGAAAGAGGCATCAGCCAACTGTTGAGCTTTTACCGTGCCAGCAGCGTTTGCGACGAGCACATAACAGTTGAACGCGTGTCCGGCCCTATGCAGCACCCCTGTGGAAACGCCAGCGTACCCCTCCTTAGTCATCCTGAATGAATCACACCATCGGCAACCAGGGGACTGGAGTAGGGGGGAGGGTTAAGGGGCAGGGGGCCAGATTGGAGCTGTGTTGGTCTTTACTTTGCTGTGGGGGGGGGGGGGGGGGGGTGGGTGGTATGTTTGTGTCTAGTCTCTACTTTGCTTCCCTCTGTGACACAGCAGCAGAAATTGCAACGGTGGGGAACTCCACAACTTGTGGTTCGAAGGGTGTGATGGGCGTCATGTCTCTAAAACCCACTGTCTGCTACAGAACAGAAATGGCCCTGCACAGACAGAAGGGGGGGGGGGGGGGGGGGGGGGGGGGTGAATACTGTATCTGGTCTGTATTTTGTTTACTCGAGAATACAGCAGCTGACATTGCAATAGTGGCAGTTCAAAATAATAGGGCTGGATTGTTGTCGTTTCATTGATTTTGGGGTGTAACTTCCCCATATGACTGTAGGCCCGAGATCTTAAGCACTCGCAGCCCTCAGTTGTGGGTTTGGTTACAGCTGGTGTGTGCAGCTGTGATCAGTTGTGTGAGTGATCTTAGTTCTGCACTGTTCAGTCTGGAAACTGGAACAGGGTGTGAGGTCAGTACTTACTGTGGAAATGCAGCAGCATTGCTTCGCTCAGATGGAAGATATTATTGTTCGTCTTTTTTTTGTTTGCAAGTTGTTGTATTTGCAGGATCATGTGATATTGATTTTTGTAAATAGGGTGGGGGGGTTGAAGATGATGTATTATTTTGATACATGTACAGGTGAGACCGATTCAATTTTAGCGAATGCTTTGAGTACAAGGTATAAGAGTACTTATGCGTTTTTGTGAAGGTTGATCATGGGGTGCGACTTGGTCGACTAGTATTCCTTTTTTTTCGTGCGTTTGTACTAAATTCAGTGTAAATGATTTTTCTTTGCGCGAGAGGATCTGTGTAGTCTTTGGCTGACGTGTTACATGGTTTTGTCGGCGATGTCAGCAGTTGCTTGAGGCAGTGGTATCAGTTGTCTGCCTCAGCGAATTTAATCAGCTCTGTCATTTTGGCTGGTAACAGCACTATGGGTGTTGTACCAACACAATGAACCCCGTTTTTTACATGATGGTTTCATTTTGTCGCTGCTTCATTTCAGATAGTGGTGCTGCGTATTCAGGAATATGTATTTTGTGTCCAAGCGTACAGCCTTGGCATTTATGAAGATGTTCTATTTTTGTAGTTCATTGGATACAGCTGCACTGAGGTGTGTAGCCCTGGCCCAGAGTAGATGTGAATGGAAAGGGCTTCGAGCTTGGAGGTTGGTATTCCTCTCCCTCCTCAGCTCCATCCTTTTTATTATTTGTTTTGTTTTTTTTCTTTTCATGAAGTTTGTCCCTCCCCTCTTCCCTGTGTTTAACTTTCTCCCCCTCCCCGGTTTCTTTTGTTTTATTATGAAAAGGGGGGAGAAGCAGAGTATTGGGGCTATTTGACATCATGCACACATTTCCAGATTAGGAAGGATCACGTGTTCCACAGAGAAGAAATGAGGACCTACGTTTGTCTCCCAGACCTTCTTGCTCATTTTTTGCAATGAAAGACAACCATACTACGTATTCATGACAACATCCTGACGATGCCTACAAGAGACGGGCTTATGCATGGTGATGGTGTCTTATTTTTTAACCCACGTTTTGCAGAGGTGGAGGTTAACCTATATAAAATTATTATATATATATTTTTTTTTCTCTGTGTGTGTGTATGTACGTGCCTTGCATTTGTGAGTCATGCTGTCCTGTACATTGCATCCAAAGTGCAGTGCTGCTTTCCATGATGTACCAGTCATTAGCAGTCCTGGGTGAAAGTTTTCATCACTAGATGTCACATAGATCAGACAGACCATCAGGCATGTCTAAGCACTTTCATCATGGGTGTGAAGAGATCACAGGAAGATCATCCAGTTGGGAAGATGCTTTAGTTAGGCTTTGTGTCCACAGACCCCGCACAGACCATACTTTTTGCGGGCCAGAAAAGGTATGGACAGAAAGGTGCGGTTACCTGTCTCACAGGGTCCGCATAGTTCTACCCCGCTTTGCAAGATGGCGGTGACAAGGAAGCGCAAGATTTTTCTGCTCCGGTGGTGGTACAAAGAAGATCTCTAGCATCCAAACGACGTTTTGGGTGCACCAATTTGTAAAGATCGGGGAAGCAAGCAAATCACGACCTTTTCTGCCCGTACAGACCAGAAAATGTCTGGCATGCTTGACGCCACCCAGATTGTGCGGAACAGGTAAAAGTCTGGCCGTAGCGGACTGGCTGCTGTGGACAAGTCTAGTAGTAAAATATAGTGTTGAACGCAACCGCACTTTTTCTGTACGGTCTGTGCGGGGTCTGTGGACACAAGCGCTTACCCAACAGGCAGCATAGTAGATAGTCTGTTAGATAAATTGATTAGACAGGCGTATACATTCCTAGCCTTCACTTTGTTGAATGTCTGGCCGTTTAATGGCCAATGGTCTCCTTGCACTTGTCTTGTTTGTGTGCAAAGCTTATTGTTTTCTTTCTTTCTTTGTTGTTTTGGTAAGTATAGCAACTGCACATTTGCATAGCTGCAGCATGCATCTGACAGTGGAGTGTTGCAAGGTGATGACTGTGTAATTCAGACAGGGTAATGTTGTTTCGGTTCCTCTGTGCTGCAGATGGCTTGGTTATTTTGTTGCATATCTGCCGCATGACTGGTTCAAGAACAATCGTAGAAGATTGTGGCAGTTGTTGTTGTTACCATTTCCTCAGTAAAAGTCATTGCACTGTCTGTGTGTGTGTGTGTGTGCACAAAGTAGCTGGAAGTGTGTTCTGTTGAGCCATTTTCCAGCACGTTATGTTTTTGCCCTTTGTTGTTTGCCAACTTGTATGAATATTATTATTATGAAAATCCCCTGAAACATGTACTTGCACATATTTCTGAAGGTGGAGAGATGCAGAAAGTTACCATTACAATGAAATGCTTGCGTGTCTGTGATAGTAGCTGTGTGGGAGTCTGCCTACACATTTACAGCAGAATACAGATAAAAGTCACCATGACTGTAAAAACTGCACCAATGTAAATTATTTGCATCCTGTGAACAGGATCGGCATTCTGTGTACATGATCGTTACTAGTGTCTTTGGCTTGAGGCATTGTTTGTCAAGTATTCATTAGTTCACGGAACGTTGTAGATATTTGTGTGAAATGAACACCCAAAAAAATTTTATACGTTACAAAATAATGAGGATTTTGCTGCTGTTTCTGTTTTCTTTTGCATTTTCATTTGATTTGAATGTTTAGCTACACACATGGCCGCTTGCTTCACCATTTTGAAAGCTCTCGGCAGCATAGATGTCACAGAGAGAACTATTACATCAGATTCGCTGATGTAGGACAATGTTGAATGAATCAGTTAAGGGATGCAGTTAATGCACAGATCATATATTGTCGCGTACTCTTTGCCTTCACAACATTGATATACTGAATCCATGTTCTGAAAAGTGAAACGTCAAACCCTATTCTCAAGTGCAAAGCTTGAAGTCAACCGAACTTGACGAGAGATGCTTTGTTTCAGCGGAGGTAATGAACACAAGAGTTTCAGATCTTCTTCAGGTTGTTCAGCACTGCAGTGGTTATTTACTTAAAGAAAAAGAAAAGAAAGAAAGAAAACAACAACAGATTATGCAGAACTCTGGAATGACATTGTAAAACTGATGGAAAATAAGTTAGTCTGTGTCGCCAGTCATTTTCATACTAGCAACAAGAACTTGCAACCCTTGCGAGTTCATGAGGAAGTTTGGTATACTAAAGCGTGAGGTCGTTGTGTATGTCATATGGATCAAGAATGTGCTCGATATTATAGACTGGAAGTGGTGGATGAGCTGGCTGGACAGGATGGTCCAGTTTCATGGTCATGTGTTCGGACTCCACGTACAACCAGTGAACAGACTTCGCTGCCTTGGTTGTAGATAAGATGGACATAAAAAATGTCCTGTTTTTCTTGATGGCCTACCACTGCTGAGTTTCAGTGTTCACCGATTTTTTTTTCTTTTATCATGGACAAAGCAAATAAATGCATTGGGAATGGGAGCATGTGAGAAACGTCGCATGTCTTGTGGGTTGTGTATTGATTAAAAAAATATTAGATGGATCCTAACTTGTTTGAGTGGAAGGGGTATACAAATCTGGATTGCTGACTTGGTATGACTTCGTTTGTTTTGTTTTCCATAAAGTTACTATGTATAAAAAAAAGTTTGTCATGATGATTGCTTCAACATTCTGTTATATTGTTCATAAGTTTGCCCCCTCCCCCCCCCCCCCCCCCCCCCCCCCCCCCCCCCCCCCCCCCCCCCCCCCCCAAAAAAAAAAAAAAACCTTTACCAAAGTGAGAACCATTCAAAATGATGGGAGTACTATGTTGCAATTTGTCCCTTGTCCATCCTGCAATAAAAGGACTACTGAATTTACTTAGATACATGATGTGTTGATGAGGAGAGAGAGAGAATATGATTCCAAACGGGGTCCTTATCTCTTTGTGCACAAAAGCAAGCAATTTTGAATAGTGTGGAGATGAATCTGTCATTTCCTCAGAAATTAACACTTATTTTCACTTGTTTTAATAGAGTCCATTGGTATTGTTGGCCTTTTCAATTCTGGGAATGTGTAAATTACAGAATATGTGAATAACCACAGGTGAAGAACGTCATTCTTACATGCAGGGTGCCAGATCTCCGATTCAGATCGGAAATATCGATTTGCGAATTTTTAAAAATGTTTGCTTCTTTCCGATTTTAAGCAAAAATCGCGTAGCGTTCCGATCTCATTCCGATCGGAAAGAAAAACCGTCCGAAGCGAATGTCTCCGACGAGTAAATCGGGTCGGAATCCCGACGAGGATGGATAGAGTGTTCTCCTTACATTGTCTCTTTACTGCAAGTGAGCGAAAACGGAATAGCGAAAACACGTTCTTAGCGGAAATGATGTCATCGACTTTATCAGTATGCGGTAGAAAGACGCCAGTCTTGTGGATCACGGAATGCAGCGGCATGGTCTGAGAAAGCTGAATAAAAACTGGTATAAGTTTGTCAAGATCGCGGAAATATGAAGTTTATCGAAAGGGGTTGTGATGTGAGTGAACTTGAAAAGGATGTGAAAAATAAGTGGAGATGGGCCTGGCTAGAGGAAAAAATGACAGTGGTGTGAAATTCGAGAGATGGTGTCAAAAGTGCCAGTCGCGGGCACGTGTTTCTGTGTCCCGTGTGGTAAAACGCTCCTTTATTCCAACCGAGGAAGAAGGCACTTTCTTCCCATGCTGACGATTCACAGCATGCAGCAAACTTGAAATCAGTCAGACAAACGTGTTACCTTGACGGTGCAACAAAAACAACCTCCACCAAATCGAGTGTAAGCGAGGGGACGGCTGAACTGAAGTCTGTGCTGTGTTGTTTTTAGCTGAACATTGTTACCACTTTCGTTGAGTCAGGCCCTGGTTGATTTGTCCAAGCGACTTTCTGCTGACAAGGTTGCTCTGTCAGCGTTATCTTTTTGTCGAACATGTGCGACCTACACAATGACACACGGTGTCGCAACCACAATGAAAGAGGACCTTTCAGAAAAACTGCGTCGCCCTGGGACATTCTTCTCCCTCAATGTGGACGAGGCAACAAACAATAACAATGATAAAATTGTTAATGTTCTTGTCCAGTACTTTGTCAGGACCTTGGAAAAGTTGTTATTGATCATCTTGGATCTAAAGTTGTGAATTTGGCGAATTCAAAGAACATTTTTGATGCCCTTACTTCTATACTAAATGAGAGAGACCTGGGGTGGGAAGTGTAGTGTCTGTGCTGATGGACAATTGCAAACGCAATGAGAGGGAAGATAGGTGGTGTTGAGACACTTATACGGAAAGAACAAACCTCGCTGCTTGATATCAGTGGAGACACCATTCACATTGTCCACCAGCGCCAGCCACATGTTCCAGCAGTTCGACCAGAAGTTTTTGCCGCTTCAAGAATTGGCAGGTGATTTGCACTACGACATTGAAGAGTCATCGCGAAGGCCAGCTACCTCTTCAGCACAATACAGGAACACCTGTATGGCAAGAAAGCTAAACGTCTGATCCGGCCTATTCCATAACAGGTATGTTTACTTTCGTTTCTAAAGAATTGGGCTATACTTTTAATTTTTTTTGTAGCTTGTGTTTTATGTGAATGTGAATACATATGCTGACTGGTATATATTTTATGGAAATAGGAGAAGGCGCGGAAAGAAGAACATAAAAATTAAATGATTGTTTTTGTTGTTGTTGTTGTTGTTGTTGTTTTTTGTTTGTTTGTTTTTTGTGTGTTTTTGTGTGTGTTGTGTGTATGTGTTTTTTTTTTTTTTTTTTTTTTTTGGGGGGCGTGTATATTGACCAAAAGTAATTAAATGTAATTATTACGATAATACTTATCACTCACTCACTCACTCAGCCCCATGACTTTCTTAGTTTTTTTGTTTTTGTTTTTTAAGCTGCCAATTTTTTTTTATTGCTTTTTATTTTCAGTATATTATACAATATTTACATTTTTTCCATTAATCGTAGTCTGTAGTCCTCATCAGTTCATTAGCCATTATTCATTTTAATTTATTTTCATTTTCCTTTTATTTCTGAGTTTTGTTTTATTTCCTTTTACATTCCATATTTTTCGTGTTCATTTAGTTTTTTTAATTCTATAGGGGGAGGAAACATCTGCCATTTAAATGATGTGGGAAAAACAATGTATAAGATTCACCCTCCCCCATCCCTTTTTCTTCCCCTAATTAATAAATTAATTATTGGATAATTTTAAGTAAAATTTTGGTTCTGCTGAAGCACATTCTGGTAAAAATTTTATGAGTTTGCTTGTTTAACTTCAAATTAAATAATTTGCTTCTCTATTAAAAGTATTATGCTTAGCAATAATTATGCCAGCGACCCCTCCTCCTCTCTCACTCTGTCTGTCTGTCTGTCTGTCTGTCTCTTCTCTCTCTTTCTTTTTCTTTTATATTCACACATACCATACTATCATCTATTCTTATAATACATTTTGATTACTTAATTGTGGAGCGTGTGTGTGTGAGGGCCACATGGTAAAAAGCAGAAATGCTTATTGTATTTACCCTCTATAAAAATCATCTTGACTTGACTCTACCCATGTTGTTCTGAAGATGTAACACGTCATACTAATTAGTGTATGCCAACGTGGGTATATATGATTTTACCTACAGGTACATTCTGTTTATGCTATAGTGCGTTACTTGTTCTTTTGTTATAGGTTCTTGCAGATGCAGCAAGTTGCTGATCGGCTTCATGAGCTTATGGATGCACTCACTGTCTTCTACTTTGCTTTCCTGACTCCAGAAGAGAAGAGGCAAAAATCGGGGCTGATCAAGGCTCTGTTCGAAAAGTATGCCACTCCAGAACAATCACAAAGTAAGATCAATGCCATACTGGAACAGCAAGGAAAACAATACAAGGTGGCATCAAAACCATCTACTTCAAGGAAAGAGAAAATCATTCTTTACCTTTTCCAGAGACTGACCAGTTGACATTAGCTGTTGAAACCTACAGAGGCATCTTGGACCAGTTTTCAAGATACGTCAAATTGTTTCAGTCGGAGAAACCTCTTATCCACAAGCTGCATGCTGAAATGTTTATTGTGGTTGAGACGTTTTTTCTCACTGTTTCTTGATCCAGTACACATACCTGAACACGATTCTGGTGCATTGCTGAGGCTCGACCAGAAAACAGAGACTTGCATCTCCGGGACAGACAACTGTGTTGTTGGTGAGTTTTGCCGCCAACATATGAAAGAGTGTCTTCGCAACAGCAGAAGAATGGATCATGGCTGCCATCTTTTTTCACTGCTTTGCGATGTGGCTACATTGCAGGTGCAAAGGGTCTTCAGAAGCTACCACTGACCAACAGGAACATCACAAACCTTTCGGCGCTGGATCCAGGCCTTCAAAGGTCTGCTGCTACTGCATCTTCTCTGATGTCTCTTGCTGAGAAACTCCCCAACGTCATCCCTCCTGAAAGTCTGGCAAACTTGACATTGAGCCAAAAGACTATACATGTGACTCACAAATAACACAATTTGATGTTGATGAACGGCGCCAGATTTTCAAATCGACACTGATTGGTGGTGCCAGTCTTTGAACTCTCAAACAGGTCGGGAATGAACAGAGGCAGCGATACCAGATGCTCTCTATCCTTGTTAAGGCACTGTTGAGCATCTTCTCAGGGCCCATTGTTGAAGGTTCTTTCAACTTCATGGGGGACATCATGGAGGAAGACCGGGCAGCTCTTCTCACAGAAAATTATGAAGCATATGCCATCATCAAGCAAAGACTTAAGAGCACAAAAGCAACGGCAGCAGACATTGCCTACCCAAATCTTACTATCAGGAACAGATGTTATAAAAATCAGGAACAATTGAAAATTTCAAAAAATTTTCAGGAACACTCAACCTTCCTTTTGTGTGGACACAACCGCGCGTGTGTAGGTTCACACACACACACATTCACACACACAAACACCATAACAATTCTGCAAAACCCCTCTCTTTCAGGCAGAAAAAACAACTTACCTTTATTTAGGCTACACTATGTACATTGCATGTCATGCATGGTTTTCACTGTGCAGACTTCAGAGACCTGTAGTAGGCACTCTTCAGGTCTGCATAGTCGAGGTCTTCTATTGTTTTCGCCGCTATTTCTTTTATAATGGCTGTCCCCTTACTCCTGCCACACTGAAACTTCTTTGCCACATCAGAGTCTTTAAACATCAGTTTGAACGCTTTTGTAAAAGTATCCAAAACGGTGAAAGGCAGATTCAGTTCAGCAACAAGGTCGACGAGCATAACTTCGGCACGAATCACTTCATCTGTTGATTCTGCTTTGCTGGTCGACGAACTGGTGAAAAATCCAGAAATCTTGCGAGTGTGACCACAAGATATCTCAAAGTCTTTTGTTTTTGGATTCGACATGTCGACGACAGTCATCTTGGCGCCATGCGCGATGGAGAACTCGCACTGGCAAACCGTGGCACCAGCAAGTTTTCCCTTTCCGTCCTTCTTGTTAACATGACCACCTCTCACTGTATTGTTTACGAAAGGTTTGCCGACGGCGATCTTGTTTTTTTCGCGGCTGCCGCTGGGGTCCATTTTGAGGTTCATCATCATCTGTCTCGCACACTCGCTTCGCAGTCTTCATGCTAGCCATGTTTGATAGTCGAGCGCGCTTTGTCTGAATCTCGGCTCCGTTCGGTACGTTTCGTCGACGGATATGGCAGTGTGAGCATGCGCACTGCGCTTCAATTCAATCGTCCTAACCGTCATCCGGTTTGTCCCTCTGTGAAAAATTGTCCACTCGTTTGATTTCGTTTTTTGTTTTGTTTTTTTTGTTTTTTTCCGGAACACGCGATCCCTGACCGTAACGTCCGGAACAAACCTCGATTTTTATGTTTTTCCGTAACAAATACGGCTATTCCGGTACGGTAGGCATGTCTGCGGCAGTGACCATGAAAGTTTCAGAGAAAATGAAAAGAAGTGTTCTGAGATCATATCAGAAGTACCAAGAATCGGTCACAAACAGAAAGAAAGAAAAGTCGCATCTTTAGTCTCGACATAAAAGGACTATCGGCGAAGCCAGCAGCAGCACCCCCACCCCCAGCAGTTCCAAGAGCTCAGCCTCCAGTCTCCCAATAAGAGATCCAGGGCAGGCATCAAGTAAAAAGGCACAGTCAGAGACATTCTGCACCAGCAGCAAACTGCCTCCCTCAGCTTCCAGGACCTCTACTTCTAGTGCCAAGGAGACATCACACCAGCCAGCAGCAAACTGCCTCCCTCAGCTTCCAGGACCTCTACTTCCAGTGCCAAGGAGACATCAGCACCAGCCAGCAGCAAACTGCCTCCCTCGGCTTCCAGGATCTCTACTTCCAGTGCCACGGAGACATCAGCACCAGCCAGCAGCAAACTGCCTCCCTCGGCTTCCAGGACCTCTACTTCCAGTGCCAAGGAGACATCAGCACCAGTCAGCAGAAAAGCTTACTTTCAAGGTGTCAGTGAACGTCTTCGTGATGCTGCCAAGTCTTCATATGAGCAGCTGCAAAAATTGGCATGTGAGGCTGAAAAATATATTTCCAAAATGTGGCCTGTCAATTGCTTCAAAGGATTGGAGGCATCAAAGTACAAGGTAGACAGTTATGCAGCTGACCTGTATCCAACAGATGCCCCACCCCTCACTCCTGTGAAGATATATGGTGATGGCAACTGTTTGCCACGTAGTGCGTCATTGCTGGTGTTTGGAAATGAAGAGGGGCATGTGGAAATGAGGGCAACGGATTGCTATTGAACTTGCTGTGAATGAAGATTTTTATTTGTCTGACTTCAGTCTGCGAGACAATCACCTGGAGCACCAGAGCATGTATCCTGGACCACCCATTATGCTTCTTACAGCGATCATTTACCGTATGATGAGACATTGAATGCTGATCGCATCAGGAACGTTTTTTCATAAAGAAGTTTTTGGAAGCAGTTGTGCCTGGGACATACATGGGAATGTGGCCATTACATGCAGTTTGTAGCATTTTGTGTACCCCTATCCAGTCAGTTTATCCCCAGTATGGCGGTCATACTGTCAGAGATCATCTCCACAGGAAGATTTTCCCTCGTATGCCTTCAACTTCAAGTGTCACAAGCAACTCTGTCCCAAGCATCATGTGGTCTCGCTTGCTTGGCAAGGACTTGCCTGAAGCAGAATGGCGCCCAAACCATTTTGTAGTTGTGTTTGCCAGGAGATAAATGCACCACATCATTAAAGCGGAAACCTGCACAAGATATCCGGAGTTTTTTTGCAAAGACAGCAAAGTTTTAATTCAGTGCTTAACATTTTGAAGTGCTGTATTATTTTTCACTTACATTCATGACTCTAAATTATTGCTGCCGAGTGCTCTCATTGGTGTTGCTGCCTGCCTGGTGTTGCTGATACTGCCCTCTTGCCTGCCTGGTGTTGCTGATACTGCCCTCTTGCCTGCCTGGTGTTGCTGATACTGCCCTCTTGCCTGCCTGGTGTTGCTGATAATTCTCAGCAGAAACAGACTATGGCAGAAAAACTGTTATCTGGAGAAACACTTGTAATGAGTGAACTTGTTCCAGCTGCCAGGAGAAAGAATGACGCTGTATTGAACACCAGGTTCCAGTAAAAAACATGACATTGAAATTGAGGGAATAGTAAGTGTTTCATTTATTCTTTCTCTCTGTTCCACATGCATGTATACCTGCTATAAACTGGACGCTATGCACGCAGCCTGTATACATTTCTATAATGCCCAGCTCATAGTAAGCACCTCCCCTACCCTCCAACACATACACAAGCACATGTATACTTAACAAGCATGCACATACATGTTCTGGTACATGTACACATAAACTGGATGTTAGAATTGTCGCTGATAATTGTCTAAATGGTATATATATGTAGCAATGACTGATCAAAGGATACAAATTGCCCTTTTCTATTTTTTAAAATTAGAATCCCCAGACGTTTAAAGTTTCAGATTTGACTTTTGCTTCAGATTAAGTTTCAGATTTACATGCCCTTAATCACTGGCACCCATGTACATGCTGACAGTTGATTAAAAAAAAAAAAGACAACATATCTGAAGCCAGCTGGAGTAGACTTTCTCATTTCAAAGTCCATACTGCATGCCTGCGCACACAAACACGCTTACTTATCAGCAGAAAACACCATTTTGATAATGAATTTATCTCGATGGATCATTCTGTGCGATTAAGAATGTTCATTTAATAAATGTCCAAATTAATCGGTATACCCGCACACAACAAGGGGGAGAAGAAGGCAAGAGCATTATAGGTTGTCGTTACATTGGTACACAGCAAAGTCTCTAACCAATGTGGAACAAAAAACGAGCATGGTAAACGCTGCAATGCAGCTAACCCATCCCTCAATGTACTCGCTTCAGATTTTGTAGTTATTTCCCACCCTCCATCTTCATGCTAACGTTTCTAATGCATCGGGTAAGAGTTCACACTAAACTGCCTCGCCTGGGCACTCTAGTTAATAAAAAAAACAAGAAATTATGCCTACTAGCCATGCATCCTCATTTATCTGATTTAGTTGCAGGTTGATTTGGGAAGGGGGGGGGGGGGGGGGGGGTCCAAAATTCATTGCAAAAAACAGAAGCCAACCTGTTGTAATTGCACATTCATTTGTCTCCGTTTTCTGGGCTTCCACTGAGAAGAAGCAAAAACATTGGAATTCCAGGGTGTGGGGTGGTAGGCTTCCTCCCTGATCTTCAGGGTTTTTTGTGTGTGGTAATAATGTTTCTTTTTAATGGATTCTTACGTTTACTTTCATTGAAAACCATTAAATCATGAAGTAGTGGAAGTCCTGAACTTTTAACCGAAATAAGCAAGCAATATGGAAGATTCTTTCAGAGGGACGTAAGCATTTACAGAAGTTAACTTTAGACTTGGTTTTAAGTCTCTCTCACCTTTTTCCTTACGTTTCTCGACCAAAAGAACCAAAACATAGCATTAATTCTGAAGTTCTGTTTGTTTTTGTTTTCTTTTGCACCTAATAGTAACAAGTAAATCATTTACTTCAGTACAGTTTCCATACAGTAAACAAGTAAATAAATTACCAAAATGGGCCTTGCACAGACAAAAGAGAATTAGCAGGTCGTGCACAAATGATATCACAGATATTAACTCTCATGAATTGTACCAGTCACGGTTTGGTTCCACACTAAAACCACCATCTGAAATACATGCACACACAATGTTATCAATGGTTCGTCTGAAATACTGCACACACAATGTTATAAATGTGTAAAAGACAAAAATCAAACAAAGAGTAAAGGAGTAGTGAAACTGGTCACTATCAGTCACTGGCACCTGGGTCATCTTTTTCGTCACAAACATGTGAAACTAGTCACCATCAGTCACTGGCACCTCGGTCATCTTTTTCGTCACAAACATATGAAACTGGTCACTATCAGTCACTGGCACCTCGGTCATCTTTTTTGTCACAAACAACTGAACCCTGATGCATCCATTAAGAAGAACACGTCATCATACACTTCAAAATAAGTACCCACATCTCAAGATATGAAATGAATATCCAGATTCCAATATAACCTGCCCGAAAATGTGAAGACCATGCCTCGCTGAACTGGCGGAGAGTGGAAAAAGGAAATGAGGTCACTATGAAAGCAAAATGGGCACAAAGAGCCACTCAAAGATCTTTTCCTTCACACTTGTGTTTCCGAGGAACTTTTTTTTCATAGTTAGGAGTCTTCTGTTTTTGCTTTACTGACGAGTCCTGTCAGCCCACATTCAGAAATCCTTCCTTTCTCCAAGAAATTTGTGATCACTATGTTGCTCAATTATCTTAAGACATGTTCATGTTGCAGAACTGTCTTCTCAAAAGCCCATCCCTCCTCACCTCCCACACACACCCACATGAAACTTCCCTTCCCAGATGCAGGGGGTCATATAAATGTTTTGAAGTAGTAACAGTTTATCAACTTCTTGGGGTTATCATGATGATCGACCTAACAAGTAAGTAGTCAGTCTTTTTTCTTGGTGTTTGTTATTACTGATGATCAACCTGATGATTTTTACAGTAATCAATAACTTTGTCAAGAGTCTAAAAAAAACAAAAAAAACCATGAACGGATTGAAAAAAAATGAACAAACCTACATGGGAAAAAAAAGGCCAACTATAAAACCTGTCTCCTAATATAAAAACAAGATTATATCGATACATTTAAGAAAACAAAGACCAAATATAAAACCTGTTTTCTAATATCAAACAAAATTAGATCGATACATGTAAAAAAATAAAAATTAAAGGGCAAAGAGTTCGTGATAATGATCTTGGACACTTTGAAAAGCAAATCGACACTACATTTAATTAAATCAAGGAACACTTCCAACCATGGAAGTATAAATGCACAACAATAGCACTTGTTACCTTGCTCGTGGAATGAATGATTGCACTCAAAAATAACATGCAGAATACATCTTCACACACACATATTAGTTGTATCAATGCAACATTTAACAAAATGTTGTGAAACATTTGTGAGCAAGTGATCCATAATGCGGAGACACATTCGGTGAGACAAACTAGTCAACATTCCTACCCATTTTAAAAAAAATTATTTAATTTATTTCTTTGTTTAGTTCTTTAATTAGTTACATGGACAAGACTGCGGAAAAAACAACAACAAAAACCACACAAAGAAAACCTATACCTGCAGTGACAATTTATGTGACAAAAATTGAATCAAGATCACAGGGAGCATATGAATCCACTTGATGAAGAGATGCCACCAGCCACACATCATTATTCTATTTGTGTACTGGACATTTTCACTCTTTTTCAATTTTTAGGAACAAACCGACCAATCATCAGACGTTAAACTCGTACCTCATACAGAACAAAAAAATCATTTTCAAACATCTTTTCAGATATATGTCATCTTGTTAAGGATTGGTAATCAAAAACAAATACAACAAATTAATCAGCAGCTGTGGCACAGTGGTGAACATCAGTGACCACTAGGCATAGACTGATCCATCCATCAACAAACTAAACTTTACTGTGAGTTCTTGCTGCTCTCGTCATAGACTGATCCATCATCAACAAACTAAACTTCACTGTGAGTTCTTGCTGCTTTCATCATATCTACGTCCGAGCTCATGGTCTGTTAAGGTTTCAATTAATCGTGGCCACAAACCAGCTCTTTGTTGTTGTTGTTGTTTTGTTTGCTTGGTTTCTCTTTAGAGGGGAGAAGGGCTCTTTGTTGTTCTTACGTTTGCTTGTTTTCTCTTCGGACGTGAGAAGGGTCCAGATGAACAGGAAGGATTCCGGACTGTAAACCTTCTCTCCCTCCCCTGGTAGACCTTCATGGCATGGTGATCTCCTTGCATCCTCCCTTACTGTTTGTCATCTTCAGTTTTGAACAGTTTGATTCAAAGTTACATCCACCTTATTTTGTTGCTTGGGGGGGGGGGGGGGGGGGGGATCCAGAAAGACTTCATCATGCAGTTTCACTGAAAAAAAAAAAGCCTTACCAAAGAAATCCAGATGAGTCCACATCTGTTCACTGCCCTGGAAAAATGTCCAGGAGTTCCACATGAACCCATGGTGGACACCTGGCAAACAACAACAGATGCCCTTATACGCTTAAGGCCATCACAACTACCTCACTATGGTCACTACTGATTAAAAGCATTTTGAATATGATGTGGCCTTTTATTTTCTAAACAGCAGCATGCGTTGAGCACAGGTCATTCCCGTGAAGGAGGCGTACTCTTTGACTTCATCTTCATCGCATGGTTTCCTCTTCATGAACTGTACACTTCGTACGACATGGCCTCCCCATCATGTAGCACTAACACTCTGTCCAAGTTGACGTTGCCATCTGCGTCCGCTGCAAAACAAATGTTACAAGTCACTTCGTTGCTTATAGACATGCGTTCAACAAATGAAACAAAGTCACCACAAAATGGGTCAACCTTCACAACAGTAATTTCAGAATGTCACCATGTTTTAATCGTGCCCTTTAACCTTAATTTTTGGTCATGATTCATACTCGCACCACAATCGGTCATTGGGTGATCGGGTGCAGTCTGACAGCTTTATCATATTTACAAGCCCTTTCAATTGGGCAAATTCGTGGCCTTGAACTTTAACTGTGAAATTTCAATTAAGCTTGCCCTTTCACTTGGCCAATCACAAGATTAAGTCTGATGATAAGAACATGTAACAAATGAGCTGTACCAAGCATATCAGCATTTTCTATTTTAAGCCCTGATTTGGCCTTGACATTGACATCTAATCCTACATATGCAAGGGATTCAAGCTCTCACCATTGTCAAAAGTGCCGGTCACAATGTCGAGTTAGATGAACGCTCTACCCTGTCCACATTTTTTCAATACATGAACCTGTTTCTTTGACTAGGTTTGAATTTCTTTTTTTTTTTTTTTTTTTTTTTGCTGTCCCAACCTCTGCGCTACCTCAGAGGCAGTGCACCCACGCCGCTCATTCCGACACCCCGTCCACAGCCACAGCCACAGCCCGGCTGGCCCCACGCAGTACCGGCACCAGCAATCCACAGGGAGCAGTCAATGTCAAGTCGTCATGTGGCACCCACCGGAGGAAACACTGCACTGCTGCCGAGTCACTTCGGTGGTGTTCAGTGGCGCCTGTTCTGATCTAACATACGCAGGACACCACCTACTAAGCCCCCTACTGACGACAATAATTGCTTCGTCGCGGAGCCGGCGTGAGTGAGCTCTCCCTCCGGAGGGCGCCACCACGTCCGTCCAACGACAGCCCCCATGGACTCGCCGATACCGGTGACCCCGACGGAAGCAAACCAAGGCCCCAGACGCGGAGAGGACATCGAAACTGAGGTCACCATGAGAGCAGGGCATGAAGGGCCACAGAATTGAGACATTTTTTTTTAATGCTGATCAATGGGAATGAGGATGATTAAGATGATGCTACGGATTTCCATTTCGGTCTGAGACTACATGACAGGGCTGTACTCTACGCTTCCTTTCATAATATATCCTGGCGTCAACCAGGCCCGAGAGATACAGGCACCTGCAGTGTTGGTCATGAAATTTGAGCAACACTCTCAGAAACGCATCCATTAAGTGGATGAAACTCGACTGTGTGGTCCCAGTCTTCCCAACTGAGTCCGCAGCAAACTCAACTCCGGGTAGGAGCCGGTCGGGGCAGAAAAAACCCACATGACTCTGATGGGATTCGAACCCATGACCTCCCAGCCGGGAGTCCGCGACGCTAACCACTTCGCCACGGCGGCTGGTTAGAGTTTGAATTTCAATTAAGTTCATTCTCTCATCTTGGCTATCACTGTTCAGACTGATAAAGATTTAATGTCAACTCGGTTACAGCAAAACGGCGTTACCCATTTTCTGCCCTTTTTTTCAAACATTTGCACACAAAAGCAGTCCATCTGGAATCATTTGTTCATGTGAGTGTCTGTGCATAAATGTGTGTGTGTGTGTGTGTGTGTGTACATGTGTAGCAGGCAATTTCTGGAAAAATTCCCCTTAAACATGATGTTACATGATCATAAATATCCTAAAATTAAAAGTCTTGCACAAGTAATGCAGGCCTGCCTACCCCGATTTCCAGATTTCAGGGGCAGAATTATCAAATTTCAGGGACACAGACTGAATGTCAGGGACGCATATAGCAACACAGAAAATGACATGTTTGCTGCTGTAGTGCCATAACTAGTTATTATTCATATATGTAAGAAAACCAAGCTATCGTTTCATGCAATCAATTTGACATGCACACTTACTTGCATGCTCCAGACAGGATGAACAAGCGGTGCCACTGTCAGTCTCCATTGTGTAATAATAGAAAAGTCTTTGTGAAAATGATAAATTGTCAAAGTTCAAAAACAAAAAGTGTTGTTTTTGCAGCCAACTCTTTTGCAACAGCAGTTGCCTTGCTCCGCGCACACTGGAAACTCTGTGCGATCTTCGAATCGGGGAATGCCTTTTTCACGATCTTACTAAAAATGTCTAATGTCGCGATTGGAATGTTCGTTTCAACAACAGCATCGACGAAATAGGTCTCTGCCCTCATCACTTGCATGTCGTGATTCGTGACCTTGTCCCCTCCACTTGGAAAAAAAACCCGTTATCTTCGTGTTGGCTTTCTCGATTCCTTTCTGCCTGTCTTTTTCCTTTGCTTTTTTCACATGTATTGGCCCCACCACGTGCCGATCGACATCGTTCATCCCTCCGTATTTACACAGAAAATGTGTGCCACAGATCTCACAAAAAACTTTATGCTCCCCATTTCCAGCTTTCATGAAAGAATACTTTTTCAGTATATTTTTCATTGAAGCTAGTCGCACGTTTAGCTTTCTTCGATGCTTCGCGGTTTTTTTCTTCTTCACCACCGAAACTTTGCTGTCGCTTGGACGCCATCTTTGATTTTTTTGAAAGGGGGGGTTGAACTGTGTTGCGCATGCGCACAGCGCACCTCTACTATGAAGACAGTCGAAGCGAAGCGTGCCGAAGTGTTCAAATGCTGGTGCCCTCGGTGGCCCAAACTCGATCACATAACCAAGGCTTTAGGGCCGCAAGGGTGGTAGCCTACCCAAAAATCGCCGCATCAGATTGTATGGAGTTTCTATGTACAGGCGCTCGATATTTTTTTTAAAATTTTTTTTTTAAACTTAGATTTTTTTTCCGGGACGCAAATTAAACTCGAGGGACATGCGGGATTTATTGCCTTTTTTTTTTTTTTGCGGGACAATCCCGCGAATTCCGGGACGGTAGGCAGGCCTGGTAATGTCAAAACGCATGCACACGCACACACACGCACACACGCACACACACACACACACACACACAATACATGAACCTGATCTTTGACTAGAGTTTGAATTTCAATTAAGTTCATTCTCTCATCTTGGCTATCACTGTTCAGACTGATAAAGATTTAATGTCAACTCGGTTACAGCAAAACGGCGTTACCCATGTACACACGTGTGCATGCACACACCTGTATGTACATAATCATTACAATAATTGGTAACATAAGAGCTGAACTGTCCACAACTCTAAAGCATACAGAACTATGTTGTTCTGAGGAAGAAAAAAACA
The DNA here is from genome assembly GCA_018398815.1 of Conus ventricosus. Lineage (NCBI taxonomy): Eukaryota > Metazoa > Mollusca > Gastropoda > Neogastropoda > Conidae > Conus > Conus ventricosus. The sequence goes on along the minus strand of CM031610.1, from coordinate 46,069,585 downwards.
GCATTAAAAAAATGTAATAAAACCATGATGGTGCCACAAACTGCAGATAGTTTCAAACATCGAAAATAGCAGATAACAGTAAAGGGAGATAAAAAGCAAAACATCGTCAAAGGGAGTGGCAAAAAGGGGAAATAACTAACACAGATTTTTCAACATGCAGCCCCAAACTTTTGTCTAAAAGAGCCTCCCCCCCCCTTTCCTCACTAAATTTCCCCTCCAGCATCCCAAGGTGGAGAGGGGTGGGGGCGGGGGGAACTGGTTGTTTTTTAAACCCTTCAAAACAACAAAAACCCTCCCACAGAGCTGCAACCTGTCCCCGACTTATTTTCCCTGATCTTTTCGAGACGAGGTAAGTGAGGATCCAGTTTGGGGGACAACGCTCGTGGGCCCCCATAAATACATTTGGGCGGCCCAGGTATGAGGATAGTATGCCCTGCAATGAAAAAAAAAATGAAAGGGTTTCATCATGTACTGCATTAAGTACTTTGAAAATAAAACCCAATTTGTCATAAGGTTCCCTTTAGGTTCGTGAAAAGCGCTCACACAACACCGATCACACCAAATATAGCCCCAACCAACTAATCACAAACCCCCCCCTTTCCCGCCCTCACAATCTAAACCACACACACACACACACACACACGCATACACCACTTCATTTCCCTTTGTTCGATTTTCCTCTTGATTTTACAGGTCGGGAAACCAAACTGAAAAACAAACCCTCCCTTGTACTCATCTTTGGACATGAGGGATGTAGAAAGCCCATGTAGTAGTAAGACAGCGGGGTCCATTTTTCGCAGCTCACGAACGAATCCCCAATCCCTGGAAAGCAAAGCATGTATTTTTCCCCAAGCAAAAAACCCCTTTTTCTTTGTTTTAAAATCTCCCCGATTTGAGCAAAGGTAGAAATGAACTAAAGTAAAAAATGTGATAAACGACAGTAAACGAAACAAAAATTTTTTACACCCCAAAAACAACGTAACCCTTCTATCACCTCAACATACCCTTGAGAAAAACCCTGGAGTGCCAACCCCCCCCCCAAACCCTCAAACCTCCAAAACCCACATCCCCCCCCCCAATGCATCCCTTACCCCACTCCTTCTCTGCAACCACACACACACACACACACACACACACACCACACACACACACACACACACACCACACAATGCCCAAAAACCACCCCTTTAAAACCCCAAGAAAAAAAAAAATGTGAAAACATGCATCCGGCCCTATCCCAAAAAAAAACATCCCTGGAGGGGAGTAAGGGCCCCAAGAAGAAGCTATGTCATGGTCGTAGTACAGGAACCCGAGGCACCGTCGGCGGATTCGAAAAACCCCTCACGATCAGCTTCCCGTCCAGCAGGAGTGCTGGTGGAAGGCCCCGAAACCCCGGCCCCCGACCCCCCCCCTGGGATCACTGCTGCACAACACACGCAGTAAAAGAACTACACATCCCCTAAAAATTTTTTCCTCATATGAATGCACACACAGCTTCAGACAGTGCAAAAAAATACACGGGGAAAAAAAAAAAAACGGTTTTAATGACAAAAAAAATTCTGTTCGACATGTTCCCATCTAAAAAGGGAACAAAACAAAAACCCAATTTTGTTTTGCATTCACAGACAAAAAAAAAAAAAAAAAACACTACCGGACATAGAGCATAGAGATATTCATAAAATTTGCTAAAGGGCCCTGCAAGAAAAAGTGATTCCCCAAGCCTTTCATGCTGACAACTAAAATTCTGAAAAAGGAGCATCGCAGATGTAAAAGAGGGCAAGACCAAACAAACGAAAATAAAAAAGATAAATGGGCAATTAAAAAGGGTTTTTACAAGGGAGAAAAAAAAAAAAAAAAAAGAAAGACTGTGCAGCAGGCATGGAATGACCAGAGGGGAAACCCATGAAGAGGGGCAGAATAGGGAAAAAAAAAAAAGAGAGCATTTTGGACAAGCGGCGACGAGACGAGAGAGAGGGGAGAGAGGTTTATAGAGGCAGTGAACTGTAAGAAGTTCGTGTTTTGGGGGTGTGGTTTGGTGGGAAAAGCACCTCGCCCCCCTTTGCTGACTAAACCCCTCCCTGCCCTGGATCAGGACCTTTCTGTGGGGGGGCAGAGAGGGTTTTTAAACCCCAAAACATTTAAAACCCCAGTAGGTTGAACTGGGAAACCAAGTTAACGGCAAAAGTTCTAAGATCTGGAAACAAGGAACCCTCATCATCCTGGGGAAAAAAGCAAAAGAAACCCCCCACCCCCTCCAAAATGTCATTGGGGAAAACAGAAAAAAAAAAAACACCGATATCCTTCCATATTTTCCTGCAGGAAAATGACTTGTTTCCTTTGGAAAAAAAACTGTTTGGTTTTTGTGACGCCCTATGTTTCCAGGTTGCAGACCTCAGGCCTTTCCCATTTTTTAGCAAGTTCCCGTTGAGAACCATAAAAAGGGCCCATGGTTGGTTTTTGTTCTGGAAAAGTGTATAAGAAAGCAGGGAAAAGGGGGGAAATCAGAGGTGCAATGTATGAGATGGCACGTCTTAGGGTTTCAGAAAATGTGTGTGGTTGTGGTGTGTGTTTGGTGTGGTGTGTGTGTGTGTGTGTGTGTGCATGTTTTGTGTGTGAGTGGTCGTGTGTGCATCGTATGTGCGTGATGCATGCATGAGTGAGTGGGACTTGTTTAAATCCCCTTTTAAAAGGGAAACAGGAAAAACAGAAGAGACAGAGAGAGAGAGACAAAAGGGAGAGAGAGACAGAAAGAGAGAAAATACTGTGTGTGTGGTGTGTGTGTGGTGTGTGTTGCGCGTGGTAAGTGCATGCGCTTTGTGAGCGTGTATAGTTGACACATGCATGATGTTCGTGTGCGTTTAGTTGCATGTGTGTTGTGTGTGTGTTGTGTGGGGTGTGTTGTGTTTGTGTGTGTGTGGTGGTGTGTGCTATGTACGCTGCTTCCTTTTTTCTGTTCTCAGAAAAAAATAATTCTTTCCACAGGGAGCAAAAAACGGGGGGGGGGGGGGGGGGGGCAAAAATGATGATGAAGGAATGGACTAGGGGGTGTCATGGTGCAATTTATAAAAAGAAGGGGGTGGGGTAGCTTTTGGGCTTGTAACAATGACAATGCAAACAATTTTTTCGCACTGAGGGCGGGGTTACACCTGTGTATCAAAAAGCTGTATGTCGGGAAACCAAAACAAAATCCCCGAAACTACTCAGATGCCCCCCCCAAAACCCAAAAGATTTCTATGCAAAACCCGGGGTTTTACCCCAGCAGATTGCCCCCCTCCCTTGTAGTACACAAAGATGCAGTAAAACTTTTCACAGACAAAAAAAAAGACAAGTAAAATAACTACTCCTTGAAAACCCAGTGCCGGGAAAAAGGGGTTTGCCTGCGGCCGGGCTGGGATTCGGGGGTTCGATTCCCTCAGAGCCGTGGGTTTTTTCGGCTGCCCACTCCTACCCAGTGAGTTTGCTGGGGCCCATTTGGGGAAGCTATGATCCCGTCGAGTTTCATCCCTTAATGGGTGTTTCCTAAGAGTTTGTCAAATTTCCTTCCAAAACTGCAGGTGTCCCATTCTCTTGGGGCCCGGGGGTACGGGGTTTTTTGAAGAAGCATAGAGTCAGCCTGGCAGCAGTCTCAACTGGAATGGAAAACCCCAAAAATCATCCCCACTCTCATTGATCAATAAAAGAGTTCAAATTCTAGCCCTTCTGCCTTGCTCTCAGGTGACTTTGTTTTGATGTATTCCCCGTCTGGCCCTGGTGTGATTCTGTTTGGGCACCCGGTATCGGTGAGTCCATGGGGGATATGTTTGGGGGACGTTGGTGGCACCTCCGAGAGAAAGCTCACTACACCAGTCCCGACTAAGCAATTTTGTCGTCAGTAGGGGGCTTAGGGTGGTGTCCTCGTATGTGGGTCAGAACAGGCACACTGAAACCCACCAAAGTGATCAGCGCAGTGCAGTTTTTCCCTGGTAGGTTGCCTTGATATTGAAATGAAGCCCCCGTGGAAAATTTCCGCCCGGGGGGGGGGGGGGGGGAGTGGGTGGGGGACTTTTGGTGGGTGGGGGTCGGATGGTGTGGGGTGCACCGCCCCCTGAATTTGGCATAGAAAAAGGGGGCAGCAAAAAGAAAAAAGGAAAAAAAAAAAAACCCTTGAGAAAGGTCTCATCAACTTTTTTTTTGTAAAAAAGGAAACTGTCCACTGATATGCCATATAGAAAACACACAATCTTTTTTAAACCCCCTCCCCCCTATTCATTCTTTCCCCCCAAAACTCCCGCCCTTTCTCCGCTTTATCCCCCACCGCCATAAAAAAAACCCCCAAGATTACTTCCTTAAACTTGCCTTCCCACCCATGATTCAAAAAAAAAAAAAAAAAAAAAAGAACAGATTCAGGGCAATCCGCCCCGTCACCCCTAAAGGGGATCACAAAAAAACCCCTGGTAGGCCTTTTACCCACTCATGCCCCCCCTTCTTTTGTGAAAACCCCATTTGATTTTTCTTAAAAAACTCATGGGGCTGGCGGAAAGACGGGGACTCGGCAGATGGAGGGCTGGTCCTGAGAGCTTCACTAAGGACAAAAATAGCCAGAAAAAAAAACGTTAAACAAATACCAAAAATGAAAATTCAAAAGAAAAAAAAAATTCCCCGCGGGGGGGTCGCAAGGAAAACGGGGGTGTACTGCTTCAGGGTTGGGGTTTTTAGGCGGGGCTTTGTGGGGTAGTCTTATTTGTGATACACCTTGTGGGGGGCCCCGTTGTGTCAGAACTCCGGCTTTTTGGGGTTTGGGGCGGAAAGTTTAATGGAAAACATGGGGAAAATCGGTCGAGGTCGTTACAAGCTGGCTTTTAGACAAAAACAGTAGGGTATTTCCCAAAATATTCACAAAAATCTTGGATTTTTTCAGAAATGACATTACAAAGCTTTTCCTTTTGGGAAAAAAAAAGAAGCCCGTGGGAGTTTGAACAGGAAGCAAATATGACTTTCCCATTAATTAAATCCCCATAAGATGCTGCCACGTTTAAAATAAGGGGTAGGTTTTAAAACCCAATTCCTTGGCTGACATTTCTTTGTGGAAAATTTTTTATTCTTATAATCATTTTTTTTATTTGGCCCCCAGCCCCTTGTGCGAATTACTCTCCCCGCATTCCAAAACACACCCCAACACCCCCACCTTTGTTCATCCCCGTGTGAAATGGGGTGCTCTTTTTGTGCGAATGTGATCACAACTTATATTTGCTTTCCCCAAAATTTTCTTTCCCTCTCCATGATATTTTGTCAACCCATCAAGGGGGTTTTGCTAGAAAAAAATTTTCACATGAAAGCTAAACACGAGCATATCACCAAATAATCTGCCCCCCCCCCCCCCCCCCCCCCCCCCCCCCCCCCCCCCCCCCCCCCCCCGGTCAACAAAAAAACAGAAAAAAAACAAAAATTTTTTGGAAAGTTTTAAAAAAAAGTCATTAAAGCAAATGTTTTTAAAACCCTTTTCAAAGTTGTTTTGATCCCCGTGTGAACACAAAGTTTTGAGGCCCGTATGCCATTTTTTTCTTTTTTTTCCCTTAAAAAAGGTTTTCTCAACCTAGACTGGGCCACATATTTTGAACACAAAGACAGTTTCTGATGTATTGTAGCTGTAAAGTCTATCTGTGTTCAAGTCACTGTCTGAAGACCCTGAAAGAAAAAGGGAGGTAAACATCATCTAAAAGCCCAAAAACAACACAACCACAAACACAATTAAAAGAAAAAAACCCGCCAAAACCAGCAAACTCAACTGACTCAAACCCGTCTCCCCTCCTTGGGAAGGGGGTTAGACCAAACCCCAAACACAGGTCTTTTTTTTTTTTAGTTCTGTTTTGTTTCTCTTTGTTGCTGTGTGCTGTTGCAAAACCCCTAGCTCCTTCAATTCAAAGTAATTTGAGCTGTCGATCTCCCCCGGGGTCCTTTAAGAACTTTTCAAAGGTGGTCTGGAACCCCCAGCCCGCTGCTGAGGGTCAGCAAAACCCCAAATCAACAGATGAGAAAATGGCAGAGGGTCCCGATTTCCTCAGGTCCCTTTTTTCCTTTCCCGGGGGTGGTTTTGGAACAGGGCCCGCATGCCTGTCACCCGTTTGGGGCCCGGACTTTATGGTTGGGGGACACTTCAGTTCCCCTTTAAAACGCGGGGGAAAAGTGAGGGTCAAACTCTGTCCCTTTTTTTTTCCTTTTTTTGTTTTTAACTTTTTAAAATTTTACAAGATGACAGCCTTCACCCCCCCTTTGACCCGTAAGCCCGTGAAAGGACATAAAAAAGATTAAAGTCACGGGGCCTGCTTAAGGCTTGCGGTTTTTGGGAGGGGAGCACTGGGGAAGGTGAAAGGGGCCCTACCCCGAAAAGTGGGCTTGACAAAGCAGGGGCCACAAAGCAAATGTAAATCCTCTAAGAAGTTCTGTAAGAGTCGATGTCACTCTAGACCCGATAAAAATACCAAAGGGCGACTATTTTTGGGGGGGATGGTTGGTCTTTCTCTCATGGGTTAATCGAGATTTTTTCCCCTTAAGATCGAAAGGGTTTGCAATGGAATCTGAAGTTTCTTTATTTGTGCTCTTTTCCCGAAGTCTGTCCTCTGCATCTTGGGGGAAGAGGGCCCGACTGGGTGCACCTGACAAAAGCTTTCATTTATTGTGATAGTAGAGTGGGCTGTGTCCCGCCCCCCATGATCTTTCACCCATAAGAGCAAGACTTACCTTTAGGAGGAATGATGGAAGTAAAGGGGATAGGGGGAAATAGGGGGCCCCGATTCTTCCCTGGTAAAAGGGAATAATTCTGCATTTCTGTCCCTGAGTAAGAGCAAAAATTCTGCACTGCACCCCCAGGTTTATTCAACTCTTACGTTCATCAGGGAACAGGGAGGTCTCTTTACATCTCTCTCTTTTAAAAAAAGTGTCCGAAGAACCTTACATGGGGCGGGGAACAAAAAACATAAATAAAAAACCCAAGTAGGGTAACTCTTCTCGTTTATAAAATAAATACAGCCCTAACCCCGAAAAATCCCAAAGGGGTTTCCCTGATTTGTTTGTTTCCCGTCTTTTGGTTTTTGGTTTAAATTTAAAATTCAAGTTTAAAAAAGTCTTAAATGATAATTTTTTTGTTCATTCCCCCATTGTTTTTTTGGTAGATGTATGGGTACAAAAATTTTGGGCAATTTGGAGCACCCTTTTTTTTGGGATGTCCCTTTTTTTTCTGTGGGGCCCCTGTCTTTTAAATCTGGGCGATTTTATAATAAGCACATTCTTTGGAGCACGGGCATTAATTTTTTCCCATCAGGGGAACAAGAATTATCCAACTTGTTTTTTTATTTAAAGTGTAAAGAGTCTGGGGCCCCTGAAGCCCAATTGGGGAAAATGGTTAAGAAAAACCATTCTATCAGAGCAGCTAAGGGGGCATCCATACCCCCCCCTTTTTGGGGACTGACCGGGTGACAAAAAGTAACGAATATAAACCAAAGGGTTGATTCTATCTGGTCCTCCCGGACTGATAAGCGAACCCCCCAAACACCGGGGCGGGTCAATTTTGAACCCCGCCTGCTCAGCATCATAGCACAGCTGAACCTTTTTCCCCGGGAAAAAGGTTTGGGCCATATGTCAAATTTTCCCGGGATCCCCAAAGAAAGGCGGGAAACCCCACTCATCCCAGTCTGAGATTTTTGGCTCTTGCCCAAAGCCCTTTCCGCTGAGTTTTAAAAACCCAGGGTTACTGATTTTTCTTTAGTTTTTGGGCCGACCAAAACCCAACCAACGGGAAATTTCCAGAACAGGACGGGGGATCTACCCCCCCGCCCGGCGAAGGCCATGTATGCAAACCCCCGAAACTGAAAAAAACAAATACGGGTGGCCCATCAAACTGCCCCAATTTCCCTTTTCGTCCCGTGGGGAACCCACACCTGTTCGGCCCAATTTTTTAAAAATTTTGTTTTTTTTGTTCTTTTGTATGGTATAACAAGCTAGATAAGAACAAAGGGAAAGTTAAAAGGCGTTTTTTTTTCTTTCAAGGAAGCAAGAGTTACCCGCTTTTTTTCTGGTAAAAACTGTTACTTAAAATTTTAACCCCTAAGTTTTAGTTGAAAACAGACCAAACCTGTCATTATATCAATACGAGAAAAACTGAAACTTGAAATATTTTTGCCCTCTAATGAACAACAAAAACCCAAAATGTTATTTATCCTTTGCCCCTGTTGTTTTTTTGGTTGATATCATGCACATTTTCAAGTTTTTTAAAGAAACGGGTACAAAGGTAACAAACCCAAGGGGGAAAATTTTTTCACCCAAGCAACTTTTTTTTGTTTTTTAATCATTCACTGACACGGTTCGTTAAACAGATTAAAAAAAAAAAAAAAAAAAATTTAAAAATAAAAAAGTAAAGTTTTATGAGTGTTTAAGGAGTACATGGAATCTCATTCAAATAGCATGCCACTTCAGCCAAATATCAGTACATGATTGATCTCTGATAATTAATAATCCTCACTCTTTTTCTTCACATGATTTTCAGCTTCAAATCCGATTTCTACATGAATTAAAACATATAATTATAAACTCAAACACATGTCTACTCATATACACATACAGTCATACACACTCACACACACATGCAATGACACACATGGACATGCATGCACACACATCGACACACACAGGTGCACACTCACACATGCACACACACAGCACGCACGCACACACAAAAGGACACCCACCTCTAAGCGATGAGCAGGATTAGCTGCCTCTTGTGGCTCTTTCAAAAAGTCCTCCAAGGTCTTGCCTTCCTTGTTCTTCTCCCGATTCTGGCCATAACAAACAAACATTGCCCTGTATTCAGCACACAGATGGTTAAAAACAACGGCAATTTTGGCATTCTTTTTGGTTCCAGAAGCTTGGAAGTGTGGCTTCTTGCTTTTTCTTCATATTTTTCTTTATTCACTTGACCCAAGCTTCTGACTGTTTAGTGGCATTAGGATTTACTGATCTACTACTAATGACAATGGTCAGTTTTGACAATGTGTCACGGACAAAAATGAAACAACCCAACTCGTGGAGTCGCCAGCCAATTTGTTCGGACATAAGCTTGAACTCAAACATTCTAGGCGCCACATAGACGAGCCCATGGTTCGGATCCGGCCAATTAAGCTTAGTGGAGAGGCTTCACGGAGACGGTCCGACCCACCCAGACAGACTAAGCCGTTTTTGACCGACGCCTCGATGTCTAGCGAGACGAGTCGTAGCGCCTGGCTCAGGCTCATCTGGCCAATTTGTGGAACCAGCGTCATTGTTAGTTAGACGTCGTGGCGCCTACCCAGACTCAGCTAGCCAATTTAGAGTGACCAGTGCCCACGACTTAAGCCACACGGCGCCAGTTAAGTAGGGAAGGGGGGAAGGTAGTGTGTGGTGGGGTGAAATCTAGCTAATCAATTAAATGACCAATTGACCACCACAGAGAGTAAGGCGTGTCGGCGTGACTGTCATGATTTGAATATCCAATGGAATTAGAGGGAGCTAACTTCGGGTGTCAGGGGTAAAAATACTGACCAATGGTACTCGCCCTTTTTGGACAGATCGGAACGAATAGAAAGATGTGAGAGGGAGAGAACGGGAGAAACGAGGGAGAGACGAACAGAGAGACAGAGAGAGAGAGGTCTGAGTGTAATCTCTGAGGAGAGAAGAGAGAGAGATGAGGGGAGGAGAGGAGAGAACCAAGTGGGGCATTAGCACGAGATAGTCTGCAGAGGAAGGACTTAGGAGAGATGTGGAGAGAGTTGCTAACTAATGAAGAGGAAAAGAAAGAAGAAAAAAAAGAAAAAGAAAAGAAAAGCAACCATGTCCATTTGATAAGAGCAGACTAGAAGAGAGAGAGAGAGAGTGCAATGCGTTAATGCAGAAGAAAGAAAGGAGAACAGATCGATGTTGATAGTCACTGTTCTATCTTCACTGGGGTTCGACCTCATACTTGGCCAGCGCCACTTTCATCGACAGACCAACGCCAGTGCCAACAGTCCAGCCTGACCGATGCCAGCAGTCTAACTTGACCGGTGCCAGCAGTTGTGCCGTGTTGTGAAAGTGACAGTGAAAAGAAAAAAAAAGGAAAAGAAAAAGAGACAGTGATTCGTGAATAGTTAAGATCACCTGGCCAGGTAAAGTAGAAATCTATTTATAACCCGGGTTAGTTAATGATGTTTTAGACAAATGATTTTGTGAAGTTCAGGAAAGAGAGAATGTTTTATTTTGTTTGATTCCATATGCATTGATGGTTCGTTCTATGAACATGTGTAGTAAAGTTATAGTAGAAAGAAACTCGTGGAGAGCGTGGCAGCAGAGAGTCCTCAGAAGAGAAGCCCCCTTCAAGCAAGTGTTTCGGCCCTTATCCCCTGACACTCTAGGGGGGTTGGGCCACACCCGTTTCATGACTCCGGATGTCCCTCTGCTGCCCCTTTTTTTTTTTGGTTTCCCCATCTTGGGACGAGCCATGGCTGGGATTCGAACCCATGACCCTCTGGAGATGCTCATTTTCCACTTAATGACTCGCGCTTTAACCACTGAGCCACAGGGACACCTGATATTTGTAGGGAAGTTAAGCCTTATGAAGTTCACTTTTGTTCCTCCTTGACCAGATCCAGCTTGAACACCTCTCTGCCGCTTCTGCCATTGCTTTCAGGGCTCTGGTTTTTTCCTTCCCTGCAACTGAGAGCTGTTTCATGAGGCTGTATGCAGACGTTCCTACAAATCCCCTAGCTCCAATTTCTGCAGTAGGACTTTGGCCTGATAGCCTTCTCTCCTCAGCTGTTTGCCAGATCAGCATACTTTTCAGTCTGTAGATTTGAGCTGCCTCCATTCTGTTTTCATATGGCACCGTGAGCTCGATCATGATCAGCTGCTTGGTTGACTTAGAGTGGACTACTATGTCTGGTCTCATGCCACTCTTGCTGATGATTTCTGGGTGACTCTTCCATTCTGGGAGGTCTGCAGTGCACTCCCAGTCATCTGCCCCGTCCAGCAGACTCTGCCTGCATGTTTCGAGTGCACTGTTGTTCTTGGCCATGATTTGCTGCCTCCTGCCGTGAAGAATGTTGCGGGGGCTTTTGGAGTCCTGATTCTCCCTTTTTGTGGGGTTGGTACTGGCCCAGACTACTTGTACAATCTCTTGAGCACTTGGTTGTGCCTCCATGTGTACCTTCCTTGAGCCAGGGCTACTTTACATGAGCTTAGAACATGCTCCACTGTTTGTTTTTCATGGCAGAGGGGCATGCAGGATCGTCTGTTTTCCCCACTTCACCAGGGTTTGCATTTGAGGGCAGAAGGTCATATGCAGATCTGAGAATGAAGCTGATCCTGAGAGGGGCCATGTGCCAAATGTCATTCCAAGTGAGACTTCTTTTGGAGTGCATTCTCCCACGTTGTCCATTGCCCTTGCTGGCTCTGCTGGACTGCTTTTTGGAGTCTTTTTTGGTCTTCTTCTTTTCTCATCTCCTGAATCATCATGTCTCTTTTGACTTTTCCTTTGGCCTTTGACCACCATTCAGTTTTGGTCACCCCCAGTCCTTGTCTGTTGGTCTGTGTGTGTCCTGTTATTTCTCTGATCTTGAGACTTTCTTTTGCGAATCCATCGCCTCTTGAACTTTCCATTTTCTGCCTGTCTTCAGCTGGGGCTTGATTGCTTCTACCACCTTGTCTCCTGAGTCTTCCAGCATGCTTTGAAGTCTGATCTTCCCTGCTTTGTATTCCTCCAGGATGGATTTCAGTGGTAGTTTCAGCTTTGCTTGGCGACAGTACAGCGCGATGTCAGTCAGACAGGGTGGGACCCCAAGCCATTTCCTTGTGAACTTGTTGATTTGGCTTCCATTGCCTCGACTGTGCTGGTGCAGATGTCGTATATCATCAGAGGCCATAGAGCTTTGGTATCAGCATGAACTGCAGACACCAGACCTTGTATTTGCCAGGGAGCCCACACTGGTCAATGGTCTCCAAGCCTTCTTCCGCCATCTGCTTGGTTTCTAGACTTTACTAGTGGTTTGATGTGACGAATGCATGATATATGAATGAGATTGTAAGCAAGCTGTGAGTGTGTTTGGCTGGCGCTAGTCCTTCCTCACTGACATCACCCGAGGTTGACAATTTATTGGCGAGCCTGCCAGGATATTTGCCCATTTATTATAATTGTTCAACTTCTCAAGAGGAAGCTGGGGGGATTCAAGTATTGTAATCCTAAGACAAGGGGGTTTTCTTACTGTATGTTCCCAAGATAGTTAAATACTAGGGTTGGCATTGCTTCCAAGATAGTTAATACTAGGCTTGGCATTTCAGCCCCAGAGTACTCATTTCGCACAGATTGCCTATAATTCGCTCTCATAGTTGGGTCAGGCGCTGGGCGTCTTATAAAAACGAACTACTTTGTCCCAAGCTAAAATTATCATTCATAGGATTGTGCTATTACTGTCAACGTGTCGGTAAACCCACCAGTTTGGGCTGTCGTAGTAATAAATTCATGCTCAAAAAAAAAAAAAAGAGAGATATAATGGCGAAGAAAAGAACACCCCTATTGAACAACTTGTGAAGCGTTGCCGTGATCTAGGTTACTCAGGAGAAAGAGTTGCGAGCATTCGTTGAAAACAGCAAAAATGGAAAGGGATTGAGACGAGCAGAAGACACGTGTCGTGTAGAAATAGCAGAGCAGCAAGATTACAAGCTACGAGAACCGCAGGAGACAGAAAGAATTGAAGCAGAACAGAAAAATATGGATTCAAGCTAACAATGATAAAGATATGACAGGAGACAGAAAGAATAAGGGAAGTCGCAAGGAGACAGAAAAGATTAAAGGTTCAATTTAGAGTTAGAGAAAGTGAGAAATACAAAGGGATACCACCGAGGATGGGATGTTCAGTTCCAGTGACCTCTGTGCGCAGCATGCCCCCCGACCCAAGTTTCCAAAATTCACTGTAGGAACCGATTTCGATGATGCATACATCAGTCGTTTCGAAAACGATTTGCGACCAGTCAGGGTTGGCCTCCAGAGGAGTGGGCAGTCCTTTTGGGTCGGCGTACTGACGGGGTAAGCATTGCAGATTTTTCACTGCGTTACCAGCAGAACAACATCCGATTTTGGTGCTGTAAGGAATCATTTATGAAGGGATTTTGACCTCACAGAGGAGGGGTTCAGAAAGAAATTTTCGTTCAGCTTAATTGCAAGCAGGTGAACGTACACTCAGTTTGGTGCACGGTCTAGAAATCACACTAATTTTGAGAAATGGTTAGAGTTAGAGTGGTACGAAGCAGAGTTTCGCTGAGTTGAAAGAGCTAGGTATGAAAGAACAGATTTTGTCAGGTTGCGGCCCTGAGTTAACCATACAATTGAAAGAGAGACGCTAGAGACAGCAGAGAGTTGTGAAAGTTCGCAGAGGTGTATAGAGAGGCACGTATGGCATCTAAGTGGCAGGAGAAACAGGTGCTAGCACAGGTGAGACGAGTGCAAGGAGACCAGGGGAGTTTTCAGCAAAGTCTGCAAACCCAGTGTGGGTGCAGAAGGAAGGGCAAAGGGACAATAGGAGTTTCAATTGTCACAAGAATGGACGAGCGAGCTTGTCGCGTGAGGTTCCAGAAGGCAGCAGCCTTGCAAGAGGTGGATAAGGGTCGCAAGGAAACGACCTGCAGTGGAACCATAAGGTTTATTCAGTCTGAAGAGAGTGGAGTGCAGCGTATGGCTAGCACTGGACAGCAGTCCAGTGTCAGGGATGGAGGGCACAAGGCTGAGTGGTTTCGTACAGTGGAAGAAGGTGGATTGGCCAGCAGAGGTGAAAGTGTTACCGAACACTGTTGGTCCTGCGGTGTAGTACGAACAACGCTGTCGATAAAGGGATTTGACAGGGCAAATCCAAGAACCTGTCTCTAATCGATGCACTGTGGAGGGAGTTTCCGTTGCTAAATAGAAGTTACGTACCCCTACCTTCTCAGGCGAGTTGTCTGCGTTGGTGATGAGAACCCCTTCACGATCTGATCATTTGGAAATATTCCAGTGCAAGGATCCAGGGATCCTAGTTTTGTTGACTGCTACAGGGGCAGCAGGTTCAAACACGGAGCAAGAAGGAGGGAAAGGTTGATAAACCGTTGTCGTTCCGGCAAGGACGTCAGGCATAGATGTGTCGCCTGAATGGTTTAGGGCAGCGCAGGAACAAGACCCTTTCGCTCGTGAAGTCCTTGGGAGTTGGCAAGAGGTGGAGAGAAACAGGAGGTTAGAGAGGTGAACCGAAATTTCCTGTGAAAAGCGGGCTGTTGTACCGAGTGTTCACCAAGGGGCAAGACAGAAAGGTGACCACTCAGTTCAGAGGTACAGCAGGTTATCGTGACACTGTCATGTCAGTGAGTCAACAGTCGCTCATGGCGGGTCATCTCGGCACCAGCAAAACACTGACCGAATCTTTGATGACTTTTCATTGGCCAGGAGCACTGGCAGACATCAAGCGTTTCTGTTCTGCATGTCATGTGCCGTGTGTCAAAGAAGTCCGCCACAAAGAGGGGTGACGAGGAAGCGCCTCTTAAACATTCCCCCTTTAATTGACACCCCATTCCAGAGAGAGGCTGTTTGACTATTGGCCAATCTCAGCTCCTTTCCAAAGTGGGCACAGGTATGAAGAACATGTAAGGTTGCAAAGGAAAGTTTGCCGAAGGACTAGGGTCATTCAGAAGAACCAAATATGACAGGAAGTGAGGAAGCAATCCCCAAGGCGGGAGATCAAGTCCTGGTACTTTGCCTTCGCTTCCCACGGTCACAACAAGCTGCTGATGCATTGGAAAGGGCCATTCACCATCACTGAAAAGGGCGCTCGGGATTACCGACTGATGTGAAATGGGGAACTAAAACTTTTCCCATGCGAATTTTTCTTCTCCCAAAATATTCAGCGTGAGACGCAGCACATAGGGCGCAGCAGCAATCAATGATGAGTTTGAAAGAGACTCAGCAGAAGAAGGGGAATTTTGTTACCTAAGTTCCAGAAAGTCATACAGGGATGTGTCACCGATGAAGGGCTAGACAGTAGGAGTCCTAGGTTTTTGTTGTCGAGGTGACACAAAGCAGCCTGAAAAGGGAAAAGTGGAGAAGATGATGAATTCAGAGAGACCAAAGACCAAAACAAAGTCAGGAGTCTGCTAGGTTTAACGGCTTCTACAGGGGGAGTTTGTTTCCAAATATTTGCTGCTATCACGAGACCTCTCAGTATTTGGTCAAGGCAGGGAAACCGGCAGTGGTCGAAATGGTCAACGCTGCAAGCAAGCACTGCAGACGGTGTTTGGAAAAGACTAGGTTCACGTCCCATCTTGAAGCACCAGATATGTCCAAACCAATTGTTGCGGACAGATTGCATCAGGTGGTGGATAGGTCAGTATTGTTTACAGAGCATGAGGGTCGAGTTTCCTGTGAGGTTATGCTAGCAGGAATTTGCCAAAGTGTGAAGAAGGGTACGCAACGGGGGAGAAGGATTGTTTTAGCTTCGTGTGGGGCCGTGCAGAAGTTCCCCACAAATACTTGTAAGGGAAAGAGTTCCGTGATAGAGACAGAACACCACCACTCCAATTCCTGCCGGAGGCGCAGCGGAAAAACAGCAGAGTTCTTGCGTTGGGCAATGGCACTGCAGCCCTACAGGTATCGAGTGCAGTACATCCCAGGTCGACAGAATGTCGGAGCTGACTATTTAAGTCGCGTAGTCTAGCAAGCTGCAACTCAGAGGAAGTCAGTCATATCCGGGTGCTTTGTTGATAATATGTGTTGATTACAGTTACGTTGAGGGGATATGGGTTCATTCCCAGTTGGCTATGGTTCATATTTTTGTGTGAGACTGTTCATATTTTTCTTTGTGAGACTTGTTCATGTGAATGTAGTTATGCTTGGAGCATACAGTCGCTTGTGTAGTGATGCATTATTTGCAATAAGTGAGGATGGAGATTCCTCAGTGAAGTGTCATGGATCGTGATCATATTATATTGTGCTTTTCATAAGAATTGTGAAGAGAAGATATGGCAAATCCGCAGGTAGGGGAATCGCATAAGTGCGTACAGAGGTCGTTATAAAATGAATTGAAATAACGCAAGAGCGCACGTCAATGATAACTCATTGGAGTGGTATCCACTAATGATATATTTTTATAATTTATAAACCGTTGGTTGTAAAGTATTTTTCAAACTTTGCACGTGTAGCTGTGTGTCAGCAAATTCGGTTGTTGTCCTTTTTTGTACCGTTGTTTTGAGACAATGCGGAGCATGGTCTTTTGCAAGGGGGAAATTGTCACGGACAAAAATGAAACAACCCAACTCGTGGAGTCGCCAGCCAATTTGTTCGGACATAAGCTTGAACTCAAACATTCTAGGCGCCACATAGACGAGCCCATGGTTCGGACCCGGCCAATTAAGCTTAGTGGAGAGGCTTCACGGAGACGGTCCGACCCACCCAGACAGACTAAGCCGTTTTGACCGACGCCTCGATGTCTAGCGAGACGAGTCGTAGCGCTGGCTCAGGCTCATCTGGCCAATTTGTGGAACCAGCGTCATTGTTAGTTAGACGTCGTGGCGCCTACCCAGACTCAGCTAGCCAATTTAGAGTGACCAGTGCCCACGACTTAAGCCACACGGCGCCAGTTAAGTAGGGAAGGGGGGAAGGTAGTGTGTGGTGGGGGTGAATCTAGCTAATCAATTAAATGACCAATTGACTACCACAGAGAGTAAGGCGTGTCGGCGTGACTGTCATGATTTGAATATCCAATGGAATTAGAGGGAGCTAACTTCGGGTGTCAGGGGTAAAAATACTGACCAATGGTACTCGCCCTTTTTGGACAGATCGGAACGAATAAGAAAGATGTGAGAGGGAGAGAACGGGAGAACGAGGGGGAGAACGAACAGAGAGACAGAGAGAGAGAGGTCTGAGTGTAATCTCTGAGGAGAGAAGAGAGAGAGATGAGGGGAGGAGAGGAGAGAACCAAGTGGGGGCATTAGCACAAGATAGTCTGCAGAGGAAGGACTTAGGAGAGATGTGGAGAGAGTTGCTAACTAATGAAGAGGAAAAGAAAGAAGAAAAAAAAAAAAAAGAAAAGAAAAGCAACCATGTCCATTTGATAAGAGCAGACTAGAAGAGAGAGGAGAGAGTGCAATGCGTTAATGCAGGAAGAAAGAAAGGAGAACAGATCGATGTTGATAGTCACTGTTCTATCTTCACTGGGGTTCGACCTCATACTTGGCCAGCGCCACTTTCATCGACAGACCAACGCCAGTGCCAACAGTCCAGCCTGACCGATGCCAGCAGTCTAACTTGACCGGTGCCAGCAGTTGTGCCGTGTTGTGAAAGTGACAGTGAAAAGAAAAAAAAAGGAAAAGAAAAAGAGACAGTGATTCGTGAATAGTTAAGATCACCTGGCCAGGTAAAGTAGAAATCTATTTATACCCGGGTTAGTTAATGATGTTTTAGACAAATGATTTTGTGAAGTTCAGGAAAGAGAGAATGTTTTATTTTGTTTGATTCCATATGCATTGATGGTTCGTTCTATGAACATGTGTAGTAAAGTTATAGACTTTACTAGTGGTTTGATGTGACGAATGCATGATATATGAATGAGATTGTAAGCAAGCTGTGAGTGTGTTTGGGCTGTGCGCTAGTCCTTCCTCCACTGACATCACCCGAGGTTGACACAATGATGGTCCAGTCTGACTCAACAAGAAAAAGGGTTAGTTTCAACTCAAGTGAATGAATGAAAATTCCAATGTTGTAAACAAAGCCACAAAAACAAAGAGAAGAAACAGTGATGGCTGTTTCAATTTACAAACAGCCAATTAAAAAAAGACAAAAATGCACAGCACTTCCCACTTGTAATGTTCAGCACTTCCACTTATGGTGGTCAGACACATTTCACAGCTGCAACTTCCAACTGTTTTAAAGCAATGACAGTAATTTGTCACAATGGTATTACATTAACTGATCATTATGCATCCAATGGGCATGTATGGTTAAAAAAACCCAATCATGCATCATTGAACATCTTTTCATTCTTTCTTTTTTTCTCATGGAACAAAAGGAAGCTCAGCCCGGGTTGTGTTCCTGGTACACACGATGCTCTATTTCTTCCATTGTTTTTTTTTTTTCTTTTTTTTTTTTGCCCCTCCATCTTCTTACAGAATCCTGGCTGGTTTACAGAACTAATGCAAGCATCCCTTACATAGCCAGACCATTTCTCTTGCATTCTAATAGCAACTGACCACAAGAATCTAGCCATCTCTATCAGGCTGCTCTCTGATCACCCACCAGATGAGACTCTACACTACTGCTACGTCACCGAGTCATGGTAGTAAAGTGTTGCACAAGACACTATGCTGATGGTATATTTTCTAAGTTCAAAAGATAAGAGTTCACTAACAGCCTTTCTGAGGTGAAACTACTACAGTATCACGAAACAGATGTCTGTATGAATCTGCTGATGCTTGTGGCCATAGAAAGAACTCATCATGGGTACTGATGAGGAGAAGAATTTGAAACTAAAGTCGTTGTGAGAGCAGGCATGAACAGCTCGGAATTTGAAACCATATTCAAAGTTTCAGATTCATTCAGAAAAGATGCATTCATAAACCTTTTCCTGAAAACTATTGGGTAATCACTCCTTCAGCAGCGATCTACGGGCCTACAGTTCAAACTGAAATAGGTTTTTATGTTTAAATTCCAAATGTTTTGTGTCGTTCACTGTAACAGACATTGTCCAACTGAGACAAGTCTGACTTTGCAACAAGCTGCAAGCTTTCAAATAAAGTGTACTCTCATTGTAGTGGATGCTGTCTTTTAGTGCAAAGATGCCAAACTGTTTTCATCAAGCCAGTGTTTGCATTCATTAAAAATTCTTCAACTGATAGATTTGTGGCTTAGGGCAAAAAAACCAGTTCAAGCCTTGCAAATCTTATGGAGCTGATGAAATTCTGTTTAAACTGCATACCTCAACAGCCAAGGTGAAACCTTAGAGAAATACTGCAGTACACATTCTCAACCATTTTGGGTTTTTTTCTCTCATGACTTTTTGCTCCACTTGATACTATACCCCCTTTTTTGTGTGATCTAAAAGACTGTTTTTTTGTTTGTTTCTTCTCAAGATGATGGAGAAAAAACAAAGAGAGTGAGAAAACACGATTCCAAACATGTAAAGCATTTGAAGACAGCACTAAACAGTAGTATATTGCATACTTCAATATACCTTAACATTAACAGAAGAACAGATGGCCAAATGATAATTCATTCCCGCTTCAAGAAAGCTTTTTTCCTGAGCATAAGAACTTAAGAGTCTGAGAACAAGTTTCTTAAGTGAAGAGCTTACATTGGCCTTGATCTCTTCCAAGGATTCTCCAGTTTTCCGCATCCTCTTTCCAGTCGTAGCTGTCTGGCTTTTCGACTTTGTGGCTTGCTGCTGTCTGGTCCCTTCCCTGAACAAGAATAAGAATCATCTGTAAAAGAACTGACACCTGCACTGATTCTATGCTTCGCTTACGCGTGCTTCTTTCCAACACTTATTTATGCTGATATCTGTTTGTCTCTGCTTTCCCAAGAACATAGATACCCTCATTCAAAACTTAAAAGAGCAAAATGACACACTGATTATTGGCAATGAAAGCAGCAAACATTAAAAAAACAAAAAACTCTTTGCTATTAAATCAGTGGCAATTCTTAAATAACAAGATTAACACAATACATTCAGCACCAAAGAATATGACACTGAATACTGAATAAAGTATCACAGACTCAACAATATGATCTGTGAACACATGGTACATAAGATATACACATCAATACAGGGGGAAAAAGGACAAAAAAAACTACAAAGAAAGATCCACAAAACATAGAAAACCAATCAGCACATCACCTTGTGTAGGTACAGAGGCTGAGCCTGGTTTGCCATCACCCCCAGTTTTTTTCGAAGTGTCTTGGTCAGCGGCAGAGTCGACCTTCACCTTTTTCTTCATTACACCGGGCTCTGCCTGCTGTGCCGGGGAGTTGGTGAGCGTTTTGTCACTTTTCACATCGCTTGCTGATAAGGACAGGTCACTCTTCTTTCCTTGCACGAAACTGTCCCCGCCTGGACCCTCTGTGGCCATGCTAGCATCGCCTTTTCCTGCCGATTTTCTGCCTGTGATGAGGTATCGGTTGACTCGCTTGAGGTTCTTCTTGTGGGATTTGGACAGCTTGAAGTTGAGGGCATCACAGCGGATGGTGTACATGGGACAGCAGGTGACATTCATGGTGGGTTTGTAGCAGTATTTGCCGCTCCTGTCCAGAAGTAGCAATCAATATCATTCGTCAGTCATAACTGGAATTTGCTGCTAGAGTTCGTTAATCTCTATCCTTATCCCTCACATCCTTGAAAGAACAGATTATAAATAACCACAACCACACACACACTTCTTTTAAAAATGCAAACTGAAGAAATACTAATAACATATTCAAAATGAAGGATTAAACACAACAAAATGGGAAACTCTGCATAATCATGTTCATAGATCTATAGATATCAAAGAAAATCAACAGGACATTTTGGAGATTCTTTCACATCAGTTTATTGCTCTAAAATCTTTCTTCCATAATATTTGAGATCAGATGAGAAATGTAAATTTCTTTAAGGAGCTCAAAAACCACATCAGGTGGGACATCTCTAAAACAAGTTTTTCATGGAGTCTGCAGCAAAGTGTTTATGTCTGACATCATTTAAGTCCCAAAACTCTTATGAGACCATACTTTTTTGGAAACCAACAAGGTATGGGAGAACTATAGACCAAAGTTCAAGAAAGCTCCCAGAGAAAAAAAAGTTCATTTGTACGCTTGTTTGAATACCCATGTACTATTCCAGTTCTGACTGAAAATTAAAACTGTAAAAAAAAACTTAAGCAATGGGAAGTGCTGCTGGTAAACCCTGCGGAATCCAAATACAGCATTTTTTGTTGTTGGTTTTTTTTTGCAAGTACGAATGACAGCCCAAGGAAAATCATCAAACCATTTTGGAGACATTAGAAGCAAACTGTAAGAGTGCCTAGGGGATAAAAAAAAGATGTGTGCATGAGAGGGGGGAGGGGGGGGGGGGAGGAGAGAGGGTGTGTGTGTAGATGTATGTGTGTGTGTGTGTGTGTAAGTCCACTGAGGTACCTTAATTTGTGGGGGGAAAAAATCCAAAAGCAAAACAATAATGTGGAGTGTTGTTGGCAAGTTTTACAGAACTGAAATCAACCAAAAAAAAACCAAAAAATTTCAAAGTGACATCCTGTAACATAAAGAGTTAATTTGAAACTTAAAAGAACCTAATGTTCACTGGCGTAATTGGTAAGCTGATATGGACGAGACTTTTAATGTATGTGGCTGTACAGTGCTTTGCACAGCTGGTGACTATTCTCCCCATCACAGTGGTGTGTGATCGTAGAGAGGCAAAGCCCTATTTTTTTCCCTTTTCATCCCCTGCCGCTGACCATTTTTCCCAGGTAAAGCCTCCATTTTGTGAAGAGAGACCCTTGTCCTTGAAAAGAACAAAAGGTGTGGGGAAGGGAGTGGGGGCTCTACGATAGGGCTCTTAAGGTCATCCCTGTATGTGTGTTGTGAAAATATATTGTGGTGGTCTTACATGGTTGTGTGTGCCTGTGTATAATATGTGTGAGTGCATCCATGAATGTGTTTTCTGCATGTGTAATTACGTATGAGTGTGCCTGTGTGTATTTGTACGGTGTGTGTGTGTGTGTGTGTGTGTGTGGTGTGTGTGTGTGTGTGTGTGTGTGTGTGTGTGTGTGTGCATGCATGCGTGCGTGTGTGAGCATGCATGTGTGTGCATGTGTATGTGTGCATGCAAGTGCTTGCATATACTTAGACACAAATATGTGTGAGCAAATTTAGCAGTTTCAGTGGACTTTTACCAATCAAATATAATCATGTAGCAATAATTCAAGAATCAGGGTACAATCAATAACCACTGCTGTGCAAGCCACTGAACTCAAAATGCGATAGAAGAACCTCACCTTCTCCACCCTCTGTCAATCAGATCCTGGTAATCTTGCACAGTCATGGTGTGGGCCCACATTCCTGTTCACAGCACATCAATACTTCATGTCCAAAGGATTCAATCTGCCCAGTCATGCAAAATGAACTGGAGCTTAGTCAGTGACATTTGACTGATGCCTTTGGAAGTCTACAGCATGTAATGTAGGAAATGGTTCTGAAATAATTGCGACTGATCACTGAATAAAATCATATGGCTCCTCTCACTCTAGTCACAGCACTAACGTATGCCAAGGATATAGAAATTTCTAACAGACCAACAATTTCAACGGAGGCCATGCTCAATTATGATAGTGAACAAGTTTAATAAAACTGACCATCCAACAACAAGCTGACTCAGGCAACAGCCTTACCCTCCCATTCTCACACACACACACACACACACACACACACACACACACACACACACACCACACACACACACTCACACACAACACACACACACACACACACACACACTCTTAACAGCAATACCCTAGTGTAGTTCCTTATCCGTGTTCACAACTTATCAGTTCGTTTTCATTTTAAAATAAGTTTTAAAAATTTTATAATTCATAAATATTTCTAATAAAGTAAGCTCTTGTTGTCACCAGTTTAGTGATCGTTCTTAGGGTATCGTAAACCCGTCCCAATACTGACCACTCTGCATTGTCTCTAACCAACCAGTGTCAGAGCCACTCCAAGGGAAACAAAAAGCAGTGACAACAAGTAGACTGGGCTCCAGGATAGCCCGACATTTCATGTAGATCTATTAACGCCAGTGGGAGATTTGAACTGCACACATTTTCCATACTGTCAGAGTCTAGTTTTGTTCAGATAAAGCTCTGAAGTAGAAAGCATTGATTTTTGTTTGTTATTCTCCAAGACAGCAGGCTCAGACCTAAGGCCATGACAGATTTACTGACAGCTGATTGTAGTGCAGTCTTTTTTACAGAGTGAACAGCGTGCCTCTTTGATCCAGTGCCTGAACCAAAAGAGTATGACATACACTTAAGGTAACATAAGTATGACCTAAAACTGCTATGATCCACACAATACTTGAAAATTATTGTACTGAGGTTTTTTTTTCCATTCTGAGGCAACCTCTGTTCTGATTTTGCTCCCAGTCTCAGCAAAATGAAACGAGTCACTCGGACCAATCAAAGAAATTTTAGGTATTTTACTTAAATTGCAAACAGTATTTTTTTTTTTACCAGCAATAACAAGTTAACTTGACCACTGCAGTTGATGTTCAGTTGCTGTGGAGAGACCACATTTATGATGAGCTGGACAGTTCACCATGTCATCAAAAAAATTGCACAAGAAACAGATTTTATTCCCTCATTCTCCTTTTCGGGGGTTGACCAGTGTTTCCTGTAGAGGTTTAAAGTGAGGGTTAACATCATCCATCATCAAATAAAAACAAACAAACAGGGGTCAGTTATAAAGGCTGAAGAGGCTTATTTGAGCATTCACTTTTTCTATTCTTTATTACTCAGATCAATGTATAGTCAAGTGCACATTATTTGTATGTGTGAGAGACAGTATGTGTGTTTTTGTATGTGCTTCATGTCACAATTCAAGAACGACTGACACTCGAAGAAAACCACTCAAATAATTTGACTTGCTTAGATGCAGGTGAGACTAATAAGTGTCTATCCTTTCACATTGTACAGTGTACTAAAAATCACCAAATGTCATAAAACAATATTGCTTTCGTCCGGTGAAGTTGTACTCACTACATAAACATGAGAAATATAAAAACAGAGAAAGAACTAATACCTCTAACAAACATCCACATACAAGCAAAGGCTGCATTAGTAAGTGACTGGAATCTGGTAGTACATACAGTTGAAAATGCAAACATAAAGGAATGAAGAAATGACAGAATAAAGCTAAGCAAATTATACAAAATATTACGGTTAACTTTATGTGGTGCAAACCAAAATGTAAAATGAAACAACCAAAATATATGACAAGAACTAAACAAGCACATGTTATTTACTTCACAGTAACTGCTTTAATTAAATGAGAAATTTTCTGTTCATCAACAAATAATTACACCTCTATAGCTGATGGTCACATGCTTCATTAAATCCCTACACTGTAATTTGCAAATAATTCATTTCTTCTCTGACTGTATATCAATTTTCCCAAATAATAAGCTGATTTTCCTGTCAATCATATAGATCTGTGTGCTTGTTATCCATGCCAGCACTGGATATTGTTGTGAAGACAAAAACTTACAAGAAACGCTTATCAAAGTGACAAGAAGGATTTGCAGTGCAAGCATTTCACAATTACCTAAGAACCAATCCATACACAACATCTGAAAAGGAAAATGACCTTTTGGTCGCCAAACTTTGCTGATCAGTTGTGGAAATTTCCAAACCAATTGACAAATCTGGAGCTTTCAAAATATCTGTGTGTCTTAAGACCATCATGTTTAAACTCTGCATCAAACCTGAAATCTATGCATAACAGACCTCCAGTTATGCAGTATTGTGAACACTGACTGCATTCAAAAAAAGTTTATTTCACAGTCTATTGAGCAAAATGCACTACTTGGGATCCCTGAGTTTATCCGCAGTCTTATACATTCATCAATCAATCAATCAACACACACACACACACACACCACACACACACACACACACACACACACACACACACACACACGCACACACACACGCAAACACAATGGCCTTCTTTCCTACAGTTTTTCTCTTCCATATGCCGATGAATGACAGTACTTCCAGTTTTGTGTTTTCAAATCTGTTGGATGCTCAACCTTAATTTCTTCATTTGCTGTTCAGAATGTTTCCCTGCTCCATGTGCTGTTCTTTTCTTGCGTACAACTGGATTTTGTTTTTCCCCTTCTGCTCATCCATAGAGTGATAAAAGCATACATATAAACAAGATGTATATGCCTCTAGCATTTTTTCACATACATACATTTGTACCCCCCCCCCCCCTTCCATATATCATACTGAACTCACACACATACACATGCAAACTGCACATTCATGACAATCCATGATACTGGTCTGCATTACAAAGTGTAACTAGTGTAAGCACACCACCCTAAAGTACACAAAGAAGCACTGTGTAGTGTATAAATTACATAATATTGAACTTGATTTAATGGCATGCATTTCTGACATGCAAGTCTGTTGCTAAACAACTTTGATTTAAAAAAAAAAGCAATTCTCTGAAATGGCCATAAACTGGCCTTTGGCGGTGCTACTGAACCACACTGGTCTTCTTCTTCCATAGAGTCTCCACAATCAACAGGCTGAATTTTATGAGACTGTGAACGGGAGGGGGAGGGGGGGTGATCTGCTGGGGAAAAAAAACAAACAAACAAACAAAAAACCTATTCTAATTTCTATTTCATTAACATGAAATTACACACATTCATACCACAAAGTGACATCCCCCACCCCTATCTTGCCTACTCACTAGCCTACACAAAAAAAGCAAAACAAAACAAAAAGGTAAAAGCTAAGTGCTGAGCTGCCAGCAGGCTACGACGGTCGCTTTCATCCATTACTATGGACTAGCTGGCTCCTGGCTACAGTAGGCAGCTCAGGCCCGCAACATCCTTCCACTCATCCATGCACCACAACAAGACAGCTGGTGAGCAAGGCTCTATAAATAGATTCTAAATTGAGATCTACAAAAGTCTACCCTGCCATGTAATGAAGTGGTACGTGCATGTGTGTGTGTGTGTGACGGTGTGTGTGTGGTGTGTGTGTGTGTGTGTGTGTGTGTGTGTGTGTGTGTGCGCGCGCGCGCGTGCGTGTGTGTGCGCGTGCTGTGTGTGTGTGTGTGTGCTCTAACCCGAAGTCTCCGTAATGGCATACCCCATACCGACTGCAAACCAACCAACCCATAACTTAATAGTTTAATCAATAAAATGGACTTTGCATCGCGTTTTCGTCGCAGACGCACCCAAGGGCACAATTCAATTATCACGTTGACTCCCCGATCAAGGATAGCAAAACAAGCTAAAAGACACACCTGACAAGCCGACTGACCGTGTCTGCGAGTATGACGAGATCAGGCAATGTCTAGTCTTGTTTTCCTTGGCAACTGTAAATGTAATACAGCCGTTAAATGATATCCAATTCCAAAGACAATGTTTCAAAAAGTCAGTCAAAAGAACAGCAAATTACCATGAGAATAATTCGTATCAGGGAACCGCAGTAGCCACCCGCGGTATCGTTCATGTTCAGCAAAATACTCGACAATGCTTCTTCCCTCGCCTCGCCATTTTGACCAGATCTGTGAGGAAGGGGCAAGCTACTCCCAAATGTTCTAGTAAACAACATGGCGTTAAACCGCGGGAGTAAGGCCCTCGGTGTCTGCATTCAAAATTTGTTGATACAACTACAACAAGACAATGTGATTCCTTCTTCTATAACAGAGTGTAACATTTCAAATTTCCAAGTTATACGACCAAAATACGGTAACAAATGAACTTAATATATTCTAATTTCTTTTTTCAATTCATTAACTCGTGATCACTACTTTCATTTGCCGTCAGTGCTACTTACACAAACAAGGAATCTGGTTACCAAGGCTTCTCAGACTTTCTAGAGTTATATTCATTATTGTTTTACTTTATTATATTTGTATGACTTTATGCCACAGAATGTATGTTAAATATAAATTCAAAAAGTAAATTCTTTATTAAGGATCAGTCAACGAAGCTTTTCATTGAATGTTGCTTTACTGTTATGTCCCTAATAAAGCATTAAGCAAACATACCGTTACCCCATATTTGGGTGTAGTTATCTTTCATTTTTCTCCACTTATTTTTGATTCAATAATAACCGTACTCATTCTGTATCATTGTAAAATGTATTATGTCCATTTAGAACCACTGAAAATTGTACTCAATTAAATAACATCATATTCTCTATCTTTTTAAGATTGTAGACCTGTTTAGTTAAATCAGAAGGGTCCATATTGATCATATTCCTTCACAAAGTGTTTTTATCACCCATAAGGCCTGTTCATTTAGAAGGGTGATAATTATCTTGGTTAGAAAAGTTTTAATTTTGAATGCAGTTTATCAAGGTTTTTACAAGTCCAATTATTTTATTTGCTTTATTGACAAATTTTGGATATATCAATGTCAAATGATAAAGAGCTATCAAAAATCACTCTGAGATCTTTCTCATTTTTCCATTGACGAGTCTTTTGTGTATACATGTTTATGTGACCTCGTTCATGTGATGTTCCTTTACAGGATTGTTTTAGGCAATATGAAGGACTTTACATTTAGATGCATTGAAGTAGAGATTCCATGTATTTTACCACTCCTGCAGTTTGTACAGTTCATTTTGTTTTTTTAAGGCAATCTTGAGCATTTACAGACATTTTCATAGCACCCACAAAGATTTGGCATACATGTACTTTTTATCTTCTTCTTCCTAAAATACTGTTCACTCAAAAACGAGTAGGTCACCAGCGCGCATGTTAAAAAGTAAAATAAAATAACATAAAATAGTGCGACTCAGACTGTTGGCCCCTGGAGCAAATTTGGCAACAAGGGGTCGCACTCGATATTCAAGAAGTTAAAAGCAATGGCCAAATTCAGGCCCAGGTAACCATAAAAGATCTGGGGAAGTTAAAATGGAAAATCGTCAATATGCAGATCTCAAAACTGTCGGATCAATTTGTCTTTTAAATGAGACTGCATTTGTGGCAATCTTGATGGCACCCGGCAGTGAGTTCCACAGCCGTACAGAACTAGGATAAAATGAATGTAAGTGGCTGTCAGTATTTGATGCAGGTATGGTATAACATTGACCGCCACTCCTGGTGCTACTTTTATTCAATACTAGTTGTTCCATTGGAATATCAATTAGTTTAGCTCTGCCTCTGAAGAAGATGTCAAGTTTGATAAAAGCTCTTCTCTCTTCTAAGGGTTTCCATTCTAATTTCATCATGTTCTTCCTAGTATTCCCCTTTTCTCTGATGTGGTTTCAACATTACGAACCGTGCTGCTCTCTTCTGAATCTTTTCGAGGTTATCATATCAATGTCCTTTAGATGGTAAGGATCCCAAACTGAGCAACCATATTCCAGTACTGGTCTAACCAGTGTTTTGTAGCAGTCTTCTTTAACCTTTTGGGGGCAAGTCATTGATATTCCTGTATAAGAAAGCTAAGATGTTATTTGCTTTCTTACATACTAAATTGTAATGTTCTTTCCATTTGAGACGACTATCTATAATCACGCCTAAATATTTTGCAGCATTGGTTTCTTTAAGAATAGTATTATGAATAGAATATTCTGATCTAGTTGGTGAGCGTTTGTTACACATATACATATATATATATTATAATATATACGCAACACTTGGCACTTTTGGGGATGAAATTCCATTTTCCAAGTTCTTTCCCACTCTTCAAAAGCCTTTAGATCTTCTTGTAAAAATGTGTGTATCATTCTTGCTTCTGATTGTTCTATACTAAGCTGTCATCTGCAAAAAGCCTTATAGTAGTTCCAGGAGAGAGATTTCTACTTATGTCATTATATATTAAGAAAAACAAGGGCCCAGAACAGTTCCCTGTGGTACACCTGACAAGACTGGTTTTACAATGGGATGACGACCCTTCCACAACAACTTTCTCAGTTTCTGCGTTCTCCCAACGAGGAATGATCTAGCCCATTTTAGCAAAGAACTGCCAATGCCGATGTGTTCTAGATAAGATAATGTTGCTTATAGCCCAGCCGACCGCAAAGGGCCACATCAGGGCTGTCCGATGTGTTCTAATTTAAGCAGCAGGCCCTCATGGTCAACCTTATCAAGGCTTTAGAAAAGTCTAATAAAATTGCATCTATTTGCTGTCTGTTGTTAAGACAGTTATTAAAATCATTGAGAGTTGTTATAAGTTGAGTCTCACAACTCTTTCGCTGTCTAAAACCATGCTGGGCATTATTTAAGAAGTCATATTTGTCAAGATGGTCCATTATGCTACTATATATTATGCGTTCAAGTAGTTTTGCTGATATGGATGTAAGAGATACAGGTCTATAGTTCTCTGCTTTTGTTTTGTCACCCTTTTTGAATAAGGGAGCAATGCTCGCATCTCGCCACTCATCAGGTATTACTCCCTGGTCCAGTGAAGCTTGGTAAAGTAGTTGGTATACCTCACTCAATTCATTGGCACATAATTTTAAGAGCTTGCCAGGAACGCCATCAGGACCAGTAGCTTTGTTTTCATTGATGTTGGTCAGTAACTTAAATACTCCTGCTTTGTTTACTTTGATGTTTTGCATTTCAGGGAGTTTATCATCATCCTTTAGTCTAACGTTAATTAAGGGCTTGGGATTTGAGAAAACCGAACAAAACTGCTTGTTTAGTAAATTTGCTTTCCCTTCAGGTCCTGTATTAGGTTATTCTGGTTGTTTCTCAGGTCTGGAATCCCATTGTTGTCCTGTCTCTTACTCCTTATAAATGTAAGACCATAATTTCTTGTTTTGATGATCACCTTCTGAAATCATCGAATTAACATTTGGAGTGAGCAAGCCTACATTCTCTCTGACACCTTCTCTTAATATGTTTTATACCTAACTAGTAATCTGCCCTGATATGGCCCTTTGCGGTCGGCTGGGCTATAAGCAACATTATCTTATCTAACTAGTAATCTTTCTGAATTGGGGTGTAGTTTCAATTTCTTAAAGAAACGATGTTTCCTTCTCAACAAATGTTTAGTTTTTATAGTAATCCATGGCTGGTGGTATCCTGTGAAGTCATTAACATACGAGGGTTGTTCAATTTAAGATGTCACCACCCCCTTAAAAAACGTACCTCTCATCTCAGCAACTTGAAACTTTTACATCCCCTCGAAGTATTCTCCGTTGGCTCGAATGCAAATTTCAAGCCTCCTACGCCAATTCTCAAGCGCCCTCTGGTAGTCGGTTTTAGGCAGACCGGACAACTCTGATCTTACGGCTTTGGCGAGGTCTTGTACCCGGTCAAACTTACGCCCAGCGAGCTTTTCCTTCAGAGCAGGGAACAGCCAGAAGTCGCATGGGGCCAAGTCGGGGCTGTAGGGTGGGTGGTCCAAAACTTGGATTCCTTGCTCGCTCAGGAAGGTCGTGGTGACCTTCGCCTTATGGACACTGGCATTGTCATGCAGAAGAAGGGTCCTCTGGGTGCTGACGGTTGGGCGCTGCTCATGGATTTTTCCTACAACTTTTGGGAGCACAACTTGGGTATAGTAGGAGGCAGTGATTGTTGATTTCTCAGGCAAAATGTCAATTGCCACAAGGCCTTGCGTGTTGAAAAAAATAGAAAACATTCGCTTGCGACTCTGGAATCCTGGGCGAAGAACAACTGGTCGGTCTCCGTCAGGGCCAACCCACATGCGGTTGCAGCGTTTGTTGGGGATGCCGTAGAATGTCAGCCAACTCTCGTCTCCCGTCACTAAGTCACACAGTCGTTTTGGCCCATTGGGCTCAAACTCGTCGAGCAGTTTGCGTGAACATGCCACCCGCTGCTGCTTCTGATCATCGCTTAAGAGATGTGGCACCCATCTTGCAGCCAGTTTTCTCATGTGAAGGTCTTTGTGCAGAATGTTGTTAATGGTGCCAATTGAAAGCTCACATGCCTCGCTTAATTCCCGCACAGTCGAATGTGGATCCTCCTCTATCAGTCTTTTCACAAATGCAATGTTTTGTTCGTTCCGAGCTGGTAAAGCTCGCTCTGCACGATTACCCCAATCAGATGGCGCCCTACCTGCTCTTAATTGTTTGACCCATCTGCAAACTGTGCGGTAAGACACACAATCCGTTCCGTAAACAGCTTGCAAATCTGCGTGTATCCTCCTACAATCGTCACCAAGTTGTAGCCTTGTGAAAGTGTAGAAACGAAATTGCTCATTGGTGACGTCCATTTTTTTCAGGCTCAGCTGTTTGAAACACAGTTGTAATTACGTCATACTCCGAGTTGCGTCATGACGTCAACTTTATTTTCTGCAATTCTAATCAGGTAAACTTTAAAGTTGTGTTTGGTATAAACATTTTTCTGTGCGGTGCTTCGTTTCCAAACGGCAAGCCTAGTGTCATCTTAAATTGAACAACCCTCGTACATACATGTCTAAGATACTGCCTTGTGTATTGGCACTAAGGACCTTGGTACTGAAAGACATAATTTTTTTTCTCACATCCTGAATTCTTCCTGTTAGATTTAAAAACTTTTCCGATTTAATACAGTACTGGTAATTTCATATGGAGCCATTTTTGTCAGTTATCACTCATCTCATGCAGCATTGTGTCTAAGGCTTTTTCAAAGTAAAGGTAGACAACGGCGACAGCTTTTTCTTCATTCCTCAGTTTAATAATGTTGACAGTTAATTCCAAAACTGGCGTCACAGTGACATATGATCTTTTTGGCCTATAGCTGTGCTGACATTCCGCACTCAAGTTATTGTTCATAATGTTAGTCAAGTGTGCAACAATTCATCCCATACACAGAATACCAATTCTTTACATGATATACATTTGCATGCATGCATGTGCATGTGCATGCAGAACTTATTTTGTCAGTGTGCACATGCATGCAGAACTTATTTTTGTATGTCAAGTGAGCAACTATTTATCTCTTGCAAAGAATACCAAAACTTTGCATGATATACATTTGCAATTGCATGTCTACATGAATGCGTACATGTGCATGCAGAACGGAGCTGGAACAGTAGAAGGCAGAGAGTATTTTTGAGGGGACCGAGGGGAGTGTGAGCAGGAGGGGAGGATGAAAGAAATTGATTTTAGAAATGTCATGCTAATTATGTCATTAATTCTTCAAATTCTTTTTGACCTAGCATGATTTTTTTGGGATTAATTGATATTTGTTTGTTTCTTTCTTTCAGGAGATACAGTTCGGCTGAATCTGTTCCAGTCCATTACAAATGCATTGGATATTAGTCTGGAGAAGGACCCAACCACAGGTGATCTATGGTCAAGTGTTAGATAATAAGATATTACTATTTTTTTTTAATTAAAGGTAATGCACGTATATATAATGTCCTATCACTGTTTGGCTGTTAAAGATGTGTTGTTGACTATACCAAGAATGTGTTCCCAGCTTCAGGATGACATGGAAGTAACTGTACTCAGCTGTAAGGACAAGGAGATTTATAGTCGCTAGACAGAAATGGACCAGCAAAATCAATGGCTAGGCATTGTAGTAAGGAGTAGAGTGGATAAAAGAGATGGGTAGGAGACTTGGTGTGGGATGCAGGATTTTTTAGCATCTTCAGCAGTGTCTTTGCCTGGGAACCAGACTTTCTCTCAGATGCACTGCTTTGTTTTTCTCATTTTTGGCTTGACGTGCGTGGTGAGCAATGCTGATGGTTGTAGGAGATGATCAAGTAAGTGCCATATATATAGAAATGGTCCGTCATGGACAGACAGCTCATCTCTGAATTTGGTTACGGTAAAAAAGCAGGTGATCTTTCTGTCATCGTATCGACCAGCCTGGATGGCCTGCATCAGCTTCTGAGGAGTGTCATCTTCCTTTCTGGCATTCTTCACTTCTTGCAGTGATACCGGTTTAGGAAACAGCATGTTTTGTGCTGTATGCAGTGTACTCATCACCAGCATTCTCACTTTGGGAACCTTCTGTTTATGGGTGATGACTGCATGTAGTCTGCAAGATTTAGGTTATAAATCAGAAATCTGGACACAGATTGTATGTCAGGGTCATTTTATATGGCGTGAGGCGGAGACACCAACATTCTGTACGGGCTGTCATGGGCTTCTGGCTGTACATGTTGCCTGTGAGAGGATTATGTAAAGTGTGAGCCAAACAGATCATAGAACTTTAGAAGTGAAAATGCTCAACTCGGTAGACGACTGCAAGGAACTCTATGTCAGTCTCAAAGTAACACTGTGCTGTGAAGGTGAATGCTTGACAGTCATAGCAGATAAGCTTACCACTGTCTGTCAGAAACAGGGCTTGCGTCGACCAGGACTGTGATAGGTTCTTTGTGATTGAAGTAAGACATGACTGGCATCTGTGTCTCTTTCCTTGAGGTTGTTGAAAACCAGCAGTTCTTTTCTTGTCAGACGTCTGAGCACAACTATCTGTGTGTTCTGTTTGATTATATATATATAAGTCAAAAAGGCTGTGCCAGTCTAGTCTTGAACAGATTTTGTGTTTGTTCATTTCTACAGGTACTGCTGGGTATGTGTGTCACTGTCAGACACTTTTTTTTTCTTATAAATGTCTCTTTGCTTGTTCTGTGTGCAGTCTGCCAGCATTTGTGCTAGCTGATGAAGTGTTTTAAACAGCATTTGTTTGGAGTTAGGAGAGCTCTTCTAATGATCTCATCAAGGAAGCAGGAGTTGCCGTACTTGATCACTGTTTACTGTTCCTATCCTCATGTGAGATGTATACATGTTTGATCTTCCAATCAAACTGGGGTTATCTGTATTTGGTTCTGATCATGAATATGTTCTGTTTCATTATATTCAAGATCAAAAAGTCTGCCAGTCTTAAACAAAGGATAATTTGCTTTTGTTTATTCTCCAGTTGTTGCTTTAATTAAACATGTGTCAGGTACAGGGTATAAAAGGTAAGTTTGGAACATCCTTCTGGGAGGGGATGTCTCCTTGCTTGTTCTGTGTGTTCTGTGGTGGGATTTGTGCTAGGTGATTTGGTGTCATAAGCACTGCAAATTGCAATCGTTTGGAGTTATGTGCATTTATCTCATCATGGGAGCAAGAGTCACCTTACTTGTTCATTACTAGTTATTTACTGTTCCCTGCCTAATTAAGATCTCCTTTCATGCTAATTAAATCGAGGTTACCTGTATTTGTTTCTGTTCGTCTACAGGTGTGATCTGTTTGACTAAAAAAATGCTGTGCCAGTCTGGAACAGATGTTAATTTGTGTTTGTTCATTTCTGCAGTTTTTGTTGCTGAACATTAATTAAAAGATATCGAGTACAGGGTGTATGAGCAAGTTTAGAACTTCCTTCCTTTTTTTTTTTTTTTTTTTGTGGATGTGTCCTCAGTGTTACTGTGCGCTCTGTGTTGGCACTTGTACTGTAGAGTGATTTGTGTCATAAGCACTTACAGGTATCTGTCTGGTAATGGGAGCAAGAGTTGCCCAACAAAGGTTACTGGTATTTGTTTTTGTTGGTCTGTGTGTTGAGTTTGACTATGTTTAATGTCAAGCAGGCTGTGCCAGTTTTGCAATGAATGTTGATTTGTATATTGTTCATTTCTCCATTTGTTGGTGCTGAGTACATGGTTTGGGGCACAGGGCATGGGTGAGCTGGAGCATCCTTTCTAAGTGGTATCATCTTGCTTGGTTTGTGTGATCTGTGTTGGCATTTGTGCTAGGCAGTTTGGTGTCATAAACAGCATCGGTTTGAAGTCATGGGTATGTCATTATCTCATCATGGGAGCAAGTGACGTTATGGGCATGTAATTAGCTCATCGTGTGAGCTAAGAGTTCCCCTACTTGTTTGTTATTTACTGTTTACTGTTCCCTGCCTCGTTTAAGATTTTCCTATATTTCACAATGTTTTGGTAAGTCCACCATTGTCCATGTGTTTGTGTCCCTATTGCTGAGAACTTTATGGAAGTGCACTGTGCAGGTAGGTGTCAAGAATATAATCTCTTGACATTTTACCATAATTCTCATACTATTCAAGATTGATGAATTGTAGGCAGGGGGGTTTCTTTCATTTAATTAAAAAAAATTTTTTTTTAAATAGGCATGGGATAAGACCTGTAATCAAAACAATCCATCATGTAAGAAAAAAATCCTGTATCTATTCTTGGAACATGATGATGATGATAAGTGTGGAAAGAAAAGTCTGCTTTTAAAGTTACTTTGCCGTTGTTGCTGCTTGCAGCTCTTGATAATATGAAACATTGGGCATCTGCATATTTTCCCTCTCACTTTACACAAACACAGCTGCGACTTTCATTTATATGTTATGACGTTTTTAGTCGCAGTCATAAAAAAAAGTTGAAAGTGGTAAGAATGAAATGCCAGCAGCAGCTGTGCACACGCCAGCACATCTGATGGATAGAATGACAGCAGCTGTGACGATACTGCCTTAAAACGAAAGCTTTAGTTTAAACATTTAACCCTTTCCCAGCCATTCTTGCCTATGACTGCTCCCTAAGTGACAGTCTTCCTGCCTGCAGCACATCGTAATGCCTGGCTGTCTGGACACAGTCAGAATTTTTTATGGATTACTTAACTAAATCAGCCTATCTTACTAATCAAGGCATCGGCTTTCATAATGTTTTTGCACATTGATTGACAATGTGTGGCCTACATGGCCGCAACAAGTAAAACACATTACATAGTCAAAAACTAGCTCCCGCCTATTCTGACCCAATGAACAAAATTGCACTTAAAACATGGGATAAAAAAAGGGGGTGGGGTGGGGAGGGTTCACTCTGCCACAACCAGTTCAGACCGGTGGGGATGAAGCACCAAATATCACATGATCAAGAATTTTCTTATCAAATTTAAAGAAGAGAGTAAGTGACAGTTATGCTGGATAACTATCGTTACCATTAGCAATCTCATGAGGTTTAAGGAGCTTCCTGTGCTGTAGATGATTATCACCAACAGCAGTGAAAATGTTAAAAAGTGTTACGCTTGGAAACTGTCCATGAGCTGAATTCTGTTTTTGTTTCTTTTGTCAGTTAATAGAATGGCATAAACTGCATCGCATATTCCTGATCTGTTATATTTTATTTAGTAAATCATTATGTATCAGAACTTTGCATTGTTCACGTGAACTCTTTGACTGTTTTATATGTCTGTCACTGGAACAAGTTGTATGGTTGATATGTTACTCTCTTTTCTATATTTTCTTTTTAGTTTGGAAGTATCATTTCTATTTTCTTTTCAGTTTAATATAGTCTTCTTTCTCAGTTGATTTCTGTTCAGATTTGTTGTGTTCTTTCTGTAGTGATTTTGCTTTGATTTTTTTGGTTCCAGTTGTATTTGGGGAAGATGTTGCCTTCGGTGGTGTATTTCGCTGTACTGTGGGGCTTCGTGCTAAATACGGTTGGTCATCATCTTTCTGGTCCTTCTCTGTGTGTTTGTTTGGAATTCAAGAAAGGTTCGATGATAGTTTGTGAATGACATTGCTTGAGGTAAAAACAAACAAATTAATGAGAATGTAACCATTTCAGGAAAAATGGAAAAGTGTTTAGTTTTATGAAACTTCAGTGACAAGTTTTATTGATATGTGTATGTATGTGTGTGTGTTTTGTGTGTGTGTTTTTCTTTCTTCATTTTTCAATTGTGTCAGAGCTTCAGATTTTCACATGGAATATGTAAATGGCGTGTCACATATCAAGCTCATGTGCCAGGCTGTTCCACACCTTTTGACACTATGTCCAGGTGGGCATTGGTCCTTCTCTCTCTCTCTCACTGTCTGGTGGTGGATCAGAAGCGAAAAATCATGCCTGCCTATGCAACCACAGTTATGTCTGAAGTATGAATGATGAGCTCTAGATCTATTTGAATCAAACCAAGCAAGAGATAATGTTGCTTATAGCCCAGCCGACCGCAAAGGGCCACATCAGGGCTGTAACCAAGCAAGAAGACCTCAGGATTTGAGGAAGAATAGATTAGCATCCCTATGTAATTTTTGGCTCGACACATGCAGCATTCATTGTGCCGTGCAATTGGCAGTGACAAAATGTGACAAAGGAAGGCAAACCCAAGACTGGGAGTGTCACAAACCGATCAACAGGCCCGTCAAACATCACAATATGATCTGCTCACATCAGCTGATAATTGCCAGTAAAATACCATTTTAAAAATTGGAATACCAGTTTTATTTTAGTTACCGGTCCCAGGGACCAGTTTATTTTGCTGGTACTGGTAGCTGAATAACATTGTATTTGAATGAAAAGATTAATTTCAAAGTGGTGTGTGGATTATGGTCAAATCAAAGAGAGGGAGAGAGATGCGCACACACACACACAATTGTCACAGAGTCACAAATTTACATGATTTCATGGGAGTCCTTTTTACTTTGTTTCTTCATAGTGACAGTGTTGGTGGTTACAATCCTTGCAATGAGTTTGAAATTTCCACTTTCTATATATATGTCAGTCACGGAAATGTTTATGATGACGATGACCATCAGTTATCTACAAGAAGTAGTTGATGCAGCTGATGATGTCCTTCGAATGAGACTATAAACCGAGGTTCTGTGTGTAAATTTATGCACGCATAACATCTTGCACACACGTAAAATCCCATGATCAACTTTCGGAAGAGAAGGCCAGTTTGGCCGTTGGTATGGATGACACATTACACATATAGCATGAACCCAGCATGAGAAATGGAAAGAAGAAGGAAGTGAGGAAATTGAGTGAATGATATTGAACGATATTGACTGGATGACATGGGAAACGACTGAATGAAGCGCCAGCTGGCAGCTCTTCAGTCGGCACTACCCAGGTAGGCAGCCCGTTGTGTAAACGAGTGTGAGATTGTAAAGCGCTTAGAGCTTGGTCTCTGGCCGAGGATAGGCACCATATAAGTATTCATAATAATGATGTCCATGCGTTTATTTTTCTGAATTTCTGATCTTTGGCAGGAACGAATCGTGTCTTCAACAGTCCTCTCTCTGAGCAAGGCATTGTTGGCTTTGGCATCGGCTTGGCAATGGCCGGGTCCACGGCCGTTGCTGAAATCCAGTTTGCTGACTACATCTTTCCTGCTGTTGACCAAGTAGGACATGTGTGAGAACTTTGTTGTGTGAAGATAGCAAGTGCATTGAGAATATACAGTGAAATCTCACAATTAATACACCCCTCCCTTTCCCCCTTCTTAAGGCTCCTCCCTTTGTGTTTTGTTTACCTCTTTTTGAGTTGTTGTTTTTCTGCATAGTTTGGTTTACTTGAGTCTGCCTCATCATCCATTCTCTGTGTTGCATTATTCTTACTGTGTTTGTTCTGTGGCCCTCTGCGGTCGGCTGGGCTATAAGCAACATTATCTTATCTTATCTTGTCTTCCTGTACTCAGCCATATTCAGGTATGTTCTGAAACAGCCTCAATGCCGACATTGATCAGGAAGCAATCAATATCATATCATCATGAGGTGACAGTGCGCAGATGTTTAGTCCCATGGGTGGTGGTAAGTGGTGTTTGTTCTCTTCCATCATACTGAGGACACCACATTGGATGCCTACTAGGACTGCTGCTGATGGCAGTAAAGGATAAGCTGTGGAGCCTGGGTGCATGAGCGTCCCCCCACCCACCCATCCCTCTTAGGGCACAGCTTCCATCTTATGACAGTCCAAATTAGCTTTCCAAGATCAAAATACCAAAGACTTTCAAACGACTTCAAAACCTGGAGAGGAAGTCCGATCAGGCCATTATGAGAACATAAAATGAAGGGCAACAGAATATGTTTTTTTTTACTTTTTGGTAATTGTCACTTGGGGAAAAGCATTATAAGATAATTCTGAAAAATTTGATTCTGATTGGAGACCACATGAGAGGGCTGTTCTCATCACTTTTTTCGTAGTAATTAATTGATATATCCCAGCATCAGCCCAGTTTGAGATGGAGAGACACAGACACCTAGTGTGTGAGGAAACGTGAGCAAAGCTGGGGAAGACACAGCCATGAAGTGGATGAAACTTGTCTCCATGGTTCCAGTCTTCCTGTTTTAGCCCATACCTCAGTTCTGGACATGTGTCAGTCTGGGTTAAAAAAAAAAAAAATTGTGCGGATATTTGCCTCTGATTGAGCCTGAACCTGTGACCTCCCTGTTCCAGTTCAGTGATGCTGACCAATACGCCATGATGGTATACATTTTTGTCTCTGTCTGTATTAACTTTACCTCATGGTTTAGATTCCCTCCCAGTTCAGTACCTGCTTGTAAGGACATCTGGATGCCAGAATGTAGAGATTCCACTCTCTCATCATATGAAATTCACCAAATAAAAGATGTGGAAAGACCATAACAACGTAAGTTTTTAAATGATTACCTATGTGGACCAAATGCATTTTACATTGACCATAGTGTTAATTTTTTTGCAACATAATACAAGAATTCTTGCAGCAGATGACAAGCCACTTGGTGACATGTTGCAATAATAAAAGCAACACGTCAACAGGACACATTATGAAAATAATACTAATGATAGCAGCAGTCAGTCTCAAAACGTATGTGACCAAATTTACCAGAAGATTCGCTATCAGTGGATTCAGAGTCCACATTTATTTTTCCTATGTTATAGGGTAGAAACAGCAGACCAGTCATAGTCAACTGCATTAAGAATTTGAAAAGAAATGGGCCAACTTGACAGTATTATGTCAGATTATCAGCTGCGCTTAAGCTATAGAACTTGTTTAACAACATTGCACCAAGAAAGAAAAGTTCAGTGATGAGAGTGCTGAAAATAATGATTTTGTTGAATTTGATAAGTAAGGAGCTTTTTTTGTGGAGACATAGAGCCCTTCATAAAGTGATTTTATTTTTTGCCAAGTTGACTATTTTTAACTCCATCAAATAAGTGAAGTTACTTTGACTTTTGAAACATGTGTCATCAAAAAGACGAAGAAATCAAACGATATCACTGAACAAAAATAAAGGGACTCTCAGCGTAAGGGATACTGAAAAATTTCAATTGGAAAAAAAAAGAAAGATGACCTGGTGCTGCTTCTGTCCCATGACTATGGTGTGAACAGTGCACAATGTTCAGCCGGAGAATTTGTGATGAAAAGAACTTCTACAACCCCTGGATATGTATACTCTGCATGTTCTGCATGGGTGTAATTCCTAGTAATGTGATTTGTACTGTGAACCATATTTCATGTGTAAATGGAGTTTTCAGATTATCATTTTCATCATACTTATCAGTAGAAGTGGTCATACTGCGTCTGTTCAAGTTTAACATCAAGTTGAAGGATTTTACTCTTGGTTTCACTGATTATGACAGAGTGAATGGCATTTTCAGATCCGGAATGAAGCAGCCATGTTTCGTTATCGTACTGGCAACATCTTTGACTGTGGGGGTTTGACAGTGCGAGCACCCTGCGGTGCGGTGGGCCACGGCGGTCACTATCACTCACAGAGTGTGGAGGCTTTCTTCACACACATGCCAGGGGTTAAGGTGATGGTTCGAGTTTGATTTTTTCATGTGTGTGTATAGTGTCAGAAATAGAAAAGGGTCAAGCTTTGTTCACTTTTTTTCTTTGGATGGGGGATGGAGCAGATGGGAATGACTTTTGTTGTTGTTTTTCTGTCAGGTAGGAATGATTTTCTTGGGTTTGTTTTTTGTTTGCCGTCTCATCTTCTGTGTCCCCCTAACTGGCATTACTTCATGCCGCTCATTCGGACCACTTTGTGCAAAGCAGCACCTGGCTTTGTCCCCTGCACTGACAGTCTGAAAGGGGCTATTAGAATCAGATCATCATCAGGCAACCTGCCAGTGGAGATTCTGCAATGCTGTTGAGTCACCTTTAATGAATGTTAATTGGTGTATGTTCAAGCTCAATATGTAAGACACCATTAGCTTAGCTCTAAACTGATGACAATGATTAGTATTGGAGCTATCATGGGTGAACATCACTTTTTGGAGAGCACTGCCGCATTCATCCGATGACAGTTGCCATGAACTTGCTGACAGTGATACTGGTGACTTTGACATGAAGTTGATAAACCCATAACAGACATGGATGTGGCAAGAAATTGAATCCGAAGTCACTACAAGAGCAGGGTGTGAAGGACCACAGATTATGGGACTTTTTTGTGTGATCATCAATCAATGACCATAAGAATTATGCGGGTGATGGTATAGGGGTCTGTGCTGGTCTGAGACTACATGTGGGCTTCATAATACATCCTGCCATTATGCAGGCCAGAGAGATACAGACACCTGCAGTGTTAGTCAGGAAATTTGTGCAGCACTTTCTGAAATGTTTGCATGAATGTATATTTATAAATGCAGAATACAAAACGTCATCCAAATATACTTATTTTTCAAAAAATAAAAAACTTTGAGTGATATCTTCTTGAAAAACTCAATATAGCTTCAGATTCTTTTCAATCATCATAGGACATAATTCCCTCTGGCACTAAAGTGAGGGACAAAAGAGGAAAGAGGCTGTGCAAACCAAAGTCAGTGCCTCAGAGCTGTTACGAAAATTTACTCAATGGTTAACAACAATCACCATGAATTAGCTCTGATTGTGCTTATCATGTTAAAGATATTCTGTGCTATCAAAGTGTGTGTGTGTGTGTGTGTGTGTGTGTGTGTGTGTGTGTGTGTGTGTGTGTGTGTGTGTGTGTGTGTGGTGTGTGTGTGTGAGAGAGAGAGAGAGAGAGAGAAGAGGAAGA
This sequence comes from Conus ventricosus, assembly GCA_018398815.1. Classification (NCBI taxonomy): domain Eukaryota; kingdom Metazoa; phylum Mollusca; class Gastropoda; order Neogastropoda; family Conidae; genus Conus; species Conus ventricosus. The sequence continues at coordinate 46,028,187 of CM031610.1, read as the reverse complement.
AGGGAGGATTCAACGGATGTGATTTACCTTGCATGGTTACATTTGAATGGTTGGTATGATGGTTGGTTAGGTGTAGATGGATAGATGTGGAGGCTGGGTGGCATGGAGTGGATGAATTGGTATATATGTGGGTTGTCTCTGTGCATATGACTGTGTTAGCTTAACAGACATTAACTATTTCAGTATTTGGCAACAGCCGTATCTCTCTGTCTGTATCTTTGTCTCTGTCTCTCTCTCTCTCTCTGTATCTGTCTCTGTGTGTCTCTCGCCACCCCCCCCTCCCCCCCTCCCCCCACCCGTCCTTCTTTCTGCTCTCTGTGTCACACACACGCACACACACATATATGCGTACACAAGCACACACACACACACAGACACACACACACACACACACAGACACCCACACACCTGCACTACATTCACTAAAGACAATTCTACTGAAAAAGAAATTAGAGGAGCAAAACTCTTATTAGAAGAGCAAAACAGTTATACACCCTTTCCTACTCAAGATGTCCACAAATACATGATACTGATGAATTTTTTTTTATTGCTCTTTTTGCTGTTGTGTGCTTTGGCAGCGGAGCAGACTACATCACAGCATTCTCTTCATCTCTCGCTCTCTGACTCTTACCCCGAACTGAGATTTATCAATAAGTACAAGACAGAATTAACCTTGTATGTGTGACAGATTGTGATTCCAAGGGACCCATTCAGGCAAAGGGACTGCTGTTGAGCTGCATCAGAGACCCAAACCCCTGCATCTTCTTGGAGCCCAAGATCCTCTACAGAGCTGCCATGGAGGATGTGCCCGTGGAGGACTACCAGCTGCCTCTGTCCAAGGCTGATGTGCTGCTGGAGGGTGAGAACGCTTTGTTTTTTTTTCCTAGCGAAAATTTCAGATCAATGAAAGGGGCCGGCTGGTTAAAGCATCAGGTATAAGAACTTTTCACCTAAATTTTCAAATCAGTGAAAGGGGCCGGGCTTGTTAAAGCATCAGTATAAGATCTTTTCAGATCAGTGAAAGGGTCCGGCTGGTTAAAGCATCATTGTAAGAACTTTACAGATCAGTAAAAGGGGCTGGCTGGTTAAAGCATTAGTATAAGAACTGTTAAAAGCATCAATGTAAGAACTTTCCAGTAGTGACTTGGCAACAGAACACTGTCTTCTCTGGTGGGTTGCCTTATTTATGACTTGACACTGACTCGCCCTGTGGATTGCTAGTGCTGTGGCTATGACAGGACAAACTGGGGTGTGACTGTGGACGGAGATCTGGAATGAGGGGGATGAGGTAAGGGGCCACTGGAGGGGGAGAGAAGATGAGACAACAAAAGAACCAAACTGTTTGACTGACAGTGGTGCTAGTAGCCACCCATCTGTGTGTCCTCGGTGCAAACCATCTTCAGCTGCTGATTTTAGGAATGAGAGTTTTTGTGTGCTGGCAGGTGACGACGTCACTCTGATAGGCTGGGGCACCCAGGTCCACGTCTTGAGAGAAGTGGCGCAGATGGCGAAGGACAAGCTGAACGTGTCTTGTGAACTCATCGACCTGGCCACTATCCAGCCTTGGGATGAACAGACTGTGCTTAATGTAGGTCTTTGCTGAACAATTAAGTAGTGGGGGAACAATTCTTTCATCATTATAGTAATGACATGGCAAAGATTTGAACTTTAAAAAAAAAAAGTGGAGGGTAGGGGGTGAAGATAAAGAAAGTGGGAACATAAAATGAAAAAAAATGTACTATAAATATGAAAATCCTTCACTAGCTGCATGAGAGAACCATCATAATCCCTCTCAAAGGCAGATCTACTTATAATGCCTGCTCCTAGGCCTTTCGTCCGCTGGATTGAACTCATCAAGGAGTCACAGCTGATTGTGTGTGTGCTCTTGGCGTCAAATAGAGACACACTACAGTCCATAATTCTGTGGTGTTCTCACCACCAAGGGTTCAGAAAAGAATCCAGCGGCACCCCAAAGCGGCCAACGCTGGGTAGTAGAATGAAACGAAAATGTGGAGAGGAAAAAAGTTGCTGAAAAACTATAAACATCATGCAAACAGTATAAAATGTAGGGGATAATCTTTGAGCCTATGCTTGAGGATCCACTCAAGGATGCAAGGGAGATCAAAAGATATGGAACAGTCTGAGTGGTCAGCTCTGCTGTTCAATAACCCAAGCATTGTCAGCAGCTAAGAATTGTGCAGATTAGTGCTGAACAACCTGCACTTGGATCTCCTAAGAGATGCAATCTCCCTCTGATTGACCAAACAATAGAAAATGCTGAACAATTAAGTGGTGGGAGAAAACAAGTGCAGGCTAACAATTCTTCCATCATTATAGTAATGACTTGGCAAAGATTTGAACTTAAAAAAACAAGTGGGGGGTGAAGATGAAGAAAGTGGGAACATCTAGGTCTTTGCTCTCTTTCTGTGTGTGTGTTTCAAGTAGTCCATCCCACTGACCACTCTTCTCTTCTCAGTGTGTGTGTGTGTGTGTGTGTTGCGTGTGTGTGTGTATTTGTGTGCTTGCGTGTGTGTTTGTGTGTGTGCGCATGCGTGTGTGTGTGCGCGCGTGTGTTTGTGTGTGACATTTTAAGGTGAGGGAGCTAGGGAAGTGTGGAAGGGTTGGTCTGTGTGTTAATTCTGCTTTTGATGTTGTTGTTTGATCCTTGACTTATCTCAGTATATGATGCAAGTACATTTGCCACTGCTGTTTCAACAGAGTTTGTGTAAATAACAATGCATGAAATTTTGTTTCATGCCACTTTCACCGAAAATTCTTTTTTTTTCCTTTTCTTTTGTTGTTGCTTTTTTGACCTGCCAGATTTTCAGTTTGGGTAAACAAGCTTTGAATTCATTTCTAGGGGTCTGACTGGCCCAGTGAGTAAAGCACCAGCGCTTATTTCAAGGTGTGGGGGGGTTCAATTAGAACAGACAGAGACAGCCAGGCGGGAAGAAATTTTGTCATCAGAGTTAACAACTGTGCGGACTTCAGTCCCCTCCTAGTTCTTCCAAGGTGACCTTAACTCCATGAGGTCTTGATGTGCTGGGATGGCATCACACTGAATATCGTTTCATGTCACGACAGCACTCAACTGCTATTAGAACGTGAAGGATTTTCGTTAATAACGTAAGCGGCATAGGCAGAGGATAGCTTGCTGCATGTGAAACTATAACCATTTTTGCATCAGTTCCTTCCCTTGCACCGCGTTTCATGGCCAGTTAGACTTGCATTTACCAAGTGTTTCTGACTTGGTGTTTACAATTCATTTTCAAGATGGTGTTGAGACAAAACCATTTTTGTTTCTTTTTTTTTTTTTGTATGTTAACCTTTTTTATACAGGTTCTGACCTGTATGTATGGATATTTTCAGCCTTCAAGTTCAAGCCAACACTAGATTTAGAGCTGTGACAGAATGTACTGGGACTAAGTGAATGTATATGTGGTGAAACATGTGTTCAATCCCCCCCTTCCCCCGACTGCTGGTTTGGATGTCATTATATTATGTATATTTTCTACATTGGAATGGGGAAATTAGTGCACTTATTGTAAGTGGTTTTGAATTCAGTACACTAATACCTTTCCTTTGCAAGTTGTTGTGTGCTTCTTCAACTTGTTTGGTTATTTTTTGTTTCTTTTTCAAAAATGGACAAAACGTGCGATTTTAGGAGACAGCAAGCACAATTTGACTGCGACTTCATTGAGTGAAAGCTGAGGTCCAGTTCATGAACGCATGAAGAAAATCTTCCATGCATGTTAAATTCCATTCCATTTTTCAGAGGAGTGGGTCAGTGGATGGACTACTTGAAAATTAAACCCTTGCATACCAGCATCAGGTTTAGAGGTCATCCTTGGAGTGTGTGGATACCTTAATGATGGGATTGAAATTTGGTCACATGCTTGTAAATCTAATGGTTAACATCAGTGTTCTTGCCAAGGAACGAAGAGTGAAAGACAGTTCCGGTTCAGAACTTCCCACAGATAACTGATGATGCATGAAGAAAGTCTTGATAGTGAAACCGGAATTTCCCACTGCATAAATCAAGGATTCTTACAGTAAACTGACTAAAATTTAAGATTTTCTTCTTTTTTTTTTCTTTTTTTTTGAATGTGTTTTTACATGAATTTCTGTTTGAACTTTAGACTCTTGGTTTGCAGGAATATGTCAAGAATTCTTCTTCTTCTTGTTTTGACATGCCGTTCTGTCTGAACTTTAGACTCTTGGTTTGCTTGAATATGTCACAAATTCTTCTTCTTCTCTCCCCCCCCAAAAAAACTTTTTTGTCAGAATGGAATGGTACCTGTGTATAAGATTTCACTTTGAAGATCTGACAGAACTGAAGCATCACATGTCTGTTTACAGTCAGCTTCCAAGACAGGTCGGGTACTGATTGCCCACGAGGCCCCAGTCACCTCTGGGTTTGGCGCCGAGCTGGCTGCTACCATTCAGGTGAGTGTCAGTACCACTCATGTGTGTTGTTGTTTTTGCCTCACTATGGCCCTCTCTGTGGCTTTATTTCCATGCCTTCTGTCATGACTCCCTTCTGCACAGCCACATTAAGCTTCGATGTGTCTTGAGCCATATCAGCAATGCACAGATACTATTCAGTATTAGGTCACCGTGAGGCCACCCTCGAGGGGAGACCCTGCGTTCTGCTGTATCAGTTTTCTAGAGGCTAGTTACCTCTGCCTAGGAGGTAACTGTACTTTTTGAGCTATGAGCCTCTAGTTTTTTTTTTCTAAACTGTACCCCGTGCGGTTATTGCACTGGCAGCAGCCTATTTATAGATTTTTTTCCGATTCTGTTCATAGCTCTGTGTAGAATTATGTTCTCATTTTGAGAAAAATACTGGCGACACACACTGAAGACAAACTACCCGGACGGCCTGAACGTTTGGGATTAGACTGGACTAATCCTATGCAACTTCCTGTTCTGGGCAAACATGTCATGTGCTGCCAAGACTATGGTGGTGGATACTGAAGTGTTGATGTTGATTGGTTGCTGTGCTCTTTGCTGTCCACCTTACTGTGCTCATTACTGTCCCCAGCTTCTCATGCCCCTAGAAGTGGGAGCCTATACTCGCCCCATCCCCACCCCCTTGGCTCCCTCCCCCTCACTCGCCCCCCTGTTCTCCTCCCCCCCCCCCTCCCCCCCCCCCCCCCCCCCCCCGACCCACCTCGCCCTATAGCCCCCCCCCCCCTTTTTTTTTTAACCCCCGCCCCCACATCCCCCTTCCACTTTCTTCTCTGCTCCACCCCAGTCTACAACCATCCCCGCCCACATCCTTTCCTACCACATGCTTTAACTTCCCCTGCTCTTATTTCACCTAATCCTCCCCCCTCCATCTCTACTACTTACTATCTCCATTACTTTTTGCTCATTACCTTTACCTTCCTAACCCCTAACCTTCCTAACCCCTAAACCCCTAGAATCCCCCCCCCCCCCCCCATCCTCTTTTTCCCCCTCAAATAGACTTCTTGCCCTCACCCCCTTTTTCTCCCCCCCCCCCCCCCCCCCCCCTTTATTAAGTATATTTCTTATCATTTTAACTTCCTTGGTGCACCCCTTTGTTCTCTTTGCCCTCTCTCTCTCTCCTCTCTCTCCCCTCTCTCTCTCCTTACCCCCTCCACCACCACCTTTCCCTCCCACCGCCCCCTTTCCCCTTCCCTCTCAGCCACCCGTCCAACTATTCCTGTCCCCTAGTACCCTCCTTCATTCCTCCATCCCTTTCCCCGTTCCATAGCCCATTTTTCTCTCTCTTTCTTTCTCTCCCTCTCTCTTTCTCTCTCTCCCTCCCTCTTGCTCCCTCTCTCCCTTTCTTTCTCACTGTCTCTCTTCTCCACTTCTCTCTCTCTCCATCTCTTTCTTTCTTTCTATCTCACCCTCTTTCTCTCTCCCTCTCTCCCTTTCTCTCTCTCTTTCTCTCTTTCACCCCCATGCGAACTATGCTTACATATATATATCAGTGTGCTTATCTGGATGCGCTTAAGCGCATACATGTCTGTGCAAGTGTGTGTGTGTGTGTGTGTGTGTGTGTGCGCGCGCGCGTGTGTGTGCGATGAATGTGTTTTTGTTGGTATGTGTGAAATCGCCAGGGTTGATGCAGTGTGTGTGTGTGTGTTGTGTGTGTGTGTGTGGTTGTGTGTGTGTGTGTGTGTGTGTGCGTGCGTGCATGCGTGTGTGAGTTAGTGGTGTGTGTGGGGTGGGGGGGTGGGGGGGGAGGTGTGTGTGTGTGTGTGTGTGAGAGCACACTGACATGTTTTCCACTGCCTCTCCAACGATATGTTCGTGCAAGTGATTTTAATTCTTTTTTTAACTTAATTCAGCTTCTGTTTTATGTGACAGGGACTTGGATGTCTGTGTGTGTGCGTGTTCAGTTGGCCAACCTTTTAGCCTGAAGAAGGTTTGTAATAAATAATAATAATAATAATGAACATTTAGTGCGCTTAATCTTAAACAAAAGCCCTAAGCGCTTACAGCAATAAGCCCTAACACACACACACACACACACACACACACACACACACACACACCACACACACACACACACACACACACGCACACACCCACACCAGCGAAGGAGCAGAAAAATTATGTTTTGAAGAGAGTTGTTTTGAGGGAGGACTTGAAAGAAGAAAACTGTTTGAGTTTCGGAGTGCAGAAGGGAGATTGTTCCAGCAGGAAGGAGCCTGAAAAGTAAAAGAACGTTCACCAAGTGTTCTGGCCCGAAAACGAGGGATCTGCATAATGCGAGTGTCAGAAAACTAAACCGAAAATTTGCTTTGTACAACGGCGTTACCGCGTTTTACTTGTTTGAGTCTTATAGAATTATGTTCTCCTGATCTGCAGTTGATGAGACAAACTGAAAATGAATGTTTGCAGTAACCAGATATGACCATTGTTGACAGAATGAATTGTTCATGCATGAGCGGCATGCAAAGTGAGCATCATTGATGATGGCTGAACATTATATTTGCCATCGGCCACTTGTCATCGTTACATGATCAAGCAGAAATGCTGGAGGGAAGCCAAGTCTGCAATGCAGATTTCAAATTGAAGGCTATCGATTTGGCTCACCAAAAGGGTAACTGTACAGCAGCTTAAGTTGATGGTCTGATAGAGGTGTCTTGAATGCGGCTAACTTTCCTAATGCAAAAAATCGAAGCAGCACGATTATTAATGGTTTAACAAGAAAAAGCAGGCATAGTTCCGACAGCAGACAACACATAAATCAAGCGAACCCAGGAGCGGAGGCAGAAGAGTGGACAATGTTGATGAAGAGTTCTTGACAATGCAGTCGAGTCCATCGGTGGTTTTCAGTGCCGCTGAGAACAGCAATGAAAAAATCTTTACTGCTGATTTTTGTTTCTGTCATTGTTCGCATGGCCCTTACCTGTTTGTTTGTCGTTCATGATAGTAAAACTACAGAATGCGCAGTTTTCTTTACACTGGGTTCGCCAATTTCATCATCAGTTTTCACTACTGTTTTCTTGTGGCTAATCGATCGGTTGTGGCGTATGTGTAGTTTTTCTGCTGACTTTCTGAAAAATTGGCAGGTACAGCTGACATAACAGTGTGATTTATGGCCTAGAAATTACAGTGTGTTTCCATGGGCGACAGTTGGCTTGTTTATCTGTCTGTCAGCAAGATTATGAAAGAAAAAAAACAAACAGACTGATTTTGATGAAGCCTGGTGGAAAAATTGGAATATGGCCCATGTATGAACCCCTGAAACTTTGGTGTGGATCTGTGGTGGGATCTGGATTAGAGTGCAGTTGGAGGATCAGTCTGACCTTGACAGCGGTCCGGGCTTCCTTTGCCCCCTTTCAGTCTGGAAAACACACACAAAAAAAGGCTCGGGTTTTCCGTAACTTTGTGCATATCCTGAGCCAGTATAAAGCAACTTGTTCAGTCCGTGTTGATTTGGGTGGACACAATATTGACACAGATTGATTTGATTGCGTTAGACTTCAACATATCTGCCATTTTGTGTTGTCTCTGTGTACTTTTTTTTTTTTCTTTTCCCTCATGTTTGTATTTCCTTTTTATTTTATTTTCTTTCATTTGTTTCATTTTCATTTTGTTGCATTAGCATCTTTTCTTGTCCTTTCCTCTCCATTTTTGAGTTGTTTATCCTGCTTCTCTTTTCACAGACAGAGGAATAAATATTCTCTGTTTTTGAGTTGTTTATCCTGCTTCTCTTTTCACAGACAGAGGAATAAATGTTCTCTGTTTTTGTGTTTTAGAATAAATGTTTCCTGAACCTTGAGGCACCGATAGAGAGGGTGTGTGGCTACGATACACCATTCCCGTACGTGTACGAGTGCTTCTACATGCCAGACAAGTGGCGCTGTCTTGAAGCTGTCCGAAAACTTGTCAGCTATTAGTGTGCTACGTTCATCACACACAATGAGAAAACAGATGTTATGTAACTAACTTTGACCAAAAAATGGCGAGCAATTTTGTGATACAATTTTTTGAAAGACCTAGTTTGGATAATGAAAATTATTGAACTTTTGATTAGCAGTTGTATGTGTTTCATAGCTCATTTACGCCTTTTTTTCCTTTCATTTTATAGAGAAGGATATATTTGAATGAAAAATATTGAAACGAAAATTATGGTTATGAAAACGTAAAGGGAGATGAAGGAAAACAGAAGAAATAAAAAAGGTGATGTTTGCCTGTTGCTGCTGATAGACATGTTTGAGATCTTTGCGTACAGTGTATCGACTACTTGAGATGTATGCAACGTTGGACAAAGTGAAAGGACAGAGTTGTTAGGAAAAATTGTAATCTTTCCCAGGAAAGTCAGTAAGAAGAAAGTATGTCAATATGTGTGTCTGTGGAAGACCATTGCACAAAATGAACAAGATATTTCCATTCCAGAAAGCAGATGCTTTGCTTTCCCTAGCAGTTGTCAATATACTGACATGTATTTTGTGCATATCATTTTGATGAAGGTTTTGTCTCATGTGTTTTTCCATGCTTTCAGATGCGTCCAGAGGCTTGTTGCAGGGATTTGCATGTCCATTTTTATGTCGTTGTATAAGATGTTATATTTACCTATCATGCATTAAAGTTTTATCAGCATTACTTTTCTGAAGTGTTCAGAAACAAGTTAAATATGCTAAAATGGATAAATTGAAAGGCTTTAAAAGCTATGATAGGAGTTTTCTTTTTGGTTAATTTGACCTAACATTGGGCAATTCATTGAGCAAACTGCTGAAGAAATGTGTGGGTATTATACCAAAGATGTGAATTAGTGTGATATGAATTCATGAAATCCCATCTTGTTTAAAAACATTCCAAGTCAGTATTTCTTCAGAATGTGAGGCTGTCGGGGTGGGAAGAAGACTAGGTGTAACAGTCTGATGAGTTTTCCCATGATTAGAGTAGTCGTTCACCTGGTGTGATGAAATTATAAGTAATACCCCTCTGTATAGGCACCTGTAGTCAGATGATTAGAACGTTTGCCCACAGAGCTGATGGCCGAGTGTTTGAACCTCTTGTGAGGTCAGATTTTTACAGCTGGATAATCCTGTCTGTCCACACTGCAGGTCTTGGATCTTTGTTTCAGATCTGGGAAGATTAAATGGCAGAGGGATGGGAATGCCTTCCATACTGCTGTGCCTTAGACACTGTGAATCTTTAATAGTTCTCTGTCCCTACAGCCGTCAGGCTATGAGACTTTAACCCATTTTTTAATTTTTTTTTTACCCCTCCTGTTTGGAAGACTTACAAAAAAAAGGAGGGGGGAAAAGAAGTGTCTCTTTAACTTTTTTTACTTTCACACATCCGTTATTTTGGGCTGGCTGAAAAGACTTGGAGGCACAGTGGACAGCTTGAGAAAATGACTATAATGTACTGCAAGGCAACAGGTTTTTTGTCCCTTTTTTTTGACTGTCTCATTTTAACTGTCTCATCTTCTACGAATCTCAGTGGCTTTATTTTTACACCTCTCATTCCAGCTGCCCTGTTACACAGCTTCACCACAAGATACAAGTATTCTCAGGGCTCTCACTTTTCTATGAATTTGGGGATCTCAGCGAAGAGTAAACCAAGAATTGAGAAAAAACTAATGTTTCAGTGAAAAACAAATCGGGGAAGACAAAAACAAAAAATAAGGTAGTGGAATCCACCGGGCGCTGGTGGCATTTTCGGCTGCTAGCAGAGGACACTGACATCACCAAATCTTACATGTATTTTGTGAGAGCGAGCAGTGGCCATTCTGTCCCACATCTTGAAGACATTGTAAACATAGCATGCTCTGATGCCCTACAATGGCAAGACATTGCAAAAGTGAATGAGACTTACAAGCAGTGCTATGAACAAATTGTCCATGTCATGGTTGAACAGAAAAGTGATGATATACTGCTTGGTGCTCAGATTAGCATCAGACTGCACCATTTTGAAAACAAGTTTCCAGCATTTTCTGGATGAGGGGAGCTTTTCGTGGGTTGGAGCCTTGCATATATGTGCTGTAGATTCCCAAACAACCTTGTTCCGAAACATGCTACCTAATATGGTTTTCTTTTTTAGTCATAAGCATTCTTTATTAAAATGATCGACATCTGCATAGGTGTCAACTAGAACAGTTTGCCAGTACACCTGCATAGGAAAATCAGTATTTTCGGCCTATATGGCCATATTATTATTTATACATGACTGTGTTATTGTTTGTACGCTGGAAAAATTAGTATACAGGTCAAAATGAAATTTTACTGGATTTCTTTTAAAAATGAGAAGTTGGAAAGTTGCCACAGTTTTGAGCTCACCGGCAATGAAACATCTCACGGAATTGACCTGCGTGTTTTCTGGCTTATGTTAACATGTCACTTCCAGGTTGTTGCGTCTCTTTTTTAGATTGAAGATTTGATGTGATTTGCGATTTTAACGTTGGATTTTAACTGGTGTCTGGATCTGATTTGAACTTGCTCATAGCTCTGCTATGGCCTCCGTCGTTGGATGAGTTATAAACGCCATATCTTGACATACTGGAAAGTGACATTGTGTCTTTCAGGTTATGTTTGTCCGTACTGTCTGCCGTTTCATATTTTGAGACAGAGTTATTCATCTTACGCAGGTGCTTGTTGATATTTGCCATTCTTGCTCAGAATGCTTCAGGGGTTGTGCAAACAAGACATATCATTTTTTTTTTCTGTTGGATCTCTTTTTGACTGCTTTTGGGGGAATGTTGATGATGTCTGTGTTTTGATTCCTGAAATGTGTATGCATGCTTTTTTCTATATGAATAACAGAAACTGTCAGAATCTGTATTTCTGACCTTTATTGACAGTTTTGTAGTGTGCTAGCAATCATTTTAATCAGTCTTTTTTTCTCTGTTCCATTGACCTCTTACTGGTGATACCGTTCTTTTCAAATTTTGTGTGCGTGTGTGTCAGTAATGTTTCTCATTATTTTTGTCTTCCACGTTTTTTTCTTTGAGCTTTCTTTTTTCATGCTGACTGTTGTTGTTGCCTATTGTGTTAAGTTGGATCATATGTAATGAATGTTGGTTTTGTTAATGTGAGGTAATGTAGATTAAAGAAAAGAGTGATGTGTATGTTAGTTGGTGTCTTAGATGATGATGATGATGATGATGACAACTGGTGCTGTGTTGTGTTGATCCTTCTTGAAATTGGCGCTCATGTGCATCTGCGCCGTCCCACCATGGCAGGGTATGTACGATCAGGGAAGTTTTTAGAAGATTTAGGAGAAATGAAGTGTGTAGCATTTTCATTTTTTTTTAGGGTGTGTAATATGAGTCAGGCTTTGGAAATGTTTGTCAATGTTGACAGGTCAACAAACTCAAAAAATTGTTTTTGTGTTTTGTCTTGTGATTTGTTTGTCCACAGTTTTTTTGGCGGTGGGCTAACATTAATATTTAAAATTTGTTTAGATTTCCGCCTGCAGTCACTTCACTTTGCAGCTTGATTTTAAAATTGTTCTCGAAGCCATTTAAAGGGTGGGCATAGTGATTTTGAATGTAGAGGGTTTTAGGGGAGGGGGTGGGTGCAATAATGTAAAAACACTATTGCTTTAGGTTCAAGGGGGAGGGAGAATGGCTAAAGAGGGAGAGCATCTCAATGACTTGGAAATTTTCATTCTTAGCATAATGTATGTAATCAAGCAAAAATCATGAAATTAGACATAGTTGACACAGAATTGGTGCTCATATCATTTTTGTGAAAACAGTTGGAATGGTGTACGAAAGGTTGTGACAATTATGGACTTTGAAAGTGGGAAAATCCTCAATGAACCTTACTAAGTATACTGGTTCAGCAATGTGGTCAACCAGATAAGAATGACTGACATTCTGAATCAGCATACGTTTTCACTATGTAGAAGTGTTTTGACTAATTTACTGGAAACAATGTTGCCTATAAGTTGCTCAACAATTTGAATGCTCTGAAACCACTGCAGTGTGCAAGTTGCATAATGGTGACACCTGTCACACACATTTTTACCTTTCAAAGTGAGAGAAAGGCCCTTAGTGCAAAGAGTTTGATTTACTGGAAATAACTCAGATTTACTACCTTGAACTGTTACGCATGTAGTTTGGAAAAGCAACTTTTGTATTAAGCTTGGTGTATAATGGAATGCCCTGTGTGTGCCTGCACCCCATGTGAACACAGCACGGGCTTCCTAGGGTAGTGCAGGATTGCTCCCAGCTGGTTTGTTTGTCAGTTGAGGACAATACTTTTCTGGGTCCCACCTGCACCTTCAGGTGTACCTTTTTCTTCTTTTTCTTTTCTTCTTATAGTCTGTGAAAACTGCTTTTCAATATTTCAAGCAGAAGAGCATTCGAGGATAAATGTGGACTCAGCTCAAACATTTTAGTGTTGAGTGCTTGGATTTAAAAGATATCAAACTCAAGCATTTTACAGCAGACTCTGTGGAGGTCCTGGTTGTAGGTGCTCCACATGATGTGATTGTATCTCTCTTTTTTTCCTTTGATCTCGGTGAAGTGGGGATTGCAATGAATTTTGTTGGGGATTAATATTTATGTTTCAGATGTTGCCTTTTAACTAGAGACTGTAGTTTAGGATTTTAAGTTGAACATGGTTCTGCCTTGCTTACCGCTTTGATATGGCTAACTTGTGTGGCTAGGCAATAAATATGACTTGAAGTGGTGCCATCATTGTATTACTGATTAATGCATTTGCTTTATAGAAGTGGTGCCATCATTGCATTAGTGATTAATGCATATGCTTTACATCAACTAAGGCAACTGTCTTGCGGTTTTTATATCTGTGTGTGGTTATTGAAATGTATTGATTTTATGTAAATGCCCTAGGCGTTTACAATCCTCAAGTAATCACAGCAAACAACACAACGAATAGGCAAGAATTAACAGGGACTCACTAAATATGTGACTCAAGCATACGTTTACATATGTTGTTTTTCATCTGTTCATTCAGATCTACAAACATTTGAGCTTATTCAGAGAACAAAGATTTCATTTTGGTTTGCTTTAATCAGTTATTATCATTTTTTTTTCTTCTGTGAATTCCTGATTTGTTTTGCTGTAATCTGACATTCATTTTCTTATTGTTTTCTTTTACGATTTCCATTCTGTTTCTTATTTGGTTAAGGAAAATAGATCTGGAATGCTTTACACAACTCCAGAAATCCCCACCATTAGTAGAATCAAAAGCTTAGATGAATTATGCTAAGGTGTATGTTGTTTTATATTAATTTTTATATTTCTCTTTGATTGATTAAAGGTTAGTACAAGCTGAAGTTGACGTTTTGTTTGTTTAATACTGGTGAATTTGAACTCATGCAAGCACACTCTCTCCCCCCACCCAACCTCTCTTTCTTTCTCAGTCTTTGATAAAAAAAAAAAGGTTTACTTCGTTTTCTCTCTCTCTCTCTCTCTCTCTCTCCCCTCTCTCTTGGAAAGTCTTAATGAGCTGTCAGACTGGTGTAATTCAAAGGTCATACACCCACACACAACTATGAATATAACCACCTCAGACTTGCCAAAAGCACCAGTTAGCACCTCTTTGCCTAAAGCATCATGTGAACGGTACTTCCATCGAACAGGTAGACAAGCATCATGTTTTAAGTATAACAATTAAAACTTATTATTTCAGTAATTTATGTGAAATCATTTCAAAATTTTTTTTTGTTTTGTTATCTTAACTAAAGTGCTCTGTCAGTATTACTGCAACTGATGCACACTTGATTTCACATACCAATTATGCTGCAACAATATTGGGTGGGATTAGTGATGTCCACAAAAAGACAGAATTCTGTTTCTGTTTGTGGATGTTCAGAAACCTGTTTCTTCCAACTGTACTTTTAACAATAGATGGAAAACTAAACACTGAACATACTTTTTCCGAATAAGCAGCTCGAATTCAACAAAGCACTATTTATATTTAAATAAAATTTTGACAAAAACCATGCCATGATGTATTAATGCTCTTTCACAAGACTTAATAGCTGCTTTGCCTCACAGAAATTCTTTCTGCACTACCCATGCATTGATCAATATAAAACAAGCGTAGCTTACTCTAGACTGCATGTCTGGAACTGCTACTAATACACTAAAACATTTTAAGATACATAAACACCATGTCTCAATAATTTGATTATTTGCCTAGAAAAGAAAATAATCTCCATCTGTGAATTCTTCTGTAAGCCATAATTTGTATACACCATCTGAACACTTAACTCCATTTAGCTGCTCACCCCCACTCCCATTCTCTCTCCAACTTCTCCCACTTCCCCTCTCTCTTCCCCTCCTACTCTCTCTCTCTCTCTCTCTCTCTCTCTCTCTCTCTCTCTCTCTCTCTCTCTCTCTCTCTCTCTCTGTTTTTGTTCCTTCTGTTTGCTTACCCAGTATGTCATTATTTCATTTATGAATGGACTGCTTGTCGGTTTTAAAATTACATTGCATTGTGGTTATGGATGCATGTATTGAAACGATGTGTGCATGAGGACAGATAGTAAAACTAGACTCGACCTAAACCCTTCGTACTTGAGTATCAAAGATCAAGCTATCAACCAATGTCTTCCAATCAACATCATAAGAACGCAAATACCATGTGCTACTCCAGTTCATGTACACAACTTCGTATGGATGCGTGTATGGTGGAACACATACTTATTTGCAGAATCTGATATTGGGACAGTTATCTCATGTGTGCCATATAAGACACTTTAATTTCAGTCTAAAAATTTGCAAATAATGACAGTAGTAATAATCTCTCTCACTCTCTCTCTCCGTGTGTGTGTGTGTGTGTGTGTGTGTGTTCACTACACATCCATTCTCTCTTCATGTTGCGTCATGGATGTTCTCAAGATTTTGTCACTTTAAGATAAAAAAAGAGAAGAGACCGTGAACCTTGCCAGTTTAGTGGGGGTTGGGGGGGAGGATAAGGGGTATGGAGAAGTGGGAAGGAAGAGAGGCGTAGGAGGGGGAGGGGGTGGGGGGTGAGAGCGCGGAGAAAATGAGTCGGTTGTTTGTTCTGCCGACAGTACATGGGCGCTAACTTGTATGCACGTGTTCTATTCTTTGTTGTCTCCCTTATCTTGCAAAGTTTAAAAACTGCACACACACACACACACGCAAACACACACGCACACGTTGCTCTCTCTCTCTCTCCTCCTCTCTCTCTTCTCTTACACACACACACACACACACACACACACACACACACACACACACACACACACGTACGCACACACAGAGACATGTACAGAGACACATATGGATACACACACGAACACACACACACACACACACACACCACGCGCGCGCGCGCGCACACACACACACACACACACACACACACACACCATCATTTAACACACACGCGCGCGCGCGAGCAAGCACACACACACACACAACACACACCAACACACAACACACACACACACACACACGTGCGCACACACAGAGACATGTACAGAGACACATATGGACACACACACGAACACACACACACACATGCACGCGCGCACACACACACACACACACACACACACACACACCATCATTCACACACCGCGCGCGCGAGCAAGCACACCACACCACACACACACACACACACACACACACACACACACACACACCACATTAATATAAATAAACACACGCGCATCTTCAACAGAAAGATAGAGACAGACGGACGGACAGACAGACAGAATGTGGGACATCCACGACTTCCTTCTACTGCACTGAGTGTTCGCACATCTGAGGGAATATGCACGGCTCCTTTTCACCGCCAACCATCAGCGTCGCCCATAACCAAATGAACACGCTCCTTAAATCCATAAATATCTAGAGCTGACCTGGGGAGGTGGAGGTGAGGGGGGTGGGGTGGAGTGGGGGAGCGCACGTGCTCCGCATGCTGCGAGAGGCCAAAGAGGAAGAAGCCGTGAAGATCGAAGATCAGGTGCATGGAGGCAGGGCCGGAGGGTCTAGGGTAAGGGGCGGCGGAGAGGGGGGGAAGGGGGGGGGGGGGGGGGGGAGGGAAGAGACAAAAATAGTGTGCGTGGATCTGTCTGTCAGTCAGTCTTGTCATTTTGTGTTTCTCTGTGTATGTTTATGAACGTCTGTCACAGAGAGAGAGAGAGAGAGAGAGAGAGAGAGTTTATGAATGTATGTCATAGACAGACAGACAGGCAGACAGAGAACGAACGAACGAAATGTTATTCATTGAGGGAAAGGAATAAGCACGAAGTCAGCCCTCCACCCCCACCCCCACCCCCTTTAAAAAAAAATGTATTTATCATCCAGCCCTCAAAGAAAGGAAATATTTCTGCAAATACATGAAAGAAAACAACGCACAGAACTGCATCTCAACACATATATAACAATGAATACATTATAGTTCAGAATAAATAAGACGAGAGAGAGAGAGAGAGAGAGAGAGAGAGAGAGTATTTCAGACAACAGAATTATGGACTGTGGTGTGTCTCCCTTTGATGCCAGGGGAGCACAAACACAACCAGCCGTGTCTCCCTGATGAGTCCGATCCAGCGGACGAAAGGCCTAGGAGCAGGCAATAGGAATAAATCTGTCTCCAAGAGGGATTGCGATGGTTCCCATAATTATGCTGCTAGTGAAGGGTTCAACTTTTACAACTTATATTTCCCTCATTTCAGGTTCTCTTTATTTCCTTCCTTTCCCTTCCGTTCTCTTCCACCCTTTCTTCTTTTATTGGAATCTTTGCCAAGTCATTAAATTGGTCTGTATATTTCAGACAGACAGACTTAGATGGAAAGGGGTGTGTGGGTGTATGTCAGAGAGAGAGAGAGAGAGAGAGAGAGAGAGGAGAGAGAGAGAGAGAGGGAGAGGAGAGAGAGAGAGAGAGAGAGAGAGAGAGAGATTTCTTCAGCCGGAATAGCTCAGTTGGTAGAGCGCCTGACTCGTAATCTTGGTGATCCTGGGGTTGCGGGTTCGAACCTCCGCCGGGGCGTTTCGGTACAGGGGGATTTTTCCCTCGGAGTTAACATTGGTTCTGACTCCATTCCCTATACAGTCCTTCGAATGAGACTATAAACCGAGGTTCCGTGTGTGAACGCATGCATAATATCTTGCACACACGTAAAATCCCATCACCAACTTTCGGAAGAGTAGGCCAGTTTGGCCGTTGGTATGGATGACACGTTACACATAGCATGCACCCCGCGTGAGAAATGGAAAGAATGAAGGAAGTAAGGAAAATGAGTGATCAATATTGAACGATACTGACTGGATGACACGGGGAAACGACTGAATGAAGGCCAGCTGGCAGCTCTTCAGTCGGCACTACCCAGGTAGGCAGCCCGTTGTGTAAACGAGTGTTGATTGTAAAGCGCTTAGAGCTTGGCCTCTAGCCGAGAATAGGCGCTATATAAGTATTCATTATTATTATTATTATTATTATTATTATTATTATTATATGCCACGGCCCCCCTCTGAACTTCCGAGGATGGGAGTGGAGTTGATAGGGAGCTGAAGGAGGGGGTTGTGTGTTACCTTCAACGCATGACATTACAAATGTAAAGTTCTCTGATACAAGCATTAATCAACTTATAATCTCTTGAGTCATCGCGCTACGAAAGTGAATAACACAATGGTTACTTATAAGTTATAGAGAGGTATAACAATGATGTTAAACTAACCTGAGCGCGATATCGCACCACGCGTCTTAAATACACCCGTTTCTCACAATAGTGTGACTTGTATTCATCAGTTGTAAACTCAAGTGGAACTAGAGAGAGAGAGAGAGAGAGAGAGAGAGAAGAAGACAGACAGACAGACAGACAGAGACAGACAGAGAAGAAGAGAAAAGCTGAGAACCAGAGGAATAGGCACTAATTGAAAAAGAGAGAGAGAGAGAGGAGAGAGAGAGAGAGAGAGAGAGAGAGAGAAGATGAACAACGACATATCATCCGGGGTCACGGTCAACTTCCTTGACCTTCAACCGTATCAAAGTCATTCCATTGTCAAGGTCGTCAGTGGACAAAAATACACAGGACAAAAGACTGCGCATTAGCAACGGTTCGCCGTTGCTCGTGTTTTTAACACACGGTGAGCAGTAAACGGACAGGACAACCCACGCACTGAACGGGAATGTCTTCTTTCTACGTGTCACTCTATCTTTCTCCCTTTGAATAAATGTAGTCTGAAAGAATTATTTTTTTTCTTTCTACTTCTTTCCTTTTTCCCCTACGTTTTCCCTTCTTCTTCCTTTCTTTCTTTTCTTTCTTTCTTTTCTTCCTTCTTTTGTCTACCCTAATTTTCTCCTTTCTTTTGCTGTTAGCTTTTATGCTTGTATGTTTTATTCATTCATTTCATGCGCTCATGTATTTGGTCTTTATTTTATTTATTTATTGACTGTATTTGAAATGGGGGAAAAAAGGGTTGCGCTTCAAAAATTCCCTGTCTCAGTCGCTCGCTGCCTCTGTCTGTCTGTCCTTGTGTCTGCCTTTCCGTCTGTCTGTCTGTCTGTCTTGCTGTCTGCCTGTCTCAGTCTCTCTCTCTCTCTCTCTCTCTCTCTCTCTCTCTCTCTCTCTCTCTCTCTCTTTCTCTGAAGGACAAACAAATAGAAAAGTGCCCATAGGCTCGATTTCATCTCTGTCAAATTTGTCACGCTTACAAGCGTGCGCACTCGTGTGCTCTACACACACACACACACACACACACACACACACACACACACACACACACACACACACACACAACACGCACGCACGCACGCACGCACGCACGCACGCACGCACCACACACACACACACACACACACACACACACACACACACACACACACCGTCAGAGAAGCACGACAGAGAGGCAACAGACCGAGAGAGAGAGAGAGGGAGAGAGAGAGGGCAGAGGAGAGAGAGAGAGAGAGAGAGAGAGAGAGAGAGAGAGAGGGAGCGAGAGAGAGA
>CM031610.1:45991298-45996298 GCA_018398815.1 Conus ventricosus | reverse complement strand
GAAGAAGATGAAGAAGAAGAAGAAGATGAAGAAGAAGAAGAAGATGAAGAAGAAGAAGAAGAAGAAGAAGAAGAAGAAGAAGAGAGAAAAAAAAGGGAAGAAAAGAAAAAAGAAGGGAAAAACAGAAAGAAAAAAATAAGAAAAGGAGGAGGTTAAAGCAGACGGAACAACCACAGCCCACCACAATCACAACTGATGGCGACAGGTTGAGGAAATCAGTCCACTGTCCCTGCCCACTGCGGAGCACTGGCGCCACTTTCAGTTAACCCAGGTGATCCGCCGGTCAGACTGGGTGGCTGAGAGAGTGCAATCACCACTGAACCGTGCTCAGAGATAGCGTCCCAGCTGTCGACGGCTGCCGCCGCTGCTGCTGATGGTGGTGGTGATAGCGGTGGAGGTGGTGAAGGTGATGGCAATAAATAATGTAAAAAAAATATACGAATGGGTGAAGAAGCAAGAAAGCACGCAAGACGGTAGGCGAAGGAGGAAAATACGCAGGTAAAGTCGGTGGGATGTCTGGCGGCTGGTATCACTACCAAAGACATTTACGTCTTGGGTGCCAGTGAACGGGTAGATCAGCAGGTAGCCAAGTAAGGAACTACGCAGAGAGGGAAGTGAGCTGATAGGTTTGTATATACTGCTGGTTGTCAGTTTATTTCGTTTACAGGCCAGCCGACTACGGCAGCCATATCAGGGATGGATAGCTGTATTAGGCCTGCCTCATACGCAAGATGCGTTTGTAGCTAAGGAAGTCTGCAGACGAACAAAGAACCAATATTGGTGAACCAGTACGGCGGATACCGTTGTTTGGGACTGCCAACAAGGAAGACACATTGCTGACACACTCGCGGACATACTGAAACTGGTGTAGCTCTATGGCCGGCTGGATACGGACCAGTCTGTCACTGTCACTAATCAGGTTACAAAGTAGGCCTATGTAAAAATCATTGCTGTCAGACGCGCACATGCTCAACAAAAACTACCTCACCGCATTCCCATTCTCAGTTAACGTTGCGTAGGCGGACACGCTTCAGTTTAGCTCATACATGTGCAATTCATTGTGTTCCTCTGCTTGTAACTTCTCTGTGTGATCGTATTATGTATGACTGAACCGGCTGGGGGCCAGAATAGCTCAGTTGGTAGAGCGCCGGACTCGTGATCCTGGGGTTGCGGGTTTGAATTTCGGTATAGGGGGATTTTTCCCTCGAGTTAACATTGGTTCTGACTCCATTCCCCATATAGTCCTTCGAATGAGACTATAAACCGAGGTTCCGTGTGTGAACGCACGCACAACATCTTGCACACACGTAAAATCCCATCACCAACTTTCGGAAGAGAAGGCCAGTCTGGCCGTTGGTAATGGATGACACGTGACACATAGCATGCACCTCCCCGAAGATGGAGTATGGCTGCCTTAATGGCGGGATAGAAAAGGGTCATACACACAAAACTCCACTGCCTGACTATACAGGGAGTGTCCGCAGGAGTATCAGCCTGCGTACGCAGAAAGAAAAGAAAGAAAGACTGAACCGGCTTCAGTGACAACATGCGCTCTTTGCCAGGGAGAAGTAAAGGTAAATGGGCCACAAGGATCAATGTGGGATGTCTGAACATACAAATGTATTATGTCCAGGATCAGAAGTAGTCAAACTTCAATATGAAATTGTATCATGTCCCATATCGGGAGTGGATCAAAGCAGCACTCGTGACATCACCAGGCAGGCCAGTCAGCGTGTCGCTGGTCGGAAGACCTTCTGTGGACAACCTGACAACAGGTCTTTAGGGAGGAAGCCCCCCTCAGACAAGTGTTTGGGCTCTGAATTCCTTACACTCTATGGAGGCCGGACTGCATCCAGGTCATGACTCCCAGATGCCCTTCTGCTGCCAGACATTCTTTTCCCTTTTCCTTGCGCCACTGAGATTTGAATCTGCGGCTTTCGGATGCGTGGGCTTCTCACGGCGTGCCTTTTTAGAGGGATGTCTGACCCACCTCGCTATCAGACACCTGGTCTAAGACAGGAAATTCGTGAGTCGTTAAGTTCACTTTTGTTCCGCCTTGACCGGATCTGGCTGGAACTCATTTCAGCTGCCTCTGCCATTGACTGCAGGCTGTGGTTTTCCTCTGCCATTGACTGCAGGCTGTGGTTTTCCTCTGCCATTGACTGCAGGCTGTGGTTTTCCTCTGACCAGAAATCCCAGCTGTTCTATAAGATCATAGGCTGATGAGCCTACAGATCCCCTCGCTCCAACCTCTATGGCGAGTATTTGGATTCGGAAACCAGATTCTCCCATGCTGCAGGGCTGACTGACAGTCTTGTAGAGGTGAGCTTGCACCACTCTGCTTTCGTATGACACGCCGAGTTCCATCAGAATCATTTGTTTGATGAAAGCGAGTGGAGAACAATATCCGTCTCATGCCACTCCTGATGATGTTTGGGTGAATCACCCCTTCTGGAAAGTCTGCTGTGAATTCCTACTCATCCAGTCCATGCAGTAATCCCCGTGTCCACGCTCTTGATGTCCACGTTTATGGACCTATCATGACCTTACCCAATTCAGCGATCAATATGTATGTGCACAGACTGCGATTTATGATAAACACTTCTTGCAACAGACATTCTAGACTGATGGCAAACCTCACATACACACACACGTACATACACACGTCCATGAAACCATACGCGACACCAAAACCAACATCATTTTCAGCAATGTTAGAGGTTAACAAGAAGAGCAATAACAACAAAACCAGCCGACTGATTGACGAGGAAAGGAGGGAAGAGGGTGGAGGTGAAGGGAGAAGGAAAGGGGAAGCATGCAGCACGCAACGATACCCCAACCAACACCCAGACTCCACTGCGCTGTTTTAGGCCTAGTGGACGACTAGGCTAACATTGCACACTGACAACATAGGCTAGGCTAACACAAACTTGATGTCAAAAAGTTACGTCAGAGATGTTTTATTTATCTGCTACATGACGTCGTTATTAGTGCATCAAAAATGCTTTTTTCCCCCTTTTTTTTCAGCAACTACAACACGACGCCCCAATCTAAATCATAGATCAGTTTCGTCCTGCAACTGGCTCAATGATTTGCAATGAAACTCAACTGAGAACGCCATTCAGAAAGAGCACCAACTTGTGACAAAGCCTGGATCGGTGAACGCTCTGATAAAATATATATTAACCACTAAACCGGCATCCTCTTGGTCTACTTGAACCTGTTTTATGTTTACCGAAAAGACTTAAAAACAAACCAGCTAGTTTCTACCGACGTAAGTATTGACAGCGTAACAAGGCAGGTCGCCCGCCCTTTAGTCCATCTTTGTCTAAGCAGTTTCGAAGTTTGCGTTCAGGAGCATATTTATATCCCCCCCCCTCCCCCTGCTCGATACTCCCGCTGCTTGTCTCTGATACTCCCCCTGTTCAATACTACCCCTGTCCAATATTCCCCCTGTCCAATATTCCCCCTGCTTGTCTCTGATACCCCCCAGCTCAATACTACCCCTGTCCAATATTCCCCCTGCTCGATACTCCCGCTGCTTGTCTTTGACCCCCCCCCCCCCCCCCCCCCTGTTCAATACTACCCCTGTCCAATATTTCCCCTGCTCAATACTACCCCTGTCCAATATTCCCCCTGCTCAATACTACCCCTGTCCAATATTCCCCCTGTCCAATATTCCCCCTGCTCAATACTACCCCTGTCCAATATTCCCCTGCTCAATACTACCCCTGTCCAATATTTCCCCAGCTCAATACTACCCCTGTCCAATATTTCCCCTGCTCAACATTCCCCCTGCCGGGCATTCCCTCTGCTCGATACTCCCCCGACTACAATGGAAACAAGATCTTCTTCTTGGAGAGAGGGGTACAAAAAGAAATCTTTTACATATCATAGCTAAAGCTCTCTCTCTCTCTCTCTCTCTCCTCTCCTCTCTCTCTCTCTCTCTCCGGGTGCACGGACAAGATGGCGACCAGCGAGGGCGAGCTGTTCATCGAGCTGCAAATAATGGTAGCATTGTCATTGTTATTCTCTCTCTCTCTCTCTCTCTCTCTCTCTCTCTCTCTCTCTCTCTCATCACACACACACACGCGCGCGCGCGCGCGCGCGCAGGCAGACAGGCACACACACACACACACACACACACACACACACACACACACACACACGTCATAGGCAGGCAGGGGAAGTGTCTAACAGGGGAGGGGGGGGGGGAGGTTGAATAGAGGGAGCATCTACCAGAAGATCTATCAATACTGGCGAGTATCTTAAGTTACCCCTTCCTCCCAAGCGCTCAGAGGATAAACCAAACAAAATGTTGAAGTCTGTACTCTGTAACCCTATAACAAGACAACGAAACACAGGTTTTGTGGATAGGTCCAGTCTCAGTGGGTTTTTTTTTTTTTTTTTTTTGTCAACATTATTGGCAAATGTTACTGAATCAAATTGCGAGGTGGTAATTGTTGTATTGCAGCTTTCCATAACACGGTGATGAGATCAGATATGGCACGCGCTGTTCACGCGGAGAACACGTAAGGTGCAGCACACAGACATAGTGTGGGTACCTTCATCTGTCACACTCAGTGGGTAAGTACCGCAACCACTGTTGCCACTTCTGCTACCACTGCTCCTTCTCCTGGTGCTACCACCACCATCACCACCGCTAACCACTACCACTACCACAACTACTACTACTACTGCTGCTATTACTCCTCCTCCTCCTCCTACTACTACTACTACTACTACTACTACTACTACTACTATTACCACTACTACGACTGAAACCATCGTCACTGTCATTATTGTTGTCATCATTATCGTCTTCATCACCATCAATATCACCATATGATAAAAAAAGTATATATATAATATATATAATATATATATATATAATATATAATATATATATATAATATATATATTTTTCCCTTCATCCCACACCATCCTCCCGTTTTACTCCAGTCGTACTTCATTCTTCCTGCCTACTCTCAACAGCTCAC
>CM031610.1:45981298-45983798 GCA_018398815.1 Conus ventricosus | reverse complement strand
TCAAGTTTGGACAGACAATACCAAAACACACAAGACCTGGTTCTTTAGAAACTGGATAACGTTAAGTGTCATAGTTTATGATCAGTGGATGGTTGAGTAGATCAAATCTGTGAGATTAAAATGTTTATATGCATTCATAACGTGAAAGAGAACTATTTAAGCAACAGCATGAGATGACTAGAATCCAACGTCCAAGAGAGAGAGAGAGAGAGAGGAGAGAGAGAGAGATGAGAGAGAGAGAGAGAGAGAGAGAGAGAGAGAGATGCTCACTGGGTGTAACTCAGTCTGACAAACGTGTTATTCTGGTTCCTAGGACTATGATATTTCTCGAGCCAGAGTACATTTATGCCTTGTGCTATTTCCTAAACTGTTTATTCCATTACTCTCATATCATCATTATCCGTAAACGGTCTCTTAACTACTCTGCCGTGGTGAAAGGTTGCTAATGGACTGGGATGGTAGGCGGCGAGGTTGAGGGTGTACGTAGGGTTGTGATGGAGGTGAAGAGATTTGGGAAGGATTCATGAGTTTTTGTGAAACCCCGCCCACCCTTCTGATGCTTTTCTAGAAAAAGAATTGAAATCACCATTGAGCGGTATTGAAAAAGACAGAAAAGCTAAAAAGAAGGGTGAGAGAGGATGAGGAGGAAGAAGAAGGAAAAGAAAAAGAGGAGGAGGAGGAGGAGGATCAGGAGGAGGAGGAGGAGGAGGAGGATCAGGAGGAGGAGGAGGAGGAGGAGGATCAGGAGGAGGAGAGGAGGAGGAGGAGGAGGATCAGGAGGAGGAGGAGGAGGGAGGAGGAGGAGGAGGAGGAGGATCAGGAGGAGGAGGAGAGGAGGAGGAGGAGGAGGAGGAGGAGGAGAGGAGGAGGAGGATCAGGAGGAGGAGGAGGGAGTGAGGAGGAGGAGGATCAGGAGGAGGAGGAGGAGGATCGGAGGGAGGAGGAGGAGGGAGGAGGAGGAGGGAGGAGGAGGAGGAGGAGGACAGGAGGAGGAGGAGGAGAGGGAGGAGGAGGAGGAGGAGGAGGAGGAGGAGGAGGAGGATCAGGAGGAGGAGGAGGAGGAGGATCAGGAGGAGGAGGAGGAGGGAGGAGGAGGAGGATCAGGAGAGGAGTCGGAGGAGGGAGAGGAGGAGGATATAGAATAAAACGCCAATGAAAAAAAAAAAAAAAAAAAAAAAACGTCAATGGAAAAATTTCGGCGGAATATTTGATACACTATTTATGTAGTTTAAACATCCCCTGCACTTCATTTCTTTCCTTCCCATCCTTCTCGTCCTCTTGGATGCCCCTTCCCTCACCATCCCGCCTACCACCAACCCATTCCGTTTGCCTGAGTCTCTTTCGAAACGAGGGTGATTGTTGATAAGTTTTGTTTTTCGTGGCCACTTCCCCCCCCCCCCCCCCTCCTCCCCCCTCCTGTCCCCGTCCACTACAACCGTCACCCTTCCCGTCCTCCCCCCCCCCTCCCCCTCCCCCCTCCTGTCCCCGTCCACTACAACCGTCACCCTTCCCCGTCCTCCTCCCCCCCCCCCCCCTCCCCACTCCTAGCTGCCAGTTCAGTCAACCTCAGTGTTTGGAGCGCATCTTGAACGAAAGTGGAACACCCTCCCTCCCCGACCCTCTCACCCCCCCCCCCCCCTCGACCTCCCCTGTCCTCTTTTGGAAACTGATCCATCCATTTTGCTGAATGTGTTTTCCTTTCAAAGTTATTATGTGCTTAGAATTTGTTTACAGTCTGTAAACGTTAGGCATTTAGTCTTTTTCCTATTTTCCTTCTTGCTTTCTTTTTTTTTTTTTTTTTTTTCTTTTCCTTTTTTTTTGATTTTGTTCAGTCTTTCCTTTGTAATTTTATTTCTGTCTTCTGTCTGTCCATCTTTCTAGATTCCTTTCTTCTTGTCTTTTTTTTTTTTTTTGGTGTCATCCTTTTCTTTCCTTTTCTCCCCCTATCTTTCTCCCTCTTGACACTGTACCTCTTTTTCACATTCAGATTCCTTTGTTATGGGTCGGCTGGGATCGTGATATAAGTATTGTTGAAGTCTTTAGTGTAACCTTTAGCATTGTCTCTAAACTTTTCCCGCAAAAGACCCTTCGACGACAGTCTCCCTGCCGATGGAAACTTTATTTCTGGAACAGTGTGTCTTCTTCCCCTGCGGCTGAGTTTATCTCCTTTCTATCCACACCCTCCGCCTGCTTCTGTGCAATCCCTGCTTTTTTGAGGGTTGTTACTTATTGAGAGGTTCCACGTGGAAAACAACAATCCAGCTGAAACATTTTTATCACTCAGAGAGTGATTCATAGAATGACGAGCAGGCGTGATCTGGTATCCAGTGGATTGTAAATAAACACCATTTCCTAAAAATCTGGAGTGAGGGAGTAATCTAAATAGGGAGGGGATAGGGGATAAGTATGTATGTATGTATGTATGTACGCATGTATGTATGTATGCATGTATGTATGTATGTGTGTATGGATGTATGTATGTGTGTATGTGTGGTGTGTG
>CM031610.1:45966298-45971298 GCA_018398815.1 Conus ventricosus | reverse complement strand
TGAATTATGAGAAGAGCATGACCACTCTACTATTGTTTTTTTTTTTTTTTACCACCCTGCACAATGAAACACAATTAGTAGTCAAAGGAACACGAGGAGCAAGAACATCAGCAACAAGAGCTGGCACTGTGAGTGTAGCCAACACAAATGACAAACAAGTAGGAAACAGATGAATACATCAATTAATCATTGTTACTATTCGGGAGTGATGAATGGAAGACAGGGGGGTGGGGGGGGGGGGGGAGATGGAGGGTGGGTGGGGGTGGGGGGGGGAGGGTAATTCCAAAATCTTCTCCTGTAAAAAGAAAACGCACACAGTTCTACTATGGTTTAAGAAAGAGAGAAGAACACAAAGGCAAGCGTGGCGTTGTGTCCCAAGAAGGTAAAAGTACGGGATTATGTCCCTTGACAGTGTAACTCGCCAACGGAGCAAAGGGAAGAGAACGAACAGACCCTGTGGTCTGTCTAGGTATGGACACGAAACATCACAATGTCGACAGGGCTCGGGCAACAGCTCACGCTGGAAAGTCAGAAAATAACATACAGTCGTTGACAATGGTTTTACCACAAAATAGATAGTTCTTGAAGAAACAACAGAGCCAAGTGCGTCTTCTCATATAAAACTGGATGGTGCATTAGGAATCATCTATAGAGTGTTCATACCTTATTGTTTAAACAAGGAACTTTCCTATGCTGCCCCAAAAGAAGCTGGGCCTGACGTTTTTCTTTCCTTTCCTTTCCTATTTCGTTTTGGCAAAAAGCTGTGAAGGGTTCCGCATTAGTATGCCATACTGGTTTTTAAGAGATCATATATTTTGAATTTTCTGAAAAGTATATTACTGGTTATCTTAATGGGCTGAGACAGACTATCGCCGGTGATGGTATAAAACTCTTCATAGTCTTTACGTCATTATTGTTTTTGTTATGCCATACTTTGTAGCTTTTAAAGGAGGAATATTTAGCTTAGTAAAGTCATGAGGTGTTGATGTGGTTGTGAGATTTTATGACAAAAGCTTTTTGAGCTCGCTCAAGAACGCTGACTCAACATTTGAACATGCTGCACTCAACACACACACACACACACACACACACACACACACACACACACACACACACACACACACACACACACACACACACCTCTCATCCACCAAATGCACAATATTTCCTCTTATTGAATAGCCTTTGTCAAGTTTGGACAGACAATTGCAAACACACAGACCTGGTTCTTTAGAAACGGGATATGCTCAAGTGTCACAGCTTATGATCAGTGGATGGTTGAATAGATTTAATCTGCATGATGAAAGTATTTATGCATTCATGGCGTGAAAAAAAAAACCCTTAGTTTTCTGAACAATGAAGAATTTTAAAAATTGTTTCAAGCAATAGTATGGATGACTTGACCAGAATCTGAGGTCCAAGAGAGAGAACTCGGAACTCGGAACTCGGAAATTTTTAATTGCAAAGGCCACCGACCTATCTGCGATGAGGTCAAGAAACAAAAATGAAATGAAATCACACACACTGACGCTGTAGCATTTCTACTGATCACGCTCATTTACAAAACTTGCTCACACCAACTGTATAATCGTAAATTGTGTATACCGAAAGATACATACAAAATCACACCCGTATGTAGCACTCACCCAGACTCGCATAGCTCGCACATACAATTTCGCTCGCACTTACAATTGCGCGCGCGCAAACCACACACACACAGACACACACACAGACACACACACAGACACACACACACACACACACACACACACACACAGACACACACACACACACACACACGTACACAAGCGTACATACATACATACACACACACACACACACACGCACGCACGCACGCACGCACGCACGCACCACGCACGCACGCACGCACGCACGCACGCACGCACACACAGACACACAGACACACACACACACACACACACAAACACACACACACACACACACACACACATTTTTCATCATGATCCCTAAGTATACACAAGACGAATCGACCACGAAACAAGGTAAAACATAAATTTATGAAAACATATGGTACTCCTAATGTTCACTCCCAGTAACAGTTCTTCTCTTTTCTTCAAGGCATAGAAGATATACATCGCAACAGAGCGAATTGTGTCCCTTTTCTAGTTTTGCAGCAAAAACTTCAACAATGGTCCGTGTACATTTGTTACATATTTCATGATATATTTATTTCTTAAATCTTGATATGATGGACATTCCAGCAAAAAGTGTATTTCATCTTCAGTTCTGTCACAAAATGGGCAGCTTTTTGAGTTATGTTTGTATCTGTCGTGGACGTTTATGTCACCGATTCCTAATCGAAACCTTACAAGAACTTTTCGGAACTTTGGGATTGTGATATCTGCAAGATACTTTTCAGGCTGTAGTAATGATTTAAACAAACGATAGGTAGAATACCTGTCACTATTTGACAGTTTGGTGTTCCACTCTTGCTCATAGCAATCAATCATTCGTTGTTTTAGTTCCTGTAGAAACAGCTTTTCGTGACCAACTCCACCGTTAAGCCAGACAAAAGAAAAACCATGTGAATCAAAACAATTTTTTTTATAGACTTTGCCCAGTTTGAATGTATATTAGAATGTCTTGTGGATTGCAACAATTTTGAGTTTTCCATTTCGTATGCTTGTTTTGGTATTCTTTCAATTGGTAACTTTTGCTGCTTAAACCAATAACGCATTGCTTTCATGGCACTATCAATATATAAAGGGTACCTGCCTAATTCACCGTACACCATAATGTTCGGGGTTTTAGGACTTACGTTCAAAAAGCGCTTGCATGCAAACAAATGCGGTAACTCTACAGTATGAAAGCGAGAAAGGCCCCAGATTTCAGCAGCATACAAAAGCATCGGTTTAACTTGTGCATCAAATAATCTGAAAAAGACTTGTCTATCCATACTTCCCAGGCTCCACATTGTCTTCAAAATCTCAACAATCTTGTTTTTTGCTCTTCAAACAAATTCCTCAAGTGCAACATCAAACGACAGTTTAGTGGTCAGAGTGAATCCTAAATATCTATAACTATTTACGATGTCAATATCTTTCCCCTGGTAAAACCACTTTTCCGATTTCGCTAAATGTCCCCCTTTCCTAAAAATCATAACTTTAGTTTTACTTTAGTTCACTTTTAGCCCTAGAGAGGTTGAAGCTTTTTCTAAATGATTTATCTGGTTTTGAAGTCCAGCAGGAGTTGACGAGATCAAGCAAATGTCATCAGCAAACAACAACAAAAATATTTCTGGTAAACCCGGCAAAAAACTGAAAACCATGTTTTCCATGTTGTGTAACTTGTTCAGCAACTTCAGTGATCAGCTGGGAAAAAATCAAGGGAGACAACATACAGCCCTGTTTTCACCCCGACGGGGCATTCAAAGAAATCTGATGTTTCGTTTCCCCAACGCACGCACGATTGTACTGATTTATAAATGAGAGAGAGAGAGAGAAAAGAGAGAGAGAGGACCAGACTGCATGTGAGGAAGCAACCGTGCGCAACACACACACACACACACACACACACCAAGCCCAAGGCCACATTTGGATTCGTCGGCGGTAAGTTTGAGAAAATACCGTAAATTACATAGCGAATGTTAGCAATGGGAGGTAATTTGTGCTTCCTCCCCGCAGAGTGATGGTTCTTTATGTGTAAGCCGCATGGCAAGAGGAGGGAGGCGAATGGGGTGGGGGTGGGGGGTGCTGGTGCTTTGCCAGGCAGCGAGATGGCCGGGGTGGAGGAAGGACATGGACGGAGAGGGTGGGGGGGGGGGGGGGGGGGGGTAGAGACATACAGGAATCAGCAGAGGGTGACATACAGGAATCAGCAGAGGGTAATCAGATAATCACCGCAGTTTACCATTTGTCACTGCAATTACCAAGTCGTGTAGGGCACCGGCAGCTAGACGGACACACGGACAGATGGTTTTTATTGTTTTGTTTGTGGCCCCCCCCCCCCTTTTTTTTTTCTCCACCAGAACTATCACCCCTCTCCGTTCCCCTCCTTCCCACACCTGGCTCTGAACCCAGTCCACCTCAGTGTTGGAAGCGCATCTTCATTTAACAGAAAGTGGAGGAACTCCCTCCCTACCCCCTCCTCCCCCCCCCTCCCCCTTGGAAACTCATCCACCCATGTAGACTGAAGTCGTTGCCGGATTTGTTTTCCTTTTAAAGTTTTTATGCGTTTAGATGTTGTTTACGTCTATCAGTCAGTACCCCGCAGGTGTTTGTATCAGAATAATGTCACCTCAGCATGGTAGGCTGATGTTGCTTGCTTTCTTTCTTCTTCTACTTTCTTTTCTTTTTCTTTCTTTCTTTCTTTCTCAACGAAGTGACAGCCCTGATATGGCCTGATAATTATGCGCTTTAAGCAACATTATCTTGTTTTTCTTTCTTTCTTTCTTTTTTTCCTTTCTCGCAATGAAGGTCGTTTTCTTTCGGAAAACAAACAAACAAACAAAACAAACAAACAAACAAAACAGCCTTGTAATCCATATAAAAGAATTATAGCATTAAAAAGGTAGCCAGGTACCTGTAACAGCTGCAACACAATTGTAATTATGACGCCCGCAGCACATTAAGTGAATAAAGAAGAGAAAAGATGTAGAATAGATAGAGAGTACACAGAGCCGAAGAAAGCGAAAACACAATTTAAACGCCAGCAGGCATTTATTTTTTGTTCTTCCTCTCTTTCGTTTTTTTTCTTTCTTTCTTTCTTTCTTTCTTTTTTTTCTTTCTTTCTTTCTTTCTTTTTTTCTTTCTTTTTTTCTTTCCATCAAGTTTTTGTAGTCTTTCCTTCTGCTGTTTTATTTCTGTCCTCTATCATTCTGTCCATCTTTCTACATCCCTTTCTTGCTTGTCTTTCCCCCCTCCTTTCTTTTTCCTTTTCTCTCCCTATCTTTCTTTCCTTAACACTACGCTTTTTTTTTTCACATTCAGATTCCTTGTTATGGGTCGGCTGGGATCGTG
>CM031610.1:45938798-45951298 GCA_018398815.1 Conus ventricosus | reverse complement strand
ATAACAATGATTATACTCAGTCCGCTTAGTGATGTCAATGATTGCTCAGTCTTGAGACATCCAGCCTGAGCGTCCCCCTTCATCTACCGACAGTTCCCATGAATGTGGCCATGCAGACGACTTTGAAGTGGACGTTCCATGGGCAGGGAAGCGGAAAGGGAATCTAACCCGAGGTCGCCGTGAGAAGAGGACATGGACGGCCACAGAATTGGAGACTGTCTTTTGATGGTGATGAATGGGAATAACGATGGTGAAGATGATCCTTGGGTTTTCACTCTGGTTGGAGACTAATGCATCATATGCTTCTTTCGATATGTATTAAGGCGTCAAGCAGGACCGAAATATACAGATGCCGGCAGCGTTGGTAAGGAAATTTGAACCATATTCTCAGAGAAGCTGGTAAACGAAATTGTGGATGGAGTCTTCCCATGGACTCAGTCACCAATCGTCACCATTCCCAAGGACAGAAGTCTCCGACACTGCCACAACTATCGCACTATAAAACTTGATCAGTCATGCCGGCAAAGTAATGCTGAAAATGAGTCTGAACAGACTGCAGCTGCAGGCAGATACCATCGCTGCTGAAGGACATGCTGGACACGCTGGATTCGGCATGGCAGAAGTACCATCGAACACATCTTTAATCTATCTACTCATGGCGAAAAACATCTCTAGCATCTGAAGGAGTTCTACCACGTCTTCTTAGATTCCAAAAAGAGAATACAAGATCAGGATCCTGCGTGCAACGGTATATTCCATCTTCCTCTCGGCATTCAGGACACGGACCCTCACACGAATCTGATCTGCAAAGAATAACCCAAGCCGTGACCATGAGCAAGGAGCGAGCAGTGTTACAGCAGGGTATCAAACATCAGATGTACTGGTTATATCCCCTGTCAACACGTGTGTCTGATCACCAAGCAGCACGTGGGACCATGTCGTCTGACGTCAGTCAGGAAAAGAAAACCACGTTAGCACGGCCACGTCACAAGATCCAGAAGAGTTCTTTTCTTGGGAACGGTGACGATTTGTGACTGACCCATCGCGTGGGCCACTCCCTAGTTTGCCACATTTTGTTGCCAA
Source organism: Conus ventricosus (assembly GCA_018398815.1). Taxonomy (NCBI): domain Eukaryota; kingdom Metazoa; phylum Mollusca; class Gastropoda; order Neogastropoda; family Conidae; genus Conus; species Conus ventricosus. Next base: position 45,950,215 of record CM031610.1, on the reverse strand, counting down.
CGGCATCTCCGCCATGTTTTAAGAGTTCTGCAGAGATGGTGTCGATGCCTGTACCCTTGCCCCATTTTAGTGATTGAATTGAACTATGACTTCTTCACGGAGTATTGAACAGTCAAACTTACTTGATGACCCCATTTGGACCTCCTTCGCTCTGTTTATCATACGCCCCGTGAGTACATAAACTAACTTTGCCAAATTGGAGATCAGACGAAAACTTTGTATCAGAGACAACAATGACGGGAGACACACACGGACGGAAATGTTCTTTATATGAGAAAAAGGGGAAAAAAAAAAGCTTCAGATACAACACTAGTCTGTACACATGTGAACTCTCTTTCGGACCCGAAACCATTAAAAAAAAAAGAATCGGCATCCAGTTTGTTACGAGTATTCCTAGCGTGTGCTGCTGTGTGTATAAAAAAAAAAGAGTAAGTGTCGGACTAGGCGACATGCCGAATTCTGTGAATGCCTTCGCGATTAGTACGTGATGAAGCCGCCAATCTTCTGTCGCATCACCCGTCCCGCCTGAAGCCATGTCTCTTTGGCGCACGCTTGAGGGACGCACCTTCCTCCGAACCCTACAATGTCTTAAAGGCACTGCAGGTGCAGCCTTCAAAAAAAAAAAAAAAAAAAATGCATACAACTTCTACGTGACCCTGGGCCTTTCTATCTTTATTGACTTGCATACCGGAGGAAATCAACATATAAGATGCGCGCGAGAGCAGTAGGTCTAGATATTAATTTGAAAAAGATTTCCATTCTCACTCTCTTTGCCTTGAAGACAACTTTCTCTTCGTCTTGAAGATTGAGTTGGATGATAAAGACGCTGAATTCGAGACTAGGCTTCTAAAGCCTTCCCTGTCTTCTGTTTTAGTTTTTCTTCATCTTTTATTCATAACATATCGGGCTATATTTTCGCCGTGTACAGTCAACTTGCTTGCGAGTGGCTCCCTCTTTGCCGTGGGCCCTACGTGAGTGAAGCTCCGCACCTCTTCCACATGCCTTCCCTTCTCCTTCGTCCGATCCCCCCCTGCACTCCTTGCTTGTCACACCCTTCACACACACACACGCACACACACACACACACAGCCAGCCTGACCCCTCCACCGTGTAGTCATCCCTCTATGGAGCAATCGTGGCAAGGGACGCTGCTTGGACAGAAAGAAACGCCTTGAAGGCAACCAGGTGCAACATCCCTACAGCTATAGATATGGAAAACAGAGAGTAAACAAACAGCTACGAGACTCTGTGGTAGGCTTAGCCCCACACACACACACACACACACACACACACACACACACACACACACACACACACACACACACATTTAAAGGCAACCAGGTGCAACATCCCTACAGCTATAGATATGGAAAACAGAGAGTAAACAAACAGCTACGAGACTCTGTGGTAGGCTTAGCCACACACACACACACACACACACACACACACACACACACACACACACACACACACACACACATTTAAAGGCAACCAGGTGCAACATCCTACAGCTATAGATATGGAAAACAGAGAGTAAACAAACAGCTACGAGACTCTGTGGTAGGCTTAGCCACACACACACACACACACACACACACACACACACACACACACACACACACACACACACACATTTAAAGGCAACCAGGTGCAACATCCCTACAGCTATAGATATGGAAAACAGAGAGTAAACAAACAGCTACGAGACTCTGTGGTAGGCTTAGCCACACACACACACACACACACACACACACACACACACACACACACACACACACACACACACACACATACATTTAAAGGCAACTAAGTGCAATATCCATGACAGCTATAGATATGGAAAACAGAGAGTAAACAAACAGCTACGAGACTCTGTGGTAGGCTTAGCCACACACACACACACACACACACACACAACACACACACACACACACACAACACACACATTTAAAGGCAACTAAGTGCAATATCCTGACAGCTATAGATATGGAAAACAGAGAGTAAACAAACAGCTACGAGACTCTGTGGTAGGCTTAAGCCCCCCCCCCCCCCCCCCCCCCCCCCCACACACACACACACACATGCATTCAAAGGCAACTAAGTGCAATATCCTGACAGCTATAGATATGGAAAACAGAGAGTAAACAAACAGCTACGAGACTCTGTGGTAGGCTTAGCCAGCCACACACACACACACACAACACACACACACACACACAACCCCACGCACGCACGCACGCAACGCACGCACGCACGCACCACGCACGCACGCACGCACGCACCCGCACACACACACACACGCACACACATATGAGTGTGAAGGCACTATTTGGGACATGGCACGAACTGAACTGAAGAAAGAATAAAAATGAAATGAGAGGTAGGCTACTTCTGTCCGACGTTGACCCCAACACTACACTACTCGGCTGACATTCTAATTGTTGAATTACAGCTTATATTAATCGTTCTAATAAGACAAAGAAAACTACATTTCATCAACAAAATAAGAAATAAAAATGATTACAAAACGATTTTCAATACAGTTCAACACCTGTCGCATGCTGATTTCCATTTTGTGTCGGCTGGGTCAATTAGTGCTACGTGAGTCATGTAGCTGTTTGTTTACTCTTTGTTTTCCATATCTATAGCTGTCAGGATATTGCACTTAGTTGCCTTTAAATGTGTGTGTGTGTGTGTGTGTGTGTGTGTGTGTGTGTGTGTGTGTGTGTGTGTGTGTGTGTGCGTGCGTGCGTGCGTGTGTGCGTGCGTGCGTGCGAGCGTGCGTGCGTGCATGCGTGCGTGCTTGTGTGTGTATGTGTTTTGCGTGCGTGCGTGCGCACGAGCGCGCGTGCGGTTGTGCGTGCGTGCGTGCGTGCGTGTCTGCGTGTGTGTGTGCATGTGTGTGCATGTGTGTGCGTGCGCGCGCGTGTGTGTGTGTGTGTGTGTGTGTGTGTGTGTGTAAAAAGAAAATACGCCAAGCGGTGCAAAGTGGTGTTGCAGTTTAATGGTTCTTTTCCAAGTTGGTTCACGCAATGAAAAAAAAACCCACATAGCCGTGTTACGGCATACTTTGTCGCCCCTGCACACTTTGTCGTCGGCGACAAACTGTGCTGCATGCTTTTTTCGCCGACGACAAAGTGTGCTGCACAGTTTGTCGTCCCAGCCATGACAAATATCGACAAGTTTGCACACTTTGTCGCCCTTGCACACTTTGTCGTCACTTTTCAAATGTGACATTGCTGCACACTTTGTCGCCCCTCGAAAGAAAAAAAAACTTCAGATCCAGTCGTGTACACTGGACTTAGACTAATTGTTTTTTTTTTTTTGTAATCCCAGTTATAAGACCGTACTTTACAATCTATATGGAAAAATTCCGTGTGCGTGCGTGCGTGCGTGCGCGTTTGTGTGTGTGTGTGTGTGTGTGTTGCGCACGCGCACGCGCGCGGGTGTGTGTGTGTGTGTGTGTGTGTGTGTGTGTGTGGTGTTGTGTGTGTGCGCGCGTGTGTCTATCTGTATGTGTGTGTGTGTGTGTGTGTGTGTAAAAAATATGTTCCACACGCTACAGACGAAACAACTGTGATGATCTTCTCTGAAATGTAGGACATATGTTTGCTGTGGGTGAGGGACGATGACGACATTTTCATTTTATTTACTTATTTGTTTATTTATTTATCACATAATAACCGTAATAATGGTTATAACGGCAAATAACTGTTTTTTCTTCTTTCAAAAGCTACTTGACCGATTGTAAGCGGTTTGGACGAATTTGTGTCAAATCAAGGCCTTCCTTCAGATAATGGGATGTAATTGTTACAATTCTTTAAATAACTGTTAAAAACTGTTGAAATATCAGGAAAATATGTTTCACTCTTTTCACGGAAAACTGATCGTTCTGAAAATTGGTAGGTATGTTAAATATGGTTAAGGCTGATGCTGGCATTTTATTTTTCAACGATCTTCGCCGGCTTCCGCCGTGACGACCATAAATGTTTCTTCTGTCTCCTTTATTGAATATCTTAGAATCTACTTGACTGAGTTTTAAGCGATTTTTGAGAGGTTGTGACAAAGCAAGGAGCTCTTGATACAAATATGGATATGGGCCTATATTTGTGACAGTTAGAAAACGTTGCTATTCAAGATAAACTGGGAGTACAATCATATGCTTTGCATCTTTTATAATTATTTCCCTTGTTATAGGTGTGTTCCCCTCTATTTCATTAACATTAAGTGCCTCTTTTAACCAATTTACAACAGCGCACCCCCCCCCCCCCCCCCCCCCAATTATATGTGATTATATGTATCGGGGCTGGGGTAAAGAAAAGTTACTATTTTTCGCCAGAGTATTTGAGCGTGGCTCTTTTGTCTTTGATAGGCTTCCTGCAGTTCCTACATCCAACTTGTCCATGTTGAGTGTAGGTACCACAAAACTAGATTTAATGAAACTGGGAGTACAAAAATGAGGCCTTTGTGTGGCATTAACTGAATTGAATGCTTCTAGTGTAAACTCAGGCCTCGAAATGGGGTTTATTTGTCTGGGAACATAAAATTGACTAGGATAGAGATTAAAAGACAGAAATAATAATAGGTTAGACAACAAAAAAAAAGAACTTTGCATTCAAACACACTAAACAGAAGAAAGAAAAATCAAGGGTACAAAGTTAAAAAACCAATGGAAGCGTTCTTTCTGCAGATCGTTTTATTCAATTTGTCATCAACGGGGAAACACAGGCGTATTTAAACATCTAATCATTGTTCAAAGAAGGCTAAAATGTAACAAAAGGAGAAAAAAAAATCAAATGTGAAGCTTTACACAGCTACAGCAGACAATATTTTTCTTCCCAATAAAAAATAGTTACATTTAAATTTCTTGCATTTGTCTCTTTCAAAATCATGTCAGATCCAGCATTATGCGCATTTTATAATAAACGATGAAATGTTAACGCGTTTGCAATCGAAGAACTTCTACTGTTTTCAAGTTTAGTTACACCAGAACCTCCTATACCAAATCCAACAACAATGTAGAACTACACAATCTACAACATACGGCTGTTTTGAATTTCAGGCAAACACACAGTGCCATTATGTGATTTGACATGACTAGAATGAAAATACTGTCAAGTTCAGTACTGTAATTTTCCGCGTTTTCTAAATTTACACACTCAGCCAGCAATTCAGCCGTACATAACTTTTTTTTAAAGAATATAAACAAAAATTCGACAAAATTAAGTAATGATGATAAAGAGAGTGACATGAAAAATAAAAATAAAAAACATGAAACACTACTCATTGTCACACATATATTCTACAAAAATCAAACCGTTGTCACATGAACAACAGCCCAATGTAACACAATGCAATTGTTTTAAAAAGAAACGTGTTATCGTCAAATCGAAAATCAAAGTGTTCTAAAACATAACACCATATACATGCAATCTGCAAGTGTACTTTCTGGCTCTTTGTTTCCAGGTCTTTCATTCTTCATTTACACGATCGGAGTAGTCACCTGTGAGTGATTAATTTTTGTAGTTGTGTTATTGCTGTATGTCTTACACGAGTGTGTATATACCATGTGAACAGAGGTCTGTGGTCGAAGTTCGAAAGACAGTTTGAAAAATCCTTGAAATATGAAGTCACTTATACGATTTATACTCATTCAAAATTCTCATTCAAAACGGTGAACACGGAACTGCCAGATGAATCACTTTTAAATGTTGAACACATTAACATATTACTGAGCACACAATTTGGCACACAGATTTTCAACAAGCCAACAAAAAATAATAAAACGCTGTCACATGAACAATATCCGAGTGTCAAATTCAGCTGGATGTATACTGTGCACAATTGTCAAAACACGCCGGATGTATACTGTGCACAATTGTCAAAACAAATTACAGAGTACAAACCGTAACAACGAAACTAAACAAAAATATCATTACCGTCACATCGACAATAAAATGTCAAACGCAACATCATACCCATATTACACATTAAAGCCCATTTCTTTTCCTACCAGCCAGTCTTTAAATGCAAACTTGTGAGGAACTGCAAATCTTTGATTTGCTCACATTATACATAAAAGAAACAATGACAAGTGAAAAGAGAACTGTGATGTGCACTTTCGTACAACCTTCTGCGGCTGTGAGAAGACGATTTCAGAAACTGATCAGTACCTCTGATTTGTCCAAATGCCAGTGATATAAAAGTTTCTGAAATCGTTTTCCCTCAACCAGAGCCAAGTGTTGTACCACTGTCTATGATTTACATTCCGCCTGGTTTCCAAGGCAAGACCGCTTGCTCGTCCTGCTGCACGTATCAGTCTTCTAATACTGACGGGATTTGGAACGATGGGATAACAGAGAAGTCAGTGTGCAGTCTGGGTAAAGGGATTCTGGAAACTGTCAGCCTGAAAAATGTGTTCACATTTTGCAGCGTGTATCTGAAGCTTGGATCCATTCGGACTGCATAGTGGATTATCAAAGCCTGGATTTATTGAGGCAAAAACTCGCGACTATCGAAAGGGACTGTAGGAGTCGGAGTGCCGTTGTTGTTGTTGTCAGGGACATCGTCATTGACTGTAGGAGTCGCAGTGTCGTTGTTGTTGTCAGGGACATTGGCATTGACTGTAGGAGTCAGAATGCCGTTGTCGTTGTTACCAGGGAATTTGGCATTGACTGTAGGAGTTGCAGTGCCGTTGTCGTGGTTACCAGGGACTTTGGCATTGACTGTAGGAGTCGGAATGCCGTTGTCGTTGTTGTAAGGGACAATGGCATTGACTGTAGGAGTCGCAGTGCCGTTGTCGTTGTTACCAGGGACTTTGGCATTGACTGTAGGAGTCGCAGTGCCGTTGTCGTTGTCAGTACCAGTACATTGCAAAATCAGTGGCAGTCGCACTTCCCTGGGATCACCAGTACTGGTGTAATGTTCAGGGTAATAACCCAGGGTCAGAGTGAAAATACCAGGATGGTATGGTCCTTGGTCTGAGGTGATGAGAGTAGAATAATCAGGGCCATTTCCTGATACCACCAACATTTGAACATGGTAGACGGCTGAGAGCGCGGACAAATTCAGGTGGTCGCCGTACGTACCGTCTTGTCACATGTCCATGACATAATCATGAACGTTTCCGTCAATGAATGGGCTGTATGTGTCCATGTTGTATGTGTCCATGTTGTCGATGATATGGTTTACAGCGTCCCTTCGGAGAGCTGCTGCAGTTCTGTTGACTCCAAACAGGGAAAGCTGATGGCCAAAAGCCTCAAATTGGCAGTTACCAGGACTATCTGTTGATCTAGGATCACTTCAATGTTCATGGCCTCCAGGTTTTTGATTCTGTCAGAATGATTCAAGGGAATGGAATACTTTTGTCTGTGTTCTTTGTTATTGAGCGCTGTTTCCACTTTTTTCCTGGCATCTCTTTTTCTTTCTTCGTTCCTTTGTAGCTGTTGTGCTTGTAATATCAGTGACTGATATCCACTGACTCACCATTTCTCCGGTTGGTTTGTGGTATTGAATCTTGTATTTATGTCGAGCCAAGGATCGCTCAGTGACCCTGCCTCTACAAACTGACCTTTGATAGGGAACACGTATCCTACTGGTGGATTTTGGGGGGTACCGGATCAGAACCTCTTCGCCAAGACTGTACAGGGATGGACATTGGCGATGTGATGCGATGCTTTTCTTTGCTGCTTTTTCAGAGCTTCTCTTACGTTGTTTATCAGTGATTCTGATCTGCTGAAATACACCTCAGACGGGCATTTTTTGGCCAGTACATCTTTGGGTGTGTCATTGATGGATTTTTGAATGAGGTGCAAATTCTTTGCCCAATTGAATCCTCCTTTGCAAGCTGTCATGAATGAAATTTTCTTTCGGATCTCCCGATGTGATCGCTCACATTTGCCTTGAGACTGTGGGTGATACGCACTACTCCTGATGGTTCTGACATTTTTGGAATGCAACAGTCGTTCTGTCTACCCCTTGAATTCCGTGCCCTGATCGAACTGAACACAAGTAGGAGCTCCGTGTCCTGAGAAAATTTTATTCAATGTTCTTGCTACAGTCCTACTACTTTTGCTTTAAAGTGGTCTCAGGATCAGAAAACGAGATAATGTTCCAGAACTGACAGAATGTACTGCTGCGGTTTTCCGTTGTGAAGGACCAGCTCATTTCTCATGTCAGTTAAATCAAGCTGCCAGCGTTCATTTACTGCAGTGACAGTGACTGGTTTGGGAGGGACTGTGTTTGTGAATCTTGCATTTTATATTTCTTTCTTGTTATCTTTTTGACACACCAAGAACTGTTCGTACTTTTGTGTACGAAACAGCAGCAAATTTCTCTGTGACTTGCCTCCAAACTGTTCTAGACCCAGATCCGAGATTTTCATCAAATCTATGTTTTACTGTCTGTGGTGCCTCACTTTCAATCAGAACTGGTTTTCCTCTGAAATGTGCATTTCCTTGTACAAGAAAAGTCATGTCTGCGTCTTTGATACTGCCTCACAGTACTTTTTTTTTCCACAGCAGTGCGGTTTTTCTTTGGAACTTTGAACTTTCCTTTCAGAAGACTTCGAAGTGTGAAATACGTAAACTTTGGAAACGGATTGCAAGTATCCTCTGGCGCTACCTGTTCTGGACCCAGATCCGAGATTAGCGCAGGTAGGTAGTTAGGTAGGTAGACATATAGATTAATACGAGGTGCTGGGTGGGTTTAGGTCAACGAACTGTCTGGCAAACTCTTACCTGCAACAGGTCTCTGACAAAATCAACAGTTGCTCAGAAGCTCCTGCCCTCCAATGTGAAAATTCAGACCTTTTGTAGGAGGACATATCCGGTCGATTGTTTCCAACTGCCCGACAAAGTATGCCGACAAAGATCCCGACAAAGTATGCCGACAAAGATCGCCCGACAAAGTATGTCGACAAAGATCGCCGGACAAAGTAAGCTGAGAGTTTCTTTACACTAGGCCCTCTAGAGAAAAGAAAAAAGAAAAGAAAAGACAAAAATAAATCCACCACATACACACATATTATGCACAAACGCACACACACTTATGCAAACAAATATATAATAATGGAGAGAGAGAGAGAGAGAGAGAGAGAGAGAGAGAGAGAGAATTTTTACGTTCCGATTGTAAAGCATTCTTTTTTGTCAGTTTGTTGTTTCTTTGTTAGTTGTTGTCGTTGTTTTAACTGAGAGTGCAAGAAAATCAAGTCAGAAATGTACGATATGACTTCAGATCCGAAGTTTCCTCTTTCGAGGGCGACAAAGTGTGCAGTAATGTCACATATGAAAAGTGACGACAAAGTGTGCAAGGGCGACAAAGTGTGCAAACTTGTCGATATTTGTCATGGCTGGGACGACAAACTGTGCAGCACACTTTGTCGTCGGCGACAAAGCATGCAGCACAGTTTGTCGTCGACGACAAAGTGTGCAGGGGCGACGTGCTTGCCCTCTTTTTTTTTCGTTTATTTGTTTGTTTGTTCTCTCTCTCTCTCTCTCTCTCTCTCTCTCTCTCTCTCTCTCTCTCTCTCTCTCTCCCTCTCTCTCTCTCTCTCCCCTCCTCTCTCTCTCTCTCTGTATGTGTGTGTGTGTGTGTGTGTGTGTGTGTGTGTGTGTGTGTGGTGTGTGTGTGTGTGTGTGTGGTGTGTGTGTGTGTGTATGTGTGTGTGTGTGTGTGTGTGTGTGTGTGTGTGTGTGTGTGTTTTGCTCGCTCTCTCTGCATGTGTGTGCGCGCGCGCGTGTGTGTGTGTGTGTGTGTGACAGAGAGACACTGACACTGACACTGACATTTTTTATTGTCCATTTAGCAGTTAAGCCTTTTAGACAAGGGGTTTGGCAAATGCATTCACCGATACAAAAAGCAGAAATTTCATGCGTATACGTACTCACACACACACACACACACACACACACACACACACACACACACACACACACACACACACGTCCTCACCTTTCCCTCTGCCCCACCCCGCTACCTTTCTACTATTATCCCCCAACATCCACACCGCCATAATCACACACACTTGACCACTAACCCTTCCCTCTCCCTCCCCCTATTCCGCCAGCCCACACACCCTCCCCAGCCCCCCCGCCCTCCCCGGAACATCCGCACATTGGATCATCCTTATGTTTACCGGTATTTTGCTCAATTATCTTTTTTCTCACATACATGGCTTCAGCTATGTACTTAGCCACTTCTTTAACAACACATTCATTATTATTAGATAACACTGAAGCAACGCTAGCATTATTTTGGTGGAATGAACGAGTATTCAACACACTGCAGCTTTTACGTTTGTCAGTATAAGTAGTACAATGAAACAAAAAATGTTCTTCGTTTTCCAATTCATTTCCACAAGATGGGCAAATAGTGTCATTCGAATATTCAGAACTTAAGAACCATTGCTTACAGTTTTTTAGACCACTAACCCTCAACCTAAATCTGGCCAAACTGATTCTGTGCCATTTATTTGTAACTAACGTTAGGTACTTTTCTGCCTGAAAAATATTTTTGAAGGAACAGAAGTATCTATATTTATCGTTATTATCTATTTCTGCATGCCAATTTTGTTTGAAACAGGAAATGAGTCTGTCTTTGAATCCTGTTATAAAACCATATTCGGAACAAACTCCCTGGTTCAGCCAAACAATACCAAAGCCATTTTCAATCAGAGTCTTTTGTACTTCTGTCACCAAATTAAAGTGACCAGATTCGTGCTGTAACAGAAGCATTTCGTAGGCTTGCCTACATATTCTCGACATGGGGAGTCTGACTAGTTTTAACCAGTATTTGATGCATTTTACAGTAGTTGTAACGCGTAGAGAATACCTCCCAGTTTCTCCATATATCAGTTTATTTGATGTATGTAGGGGTACATTCAGATATCTTTTTATGGCAAACATGTGGACATTTTCAATCTGTTTACTGTCTTGTTCTAATCCCCAGACTTCAGCTGCGTATGTTAGGATAGGCTGAATTTGTGCATCGAAAAGCTTCCAAAATAAATTTATATCAATAGTGTTTAGTCTTCTTAATGATTTCATAATTTCCATCACTCCTTTTTTTGCCTTTCTGCAAACATCAGACAGAGCACTGCTAACACTCAACTTTGTGGTAAAAGCCATCCCTAAGTATTTGTACGAGTTAGTTACCTTTACTTCTTCATTTCCATAAAACCATCTTTCTCTGTCACTTAAGTAGCCACCTTTTCTGAAAACCATTACATTTGTTTTGTCAAGATTGACTGTTAACTTTAATCGATCTGCCCCTTCTCTAAGACTATTTATTTGATTCTGGAGCCCAATAACAGAGTCAGATAACAAAATAACATCATCCGCAAACAATAATAAGAATATTTCAACTGCACCAGGAATGAGCTGAATACCATGTTTTCCATTGCTTGACAAATCCACAGC
>CM031610.1:45921298-45933798 GCA_018398815.1 Conus ventricosus | reverse complement strand
CAGTCTCCGTGGCCCAATCGCTAAAAACATTCACAAAACTGGACGAATCACAGACTTTGGTTTTGGCAGAGTGAAGTGGTTTGGTTTGGGCAGAGTGGAGTGGTTTGGTTTTGACAGAGTGAAGTGGATTGATTTTGGCGGAGTGGAGTGGTTTGATTTTTGGCAGAGTGAAGTGGTTTGGTTTTGGCAGAGTGGAGTGGTCTGGTTTTGGCAGAGTGGAGTGGTTTGGTTTTGGCAAAGTGACGTAACGTGGTTTTGGCAGATTAGAGTCATCTGGAGTGGTTTGACTTTGGTAGAGTGATTTGGGATTGATCTGGTGATTATTCATTTTTTCCCCCTGTAGAGTGGTTTGGGTTTGGTGAAGTACTTTAATTTGGATGGAGGGGTTTGGCTATTATGGGGGTGGAGGGAGGGGAAGGGTAGTTTCAACATATGCAATTCTTCTAAAGGACTCACTATCACCTTTCCCGTACTCGTGGGTGTGAAATCACCCAGACACGTGTTTTTGGCTCTGTAACTCTAGTAATTTTGAAGCCACTTCCACTTAATTTCATGACTTTGTCCCTAATATATTACACTACATATCAACTGAAAATTATTTTGTTTTATACATAAACAAAGAAATAATTAAACAATTAATGTCCCAGTAACGTCGTGGGGGTGAGAACACCCATACTACCAAAGAATAAACCTTGCACGCCGTACGCCGTGGGTGTGGGGCCACCATACTTACAAAGCTTGCGCGCCACACGCTATGGATGTGACGTCACGCATGCTTGCTACAGAGAGATAAGAGTCGCGTTGGTAAGAAATTCCTTCCTGCCCACGATTTGGTGCCACCGAGTTCCGTCTGCTTTGTCTTTTGCGGGGCGCGTACTGCCAAGTGTGAGCAATGTACGTCATAATCAAAATGATGCAAAGTAACATTACGTATTTAAAAAATTTAAAAAAAAAAAACACGTAGGCCTTGGTATGTTGCACATTCTAGGAAACGTCATACTGACAGAGGATCAAGTATTTCTAATGTTTTACCAATACACACACATACGCGCGGGCCCGTGCGCGTGTACTATATAGCATAGCTCATATATATATATATATATATATATATATATATATATATATTATATATATATATATATATATATATATATATATATATATGTCTTTCCATGCATGCACATACACACACACACTTTCTCTCTCTCTGTTTCTCTTTCTCTCTCGCACAAACATGCAATAATGCTCACATGCACACACACAGATAAACGCACATTCATGCGGCCGCAGTTATTCATTGAGAAACAACAACAACGAACAACCGTTTGACGCAAGTAGCAAGACTCTAATCTCATAGAAGTCAAATTTGCATGACGTACGGCAAGGTCTTACTTCCTCGAAAAAAAAACATGGGTTACTGTACACCCACTGCGTACGGCGAGGGGTTAGTTCCTACACAAAAACCATGGGTTACTGTACACCCACGGCGTACGGCGAGGGATTAGTTCCTACACAAAAAACCATGGGTTACTGTACACCCACGGCGTACGGCGAGGGGTTAGCTCCTATACAAAAACCATGGGTTACTGTACACCCACGGCGTACGGCGAGGGGTTATTCCTTCTTAGAAAGCATGGGTTTTTGCACACCCACGAAGTACAGCGCGCAAAATTTTAGGCGACGTACGGGAAAGCTGCTCCTGTCCTTCCCTCTCTGCCTACACAGACAGACAGACAGACGGACAAAGAGACAGACAGACAGATAGACAGACAGACGGACAAACAGACAGACAGACAGATAGACAGACAGACAGACACACACACACATTAACACACACACTAACACACACACACACACACACACACACACACACACACACAACACACAGCACTCACGAGAGTGCGTGTGTGCGTGTGTGTGTGTGTGTGTGTGTGTGTGTGTGTGTGTGTGTGTGTGTGTGTGTGTGTGTGTGCGTGCGTGCGTGCGTGCGTGCGTGTGTGTGTGTGTGTGTGTGCGTGTGTGTGTGTGTGTGTGTGTGTGTGTGTGTGTGTGTGTGTGTGTGTTAGTGTGCGTGCGTGCGTGCGTGCGTGCGTGCGTGCGTGCGTGTGTGTGTGTGTGTGTGTGTGTGTGTGTGTGTATGCGCAGGGCTAAAGCGCACATTACAAGCCCTCGAGCGTCTTCAGATGCGAACAGGAAAACAGGTTAAGAGATCAAGGACACATAGACTTGGGAGGTACATCACATGCAGTATGTGTCCCATCATGCTGATCCCCACGTCTCCATCACCTACCCCCTCCCACTCTTTGATCCCTCCTAGTGTATAGCAAACCGATTGTGTCAAAAGGATTACTTATTTTCTTCTTGTTCTCGTTCTTGTTTTCATACTTCTTGTTGTTCTTGTTCTTCTTCATGTTCTTGTCCTTGTTCTTGTTCGTCTTGATCTTCTTCTTCTTCTTCTTGGTTTTTGTCTTCTTTCCCCTCGTCCTTTTCCTGCCCTCCCCCCCGCTCCTCCTCCTCCTGTTCATTGACATTTCTTCTTCTTCTTCCATTTCTTCTTGTTCCTCTTGTTGTTGTTGTTGGTGTTGTTGTTGTTGTTGTTGCTGGTCTTCTTCTTCTTCTTCTTCTTCTTCTTCTTCTTCTTCTTCTCATATTTGAATTGGGCATATTTTTTCTAACTCAAGTGCTCACATGAATTGACAAAGCATAAAAAAAAGCGGAAAAAGTAAAAATAAAGAAAACAGAAAGAAAAGAATAGAAAAGAAAAGAAAAGAAAAAGGTATAACATGTTTCAATCTCACATTATCCATTCCATCGACAATCACGCGTATGAGATACCCGGCAACAACAACGCACAGACGTGGACTCGTACGCAATCACGTAGACACACACACACACACACACACACACACACACACACACACACGCACACGCACACGCTCTCTCTCTCTCTTCTCTCTCTCTCTCTCTCTCTCTCTCTCTCTCCCTCCCTCCCTCCCCTGTCTCTCTCTTAAAGCTTAGTTGTTTTTTTTTTAACCCACAATGTTTCATGAAAAAAGGGAACAACGTGAAATGTTGGATAAAACTGACTAACGTGCTCTTTATGCCTCAAAGAATGAAGTGGGGGTAAAGGTGAGGGTTGCGGGGAAAGAAGGGGGGTGGGGGGGGGGGGTGAGGGGTGAGGAAGGGAGTGTATTCTAAGAAGAAGCGGAAGATCCGAAAAGAGATCTTTCATCTTTTACAAATGTGTGTGTGTGTGTGTGTGTGTGTGTTCTGTCAGACGTATAAATAAAAAAAAAACAATGGTACAAGTCCCATCAGATATATATATATATATATTTTTTTTTTCTTTCTTTTTTTTTTGAGGACCCACTGCGTACACGAAAATACGTTTTTTTTCTTTTTTTTGTTTTTAATTTTGGGAACGGGGAGGAAGGGGTGGGGGGGGGGGGGGACCGATCGGTCGGGGGGAAGGAGGGGGTGGGGTGGGGTGGAGGGGAGATGGAGTAGCTGGAAGGGATATGAGGGTGGGGGGGGGGGGGCTCAGGGAGGGGTAGGGGTGGCAGATAGACGTGTGAAACCGCTTCGGGTTATGGTTTTGTGGACGAAGATGAAGAGGGGTTGGAGGGGGGGGGGGGGGGGGGTCCATGCTGAAGGAAATAGGGCGTCGCAAGAGAAGTTCATATACACAAACAAAGAGAAAAGAAAGTAAAAACAAAGGAGCAAACAATGCGGGTGATCTAGAGTGCTGAAGCTATGACACCACCGAATCAAATCAAGGTGGTGGTGGTGGTGGTGGTGTGATCAATGCATGTTGTGAATCCTCGATGACTCAGTGGTGAGCAGATGAAGGTTATGCTGTGATTCCTCGTTGACTCAGTGGTGAGCAGATGGATTATGCTGTGGATCCTCGTTGACTCAGTGGTGAACTTATTACCGCCTGCTGTGGATCCTCGTTGACTCAGTGGTGATCCCATCACCGCCTGCTGTGGATCCTCGTTGACTCAGTGGTGATCGGATCACCGCCTGCTGTGGATCCTCGTTGACTCAGTGGTCATCTGATCACCGTGTCCTGTGGATCCTCGTTGACTCAGTGGTGATCGGATCACCGCCTGCTGTGGATCCTCGTTGACTCAGTGGTCATCTGATCACCGTGTCCTGTGGATCCTCGTTGACTCAGTGGTCATCTGATCACCGCCTGCTGTGGATCCTCGTTGACTCAGTGGTGATCGGATCACCGGTGTCCTGTGGATCCTCGTTGACTCAGTGGTCATCTGATCACCGCCTGCTGTGGATCCTCGTTGACTCAGTGGTGATCGGATCACCGTGTCCTGTGGATCCTCGTTGACTCAGTGGTCATCTGATCACCGCCTGCTGTGGATCCTCGTTGACTCAGTGGTGATCGGATCACCGTTGTTCCTGTGGATCCTCGTTGACTCAGTGGTGATCGGATCACCGCCTGCTGTGGATCCTCGTTGACTCAGTGGTCATCTGATCACCGTGTCCTGTGGATCCTCGTTGACTCAGTGGTGATCCCATCTTCCCATGCTGCAGGTGCGTGTGAACGAAATGGTGCAAGCACTATGCACACGTCTCCACTGACAAGAATCGTCAGCAGTAACGCTGCTAGGGCTGGACAGCAGATTTTCACAAACAATGAGTCCAGGTTCATACCTGTGTTTCGGGCCTGGACTTCTAAGTGGGCTGGACGGCACCCAGGACATGACTGCCAGATACCCTTTGGCTGTCGGAAAGGGTGTTTTTTTTTTCTTCCTTTTTTTCTTCTTTTCGTTTTTTTTTTTTCCCTTTGCGCTGCCAAGATTCAAACCTACAACTCATGGATGGTCGGGCGTCCAGAGGCCAAGTCGCTTTCAAACAGATGTCTTGCCCACATGTGTGACGGACATCAGCCCCTTTCCTAAATTTGGAAAATTTAATCCTAATGAAATTCACTTTCGTTCCTCTACACGATGTTAACACTATTTTCAGCTACCTCTGCCCATTGCCTACGTAGCTCGGGTTCTTTTCCCCCACCAGAAATTGAAAAACTGTTGTAGGAGATCATAGACTGATGAGAGCCAACAACCCCACCCCTACCCCCACCCCCATCCCCCACCCACTTACGCAATGGCGAGGACTTTGGCTTAGCTAAGCCAATTCCCTCAAGCTGCTGTCTAAACTGGCAAGACTTCCAGTCCTTGCAGACAAGAGTTGTCTCCCTTCTCATTTCATTTGCACAACGAGTTCCGTCCGAATCATTTGTGTTGATGAGCCAGAGTGAAACGACTGGAAGTGATATTGGTCTGGACTGGCTGATGTCGTTTGAGTTCGGGTTGTAGGGAATGCAGTGCCCTTCATCGTCGGTCACCCGTTGGTCGCTGTCTTTCTCGTGTCTGCGAGCTGATCACGTCAGTTTGTGCAGCCACTAAGGTCACTGGGACAATTCTTGCACAGTATGGAGCGCGCAAGGTTCGGGTACTCTCTCTCTCTCTCTCTCTCTCTCTCTCTCTCTCTCTCTCTCTCTCTCTCTCTCCTCCTCCTCCTCCTCCTCCTCTCCTCCTCCTCCTCTCTCTTCCTCCTCCTTCTTCTTCTTCTTCTTCTCTTCTTCTTCTTCTTCTTCTTCTTCTTCTTCTTCTTCTTCTTCTTTTTGACGGGTGTGTTAATCCAAGACGGTTAGATTTTCCAATTGTTGGACTCAGTAATACAGCACGAACGTCGCGCAGTCAGACTGCTGCGGGTTCGAATCCCCATATCGCCCAACACGGCAATAAACATTTTCGCTACTCTCCTCAACGTGTTACTGGTATGGGCGGCATCAGAGCAGTGTTAGAAATGTCCCCCCAGAGCGTTTTTAGAAATGCCCCTTTATCCGTAAAACCCCGAGGAGGAGTAGTCCCTTGGGGCCGTTTCACCTTTACTGGTTTGGTGGGATTTTTTAAAACCCCCCATGCAGCTAAAAAAACGGGTTTAACCCCTTTGGCCCTGTTTGGGATAACGCCCAAAACCCGAACTAAGCCCCTAGCTAGAAAGCCCCCCTACTGCCCCGGGATAACCCCCCCACCCCAACCCAAAACCAGCCCCCCAAACCCCAAATTCAACAAAAAAAACAAACCCTTTTCCACCCCCCAAACCGAACGAAAAACCAAAAACCCCCAACCAACGAGCAACCAATCGCTACCCAGTTTGTTAGTAATAAAAGGTAAATTGAGAAAAGAAAGAAGAAAAGCAAGCAAGCAGGAAAGCATCAAGAAAGAAAGAAAAGTAATTTAACTAACAAAAACTAAGCAAGCACCAAAAAAAACCAAAAAAACCAATCCCTTTAATCCCCCCCCTAACAGCAACAGTTTTTAAACCAACGGGAAAATCGGGGGGCCAAACCCAAACCAACAAAAACCAACCAACCAAAAAAACCAGCAACTGACTGAATAAATGACTGAAAAACAAACCCAAAAAACCAACTACCTGAAAAAACCCCATTGCTTAATCGATTTACCCCTTAATCCCTAACTGACTGAATGCCCATGAACAAACCAAAGCACTAACTAGATATCTGCCCCCAAAGGGGGCAAATAACCCTTGACTGACGTTTGAATTAATAAACCTAAACTAAGTACTAACGAAAAAAACAAAACTCGCGACATTTCAGGGCAGTTGAAAAGTCGTGCCGGTCTACCCCCAAAGTCCGTTCAAACCCGGTCGAAAACCCCACATCGTATTTGTTTTTGTTGGCCCGGCAGGGAAAAGGAAAAAACCTCGATCGTCAAAAGCTACGCACGTCGGTTTTTGAAACCCAACTGGTTTCCCGTGCTTTAAAATAACGCCCCGCTGCGGGGCAAAGGACGTACGCACGCGGAGCGCGCGTGCGGCATGCACGCAGCACCCCCGGGATGAACTCACGCGGTCTACACATTCCCAACTTTATACACAAACCCCCACACCACGCACGCACACTTCCCCCACACGCATGGCGCGGCGCGGGGCGCCCCACACGCCCCCCCCACGAAACCCCCCCACCCCCAAAAATTTAAAAACAAAAAAAACCCATACACACAACACACCAACATTCAAAAAACATTTCACCCAAAGAGAAGAGAGGGGAGAGAAGGAGGGGGAAGGAAAAGTGAGAGAGAGAGAGGGGAGAGAGAGAGGGGGGGAAAGTTGGACGAGGGCAACGAAGAGAGTTTGTGTGTTTTGTGGGGTTGTGTGTGTGTGTTTTTGGTGTGTGTTTTGTTTGGTTTTGTGGGGTTGTGTGTTTTTTGTGTGTGTGTGTGTGGGGTGTGTGTGTGTGTGGTGTGTGGTGTGTGTGTGTGGGGAAGTGCGCGGCGGGGTGAGTCGCCCCCCCGGTGCGTGAGTGGGGTGTTTTGTGTTTTGTGTGGTGTGTGTGTGTTTTGTGTTTGTGGTGTGTGTGTGGGGCGTTGAGTTTTTGGGCCCCCGGTGGGTTCGCGTGTTGCTTTTGCTTGCGTGCGTGCTTTGCGCGACGCACGCTTTTGCGTTTTTGTAGTGCTCGCGTGCGTGGGGCGCACGGGGGCCCCGCGAGTGTGTGTGGGGTGCATGCGTTTGGGTATGAGTGCAGGGGTTTTGGTGGGGTGTGTGTGTGTGTGGTGTGTTTTGTTTTGTTTTTGGTTGTGTTTTTTAGTCGGAAAAGAAAAAACAAAGGGCGAGGTGTGGATGTGGCTTTGGGGAAAAAATTGGATCTGAAAAAATAAGGTTTTTGGTTTGTGGTTTATGGGACAGAGCTGAATTTAAGCGGTGTTAGTCATCGCCCTTTTTAAACTGCAGACACGATGACGGGGAAAAAGGCTAAAAAAGGGAAAAAGAAAATGAGAAAGGGGGAGAAGGAGGGAAAAGGGAGGGAGAGAGAGGAGAGAGGGGAAGGAAGGGAGGGAAAGGGGAAGAAAAAGATAAAGAGAGAGAAAAAGAGAGAGAGGGGGGGGGGGGGGATAGGGGAAAAGACAGGGGAAGAGAGAGAGAGGGGTTTGGGGGGTGAGGAGGAGCCCGAAAGGGGGAATAAGAAGGAGAAGGGCAGGCAGACAGAGAGAGGGATGGAGAAAGGGGACAGCCCAGAGGGAAAGGGACAGACAAACAGCAAAGAGAGGGGAAGAGAAAAGGGGGGAAGGGGAAGAGAAAAAGGAGAGAGAGAGAGGGGGAGGAGGGGAGGAGAGAGAGAAGAAAAACGGGAAGAGAGAAAGAAGCAGAGATTAGGGGGGGGGGAAGAGAGAATGTTTGGAAAGGGGGGGGAAAACGGGGGGGGGAGGGGGGAGGGGGGAGAAAAAGAAAAAGGGAGGAAAAGGAAGAAGGGGGAGGGGGAGGGGGGAAAGGGAGAGTGAGGAGGGGAAGGGGGGAAGGGAGGGGGGGGGGAGGGGGAGATTTGGGAAAAGGAAGAAGGGGGAAGGGGGGGGGAAACGGGGGAACAAGGGGGGGGATAAAAGGGATAAGGACAAGGTTTTAAAAAAAAAAAAGAAAAAAAAAGCCGGGAAATAAAAGAAAGAAAGAAACGACAAAACCGGGGACCTTTCAAATTTGGGAAAAACCCCCTTCCAAAATTCTAAATACAAAAAAAGCGGGGGAAATGGAAACTTGTTCACGGCCCGGGGACCGGGCGCAGCTCCCTGCACTCGGGTTTCCCCCGCTGTCGTTTTGCGGCCCCAGGGCCCCCGGGAGCACGCTGCGGGCATTTCGGGGGAAAACCCGCTGTCGTCAGGGGGTTCGGGGCCCACCGGGAGCACGTGTCATTTAAAGGTAACACGTTTGTCTTTCTTTGGGCCCCTTGGGGAAAGGGGGACGCACGTGTGATCAGGAAACACCTGTCTTTCATGCGGCTTCGGGCCCCGGGGCCCCCCGGGCCGCCAAACCGCTGCGGGGGCCCCCCCCGGGGCGCCCCTAAAACCGGGGAAAACACGCCCCCCCCAGCCCAAACACCCGTCTCAGTAAAAAACCCCCCAAACCCCAAAAAAGGGTCCCCCCGGGGGTTCCCCCCGGGGACGAAACCGGCTGCATAAAGGAAAACCACCCCCCTGCCCCCCTAACCCCAACCCCCTTCCAGGGAAAGGGGAAACGCCCCGTGTGCACTCGGGGTAACACGCGTGTAAGCAGCTCTCGGGGGCCCCGGGGAAAGACGCTGCGGCACTGGGGAAAACACCTGTCATATGCAGCTTGGGCAGGGGAGCCCGCTGTTTCCCACTCAGGTAAACGTTTGTCGTATCCCAGTTTCCCCGGGGCCCGGGCGCACGTTTGCTGCACTCGGGAAACCCGCTGTCTTTATGGAGTCTAGGGAGGGGACGCACGCTGCGGGCATCAGGTAAAAAGCTGTCGTCTTTGCGGGGCTCTCAGGGCCCCGGGACGCCGTGTTTGCACTAGGTAACAGCTGTCGTCATGGGGTCTGGGGGGGTTTACCGGGACGCACGTGCTGAAATCAGGAAAACACGCTGTTTTTCATGAGTTTTCGGGGGGCACAGGACGCCGCTCCCTGCACTGGGTTAACGCTGTCGTTTTGCAGCTTCAGGGGGGGGGAGCACGCGGCTAACTCGGGTTTTAGCCGTTTTTTTTCATGCAGCTCTCGGGGCCCCGGGACGCAGCTGCTGCACTCGGGTTTAACAGGGTTGTCGTAAAGCAGCTCTCGGGGCCCCCGGGGGGGCGCCCGCTGCTGAATCGGAAAACACGCTGTGGGTCTTGCAGTTTCCTCGGGGGGCCCCGGGGGAGCCCCCCCTGCTGCACTGGGGTTAACACGCTTTTTCTTTCCCTGAGCTTTCAGGGCCCCGGGGGGACGCAGGGCTGCTGCATTCAGGTAACAGCGGGCCGTCTTGGGGGCTCTCGGGGCCACCCCGGGGGACGCCGCTGTGCCCTCGGGTAACCGCTGTCGTAGGGGGTCTCAGGGCCCCGGGGAAACGCACGCTGCTGCACTCAGGAACACGTTTTTTTTCATGCGGGTCTCGGGGCCCCGGGAAACCCCACGCTGCTGCATCGGGAAACCCGTTTTGTCTTTATGCGGCCCCCTCAGGGGAAACCCCCGGGGGGCGCAGTTGTGCACTCAGGAACACGTTTTCTTTCTCCCCTTTCAGGGCCCCGGGGAAGCCGTGCTGCCCTCAGGTAACACGGTGTCATGCAGCTCTCAGGGCACCGGGACGCACGCTGCGGATCAGGTAACCGCTGTCGTCATGCAGCTCTCGGGGGGCCCCGGGAGGGCACGTGCTGACTAGGAAAACCCGCGTCGTTTTGGAGCTTCTTTAAAACGTTTGGGCATGAAAGGTCTCAGGAAACCCGCTGTCGTCATTTTTGAAATCAGGAAAAACCGCTGGTCATGCAGTTGGGGAAACCCGGGCTGTCGTCAGGGCCCCTCTCAGGTAAACGCTGTCGTATGTTGATAGGTAACACGTGTGTCATGCGCACTAGGGTAACCGCTGTGTAAAGTGCCTCGGGGTAACGCTGTGTCATGCTGCATCGGGGTAACACGTTTGTCGTCATGCTGCTTAGGTAACACCTGTGTCATGCGCATCGGGGTAACCGCTGTCTTTCTTTGTGCATCAGGTAAAACGTTTTGTCGTAAATGCGGATAAATTTTAACACGCTGTTTTTCGTCACGCTGCACCAGGTAAACGCTGTCGTAGCAGCACTAAGGTAAACGTTTTGTCGTCATGCAGAAACTCAGGAAACCGCGGGTCGTACGCGTGCGCTAATTTTAAACGTTTGTCGTCATGCAGCTTTAGGAAAACCCGGGTCGTCATGCCCCTTTTCAGGTAACACGCTGTCGTCACGTGTGCACCCCGGAAACCGTGTGTCATGAGTCTCAGGTAACCCCGCTGTCTCATGCAGCTTCGGGGGTAAACACGTGTGGGCTTTGCAGTTCTAAAGGTTAAACCGTTTGTCGTCATGAGCTTCAGGTAAACCGCTGTTTTCTTTGGTCTCTGGTAACACGCTGGTCTCATGAAAGCTTAGGTAACCGGTGTCGTCATCCCAGCTTTCGGGGTTAACACGTTTGTTTTCATGCTGCACTCAGGTAACACGCTGTGCCCTGCTGCATCAGGTAAACACGTTTGTCGTCTTTGCTGATCGGGTTTAACCTGTCGCCCTGCAGTTAGGAAACAGGGCGGGTTCTTTCTGAGCACTCGGGGAAAACGTTGGTCTGCAGCTTTTCAGGTAACACGCTGTCTTTCAGCAGTCTCGGGGAAACCAGGTTTGCCCCGTCTTTGAAAGCTCTCAGGTAACACGTGTTGTTTTGGGGGCTCTCGGGTAACACGTGTCTTTCATCTGCTTCAGGGCCCCGGGGGGGGGGGAATTGTTTTGGGAAAAAGGGAAAGCTGTTGCGGCCCAAAAAATGCCACCCGGAGGGTTAATTTTCCCGTAATCATTCCCAGCCCCCGAAAAATCCCCGGCAGTTAAAAAAGGGCCCGGGGGGGCCAAAGCCAACCCCCGGGGGAAGGAAGGACATCTAAAAGGGGGGGGGAGGGGAAAAGGGGTGAACGTAATGACAAAAAATTTGGGGAAAAACTCTTGCTCCCTGATGAAAAAATTTTACAGGGCCCCCCCCCAACAAAAAAAATTTGGGGGGTAACTTTGCCCCCATGAGGGAAAAGAATTTAAAGGGGCCCCAAAAACCTAAACCCAAATCCAAATTTGGGGGTTTCCTCTTGCTCCCTGTTGAAAAAATTTAAAGGGCCCCACAAACCCCAAAACGTGTTGTTTTAAAAACACCATTAGCCTAGCAAAAAATGACAAACAGGAGAACAGAGAAAATTAAAAAATTTTCCCTTGTTATGTGTTTAAAACCCCCCCCCCCCCCCCCCCCCCCCCCCCCCCCCACCCCCCCCCAACCCCCGTCGGTTTGGGGGGAAAAAGGGTTCAGGCTTTGTGCCTTTATTCATTCATCCTTGTGGTTTTTTTTGTGGATCTCCTAAAAATGCATAGTGCGGAGGTGCCCATTCTGTCCTCCCCCCCCCCGCCCCCGGTGAAAGGAGGGTCCAGCCCAGCTCGGGACTTTTTTCCCCAAAAATCACTTCCCCCAAAAATTTCAATGCCCCAAACAACGAAGCTATAAATCAAGGACTTTCCCATTGAAAATTGAAGGATGTGGGGGGGGGAGGGGGGGGGGGGAGTGGGGGGGGGGGGGGGGGCGGGGGGGGGGGGCGGGGGGGAAATTTGTCTCCCCATCTTTTTCCCCAAACCACTTTCTGTGAAAAAATGCCCGGGCAGGGTTTCCACCCCAAAAAACCCACCCAGGGAAGTGACAGTGCCCTTTGCCCATTTTCCCTGTTGTGTCAGGGGGGGGTCATTTTGGGCATTTTCCCTTTACCCACCCCATGGGCTTTTTTGGAGTAAGGCCCCAAATCTTTCATGTGGGATGGGTTTGGAAAAGGGAGTGTTTTTTTGGGAAACGCCCAAGAACCCCCCCCCCCCCCCCCCCTCCCCCCCCCCCCCCCCAAAAGGTTAAATGGGTGAAATTTGTTGCTCTTTTGATGAAATTTTGGGTTTTGGAAAACTGTGAAAATTTTAAAGGCGAGAGAGGGGGA
>CM031610.1:45903798-45908798 GCA_018398815.1 Conus ventricosus | reverse complement strand
AAACCGGGCAAGGCCAACTTAACTGGAACATACGAGTGGCTCTCTTCTCCGTCTACTCCCCCACCCCCCACCTCCCCACCTCCCCGTCCCCATTCCCACCCATCTCACTTCCCTTTTCCTCCCCCCCCCCCCCCCCTCCTCCCTTTCTCCATTGGAATCGTCTGCGAGGTCATGAAAAAAGAGCTGGTCGCGTTAGGCCTAGTATCTTCTTGGAAATCGTGCCCTGTAGCAGACAGATCTTCCCCTGTCTCTCTTTGCTATTCTTCTCCTCTTTGCCATCGCCCTTTTTCCACGTTCGCTGGTCAGTCATTTCAAATGTGAAGTACTTTGTCAGCTAGGAGCTAGATAGTTAAAATTGGTGTAAAAAGTTATTTTGTGAGTTACTACGTTAGTTAGTTACCTGGTTAGTTTACTAGTTATTATCACATCGTCATAAAGTTCACGGGTTAGTTTGTAAGTTACAATCATCATCGTCATCGTCATTATCATCACCATAACAAGTCTCTCTCTCTCTCTTTCTCTCCCTCTCTCTCTCTCTCTCTCTCTCTCTCTCTCTCTCTTCACACACACACACACACACACACACACACACACACACACACACATACACACACACACACACCATACCACACACACACACACACACACACACACACACACACACACACACACACACACACACACACACACACCACCACACCACACACGCGCAATCGTAAAGCACCCCCAGGACACATACACACACACACACACACACACATACACACATGCGCGCGCGCACGTATACACACAAACGCGCGCGCGCGCACGTGTACACAAACACACGCGCGCTCGCGCGCAAGCGCACCTTTCACTTTTGTCCATGACACCGGACTCTAAAATATTCATTGACATTCAGAGCAAACATACATATTTCTAACTTTGATTTGAAAGCTCGATAGGAATATGCGTTCCTGATTTCCTTTGTGAGAGAATTTCAGGTTTCAGGAGTAAGAGGCGACCATCCTTTGTTCTGCACCTATGTCTGGGAAACAACCAGGAGCAAACTCAGCAGATACGACAGGTCGTCACATTTAGCGATCAATGCCCATTCTCATCAATCAAAGACGATCAATAAGACAGGGATAATCATGCCAATAAAACAGGGGTGGGGTGGAGGTGGGGGGTGGGGGGTGGGAGGACATGAAGGATACTTCATTGCTACGAAGAGAACAACACGTCAATGTCGGCCGCGAAATTATCAGTTCCTATATGGAACTCGGACTCGATCCCGCAACATCTGACGGCGAACTCATTATTCAACCAATCTCCTGCCACCTTTTCGTCCTCTCCTACTACAACTACACCTACTGACCACAGCTACTACCTACTACTGCTGCTGTTGCTGCTGATGCTGCTATATCAATATCAACAACTCAGTTCAGCATCTTTAGGAAAAAACGCGAAGGAGAGTTGCACAATAACAACAACCACAACAACTACCGGAAGAAACTCGAAGCAGAGCTTGACAGCAGTTCCTTGGAGGAGATGTCTCAGTTAAGCATTTCTGCCCTGAACTCCTTAAACGCTGAGGGGGCCGGGCCGCATTCAGGTGAAGACTCCTAGATTCCCGTCTGCTGAGTGACCTTTTTTTCCTGACGCTGTCAAAATTCGAACGGGCACCTTATGGATGGCGCAGCGTCTCAAAGCGTGATTTTTTAAACCAGTGTCTTACCGGCATAGACATCAGACACCTGTTCTAAGTTGGGAAATCTATGCCTTTTGTGGTTCATGTTTGTTCCTCCTCAACTATTCAGGCTGGAACTCTTTTCAGCTGTCTCTGCCATTGCCTTTAGGGTTCTGGTCCCTTTCTTACCAGAAATCTCGAATTTTTGCAGGAGATTGTAGTCTGATGAGCCTACAACCCCCACCCCCATCCCTCCTTCTCGAACGTTTAAGGCGAGATTTTTGGCTTGGAAGTCAGATTCTCCTTGGATGCTGGCTAGACTGGCATTCTTTTCAGACTTGTAGACGTGGGCTGGCTCCTTTCTGCTTTCATGTGGCACAGTGGGTTCAATCAGAATCAACTGTTTTGATAATCCTGAGTGGATTACAATACCCGAGCTCATGCAGCTCTTCCTGATGAGCTCTGGATGGTTTTCCCATTCTGGAAGGTCTGCTGTGCACCCCAGTCTTCCACTCCATTCAGTCAACCCCATTTCTATAATCCTGATGTCACAGCTTTTCCAGCAACAATAACTACTCCTCCCATTACTACTACTACTGTTGCTACTGCTGCTATACTATTGCTACCGCTGCAAGTACTGCTGTTGCTGCTGCTGTAACTTTTAAAATTTTACAAAGAACAGATCTGTAAACAACAATAGCAGCAGCAGCAGCAACAACAGCAACAACTACTACTATTACTACTTCTACTGCTACTGCTGCTGCTGCTGCTTCTACTACTACTGCTGCTGCTGCTACTACTACTACTGCTACTACTACCAACACCACCAAAACGTATTCTTTCTATTGTCATTGTCACTATGTTTGCAGTAGTCATGTTTTCCTCGCGCCAGATCTGACCCAGGCATGCATCAACAAACGGCCACTGGATCTGGGTTTTAGTCTGACGGACAACCCTCAGTTCTGTGCTCCCATTCTGCAATCTACTCCTCGCTCTTTATACCTCCACCCCCCCCCCCCCCCGCCCCATTTGTCTCCCTCAGCCCGCCCCCCTCCTGGCCGACATGATCCTTTTTTCCCCCCTTAACTTCTTTTTCCCTCACCCGTGCCTCTTGTCTCTCCTCGCCACCCCCTTACCTAGGTCTTATCTGTCCTCCACGTCGTCTGTGAGGCTGAAATAAAGGTTTTGGTAGGAGTCCATCGATACAGGTTAGGCACAAGATCTGGCCGTGTTCACACTCAAGGCTGCATGCCACGTCTATCAGGTGACGAACCTTAAATAGAGGTTTCCACACAGTTTTTGAAGCACATCCTGTATGACCATAGAACAGTTTGAACGTTTTGTTTAAGTGATGCAGTCTAAATGCCGCTTCAACCCCCCCCCCCCCTCCTAACCCACTTTCCCTCTCCTCCCCTTGCTTGTCGTCTGCTAAACTGCTCTCTCCGCTTGTCGTCTGCAAGACTGTTTACTCACTAATCCTGCTGCCTGTCCAATGACGGAGGAATACAACACAGTTTACGAGCTGCTCTCATGTCCGACCCCGTCGCGCACAGTCATAGTGTATTCGCCTAATATCTCCACCCCTAATCCTTAATCAAATTCATTTTCTGACAATGGGGGGAAAATGGGGGGGGGGGGGGTCCTTTCAGCAACACCCCCCCCCCCCCTCCCCCCAACTGTTTAGTACCTGATGAGTGTTTCGCTCCTACGACCACCGACTTTGCCTTGCTGGGGCATAATATTGTTTGACGAAGACGTGCAAGCTAGCGTCAACATAAATGGCTGCTCACGTTGTGCTCTACTGCATGCTTTGGTAGTCTTTACTCCTATGAGGCCTATGCTTTGGTAGTCTTTACTCCTATGAGGCCTAATCAATCATTTCGAGCTGTGCTTACGTTACGTTAATTTGCGATGAAAAAGCTCGTCCCGAAAGGTGCGTACTATGTAGAATCACCATGAGACGATGAATGTGTGTGTGTGTGTGTGTGTGTGTGTGTGTGTGTGTGTATGTGTGTGTGAGTGTGTGTGTGTGTGTGTGTGCGCGCGCGCGCGCACGTGCAGAATGTGAGCTCTGCGAAAACAGAAATACGAGTATGCCTTTCATGATTTGTACAATTGTCCCCACACCAGTTTGTCGCCATATAAATGTCCCCCGCACGGAAATGTTTTCAAAACAGTATTTCCTCCACAGGGATATTTATTCGTACACTGATGTGTTTCATACTAATACATTCTCATAAAGATGTATCCCCGAAAAAATACCTTCAAACCAGTATTTCCTCCACAGAGATAACCGTGCACTGATATGTTCTCATAATAATATATTCTCAGATAGATGTATCCCCACGCAAACTGTCCGAACGCTGATATATTCCCATCCATCTATTCCCACAGATATGTTTCCCCACAGTGAAAGGCCCCCACACCAATGATTTGATTTTCCCGTCGTGAGGATTTCACAGTACCTAAATGTCACCACACCCATTAGCTCCCATTTTTATTGCACCTCCACACCAAGATTGTTCTGACATGGATCTGTTCCTACAGTGACCCTACATCAACAATATGTCTGCACGAATGGGGACAGAGGAATGCCGGCGGCTTTTCCTACCAATCACAGAATGTTACTATTTTGGTGTGTGAGGTCGAAAAATGCAGCTGAACACGATTCTACAAGATTTCCTTTTGACCTCTAAAAAAGAAGAAACAGATACACCCGAAGGTGTGAGTGGGACCCAGAGAAACAATGTCCTCAACTGCCGAATAAACCAGCTGGGAGCAATCCTGCACCACCCTTGGAAGCCTGCGCTGTGTTCACATAGAGTGCAGGCACGCACAGGGCATTCCGTTAAGACGTCAAGGGACATAACTGCTCCATGGCAGAAGCCATTGTGTGATGGCCACTGGATGTGACACGACAGAACCTCCGCGGGAGTGTTCCCATGCGTGTACCAGCCCGTATTTCATGACTGCAGAGCCCATCGGCCATCGGCAAAAAACGCCACCATCAAGCAACTGCCGTATGCATCCCGCAGCTCCATTCTCTAAGATAACACCTTGGCTTATCTTGTTCATACCGAGGATGAAGTGAATTTGAAGAAGACGAAGGTGATAGTTACACTGTATATTGTTTATATTTCGTCTATGCGTTTCATCGATTTCTCTTTTATCTCTAAATGTTATGATGTGTGTCTGACTACGTGGCTGGTCCAATACTGAGCACTTTTGATTGGGAGGAAACATTCGGCGTTCACCTGTTGAGAGGCAGGAAGAAAGGAAGAGCTGTGTGATCGTCTGTCTTTTGTACTTGTTACTTTCTCTCTGTCTCTGTCTG
>CM031610.1:45893798-45898798 GCA_018398815.1 Conus ventricosus | reverse complement strand
CACACGCCACAATTAGGAGTTTGCACCAAATCACTATGTGATATCCATGTCAGTGTTTTGAGGCCTAGCATGAGTTTGAGCCAGCATTTGATATTACACTGATAATGGGTTAAAAGAAACCCCCCCTCCCCCCACCAATCATTTCACTTGTCTGGGGGCATTTCCGCCGACGACATCATTCACAACCTTCAAATACATGACCTTCCCCTCAGCTGACGTCACATGTCAGGCTTTCGCACTCACCCGTGAGCCTGTCATTGCTGCAGGTGGTCTCCTCCAAACAGTCCCCTTCCTTTGGTTTTCATCTGTCTGTCTGGAACCACCTGGCTTGTGCCTTGATGGCCATATGAAAGAGGACGAGGAGACTCAACTTTCACACACAATAATAATTCTCCAAACAATCTAATTGTGCCAGTCTATAAATAGTCAACTCCTTAAGCAAGGCCTTTGGAGCATTCATTTTGGTGTGCAGCCACAAGCCCCCTCACCGCCTTCCCCTTTCACTGCACCACGTGTCATGAATTTATTGTCACCAGTGTCTTCTATAGCAAAAGCCCACTTTGATTGGCACAGAGGGAGCGAGTATCATTGAATCCAAGATAACACATGACATAGAGGGAGTGAGTATCATTGAATCCAAGATAACACATGACATAGGAGTGAGTATCATTAAATCCAAGATAACCCCCCCCCCCCCACCCTTTCATTCCACTTGAAACTCACCTGTTCCACAAAACATTGGGGCGGGGATGGGGGGTGGGGGTGGCTTACAAACCACAATCTCAGATCTTTAATGGACAAGAAAATAATTCAAGCACATGTAAAGTGTGTGTGTGTGTGTATGTATGTATGTATGTGTGCGTGTGTGTGTGTGTGTGTGTGTGTATGGCTGACTACGCTCCCATCAGATCCCTGTGCCTTAACGCAGAGAACTTTTCGAATTGGCATAGAGAGAGCTATATGACATCATGCGCATCGTAACACACGACAAAACAATGGCAGACGTCCCTTAAAATATGACTTTTCCCGCTAATCCGAATATGACTTTGTGCCTTTACGTAAAGAAATTCTACAGGATTTGAAAGAAAATACCGTGGTTTTTTTATTACCTTTTTCAAAATCTTATTTCATTTCATTTATTTATTTATTTGTTTGTTTGTTTATTCATTATTCATTCATTTGTTTGTTTGTTTGTTTATTCATTATTCATTCATTTGTTTGTTTGTTTGTTTATTCATTATTCATTCATTTATTTGTTTGTTTGTTTATTCATTATTCATTCATTTGTTTGTTTGTTTGTTTATTCATTATTCATTCATTTGTTTGTTTGTTTGTTTATTCATTATTCATTCATTTGTTTATGCATTCATCTATTCATTTTGCTGCGAGGAACAACTTCGAGAGACACTTTTCTGAATTGATCTCTCCAACTTACCTCCCTTGCCATTTCCTATCACAGTTTTTAAGTTTTTATTTCGAAGGTAGTGTGATCCACGTGGACTGGAGTAGCGGTGCATGCGTACTCTGTGAAGACAGCCGTGTATAATGAAGGGCGTAGGCCACAGGCACTGCGGTCATTGTCAATGCAAGAACTACTGAGCGTCATGTCCACTGCCAGTCTTCCTGCGTTGTGTGATTCTAGCGCCTTACGCCCATCGGCTTGCCTAGGAGCCCTGGCAGGGAGAAGGGGGGGGGGGGGGGGGGGGGGAAGCTTGAGGGGCTGGGTGGGGGTGGGTGGGTGGGGTGGATGAATGCCTGGTAAAATGACTGACGGTAATTACAGACTGTGTTGTTACGTAAGGTCGTTACGTAATGTTCTTTCGTGATTCGACGAACAGCACACAATTTTCGCCCGCTTTTTCACAGGATGAATCTTCTGTGAGGGATCCTACTGCCGCCTCAGTTGTTTTTTTTTTTTTTTTTTTTTTTTTTTTTTTGCTGTCCCAACTTCTGCGCCACCTCAGAGGCAGTGCACCCACGCCGCTCATTCCGACACCCGTCCACAGCCACAGCCCGGTCGGTCCCGCCGCAGCCCCGGCACCAGCAATCCACAGGGAGCAGCGTCAATGTCAAGTCGCTCAAGAGGCAACCCACCGGAGGAGACACTGCACTGCTGCCGAGTCACTTCGGTGGTGTTCAGTGGCGCCTGTTCTGATCTAACATACGCAGGACACACCACTACTAAGCACCCTACTGACGACAATAATTGCTTAGTCGCGGAGCCGGCGTGAATGAGCTCTCCTTCCGGAGGGCGCCACCACGTCCGTCCAACGACAGCCCCATGGACCCGCCGATACCAGTGACCCCGACGGAACCAAACCAAGGCCACAGACGTGGAGAGGACATCGAAATTGAGGTCACCATGGAGGCAGGGCATGAAGGGCCACAGAACTTGAGACATTTTTGTTTTGTTTTAAATGCTGATCAATGAGAATGAGGATGATTGAGATGATGCTACGGATTTCCATTTCGGTCTGAGACTACATGACAGGGCTGTACTCTACGCTTCCTTTCATAATATATCCCGGCGTCAACCAGGCCGAGAGATACAGGCACCTGCAGTGTTGGTCAAGAAAATTTGAGAACACCTCAGAGAAACGCATCCATTAAGTGGATGAAACTCGACTGTGTGGTCCCAGTCTTCCCAACTGAGTCCGCAGCAACTCAACTCTGGGTAGGAGCCGGTCGGGGCAGAAAAACCCACATGACTTCTGATGGGATTCGAACCCACGACCTCCCAGCCGGGAATCCGCGACGCTAACCACTTTGCCACGGCGGCTGGTGCCGCCTCAGTTTTCGTTTCTTGTACCCTCTTCCAGTCTTCCAAATTCAACGTAACTCCATACTTCATACTCAGAATCATTCATTTGGCGAAATTCAAGCTTAACTCCATACTTCATCATTCAGAAATTCAGTCAATGACTCATTGTCAAGATGTGTCGATAATCTGGCTGAATAAATCGACAATCTCTCTCTCTCTCTCTCTAAAAAAAAAAGAAAAAAAGAAAAGAAAAAAAAAGAAAAAAAAATGAAAAAGAAAAGTCAAATCCAGTTGTAGAGTGGCAGGCAGTCATCATAAACAGTCAATATCGGCAAAATCAGACAACACCGACAGTCATTTAGGAAATAACAGTCTGACAGACAGCCAATTCCGGTTTGGAAACAGACTGCCTCTGCTGCCCTCAACTTTGCATTTGGACCATGTGTGCATATATCGCACGCACGCACGCGCGCACGCACGCACGCACGCACGCACGCGCGCGCGCGCACGCACGCACACACACACACACACACACACACACACACACACACACACACACACACACACACACACACACACACCACACACACACACACACACACACACACACACACACACACACAGGGCACAAGTATATTCAATAGCAATGGTTTATCATTTGGAATATATAACACAGGAACCTTTTCCTCCCCGTTAGTATCCTGTAATTAATCCAAAATTTCTTTCATAAAATGAATAATTCCAGCATGGCACGCACGCACGCACGCACGCACGCACGCACGCACGCACGCACGCACACACACACACACACACACACACACACACACACACACACACACACACACAGCATATTAATTAATCAACGCTCTCATGAAACTGAATTCCACGATGAGAAGGAACCCAGCTGAAACAGATTCCTGTAATTCTTGAGAAAAAAATCATAATAATGAAAAAAAAGATAAAATTAGGCATTAATTTAATTATGCTAACCAGATCTTGTCTTGCTATTCGATTTCCTTTCATACGTGACAAGAAAGCCGACCATGAATCCACACACACACACACACACACACACACACACACACGCACGCACGCACGCACACACACACACACACACACACACACCACACACAACACACACACACACACACACCCCTACAAACATGCGCGCGCACGTGCACACACACACACACACACACACACACACACACCACACACACACACACACACACACACACACGCACACACGCACACACCTCAAATGTGGGCCTGGAAAAGTCAAGACGCAGAGCAGTCATGACGATGGCACTTAGTCCAGCAGTCAAACCAGATTAGTTTTTTACCAACATAATGTGATTTCTCTGCTTTGAAAGACGGACTAACAAATGCAGCACTTTCTGTGTGACGGACTAACAAATGCAGCACTTCCTGTGTGACAGAGTAACAAATGCAGCATTTTCTGTGTGACGGAGCAACAAATGCAGCACTTTCTGTGTGATCGGAAAAGATTCAACGACACACAGGTGAAAAGGAACTCTATTTTATACATATTCTTTCATCACTGCGCAGAGTGAGTGAGTGAGTGAGTGAGTGAGTGAGTGAGTGCGTGCGTGCGTGCGTGCGTGCGTGCGTGCGTGCGTGCGTGCGCGCATGTGTGTGTGTGTGTGTGTGTGTGTGTGTGTGTGTGTGTGTGTGTGTGTGTGTGTGTGTGTGTGTGTGTGTGTGTGTGTGTGTGTGTGTGTGTGTGTGTGTGTGTGTGTGTGCGTGCGTGTGTGTGTGTGTGTGTGCGCGCGCGCGCGTGCGCGAAGAGAGAGAGAGAGAGAGAGAGAGAGAGAGAGAGAGAGAGAGAGAGAGAGAGAGAGAGAGAGAGGTTAGAGCATGCCTCCCTCCCCCCCTCCCCCGGTTTCTCTCTCCTTTTCTCTCTCTCTCTCTCTCTCTCTCTCTCTCTCTCTCTCTCTCTCTGTGAATTCCTTTTCAGCTTTCAAACTCTTTCAGTCATCAGTTTTTGACAGAGTTGGACTAACTCGCTGCTCATGTCAACTATGTCATACATGGATTACTTACAATTAATGAAACGTTTACAATTGGCTGTTGTCTGGAAGTCTATCCAATTTGTGTTCCAGCTCTGCCTCCTACCATCACTTATTCTTTTGAACATTTTCAACAACAACAACAACAACAACAAATTGTTGCATCCTACGCCTTGATTATTTCTTACATACAAAACCGAATCCATAAC
>CM031610.1:45881298-45883798 GCA_018398815.1 Conus ventricosus | reverse complement strand
CCCATCTTTGCTCGGCTGTACTTTTCTTGTTTCGATATCTTCTAATGCCTTGTCATAAACGAATGAAGAAAAAAAAAAAAAAAACGATGCCGGGAAAAAGGAGGATTTTGTTTCCGTTGTAAAACAAACAAACAAAACTAGAAATGTCGTCGCTGACGGCGATGTCACATGGGGCAAGCAAAACATTTCGGGTCGAAATAGCCTAATGATGATGATAATAATAATAATGATAACAATAACAATAACAGATGTATGATGTTTATGTTCATTGCTAATGTCAATCATTGGAACTTTTTTATGTTATGTGTGCCCGTAAAAAAAATGATGATGATGATGATAATGCCGCTTTTGATCGTAATGGTAATGGCAACAGTAATTATACCAATAAAATGGATACATACGGCGCGTAATATTCTGAAAATAGCATAGCCCTAAGCGCTTTCAAAGTTCTAGGAGCACGCACACGCACACGCACACACACCACACACACACACACACACGCGCGCGCGCGCGCGCACACACACGCACACGCACACGCACACGCACACACACTTTGGAACCAATTTATTGTCAGATTAACTCATAGTTGTACTGACAACACACACACACACACACACACACACACACACACACACACACACACACACACACACACACACACACACACACGTGCGTGCGCGCGCGCATGTATGCGCTTGCTATCGTAAGGCAAAAAGGGCTAAAGCTGTGGGTCAGTTAAAAGTGTCGTCTTGAAGGAAGAAGACTTAAAGGAAGAAGACTTGAAGGAAGAAGACTTGAAGGAAGAAGACTTGAAGGAAGAGAGAATCCGAGCTGTGGAGAGAGAACGGAAGTTGGTTTCATGCAGACGACGCTTAAAGGCAGAAATAACGGTCTCCGTGTGGTATGGAAACGACTGATGTGGAGGAGATGGGTATCTGACCACACTCCAGAAATACAAACCTGCACCAAACCGCTTTACAATCCATGTAAGCGTATTACACAACAGCATGAATTTGAGCTACAATTCAAAATTACACTGAGAATAGATCAGCTGAGCGCCCACGCCCCCCATCACCAATCATTGCCTTTGTAAGGATTCTCCACGATCGGCATCACTCACGGCCTCTGTATTTGACGTCGGATTTCAGGCCTTGCAGCTCAGTTCGTGACCTTTTTCTTCGCCAGGTAACCTCCCACAAAACAGTCCCGTTCCTTTCGTTTCCATCTCTGCTTGCAACAACCTAGCAGGCATCTTGATGGGCGTATGAAGGAAAAGCAGAACAACCTAGCAGGCATCTTGATGGG
This sequence comes from Conus ventricosus, assembly GCA_018398815.1. Classification (NCBI taxonomy): domain Eukaryota; kingdom Metazoa; phylum Mollusca; class Gastropoda; order Neogastropoda; family Conidae; genus Conus; species Conus ventricosus. Next base: position 45,882,493 of record CM031610.1, on the reverse strand, counting down.
CGTATGAAGGAAAAGCAGAACAACCTAGCAGGCATCTTGATGGGCGTATGAAGGAAAAGCAGAACAACCTAGCAGGCATCTTGATGGGCGTATGAAGGAAAAGCAGACAACCTAGCAGGCATCTTGATGGCGTATGAAGGAAAAGCAGAACAACCTAGCAGGCATCTTGATGGGCGTATGAAGGAAAAGCAGAACAACCTAGCAGGCATCTTGATGGGCGTATGAAGGAAAAGCAGAACAACCTAGCAGGCATCTTGATGGGCGTATGAAGGAAAAGCAGAACAACCTAGCAGGCATCTTGATGGGCGTATGAAGGAAAAGCAGAACAACCTAGCAGGCATCTTGATGGGCGTATGAAGGAAAAGCAGAACAACCTAGCAGGCATCTTGATGGGCGTATGAAGGAAAAGCAGAACAACCTAGCAGGCATCTTGATGGGCGTATGAAGGAAAAGCAGAACAACCTAGCAGGCATCTTGATGGGCGTATGAAGGAAAAGCAGAACAACCTAGCAGGCATCTTGATGGGCGTATGAAGGAAAAGCAGAACAACCTAGCAGGCATCTGATGGGCGTATGAAGGAAAAGCAGAACAACCTAGCAGGCATCTTGATGGGCGTATGAAGGAAAAGCAGAACAACCTAGCAGGCGTCTTGATGGGCGTATGAAGGAAAAGCAGAACAACCTACTTTCAGAAACATTTAAAAACAATTCTGAGAACCAACCAGTTGTACCTGTCTATCAATACTCGATCCATTAAATACAGCCTAGTTAATTAATTTTAATGTACAGCAGCAGCTGAAAAGCGAAAGGGACGATGTGAGACGTTCACCCCTCCCCTTTCCTCTTCAAAACACCATGGCAGTGTTCTGAACCTAAGTTCAAAATGCGACGGTAAGTACTTTGAAGTCACGTTCAGAACACTACTGTTATTTAAAAAGTGACACCAACTACCTACAGAATATAACCACACTCAAAACACTTGGCCAATAATTGATCTTCTTCCCTGATTCAGTCACGTCAGCGAACAGTGTACAAACACGAAGAAAGACGTCAAAACAAATTTGGGAAATATTCAAGAAGCATTCTGGAAAAAAAGCCTGTGCTGCTGTCAAACATGTTTCTGGAAAAAAAAGTGTGATGTAACAACCAATTAGCGCTACTCTAAAATGCATGTTCGTCCTTCGAATTTTTGCGAA
>CM031610.1:45863798-45868798 GCA_018398815.1 Conus ventricosus | reverse complement strand
CGACACCCACTATTAAGCCAGCAACTTGTACTTTAGAACATCAATAGGCAAAGAGCGGCTATCCAGTCAGCGACTGAAACTGAACACTAAAACGTTGCTACCCATTGTGACACAAACAAATGAAACTGAACACCCGGAAACGGAGACTCAGTATCAAGCTAACAACTAACACTTCAGTATCAAGCTAACAACTAACACTTCAGTATCAAGCTAACAACTAAACAACTAACACTTCAGTATCAAGCTAACAACTAACACTTCAGTATCAAGCTAACAACTAAACAACTAACACTTCAGTATCAAGCTAACAACTAAACAACTAACACTTCAGTATCAAGCTAACAACTAACACTTCACACCGAAAAGCTGCACGCATCTAAACGCCAATGAACTGGACACAGTTGAACTTAAACCCATCGCTAGGCAACCAGACCAAGCACTGAAGGCCTAAAAGCCACAATCAAACCAACGACTGACACTGAATACAGAAAAAACCCCAACAAGCTCAGTTACTGAGCTACCAACTGAAACTGAACACTTGAAATGTTGAGACTTTTTTTTTCTAAAGCTAGCAGAGCAAACTGGTGTTAATACAAGTACTCTTTATTGACATTGCCAGCTAGGGTAATATCATATCATGCACCAGTGTACGCTATGTCTCAGTTAGAGATCAAGCCTAGAGATGCTGCGTTGAAATCTTATGCTCTTTTTCATGCCGGCAAGATGGAAAAAAAGCTCTCTTTGCAAGCTGTCACCCCCCCCCCCCTCACCAGTGTGGTGTGTGTGTGTGTGTGTGTGTGTGTGTGTGTGTGTGTGTGTGTGTGTGTGCGTGTGTGCGTGTGTGCGTGCGTGCGTGCGTGTGTGTGTTTGATTGTTTGGCAACCCATGCCAAGGACCGTCACGCGATCGCAACTGGTGACGCACGAGGTCACACTAGACACCACATCAGGCTGAAAACAACGAGAACAAACAAACAACAACAACAACACGGAGTCATGCAACGACACACATACCAACCATACAATCACTGCTCGTCTCACTGTATTATCAAATTTGTGTGTGTGTGGTGTGTGTTGTGGTTGTTGTGGTGTGTGTGTGAGAGAGAGAGAGAGAGAGAGAGAGAGAGAGAGAGAGAGAGAGAGAGAGAGAGAGAGAGAAAGACAGACAGAGAGAGAGAGAGAAACGGAGACAGAGACAAAGATAGAGATAGAGAGATTAAGTATAGATTACAGTCCCTTCAATAAATAAAGGGGGGTGGGGTGGTGTACAATACATACATAACAAACATAACCACACAATATGCACACAACTCGAGACAGAGAGAGAGAGAGAGAGAGAAGAGAGAGAGAGAGAGAGAGAGGAGAGAGAGAGAGAGAGACACCGCGACCAGATAGACACACACACACCAGGCACCTGCTCTGTGGAATAGTCTCCCTTCTTCATTGCGTAACACGGACTCTTTAGAGACTTTTAAAACCTCCCTAAAGACACATCTTTTCCCTCGGACTGATTAACAATATCCAGTTACCACTGTGCGCGTGTTTGCTGTGTTGAACGCGCTCCTGTGTCTGTCTGCGTGTGAGAGTCCCCCCCCCCCCCCCCGGCGGTGTGTGTGTGTGTGTGTGTGTGTGTGTGTGTGTGTGTGTGTGTACGAGGCCTGAACAAGTCAAACCTACTGGTATTTGCTCGTTTCTACAATTGAACTGTAGAAGTAAGTGCAATTTTGTATATTTGGAAAAATTTTTGCAGAAGCGTTCTTTTGACGTAGTTGTGCTTCAGTCATTGAATTGCCACAAAATGACTTACCCAAGTTAAACGGATTTTTCTACCACCTGTTATAGATGAGGTAAAACCCAACGTTAAAATAAAAGTTGCTACATATGTAGCTTGCAATCTTATGTATCAACCGTGCAAAACACCGTGTTCTTCAATAGATAAACGCTTATATTCTTGCTGTATAGAAATTAAGGTTGATGGTAAATACTTCGAAATTTTGAACTGTTATTATCCAGATGGAGTGTCTAAAGGTGAAGCTGACTGGATAATGGATTTAGACTGCTCTAGACAATGGGTTATTCTTGGTGATTTTAATTCCCATCACGCTTTGTGGTCCGAAAATCCCAATAATATTGTTAACAACAACGAATACCTTGCCAGTACAATAATCAACGCAAATTTAACCATTTTAAATGACGGCTCTATAACAAGAATTGCTGATCGATCAGATCAACGTTGCTCATCGATAGATTTGTCTTTAGTTTCCCCAGACATAAACCCTTGTGTACTTGGCAGGTTCATCAAATACCGTTAGGCAGTGATCATCTCCCCATTGAAATCCAACTTCTAGTGAGCCCTGAAAAAACAATCTACAATTCTGAATGCACTAAATATAATGAAGATAAGGCTAATTGGGCGCTTTTTAATCAAATTTTGACAGCAGGTTCGTCTTTTCTAAATTTCAATCAAATACAGTGTTAGAGAAGGTTTGGAAATTGTTATTTTGAACTAAGAAACTATCCTTAAGGCTGCAGATTCAGCAATCCCAAAAGTCAAATTAAAGAATCATCCAAAGAAAGCATCAAACCCATGGTGGAATATTGCGTGTGAAGTCGCCGTGGGTGCGAAAACTAAGGCCTTCAAAAGCTGGATGATAAGCCGTCATACGCAGCCTAAAAGTAGAGTGGAACAGTTACACACTGAATACAAAAAAGCTAACACCAATAGTAACAAAGTTGTTGCTTTTGCAAAGCAGCAATATTACAAAAACCTAGTCATCAACTGTTCCAAACACCCAAACGATAGCGCTTTACTTTGGAAAGAAATTAGAAAATCTAAAGGTTCTTTTCATCTCCCAGAGCCTGTCTTGATCGAAAACGATAAAATCTGTAAAACAAACGAGGAGAAAGTTGAATTATTTGCTGACACTTTCGCAGCAATGAGTCAGACTGAACATCTGCCTAAAGAGAGCAAGAACGAAGAAGAAATATTGAAAACGAAGGGAGAACCATTGAACCGCATGACAATGACAACATGTTATATATTAATAAAAATCTAACAATGGAGGAGCTTCTGTACTCACTTCGCCGTCTAAAATCTGGTAAAATTGCGACAGGATTTGATCCCATTTCTTACAACATGATAAAGCATTTTCCACAATGCTTTCTGAAAAAATTATTAGAGTTCTTCCAATTATGCTGGAATTCTGGAAAGCTGCCAATGGCTTGGAAGAAAGCAACAGTTGTACCTATCCATAAACAAGGAAAATCAAAAAGAAAATCTTCTAATTTTCGACCCATTTCTTTGACTCCTCACATTGGAAAACTTTTTGAGAGGATAATGAAATTCAGATTAGAACATTTCCTTGAAAAGAATGGGATCTTGCCAATATTTCAAGCTGGTTTCAGGAAAGGGAGGGGTGTCACTGATCATGTTAGTCTTTTAGCTTCACACATCAAAAAAGCCTTGGCTAAGCGACACTCCACTTTAGCCACGTTTTTTGATATTCATAGAGCGTACGATTCCGTTTGGCATTTCAAATTATTGTCCAAGGCTCATGAAATTGGGATTAAAGGTCGTTTCCACATGTTTTTACAATCATTTTTATCTGAAAGAACGCTACAAGTAAAACTAAATGGTGTGCTGTCAAGTACAAGATATGTTAACATGGGTGTCCCTCAAGGAAGTGTAATTTCTCCTATCCTCTTCTCATTGATGATTTATGATCTTAACCAAATTGACACGAAAGGGGCAACTTTAGCTGCTTATGCAGATGATATTGCAATGTGGAAAAATGTAAATTGTAATTTTACAAAAAACAAAATCAAGCGTTAATAAAATTGTTGAACAGTTTCAATTTGCGATCAGTAAACTTGTTAATTATTTGAATTCAAACGGTTTTAACTTATCAACGGACAAATCGGTTTTTATTATATTTACAAAGAAAAATATCGATTTTGAAGGTAGGGACGCTGTAAAAGTAAAAATAGGTGATTCTTTCATTTTCCCAAGTAAGCAAGTAAAATTTCTAGGCGTTATTTTTCACTATAAATTATTTTGGTGTAAACATATAAATCATCTCGTGGAAAAGGCAAGAAAAAAATTGCGTTACTACGAGTCCTAACTGGAATCCCTCTGATAAATTATGGATCTAATCTTATCCATGTCGCCTTAGGGACAGTTCGTTCGATTGTAAGTTATGGTCAAGAAGTATTTTTTACTGCACCAAAGACAGATTTACATAAGTTAACTAGTATTGATTCCTTAGCATTTTAAATTGCTTTGGGGCTTCCAAGATGGGCATCAATTGATATGACCTACAGAGAGGCAGGAGTTTTACCTTTAAATGAACATAGGATGCTCTGTGCTTGTAGCTACTCAGCACGAGCAAGAACAGTCCCTAACTCAGTTACTTCTGAACTTGATGAAAAGCACCTACGTTTCTAGAGAGATACGGAATAAAAAAGCATATACTTCATTGTCTGATTATGTATCTCCTCTTTTACATGCATGCGACTTTTCGCTTGACAACATTGTTAAAATGACCAAATACCCTTTCCCCCTTTGGTTGATGAAGCAAGCAGATTTTTTCTATTCCTATGGTACTATTACTAAACATGAGAATCCACTTTTGCTTGCTTCTCTTGTTAAAGAATTGATTTACACTGAATATGAATCTTATCTGCATATTTTCACTGATGGTTCAGTTTCGTGTACTTCTGAGGTTGGTGCTGCTTTCGTGATACCTTCCCTTAACATTGAAAAAAGATTTCATATTACCAAAGGTTGTTCTATTTCACCGCTGAGTTATTTGCTCTTATGAAAGCTATTAATTTCATTCTTGATATGCAAGTATTACCAGAAAGAATAATAATAATAATAATAATGAATACTTATATAGCGCCTATTCTCGGCTGAGGCCAAGCTCTAAGCGCTTTACAATCAACACTCGTTTACACAACGGGCTGCCTACCTGGGTAGTGCCGACTGAAGAGCTGCCAGCT
>CM031610.1:45818798-45836298 GCA_018398815.1 Conus ventricosus | reverse complement strand
GAAGATGACATGGAATAGTGTAATATTTTGGCCACAAATACAAGTGACATTTTTACAATATTTTGTTTTGTATGCATCAAGTCTGAGTCTAAAGATCAGACTCTTCAAAAAGTCGTTCCTGGTGGAGATTATGTCCCGTTTTATATTTTACAAGCTTCTTAAAGAATTTTCCCTTGTTGTCCTTTATTATGTTTGGACACTCTTTTTGTCTTCCTATCACCGAATCCCATGACGCTTTACCTAAAAGGCTATAATTTTCATGCAAGGATAAAGGAATATTTATTTTTGTAAAGCTCTTTTCCTTAGCTGCACCATTTTTGGCTAACCGATCAACCCTTTCATTTGCTGCTAAACCACAATGTGATGGAATCCAACAAAAGTCAATAGAAGAACCACGTAAAGACAAAAAATGAATTAAATGGTATGTCTCAGATATCATTTCTCCTCTCACTCTTGTATGAGAATATCTTAAAGCTTGTAAGACAGATTTTGAATCGACACAAAATAATATTTGAAATATCGAATATGGGAAACTAAGAAGATAGTTCAGTGCCATAACAATGGCAATCAGCTCTGCTGTGAATACAGAGAAATTTTTCGCAATGTGATACGCTTTCTCTATTTTTAATGATGGAATAATGAATGCAGCACCTGATAATTGATTTTCAAGTAGAGAACCGTCTGTATATATTTTAAGATGGTTTATATAATTTTCGTTTATATGTGCCTTGACATATGTTGGCAGCATGGTCCCATCACTTTTCCTTAAATCTGTATAATTAATATCGAAATTAGCCTTACTAAGCTCCCATTGAGGAACATTACTGTAACTCGTTTGAAGAGCTACTGTTTGGGGTTCAACACCAGCATTTGTAAATAATTGGGACGTATAGGAGCCTATAGTTTTTACAGAATCAAAACTCTGTGCTCGCTTTGGAAAGTGTATTTCTGATTTTAAACCAGTTTCATTGACACATGAATTTTGCGTTGAATGACTTCTTAATATATATTTTGCTGAAGCAAGTTTCATATTTTCGGCGAAAGGCAAAATTCCTATTTCTGTGTAGGTTTTTAGTGTTGAGGCATGGACGGGGACACCGAGAGCTATCTTATAAGCTTTGCTATCGATGCTTTGCATCTTTGTTATCAATATTTTGGAGCTGAAAAGAATATTTCCTGAGCATAAGATAATTTTGATCTCACAAGCGCAGTTGCTAAATGAATAAGTACCTTACTATCTTTTCCCCACGACTGTCGACTTATCATTTTTAATAATAAGTGTGTGTGTGTGTGTGTGTGTGTGTGTGTGTGTGTGGTGTGTGTGTGTGTGTGTGTGTGTGTGTGTGTGTGTGTGTGATCTGTATCTGAAAACCAAGAAAGCGTCAGTAAAGTGACAGTCACTGGGAGGGTAGGAAGCAGTACAGAACAAACTGAGTTTTAAGCGGTCACGACTTGATCATGGTAGATGTAAATACTAAACACGCGGTCTAAAGAGTAGCCCATCTAACGGACACACTCAAATAAAGGAAAGTCAACTTCAGAAAGTAGATTATTGGTATGGCTTATCTGTCTGACACTCGACTTGATCTAATGGGGGGGGGGGGGGGGGGAGAGGCAACGAACACAACACAACAAAACAGAAATCGCATGAATCATGATGTGTTACAAGTGCCCAATCTGGACTAACAGCACAACCAGATGTGATCTCTGCTTCAGTGATATCCCGTTTACGGACCAAAAAAAATCATCCCATCTCATTTTTATTGTGTTCCGACAAGTGCCGCTGTTTCATACAGGAATCGTAAATCTCCATCCATATGGGCGGGGAGTATTGCTTTCATGCTCTGTTCGATGGAGTTCATTAGCGAGCAGAACTGCACAAAAACCGAAAGCAAGGAAATCTGTCCTTCGGAAGAGCAATCACTGTTTTTTGCATTTTCGGTATTCGCTCTTATTTTACGTTGCCTTTGATAACTTAATTTGGTTTCTTAACATCTAGACCAGGTGCAGTGGAAATCATTTTGTGATGCTGACGTGACACGTTTTACCCTCTCCCTCGCACTTCACTGACGGTCCGGGTACGAGTCTCTTAGATGGTCCATTCAACATATATTTCGAGCATTGGGTCAGTTGATAATCTGTCACTGTAAAGTAAATTACTATTCCGCCGAACGACAGAGACGAACAAATTTACAAGACAAAACACGATGCGTTTCGAATTCTTTGGTCGTCTTAAGACGAGACAAACCACACCCAGGACCATGAAAACGAAGAAGGAACAATCGCTGATCTCTTCCAATTGGGCGCCAAATGGATGTAACTATATTTCCGGGTGGTGACCGCTTTACAATTGTTTGACCAGCCTGTCATCTCTCCAGCTCTGTACCCACAGTCCTACGAAAAGATATCATGTCCAATCCAGTTCTTCAAGTTGCCCTCCTCTTCATGGCCTTCTCTCTCGGCCCCGACGACAGCCGCCCTTCACTGTCATTATCCTGCGGCATGGTGCTGGACAGGAGCGGGGAGTCTTGGAGAGAATCCACCCCATGGGCACTACCGAACACGTCGCGTGGAGGACATGTCCATTCACCTGCACAGGACAGCACTCAAGACTGGAGACGCTTCACGGGGTTGTGTCCATTGCTGTTAACATCATCATGGAGATGTGGTGATCAGGACCACCCTATACAGACCCAGTTTTCAGCCCACCTGCAAGATCAGCAAGCCACACCCAGGGACGATCCCTTTGCTGCAAAGCAAGTCACCGGAAGCACACTTTTTATTCCCATGCTCCCTCAGCGAGCGGAACTGTCTTCACTTTAGGGAATGACATCATCCTCAGTGAAAGGTTTCAAATCACGGGTCCAAAGCCTTCACCAGTCATCCCCCCCCCCCCCCCTTTTTTCCACCACTAACACCCACCTCCATCCCAAACCCATCCTGTCCACTTCCTCTCCTCCCCCACTGTCGTGTGTGGGTTCACTCCACCCTTTCGCCATTTCCCCTTTATCCTGTTTATCCCTTTCACCAGCGAGTGCCTGACGATTGTTTTTCTAAGTTTCAGTCAATTCCCTGTCAACACCAGAATCCTCAAGTCTCACTGTTACTGCAATGTCAGAGAGCAGACATTAAAGGAAAGAAAGACAGAAAGAAGGAAGGAAGGAAAAGAAGGAAAGAAAACGTAAAAAGGGGGGACAATACTCATCCCACAACACAAACCTACAGCTCCAGGTTCCTACAGGCTAAGGTTTCCCGCCTGCATGCGCGAGTATTGAATTTCTACCTGGGGTTCACTTAACGTTCTTTGGTGAACAGCCGCCAAGTCATCGACAGAGACTGTTCTGGAACATGTCGATAACTGTGGGCGACATCTGCTGTCAACGTCCAACTGTCGCTTCCTAGCGTCATGCTGCAGTCATTACAACATAGCTGTTTTCCTTGAAATGTGCAATGTGCCGTTTAACAGCTCAAAGTATACGTAGACATTATTACTGGGGTCCGTTATTGTGGGGTTTATACTGAAATGAAACGAAAAATTGTCGATATAGTTCTCCTTTGCCCCCAAAACATGGGACCAAGGAGGTACATATCGACAATGTTCCACATTGTCCATCAGAATTGTGCCTTCATCAAGTACTTGAAGTTTCGTTTCGTGAAACTTGTCTTGCTTATCACAGAGTGTTTGTGATACATTTCTAATACATTGCCCTTCTGCACACGACACGTAGCTGAAGTCATTGCAAAACTAATATTGAACATATGAAACACAAAATTTGTCTCTTAATGCGCAAATGATTGGGTGATGATTTCAGCTGATTATTGCCTCGTATTATCCATGATGAACGGACGTGAAATAAAACTACTGAAAAGAACTAAACTGAACTAGCACTAGGTGTTCGTTTCATGGGAATGTTGAATTTTTGCCAGGCTGCCGACCTTGACTCTTTCCAACTGCACTTACGGCCTAGCCGACCACCAGGAATCTGTCAAGCTGCACTACGGCCTAGCCGACCACCCAGGAATCTGTCAAGCTGCACTACGGCCTAGCCGACCACCCAGGAATCTGTCAAGCTGCACTACGGCCTAGCCGACACACCAGGAATCTGTCAAGCTGCACTACGGCTAGCCGACCACCCAGGAATCTGTCAAGCTGCACTACGGCCTAGCCGACCACCAGGAATCTGTCAAGCTGCACTACGGCCTAGCCGACCACCCAGGAATCTGTCAAGCTGCACTACGGCCTAGCCGACCACCCAGGAATCTGTCAAGCTGCACTACGGCCTAGCCGACCACCCAGGAATCTGTCAAGCTGCACTACGGCCTAGCCGCCACCAGGAATCTGTCAAGCTGCACTACGGCCTAGCCGACCACCCAGGAATCTGTCAAGCTGCACTACGGCCTAGCGACCACCCAGGAATCTGTCAAGCTGCACTACGGCCTAGCGACCACCAGGAATCTGTCAAGCTGCACTACGGCTAGCCGACCACCCAGGAATCTGTCAAGCTGCACTACGGCTAGCCGACCACCCAGGAATCTGTCAAGCTGCACTACGGCCTAGCCGACCACCCAGGAATCTGTCAAGGTGGCTGCCACCTCTCGGTTTCAGCTGTATTACAGCAAGCCGAATACGATGGCACCTGACGCTTCCAGTCACACAATGCCCCCTGAGTTGCAGCCTTGACTCTTGTTTAAATAATGATGCGGTCCAGCCGACCGCCCACAGCACTTCAGAGTTGTCGCCCTTGCCTGACGAACACCTTTTGGAACAAACTCGGAGGAAAGAAACGTTCAGTTTGCAGTGAAAATTACGTATATTCGTCATTACTCACCGAAGTCTGTTGTATATCACCCATTTTTCAAACCAGGAATGCGTGACTGTGTACCCTTTAATCATAAATTCCAGCCGAGACAATTTACCGGTCTTGTAAGGTTGTCTGTCGTCATCATAGAACCATCAGACAGAAGTGCTGGCAGACGATGTCAGAGATAGGATAAACAGGGTGGGGCGGGAAACACGCCCCTGAAGGACTCCAAAATGCAGGTCGCAGGAGAAAAGGGTGCTACGCCCTATGGAATCAAACCTGAGTGTGACCAGAGAGACGCGAATGAATTCCAGGGCCTGCAGCAGAGAAAGGCCAATGTTAAGCTGCAGTTGAGAAAGAGGACCCAGCGCCATCTACGCTATCAAATGCAAAGAACATGTCCTGCAAAGAAAAAAAAAGACGAATGATACATTTGAGTAGCGCTGTATGCCTTTGAGAGATTTTTCTCCAGGTTCAATGAAAAAGATTATCGCCAAGGACGATTTCACCAAAGTGTCTATATTTTGGAGGTTCTCAGAGGTCTGTCTCCCTCTCTCTCCTCTGGCTGTCTGTCCGTCGTCTCTCTTCTGTCTTTTTTTCTCTTCTCCTTTTCTCTCTCTCTCTCTCTCTCTCTCTTCTCTTTTCTTTATCTCTCCTCTCTTTCCCCTTTTTTTCTCTCTCTCTGTTCGTCTGTATGTGTGTACGTGTGTCTGTCTGTCTCTCTCTCCCCACTCTCTCTCTCCCCCCTCTCTCTCACCCACACCACGCACCACGCACGCACGCACACACACACACACACACACACACACCACACACACACACACACACACCACAAGAAGAAGAGAGAGGAGAGGAGAAGGGGGGAGAGAGAGAGAGAGAGAGAGAGAGAGAGATCTATAGAGAAAAAGAAAGAAAACGAAAGGTCCGGAGACAGCTAGTTCGAGAAACAAGAGACGCGATGATAAAACAACAATAATAACAACAAAGTAAAGAAAAAAGGGAAAAAAAAAAGAAAAAGAAGTGAAGGTGACATGCGCACTGGGGCGACAAAAGCATAGATGACATCGTGTTTATGGCACGTTGCTAATGATCCCAGCAAGGTACGGCAACTCACGACCGCGTTACGTTACAGACAATATAACCCTCCCAGGCCGCTTTGGTGTGCACAGCATCTCATCGATCGTGAAACTAAAAGCCAGAAGAAGGAAGGAAGGAAGGAAGGAAGGAAGGAAGATGGAAAAAAAGAAGAAGATGATGATGATAATGATGGTGATGATGAAGATGACGACGACGACAACGACGACGACGACGATGATGATAAAGAAGAAGAAGGAGGAGGAGCAGGAGGAGTTAGAGAAGAAGGAGGAGGAGGGGAAGAAGGAGGAAGAGGAGGAAGACGAGGGGGAGAAGGGGAAGGAAAGGGGGAAGAGGAGTAGGAGAAGAAGAAGGAAGAGGAGGAGGAGGGAGGAGGAGGAAGACGAGGAGGAGAAGGGGCTGGAAAGGGGGAAGAGGCGTAGGAGAAGCAGAAGAAGAAGAAGAAGAAGAAGGAGGAGGAGGAGAATAAAAGCTAGAATAACAATCAGGAGAACGAAGACCTCAGTCAAAGTCAAAGGGATCCTGGATCCGCCCATGGCCTCCGGATCCGCACCACGGAGCCACAGCAAAATGTCCTACATTCGTCCACAGGCCACAGTCCATCTTTCCACAGAGTTTCCTCAAAAGTCGGTACGTCGCTGTTTTCTTTCTCTTTCTTTCTTTTTTTTTTCTTCAGGAGACTGGACTTCTTCGATCCGGATCTGGAGAACGGATCACACTATCATTTGATGGTCCCGTCCTACTGGCGCCTCATTCCATCTTTCCACTTCCTTTTCTCAAAAGAAATAAAAAAGAGAAAAAAAAAGGGAAAAAAAGAGAAAAAATCGGTTCCGTCCTTTTCGCATACGTCGCCAGCAGACAAAGCAGCAGACAGGGTAATCAACGCTTTATGAGGAAGCGAAGGTGGCGTGTGTTCGCTCGCGCATACACGCACAGAATGTTACGCAGCTATGCCTTATCATCATCATCATCATCATCATCATCGTCATCATTTTCTCTCTCTCTCTCTCTCTCTCTCTCTCTCTCCTCTCTCTCTCTCTCTCTCTCTCACACACACACACACACACACACACACACACACACACACACACACACACACACACACACACACACTCTCTCTCTCTCGGTTTTCTCTTAATGTGGCTGTCAGCTGTGACAGCTATGGGATAAAAAGGGAAAAAAAAGAAAAGAAAAATTCATTGATCTCAGATTGACGTCAGGTTGACAAACAGGACAGCAAGGTGATGGCGCAGCAATGTCCCTATTCATTTCAAATGCTCTCCTCTCTCTCTCTCTCTCTCTCTCTCTCTCTCTCTCTCTCTCTCTCTCTCTCTCTCTCTCTCTTTATTCTGTTTGTATCTTTTTCTTTTCTTTCCCTGCGTGCGCTTGTTCTTAGCAAGTACACTGACACTGGCAGGCAAACGTGGGGGAGACGCCCCACGCGCTCTGCGCATGTCAGGAAGCGTGAATGTGTCATTCTTCGCTGAAGGTAGCACACCAGGAATTCCCATATCGAGACATACCGTAAGGATTTATAAAATCTCTCTCTCTCTCTCTCTCTCTCTCTCTCTCTCTCTCTCTCTCTCGTGCTTATTTTTTCGTAATTTTTAGCCGGATAATATAGATCGAAAGATCGCACATGTGCGTGCGTGCGTGCGTGCGTGTGTGTGTGTGCGTGTGTGTGTGTGTGTGCGTGTGTGTGTGTGTGTGTGTAACCTGACGTCAGTTAGGGGATGCATGGCTCATGTATTCACTGACTGTGAGTGATGTTATCGGTAGGAATCCTTTTTTCTTCTTCTAAATAAACAGATAGAGGCCGAGAGATGAAGGCAAACTGGGAGACAGGGGGAACAGGCGGAGGGCAAGGCAAGGGGGAAGGGAGGCAGGTGCAGAGCGGGAGATAGTGGGGCATCGCAAACGGTATTGGAGTGTACTAACTGAGAGCTGCTTTCATTCTGTTTTATCGCAGAAGTATGTTTTGCCTCAGAACGCTCACATTGTTACACGGCGTTCACGCTCACATTGCTATATAGCGTTCACGCTCACATTGTCATATAGCGTTCACGCTCACATTGTCATATAACGTTCACGCTCACATCGTTATACAGCGTTCACGTTCACATTGTTATAAAGCCTTCACGCTCACATTTTATATAGCGTTCACGCTCACGTTGTCATATGGCATTCATGCTCACATTGTCATATAGCGTCCGCGCTCACATTGTTACACAGCGTTCACAATCACATTGTTACATAGCGTTCATGCTCACATTGTTACATAGCGTTTACGCTCACATTGCTACATAGCGTTCACGCTCACATTGTTACATAACGTTCATGCTCACATTGTTACATAGCGTTCACGGTCACATTGTTACATAGTGATCATGTTCGCATTGTTACATAGCGTTCACGCTCAAATTGTTACATAGCGTTCATGCTCACATTGTTACATAGCGTTCACGCTCACATTGTTACATAGCGTTCACGCTCACATTGTTACATAGCGTTCACGCTCACACTGTTACATAGCATTCACGCTCACATTGTTACATGCGTTCACGCTCACATTGTTACATAGCGTTCACGCTCACACTGTTACATAGCGTTCACGCTCACATTGTTACATAGCGTTCACGCTCACATTGTTACATAGCGTTCACGCTCACACTGTTACATAGCGTTCACGCTCACATTGTTACATAGCGTTCACGCTCACACTGTTACATAGCGTTCACGCTCACACTGTTACATAGCGTTCACGCTCACACTGTTACATAGCGTTCACGCTCACACTGTTACATAGCGTTCACGCTCACACTGTTACATAGCGTTCACGCTCACACTGTTACATAGCGTCCTGGAGTGGAATTTGTGGAGTGTGGCCTGTAGAGCTCAGACTTTCTCTGAATTCTGTTTTGATTTTTGTTCTTAATCATTGCTCCGTCTCGTTTTGCAGCCGCAGCGCTGAGCAGCTGTTACGGCACATCTCGTAGTTAGCATGCAGCGGCAATAGCAGCAGCAGCAGCAGCAGCGTGCGGTAATAGTATTACAAGTGATGGTCGTCATCGTCGTCGTCGTCGTCGTCGTAGTAGTGGTGGTGGTGGTGGTGGTGGTAGTGGTAGTAGTACTAGTGGTATGGTGGTGGTAGTAGTAGTAGCAGTAGTAGTAGTAGTAGTAGTAGTAGTAGTAGTAGTAATAATGGTAGTAGCAGTAGTTATAGCAATGGTAGTAGCAGTAGTAGTAGCAGTAGTAGTAGGAGCTGCAGGAGCAGCAGCAGCAGCAGTAGTAGTAGTAGTAGTAGTAGTAATAGTAGTAGTAGTAACAGTAATGGCACCAGTTGTTGTGGTGATGATGGCGGTGGTAGTGTGGTGGTATTGGTAACAGTGGCAGAAGCAGCAACAGGAATAGCAGCAGTAGAAGTAGCGGGAGCGACAGCAGTAGATGTGGTAGTAGCAGCAACAGTAGTAGCAGAAGTAGTCGCAACAGCAGCAGTAGCAGTAGCAGTAGCAGTGGTGGTGGTGATAGTAGTAGTAGTAGTAGTAGTAGTAGTAGTAGTAGAGGAGGAGGAGGAGGAGGAGGAGGAGAAGGAGGAGGAGGATGGTGAGGTTCAGGAGGAAGAGAAAGAGAAGGAGAGAATGGAGGAGAAGGAGGATGGTGAGGATCAGGAGTGAGACGAAGAGGCAGAGGAGGAGGAGAAGGAGAAAGAAGGTGAGGATCGGGAGGAAGAGGAGGAGAAATAGGAGGAGGATGGTGAGGATCAGGAGGAAAAGGAAGAGGCAGAGGAGGAGGAGGAGAAGGAGGAAGGTGAGGATCAGGAGGAAGAGGAAGAGGAGGCAGAGGAGGAGGATGAGGAGAAGGAGGAGTAGGAAGGTGAGGATCAGGAGGAAGAGGAAGAGAAGGAGAGGAAGGTGAGATTAGGAGGAAGAGGAAGAGAGGAGGAGGAGGAGGATCAGGAGGAAAGGAGAGAAGGAGGAGGAAAAGGAGGAAGGTGAGGATCAGGAAAGAGGAAGAGAGGAGAGAGGAGGAGGAGGAAGGAAGGAGGAGAAGGGAGGAGGAGGAAGGTAAGGATCAGGAGAAGAGGAGGAGAGGAAGGAAGGATCAGAGGAGAGGAGGAGGAGGAGGAAGGTAAGGATCAGGAGGAAGAGGAGAGGAGGAAGGGAAGGTAAGGAAGGAGGAGAGGAGGAGATGGAGGAAGAGAGGAGAGGAGGAAGGAGGAGGGAGGAAGGAAAGGAAATCAGGAGGAGGAGGAGGAGGAGGAAGGAAAGGATCAGGAGAAGAGGAGGAGGAGGAAGGAAGGAGAGAGGAAGAGGAGGAGGAGGAAGGTAAGATCAGGAGGAAGAGGAGGAGGAGGAAGGAGTAAGGATCAGGAGGAGAGGAGGAGGAGGAGGAAGGAAGGATCAGGAGGAAGGAGAGAAGGAGGAGGATAAGGATCAGGAGGAAGAGGAGGAGAGGAGAGGAAGGATCGAGGAGGAGGAGGAGGAGGAGGAAGGTAAGGATCAGGAGGAGGAGGAGGAGGAAGAAGTAAGGACAGGAGGAAGAGGAGGAGGAGGAAGGATAAGGAAGAGAGAGAGGAGGAGGATCAGGAGGAGGGAGGAGGAGGAGGAAGGAAGGATCAGAGGAAGAGGAGGAGGAGGGGGAAGGAAGGATCAGGAGGAGAGAGGAGGAGGAGGAAGGTAAGGAGAGAGGAGGGAGGAAGGAGGAGGAAGGTAAGGATCAGGAAGGAAGAGGAAGGAGGAGAAAGGTAAGGATCAGGAGGAAGAGGAGGAGGAGGAGGAAGGTAAGGATCAGGGGAAAGGGAGGGAGGAAGGTAAGGATCAGGAGGAGGAGGAGGAGGGGGAAAGGTAAGGAATGGAGGAGGAGGAGGAGGAGGAGGGAAAGGTAAGGAAGGAGGAGGAGGAGGAGGAAGGTAAGGATCAGGAGAAGAGGAGGAGGGAGAGGAAGGTCAGGAAGGAGGAGGAAGGAAGGTAAGGATCAGGAGGAGGAGGAGGGAAGGTAAGGATCAGGAAAAGAGAGGAGGAGAAGGTAAGGATCGGAGGAGAGAGGAGGAGGAAGGTAAGGATCAGGAGAGGAGGAGGAGGAAGGTAATGATCAGGAGGAAGAGGAGGAGGGGAGGAAGGTAACGGATCAGGAGGAAGAGGAGGAGGAGGAAGGTAAGGCATCAGGAGGAGGAGGAGAGGAGGAGGAAGGTAAAGGATCAGGAGGACGGAAGAGGAGGAGGAAGGTATGGAATAGGAGGAAGAGGAGGGAGAGGAAGGTAAGGATCAGGAGGAGGAGGAGGAGGAGGAAGGTAAGGATCAGGAGGAAAGAGGAGGAGGAGGAAGGTAAGGATCAGGAGGAAGAGGAGGGAGGAGGAGGAGGTAAGGTCAGGAGGAAGAGGAGGAGGAGGAAGGTAAGGATAGAGAAAGGAAAGGAGGGGAGGAGGAAGGTATGGATCAGGAGGAAGAGGAGGAGGAGGAAGGTACGGATCAGGAGGAGGAAGGCAGGAGGAGGGAAGGTAAGGATAGGAGGAGGAGGAGGGGAGGAGGTAAGGATCCAGGAGGAAGAGGAGGAGGACGGAGGAAGGTAAGGATTCAGGAGAAGAGGAGGAGGAGGAAGGTAAGGATCAGGAGGAGGAGGGAGGAGGAGGAGGTAAGGATCAGGAGGAGGAGGAGGAGGAGGAGGAAGGTTAGGATCAGGAGGAAGAGGAGGAGGAGGAGTAAGGATCAGGAGAAAGAGGCGAGGAGGAGGAGGAAGGTAAGGATCAGGAGGAAGAGAGGAGGAGGAGGAAGGTTAAGGATCAGGGAGGAAGAGGAGGAGGAGGAAGTAAGGATCAGGAGGAGGAGGAGGAGGAGGAGGAGGGTAAGGGATCAGGAGGAGGAGGAGGAGAGGAAGGTAAGGATTCAGGAGGAGAGGAGGAGAGGAAGGTAAGGATCAGGAGGAAGAGGAGGAGGAGGGAGGAAGGTAGGGATAGGAGTGGGAGGCGGAGGAGGAAGGTAAGGATCAGGACGGAGGAGGAGGAAGGTGGAAGGTATGATCAGGAGGAAGAGGCGGAGGAGGAGGAAGGTAAAGGATCAGGAGGAGAGGAGGAGGGGAGGAAGGTAAGGCTCGGAGGAGGAGGAGGAGAGGAAGGTAAGGATCAGGAGGAAGAGGAGGAGGAGGGAAGGTAAGGATCAGGAGGAAGGGAGGAGGAGGAGAGGAAGGTAGGATCAGGGAGGAAAGGAGGAGGAGGAAGGTAAGGATCAGGAGGAAAGGGAGGAGGAGAGGAAGAGTAAGGATCAGGAGGAAGAGGGAGGGAGGAGGAGGAATGGTAAGGATCAGGAGGAAGGGAGGAGGGAGGAAGGTAAGGATAGGAGGAGAGGAGAGAGGAGGAGGTAAGGTTCCGGAGGTGAGGAGGAGGAGGATCGGTAAAGGATCAGGAGGAGAGGAGGAGGGAAAGGTAAGATCAGGAGGGAAGAGAGGAGGAGGAGGAGCGTGGGATCAGGAGGAGGAGGTGGAGGAGGAAGGTTAAGGATCAGGAGGGAGGAGGAGGAGGAGGAAGGTAAGGATCAGGAGGAGTGGAGGTGGAGGAGGAAGGTACGGATAGGAGAGAGGAGGAGGAGGAGGAAGGTAAGGATAGGAGGAGGAGGAGGAGGAGGAAGATAAGGATCAGGAGGAAGAGGAGGAGGAGGAGGTAAGGATCAGGAGGAAGAGGAGGAGGAGAGGAAGGTAAGGATCAGGAGGAAGAGGAGGAGGAGGAAGGTACGGATTCAGGAGGAGGAGGAGGAGGAGGAAGGTAAGGATCAGGAGGAGGAGGAGGAGGAGGAAGGTAAGGATCAGGAGGAAGAGGAGGAGGACTGGAAGGATTCAGGGAGGAAGAGGAGGAGGGGAAGCGTAAGGGTTCAGGAGGAGGAGGAGGAGGAGGAAGGTAAGAGCAGGAGGAGGAGGGGAGGAGGAGGAGGAGGGAAGTAAGGATCAGGGAGAAGAGGAGGAGGAGGAGGAAAGGTCTAAGGTATCAGGAGGAAGAGGAGGAGGAGGACGTAAGGATAGGAGGAAGAGGAGGAGGAGCGAGGAAGGTACGGTTCAGGTGGAAGAGGAGGGAGGAGGGGAAGGTAAGGATCAGGAGGAAGAGTAGGAGGCGGAAGTCACAGGATAGGAGGAAGAGGAGGAGGAGGAGGAAGGTATGATCAGGGGAGAGGAGGAGGAGGAGGAAGGTAAGATAGGAGGAGGAGGAGGAGGAGAGGAAGGTAAGGATAGGAGGATTGAGGAGGAGGAGGCAGGTAAGGCTAGGGGAAGAGGAAGGAGGAGGAGGAAAGGTAGGATTCAGGGGGAAGAGGAGGAGGAGGAAGGTAAGGATCAGGAGGCAGTGGAGGGAGGAGTAAGGTAAGGATTCGGGGAGGTGGAGGAGGAGGAAGGTAAGGATCAGGAGGAGGAGGAGGAGGAGGAAGGTAAGGATCTGGAGGAGGAAGGAGGAGGAGGAAGTTAAGGATCAGGAGGAGGAGGAGGAGGGAGGAAGGTAGGATCAGGAGGAGGAGGCGGAGGAGGAGGAGGAGGAAGGTAAGGATCAGGAGGAAGAGGAGGAGTAGGAGGAAGGTAAGCGATCAGGAGGAGAGGACGTGAGGGGAGGAAGGGTAAGGATCAGGAGGAGGAGGAGGAGGAGGAAGGTTAAGGATCAGGAGGAAGAGGTGGAGGAGGAGGAGGTAAGGATCAGGAGGGAAGAGGAGAGGAGGTACCAATATAAGGAATGTAAGGATCAGGAGGAAGAGGTGGGAGGTGGAGGAAGGAAGGTAAGGATCAGGAGGAGAGGAGGAAGCAGGAGGAGGTAAGGATCAGGATGGAAGAGGAGGAGGAGGAGGTAAGATTCAGGAGGAAGAGGAGGTAAGGATGAGGAAGGGTAAGGATCAAGAGGAAGAGGGGAGGAAGGAAGGTAGGATCAGGGAGAAAGAGGAGGAGGAGGAAGTAAAGGATCAGGAGGAAGAGGAAGGGGAGGAAGGTAAGGATCAGGAGGAAGAGGCGGGCAGGGGATGTAAGGATCAGGAGGAATGAGGAGGAAGAGTGAGGAAGGTAAGGATCAGGAGGAGAGGGGGAGGAGGAGGAAGGTAAGGATCAGGAGGAGGAGAGGAGGAGGAGGAAGGTAAGGATCAGGAGGGAGTGGAGGAGGAGGAAGGTATAGGATCAGGAGGAAGATGGAGGAGGAGGAGGAAGGTAAGGATCAGGAGGAAGAGAGGAGGAGGAGGAAGGTAAGGATCAGGAGGACGAGGAGGAGAGGAAGGTAAGGATCAGGAGGAGGAGGAGGAGGAGGAAGGTAAGGATCAGGAGGAGGAGAGGAGGAGAGGAAGGTAAGGATCGGAGGGGGAGGAGGAGGAGGAAGGTAAGGAATCAGGAGGAGGAGGAGGGAGCAGGAAGGTAAGGATCAGGGGAGGAGGAGGAGGAGGAGGGAGGCGAGGAAGGTAAGGATCAGGGAGGAAGAGGAGGAGGAGGGGAAGGGGTTAAATAGGGGGGGATCAGGCAGGAAGAGCAGAGGGGAGGAGGAAGGTAAGGATCAGGTGGAAGAGGAGGAGGAGGAGGGAGGTACGGAACAGGAGGAAGCGGAGGAGGAGGAGGAAGGGAGAAGGTCAGGTGGAAGAGGGTCGAGGAGGACAGGTAAGGATAGGAGGAAGAGGAGGAGGAGGCGCAGGAGGAAGGTAAGATCAGGAGGAAGAGGAGGAGGGAGGAAGGTAAGGATAGGAGGAAGAGGAGGATGGAGGGCTAGGTAAGGATCAGGAGGAAGAGGAGGAGGAGGAGGTAAGGATCAGGAGGAAGAGGAGAGGAGGAAGGTAAGGAATCAGGAGGAAGAGGAGGAGGAGGAAGGTAAGGATCAGGAGCGATGAGGAGGAGGAGGAAGGTAAGGATCAGGAGGAAGAGGAGGAGGAGGAGGTAAGATTCAGGAGGAGGAAGAGGAGGCGGAGAGGAAGGTAAGGAATCAGGAGAAGAGGAGGAGGAGGAGGAGGTAAGGATCAGGAGGATGGGAGGAGGAGGAGGAAGGTACGGATCGGAGGAGAGGAGGAGGAGCGCAGAGTAAGGATCAGGAGGAAGAGGAGGAGGAGGAGCGCAGGAAGGTAATGATCAGGAGGAAGAGGTGGGAAGGAGAGGAGGAAGGTAAGGATCAGGAGGAAGAGGAGGAGGAGGAGGCAGCGATGGAAGGGTTAAGATGAGGAGGAAGGGAGGAGGAGGAGGAAGGTAAGGATCCAGGAGGAAGAGGAGGAGGAGGAAGGTAAGCTCAGGAGGAAGAGAAGGAGGAGGAGGAGGAGGAAGGTTTAAAGGATTAGGAGGAAGAGGAGGAGGAGGAGGAGGTAAGGATCGAGGGAAGAGGAGCAGAGGAAGGTAAGGATCAGGAGGAAGAGGAGGAGAGAGCAGGAGAAGGTAAGGATAGGAGGGAAGAGGAGGAGGAGGAAAGGTGAGCATCAGGAGAAGAGGAAAAAGGGAGGAGGTGGGAGGAAGGTGAGGATCATGAGGAAGAGAAGAGGAGAAGAGGAGGAAGAGAGGAGGAGGAGGAAGGTGAGGATCGGAAGAAGGAAAGAGGAATAGGAGAAGGAGGAGAAGGAAAGGAAGAAGGTGAGGATCAGGAGGAACGAGGAAGAGGAGTGGGAGGAGGAGGAAGGTGAGCATCAGGGAGGAAGAGAAAGAGGAAGAGAGAAGAGGAAAGAAGGAGGAGGAAGGTGTGGATCAGGAGGGTAAGAGGAAGAGAGGAGGAGGAGGGGGAAGGGGATGAGGAGGAGGTGAGGATCTGGAGGGGAAGAGGGAAGAAGAGGAGGAGGATGGAGGAGGAGGAGGAGGAAGGTGGAGGATCGGGAGGAAGAGGAAGAAGAGGAGGAGGAGGAGAAGGAGTAGGGGGAGGAAGGTGAGGTAAGGAAAAGAAGAAGAGGAGGTGGGGGAGGAGGAAGGTTGTGGATCAGAAGAGAGGGAAGAAGAGGAGGAGGCGAGGAGGAAGGAGGAGGAAGGTGAGGATCAGAGGAAGAGGAAGAAGAGGAGGAGGTGGAGGAAGGTGGAGGATCGAAGGGAAGAGGTGGAGGAGGAGAAAGGTGAGGATCAGGAGGGAGAGGAGGAGGAGGAGGAGGTGAGTGATCAAAAGGAAGAGGCAGGAGGAGGAGGAAGGTGAGGATCAGGTGGAGAGGAAAGAAGATGAGGAGAAGGAGAAGGAGGAGGAAGGTAAGGATCAGGAAGAAGAGGAAAGGAGGAGGAAGGTGAGGATCAGGAGGAAGTTGAAAGGGGAAGAGGAGGAGGTGGTGGAGGAAGGTGTTGAAGAGGAAGAGGAGGAAGAAGAGGTGGGTGGAGGAGGGGGAAGAGGAAGAGAGGACGAGGAGGTGGGGAGGAGGCTAAGGTTGAGGGCCCTGTATCACACTCCTCATGCCCCAACACGCATCCAAGTCTTGCCTGTATTAACCCCTAGGCCAACAAAGCCATCCAAGTCATGCCTGTATTCACCCCCTCTGCCCCAAACGCCCATCCAAGTCATTTGCCCTGTATTAACCCCTCAGGCCCAACACGCCCATTTCAAGTCATTGCCTGTATTCACCCCCTCAGGCCAAACACGCCCATCCAAGTCATGCCCTGTATTTACCCCCTTGCCCAACACGCATCTAAAGTCATGCCCTGTATTCACCCTTGCCCAACTCGCCCCATCAAGTCAGGCCCTTTATTCACCCCCTTCAGGCCCAACACGCGCCATCCAAGTCATGGTCTTCATCCGCCCCCTCTGCCCCAACACGCCATCCAAGTCATGCCTGTATTCTCCCCTCAGGCCCAAAACGCCCACAAGTCATGGTCTTATCGCCCGTCTGCCCCAATACACCCACCCATGTCTCGCCTTCAACCATCCCTCTGGAAAAATACGCTACGTGGACACCTGAATCTGCGCCCCTTCGGCCAATCACCCCCCCCCCCCTCACTGCCCCCAGTCACGCTCTTCATCTGAGCCTTTCTGACTATTACGCCCACCAAAGTCACGCCCTATTCATCTGCGCCCTCTTCAAGTACGCCCACCAAGTACTCGTGCATCGACGCTCCCCCCCCCCCCCCCCCCCTATCCCCCATATGCACACACATGTCAGGCTTGATGTCTTCATATTATGATGCCTCACTCATGTCTGACCCTATACCCCTCGTCCATGTTCACGCCCTGAAATCGCTGGTGCAACCTGTACGCCTAGCACAAGCACGCTCTACGTCCTCCATGTCTACGCAATCAAAATGTCATGTCTAAAACCCACGCCTCCTTACCATCACCATGTCACACCCTGAATCAGCCTACCCTTCCTTCGCTATCCCCACTGTGCAAAGGTCCTGAAAACCCCCTTATAGTCCTAACCATGTCACGACCTGAAATTGATGGACCCCCCAACCCCCCTCTCTCCCCTGTCCCGCACTGTTTCATGATCTGAAATTTCCACGCCCCCTAAAACTTCCGTCGGAAGCCCCTAAATCTGTACGTCCTGTAACCCAATGTGTCACATCTGCATCCGCGCCCCTGAACTCCACTTTTGTTAGCCCTGCGTTCCACGCTCACCTCACCCCCACCCACCCATGTCATGCCTGTATTTACACCTCCCCTCCCCTCTCCCGTCCCCCCCATCCATGCCACGCCCTGCATCCTCGACCGCCGTACC
>CM031610.1:45803798-45813798 GCA_018398815.1 Conus ventricosus | reverse complement strand
GTGTTGTCAGTACAACCTTGAGTTAATCTGACAATAAATTGGTTTCAGTCAGTCAGTATGTGTGTGTGTTGGTAGGGGATTTTGCCAACTGGTGTGGAAGAGGTGAGTATGTGTGTTTGGTTATTGTTGGATATTGATGCCTTGGGGTGTAGTGTGCCCAGTTTGGCAATGAGATGTGATTCTTGAGTTGTGCGTTCAAAGCTGTCACTCTGTGACTGCCAGAGTGCCATGACTTTGACATGGTCGATGTTGTGTTGGGTGTGGTTGAAGTGTAGGGCGACGGGTTTGGGTCGGTGGTGGCGGATATCGGCCAGGTGTTCAGAGATGGTGTTTCGAGTGTGCGTGACGTTTCCCCTATGTAGATCTTGCACACAGCTGGCAATGGATGGCATATATAATGTTGCGGCTCTGACATGAGAATGTGCGTTTTGACACAGGCCCACACCTGAACTGTACAAAAGGTATATCGATGATGGACTGGGAGCCACATCTATGCCAAAACAAGACCTCCTCAACTTCCTCAACTTTGCCCAGACCTTCCATCCATCTATCCGACTCACCTACACCATTTCGCAGTCCGTCAACTTCCTAGACATCACCATCTCCTAGAAGAAGGCCTACTCAAAAACCTCCATTTTCTACAAACCCACCGACGCACATGCATACCTAGACTACTCATCCTCCCACAACCCACACACTAAAGACAGCATCCATACTCACAATTTCTCGTCTTCGCAGACTCTGCTCCAGCGAGGAAGACTTCACTATACAAGCAGCCAAAATGTCACAATTTTTCACCAAACCGCGGATACCCCAGTTCCATCATCAATGCAGCACTTCCGCCGCACCATAGCTGTATCCAAACATCTGCTCTGGACACCCAGCATCCAACCAAGACAGACAGACCCACAGCCTACCTCCTCTACCACCCGCACACCCTCCCCATCTGTAGGATCCTCAATCCAATTGGCACATTGTACATAACCACAAACCGCCTTCCATACCAAAACCCATGATCACATTCAAACGTGACAAAAACCTCAAAGACCTCCTCGTGCGGTCCAGTTTGAACAGAACCACAGCTACACCACCAGGTACTCACCCCTGCTCCAACCCAACTGCAAAATCTGCCCCTCACCAAACCAGACACCATCCTACAGGGCCCAAAGACTCCTTCACAGTCAAACGCACATTCTCATGTCAGAGCCGCAACATTATATATGCCATCCATTGCCAGCTGTGTGGCAAGATCTACATAGGGGGAAACGTCACGCACACTCGAAACACGCATCTCTGAACACCTGGCCGATATCCGCCACCACCGACCCAAACCCGTCGCCCTACCACTTCAACCACACCCAACACAACATCGACCATGTCAAAGTCATGGCACTCTGGCAGTCACAGAGTGACAGCTTTGAACGCACAACTCAAGAATCAATCTCATTGCCAAAACTGGGCACACTACACCCCAAGGCATCAATATCCAACAATAACCAAACACACATACTCACCTCTTCCACACCAGTTGGCAAAATCCCCTCCAACACACACACATACTGACTGACTGAAACCAATTTATTGTCAGATTAACTCAAGGTTGTACTGACAACACACACATACACACACACATACACACACACTTACATACACCACCACCACATCCCCTTCACTCACTTCATACAGTAGTTACAGCAACCCTCCATCTATTTAATCTTAGTTTTGTATTATCCTTCCCCTTAAATCCTCCCCCCCCCACCCACCCCCCCCCCTTTTTTTTTTTTTTTTTTTCCCTTACCATTATTATCAATCCACCATTACCACAACCATCACAAAGATATCACACCATCCAATAAACTGGACACACAACCTATCATATCACACACACACACACCTCCCTGACGCACCCCCCCCCCCCTCCGTTTCCTCTCCCATAATCCCCTGGCGCATGTCATTTCCGCCCACCAAACACATGGCCAAGAACGGATAAGTCATTTTCATTCTTTTTTCGTTGTTTGTACTGTCCCACATGTTAAATGTGATTTATTTTTTCGCCTGAAGAAGACCCAAGTGGTTGAAATGCATCGTGTCTTGTCTTGTGCTTTGTTTGTCAATGTCATTGGCGGTAAGTTCTAAACAACTCTATTCCTAATCTTGCTTCGTTCGCCGCCGTCAGTCACTCCATTTTGAAATTTCTCTACCATTAATTACTCTCTTCCCCTCCATTCCCACCCTCCGACCGGCCTTCCTGCTGCGGTTATCCTGTCTGCCCTGCCGCCTTGGTGAGTGTCGACGTCAGCCTCAATATGATCTCACACCGAACCTGGCTTAGGTGTCACTTCTCGGCGCAGGGTCTACGCTGAATCAGCTTTAATACTAGTTTAGACGGATGCGCAAGAAAGCTCAGCGACGAAAATATTGTTGAACACTACCAGTTGTACCAGAAAAGAAATCGCTGCAACGAAAAATTATTGAATGCTAAGAACGGTGCCACAGGCGAAGTGCTTCCCGTCCCGGCAACGAAATAACATCGAGCTGTACCTAGGTTACACTCAGAAAGAGTGAACAGCACAAAACCCGAGGAACTCAGAAACATTGGCTCATTCAACCAGGTGCAGAAACTTGGTCACTGAAAAAGAAAAGAAAACGTGCAGTGTTGACTACCTCCAGAAATGAAAGGGTGAATCAGGGGGCACTATTATGGCAGCCTGTCTTTTAACATAATGGTGCAGGGAGTTAAACGGAAGTTAGACCTTAATCAAAAATGTCACGCAAGATGGGAACATGACACATGGGACGTAGAATGGAGAAAATGGTCACGAAACTCTGTGTGTGTGTGTGTGTGTGTGTGTGTGTGTGTGTGTGTGTGTGTGTGTGTGTGTGTGTGTATGTGTGTGTGTGTGTGTGTGTGTGCCTGCGCGAGTGCGTGCGTGCGTGTGCGTTTGTGCGTGTGTGCATGTGTGTGCCTTCTTCTTCAGTTTAACGTCCTTCCACTAAAAGTGATATCAGACGAGTGTCTGACGAGTGTGTGTGTGTGTGTGTGTGTGTGTGTGTGTGTGTGTGTGTGTGTGTGTGTGTGTGTGTGCGCGCGCGAGCGCGCGTGACGAGTACGCACGCGCGCACGCACCCGTGTTTCACAATTCTTTTTTTTATAAAACGTTGAACACCAGCCCCAGACCAAGTCCGCTCTATGTGTCACAGGGCCTTTGTGTCATAGGGCCGATGTGTCACAGGGCCGTTGTGTCATAGGGCCGTTGTGTCACAGGGCCGTTGTGTCATAGGGCCGTTCGTTGTGTCACAGGGCCGGGTTTTAAGTATTAACCAGTTTTGTAACTAAAGTCCTATAAAAGGGTAGGCTTTGAGCGGGGACATGCCAGTTTGCCGCGTGCCAGATTGCCGAACACCCGACGCCGCCGCGACACTGGACCCTAACGGGAATTATCACTCGATGAAGCTGTGTCCCAGTCTACTCCGTCTGATCGATGATCTCATCAAAATAAAGGCCGTAGCGAAGCTATGGGGGTTTATGCCGAAGGCTGAAGAAACGTAAGCCCGAAGGGCTGAGAGAGTGCTCACACATCACTTTCATAAAAGTCGGCACGGTGACACAACGACCCTATGGCACAACGGCCCTGTGACACAACGGCCCTATGACACAAAGGCCCTGTGACACAACGGCCCTATGACACAACGGCCCTGTGACACAGCGACCATACAGTGTGCCGGTGACACAACGGCCTATGACACAACGGCTCTGTGACACATAGAACCGGAACCCTCCAGACATCATCGGACTTTGGATGGCTGGATAGAAACGAAGGAAGGTCTTGTCAGACTGTGCTCGTCCGGACATATGGCGAAAAACAACAAAGTCCTGGCATACCGGCTCCATCATCACCTAGCGAAGAATGTTAGTGCTTTGTGCTCGTCCGGACATATGGCGAAAAACAACAAAGTCTGGCATACCGGCTCCATCATCACCTAGCGAAGAATGTTAGTGCTTTGTGTCGTCCGGACATATGGCGAAAAACAAAAAAGTCCTGGCATACCGGCCCCATCATCACCTAGCGAAGAATGTTAGTGCTTTGTGCTCGTCGGAAACATATGGCGAAAAACAACAAAGTCCTGGAAATCCCGGCTCATCATCAACCTACCCAAGGAATGTTAGTGCTTTGTGTCGTCCGGAATATGGCGAAAAACAACAAAGTCCTGGATACCGGCTCCATCATCACCTAGCCAAGAATGTTAGTGCTTTTTTGCTCGCCCGGACATATGGCGAAAAACAACAAAGCCCTGGCATACCGGCTCCATCATCACTAGCAAGAATGTTAGTGCTTTGTGCTCGTCCGGACATATGGCGAAAAACAACAAAGCCCTGGCATACGGCTCCATATCACCTAGCGAAGAATGTTAGTGCTTTGAGGAGAAATCAATCACTCAAAGTGAAAGCTGATAAGAAACAACAAAACTAAACATGGCAGTTTAGAGATGGGCTGGACAATGTCCGTTTCGGGCAGCTCGGCAATACCACAGTGGGCATTTCCAGCACGTCAACAGTCCCAAAAAAACAAAAACAAAACAAACAAACAAAAACGCACGCAAACAAGCAAGCAAAACACAAACAAACAAAAGTCATCCCTCAAGAGAAAAAGATCTAACACGGTTTACAGATACACCGATTCAAAACACCAGAAAACGATCTACACACGGTTTACAGATACACTGATTCAAAAAACCAGAAAAACAGATTTTACCCCACGGTTAAGATACACTGATTCAAAACACCAGAAAACAGATCTACACACGGTTTACCAGATACATGATGCAAAACACCGGGAAAAACAGATCTACACAGGGTTTTTACAGATACACTGATTAAAAAACCCCAGAAAACAGATCTACACACGGTTTACAGATACACTGATTCAAAACACCAGAAAACAGATTACACACGGTTTAAGATACACTGATTCAAAACACCAGAAAACAGATCTACAACGGTTTAAAAGATACACTGATTCAAACACCAGAAACAGATTACCAGGTTTTTAAAGATACACTGATTCAAAACACCGGGAAACAGATCTACACACGTTTACAGATACACTGATTCAAAAAAACAGAAAACAGATCTACACACGGTTACAGATACATGATTCAAAACACCAAAAAAAGATCTACACACGGTTTACAGTTTACCATGATTCAAAACACCAGAAAACAGATCTACACACGGTTTTTACGATACACTGTTCAAAACACCAAAAACAGATCTACACCGGTTTTACAGATACATGATTCAAAACCCCAGAAAACAGATTACACAGGGTTTTTACAGATACACTGATTCAAAACCCAGAAAACAGATCTACACACGGTTTACAGATTACACTGATTCAAAACACCAGAAAAGATCTACACACGGTTTACAGATACACTGATTCAAAACCCCGGGGAAAACAGATCTACACACGGTTTACAGTACATTGATTCAAAACACCAGAAAACAGATCTACAACGGTTTACAGATAAAACTGATTCAAAACACCAGAAAACAGATTACACCGGTTTAAGTTTACACTGTTTCCCAAAACACCAGAAAACAGATCTACATTACGGTTTACAGATACACTGATTCAAAACCAGAAAACAGATCTACACAGGTTTAAGATACACTGATTCAAAACACCAGAAAACAGATCTACACACGGTTTACAGATACACTGATTCAAAACACCAAAAAAACAGATCTACACACGGTTTACAGATACACTGATTCAAAACACAGAAAACAGATCTACACACGGTTTACAGATACACTGATTCAAAACACCGGGAAAACAGATCTACACAGGGTTTTTCAGATACATGATTCAAAACACAGAAAACAGATCTACACAGGGTTTACAGATACACTGATTCAAAACACCAGAAAACAGATCTCACACGGTTTACAGATACACTGATTCAAAACCCCAGAAAACAGATCTACACACGGTTTACAGATACACTGATTCAAAACCCCAGAAAAGATTACCCCGGTTTACAGATACACTGATTAAAAACCACCAGAAAACAGATCTACACACGGTTTACAGATACACTATTCAAAACAGCAGAAAACAGATTTTCACACGGTTTTACAGATACATGATTCAAACACCAGAAAACAGTTTCTACACACGGTTTACAGATACACCGATTAAAAAACACCAGAAAACAAATTACCCCACGGTTTACAGATACACCGATTCAAAACACCAGAAAACAGATCTACTCACGGTTTACAGATACACTGATTCAAAAACCAGAAAACAGATCTACACACGGTTTAGATACACTGATTCAAAACACAGAAAACGATCTACACCGGTTACAGATACATGATTCAAAACACCAGAAAACAGATCTACACCGGTTTACAGATACACTGATTCAAAAACACCAGAAAAAAGATCTACACACGTTTACAGATACACTGATTCAAAACCCCAGAAAACAGTTTTAACAAGGTTTACAGATACACTGATTCAAAACACCAGAAAACAGATTACACAGGGTTTTAAAGATACACCGTTTTCAAAACACAGAAAACAGATCTACACAGGGTTTTACAGATACACTGATTCAAAACACCAAAAAAACAGATCTACACACGGTTTACAGATACACTGATTCAAAACACCAAAAAACAGTTTCTACACCGGTTTACAGATACATGATTAAAAAACACAGAAACAGATCTAACCGGTTTACAGATACACTGATTCAAAACACCAGAAAACAGATCTACACACGGTTTACAGATACATGATTCAAAACACCGAAAACAGTTTCTACACACGGTTTACAGATACACTGATTCAAACACCAGAAAACAGATCTACCACGGTTTACAGATACACTGATTAAAAACACCAGAAAACAGATCTACACACGGTTTACAGTAGATGATTCAAAACACCGGGAAAACAGATCTACACACGGTTTACAGATACACTGATTCAAAACACCAGAAAACAGATCTACACCGGTTTACAGATAGACTGATTCAAAACCCCAGAAAAAAGATCTACACACGGTTTACAGATCACCGATTAAAAAACACCAAAAAAACAGATTACACACGGTTTAAGATACACTGATTCAAAACACCAGAAAACGATCTACACACGGTTTACAGATACACTGATTCAAAACACCAGAAAAACAGATCTACATACGGTCTACAGATAACTGATTCAAAACACCAGAAAACAGATCTACACACGGTTTACAGATAATGATTCAAAACACCAGAAAACAGATCTACAACGGATTACAGATACACTGATTCAAAACCCCAGAAAACAGATCTACACACGGTTTACAGGATACACTGATTCAAACACCAGAAAACAGATCTACACACGGTTTACAGATACATGATTCAAAACCCCAGAAAACAGATCTACACCGGTTTACAGATACATGTTTTAAAAAAACACCAGAAAACAGATCTACACACGGTTTACAGATATGATTAAAAACACCAGAAAAAGATCTACACACGGTTTACAGATACATGATTCAAAAACCCAGAAAACAGATCTACACCGGTTTACAGTACACTGTTTCAAAACACCAGAAAAAAGATCTACACCGGTTTACAGATACACTGATTCAAAACACGGGAAAACAGATCTACACACGGTTTACAGATACACTGATTCAAACCCCAGAAAACAGATCAACCGGTTTACAGATACACTGATTCAAACACCAGAAAACAGATTACACAGGTTTACAGTACCCCGATTCAAAACACCAGAAAACAGATTACACACGGTTTACAGATACATGATTCAAAACCCAGAAAACAGATTTTACACAGGTTTACAGATACACTGTTTCAAAAAACCAGAAAAACAGATCTACACACGGTTTACAGATACACTGATTCAAAACACAGAAAAACGATTACACGGTTTACAAAAAAGATACCCCGATTCAAAACACCAGAAAACGATCTACCCCGGTTTACAGATACACTGATTAAAACACAGAAAACAGATCTACCAGGTTTACAGATACATGATTCAAAACACCAGAAAACAGATTACACACGGTTTACAGATACACTGATTCAAAACACCAGAAAACAGATTACACACGGTTTACAGTTACACCGATTCAAAACACCAGAAAACAGATCTACACACGGTTTACAGATACACGATTAAAAACACCAGAAAACAGATCTACACACGGTTTCAGATACACTGATTCAAAACACAGAAAACCGATCTACACACGGTTTACAGATACACTGATTCAAAACACCAGAAAAACAGATCTACACACGGTTTACAGATACACCGATTCAAAACACAGAAAACAGATTACACACGGTTTACAGATACATGATTCAAAACACCAGAAAACAGATCTACAACGGTTTACAGTTACACTGATTCAAAACACCAGAAAACAGATCTACACGGTTTACAGATACACTGATTCAAAACCCCAGAAAACAGATCTACACCGGTTTACAGATACACTGATTCAAAACACCAGAAAACAGATCTACACACGGTTTACAGATAACTGATTCAAAAACCAGAAAACAGTTACACACGGTTTACAGATACATGATTCAAAAACCAGAAAAAATCTAACACGGTTTACAGATACACTGATTAAAAAACACCAGAAAACAGATCTACAACGGTTTACAGATACCTGTTTCCCAAAACCAGAAAACAGATCTACACACGGTTAAGATACACTGATTCAAAACACCAGAAAACAGATCTACACCGGTTTACAGATACACTGATTCAAACACCAGAAAAAGATCTACACAGGGTTTTTACAGTACATGATTAAAAACACCAGAAAACGATCTACACACGGTTTACAGATACACTGATTCAAAACACCAGAAAACAGATTACACACGGTTTACAGAAAACATGATTCAAACACCAGAAAACAGATCTACACACGGTTTACAGATACACTGATTCAAACACAGAAAAAAGATTACACACGGTTTACAGATACACTGATTCAAAACACAGAAAACAGATCTACACACGGTTTACAGATACACTGATTCAAAAAAACACAGAAAACAGATTACACACGGTTTACAGATAACTGATTCAAAAACACCAGAAAACAGATCTACACACGGTTTACCAGATACATGATTCAAAACACCAGAAAACAGATCTACACACGGTTTACAGATACACTGTTTCAAAACACCAGAAAACAGATCTACACACGGTTTAAGATACACTGATTCAAAACACCGGGAAAAACAGATTACACAGGGTTTTACAGATAACTGATTCAAAACACCAGAAAACAGATCTACACAGGGTTTACAGATTACACTGATTCAAAACACCAGAAAACAGATCTACAAGGTTTACAATACACCGTTTCAAAACCCCAGAAAACAGATTACACAGGGGTTTACAGATAGACTGATTCAAAAACCAGAAAACAGATTACACACGGTTTACGATAACCGATTCAAAACCCCGGGAAAACAGATCTACACACGGTTTACAGATAATGTTTCCCAAAACACCAGAAAAACAGATCTACACACGGTTACGATACACCGATTCAAAACACCAGAAAACAGATCTCAACACGGTTACAGTACACTGATTCAAAACCCCAGAAAACAGATCTACACCGGTTTACAGATACACTGTTTTCAAAACCCCAGAAAAACAGATCTACATACGGTTTAAGATACACTGATTCAAAACACCAGAAAACAGATCTACCACGGTTTACAGATACACTGATTCAAAACACCAGAAAACAGATCTACATACGGTTACAGATACACTGATTCAAAACACCAGAAAACAGATCTACACACGGTTTACAGATACACTGATTCAAAACACCAATGTCATGCTGCGGTCCTTCACTTGGATAAAACAAAGCCCCGTTAAGTGCACCAACCGCTCTGATCATTCCGTTCATATTT
>CM031610.1:45791298-45798798 GCA_018398815.1 Conus ventricosus | reverse complement strand
TCACTCATGTCTGGAACCAAGAAGATGGCACCCTCTGTTGACCCCAGTCTTAAGTCGACAGAGGGGGGACATTTTTGAGGGAGGGTGCTTGGAACCACCGTCTGATGACGTTGGGGGGGATTTCCCCGGTGCCCGAGGGTTCGGGCGGACGTCCACCAAGGGTGGCTGATTGTTTGGGAACTTGTCTCAAAGGGCAGGAAGTCGGGTTTGATGATGGATCGTGAGAATACATGAGGAAAAGGCCATCACGGGCTGAAATAGAATCTGTCTGTCTGTCTGTCCGTACGTCCGTCCGTCCGTCCGTCCGTCCGTCGTACGTCCGTCCGTCCGTCCCTCTCTCTTTCTTTCTTTCTGTGTGTGTGTGTGGTGTGTGTGTGTGTGTGTGTGTGTGTGTGTGTGTGTGTGTGTGTGTGTGCGCGCGCGCGCGCGCGCGCGTCCGTTTCTGTCTCGGTGTGTGTGTGTGTGTGTGTGTGTGTAGGTGTGTGTGTGTGTAGGTGCGTGCGTGCGTGCGTGCGTGCGTGCGTGCATGCGTGTGTGGTGTGTGTGTGTGTGTGTGTGTGTGTGTGTGTGTGTGTGTGTGTGTGTGTGTGTGAGTGTGTACGTGCGTGCATGCATGCGGGCGTGCGTGTGTGGGTGCGTGCGTGCGTGCGTGTGTGTGTGCGCGTACACGTAGACACTTAAAAAAAAAGAAAATATAATTCATCCCGAATCATAGCACTGAGAGACATGAAAAAAACATTTGAAAATGATCAGTGGCAGTGATTACTAGCAACCTTACAGTATTTTTTTCGCTTACAATGCGTGCTGCTATTTCCAGTTCTGCTATTCCTGGTGCTGCTACGTCACTACTTTTGCTGCTGCTACAACTACTACTACCACTACCACTACTACTGCCACTACCACTACCACCACCACTACTACTACTACTACTACTACCACTACCACTACCATTACTACTGCTGCTGCTCTACCGCTGCTTGTGTTGTTGCTGCTGCTATATGCCCAATACATCACGACAGTCATGACAAGCCGATCCAACAAAATTTTGTCAACAGTGGCGCTGAGCACGTGCTTTTCAAATGCACACGCTCGTACAAGCGTGCGCGCGTGCACCTACGCACGCACGCACGCACGCGCACACACACGCACGCACGCACGCACGCACACACGCACACACACACGCACGCAGACACACACACACACACACACACACACACACACACACACACATCCATACCCAAGAGTCAGAGAAGACGTAAACTGAATAGAAGCGTGATGGGTAGGGGTCGGAACGCTTCTTGGAAGGTATGATTTCGGAAAGCTGTAAAACCTGTGGTCAGGTCTGTTGGGTGAACAGATAAAGGGAGCTGGTTACATATGGAGGGACCGTAGTATGAAAGGAAAACGTTGGTCGTAGGATTTAGGCCCTAAAGTAGGAAGTCTGTAGACCTGGATATCAGAAAGAAGACCGTTGGCCGTTTTGTTTTGGCATTAAAGAAGGGAGTCTGTAATATGAAGATGATGGTGTGTGGACAGACTGATACGGATACGGATAATTTATTCACAAATAGGCCATTGCCCTCGTGAAGGAAATCATTCAATATCTTAAACTGTCAAAACTGATTCAATACTGTATATTAAGAAACAAAACAGATCGTAACTGAAATGCTTTGTATAGGTAAATGGATAGATTTCTAGTTGTTCGTTCATTATTGAAGCTAGAAGTAAACTTAATCTGAAAAGACTTGGAAATCTATAGTGTTTTAAAAGTAATATATATAACGTTCCCTTATTTCGTTTAGTAAAGACAAGACAGAACAAAATGCGCTTCGCCATCTTTCTCTTCTTTACACAGTGGACAAACTAAATCAAGAGGGGTGTTGTTTGTATCGATGGACAGACTGAGGGGTGTTGTTTGTATCGATGGACAGACTGAGGGTGTTGTTTGTATCGATGGACAGACTGAGGGGTGTTGTTTGTGTCGATGGACAGACTGAGGGGTTCAGAGTGACACGCTGGAGCCTGGTTTCCAGGCGACTTAAAGGACAGAGAGAAAGACTGGAATGTTGTTCAACGCGCTACCGGCGAAGGGGAACACCAGAGACAGGTGCGAGGACCCGAAAACACGTCGTGCAGCCCTGTCCTAAGTGATGCTAGATCCCCAGGACTAGAAAAAGGTTTTCCGTTATCTAGTCCACATCGGAAAAAAAAGCGTGTAAAAGTAGAGACAGCTTCCTCATTAAGACAGGAACGGAAGGAACCGAGTCTTCTGCGCTGGACGTGGAATATGCGACTAATGCCAGGGAAGGGAATTGTTGAAGTAACGAGAATTTCGTCAACCAATACACCCAGACTGCTCACCATTGAGACCATCTTATTTTCGTCTTGTCTTGATTACATGCTAAAGAAGGAACAGATCTATGAACGAACGAACGAAAGAAAGAAAAAGAGTTAAAAAAAAAAAAAAAAATTTTAAAGGGGGTGGGGTGGGGGGTGGGGGTGGGGGCAGTTCTAAAACCGACGCTGGAGACAGGCTGAAAAAGGGTGATGGCCGTCATCAGGCGCTGCTATGTAAAGGAACAAGGAGCTAAAAGACAATCGTTCCACACGAGCTTCTGAAGACCACAATCGTTGCTTAGCGTAACACGTATGTGCATTTGATAGGTCCTTCAACATGCCATTCCTTATCTCAAATCCAGTATGGTCAAACGAGAAGAGAAGAACTAACACATCGTTTAACAGTTACATCTTTTAGTGTAAAATGGAGACTCAGGGAGGAGGGGGGGGGGGGGGGGTCATGAAGAGGGTACAAACCAAAGAGAAGGAGAAATAAAATTCGAGGGAAAGCAAATAAAACACAACTTGTATAAGAAAAAAAAAATTGGAGCGTGCGTGAAATCTGCATGAAATGATCGCAGACCGGCAGCAATGAGAAACAGAGAAACAGCCCCGCTGTCCATCCCCTAGTGCCTCCAGTCGACTGCCAAGTTTCATCATGAAAGAGTTTTCACATCAAAATATATTTCTTTACTTCCGTAGACATTGACTGTCACGACTTATGATCCTCATGATCTCAATAACCAATAATTTATTCAATTACATCAACCGATAAAGGGGAAAAAAACCCAAAGGCATAGAATACGGAAAGCAGATTGGAAAAAATAACCGAAGCCGCTGTCCAAACCAATCAAACCAAAAAACAACAGGAGAGAGAAATCACTCGCCAGGCCAATGTTGAAAGTCATGTTTACTTATGGCAAGATCCAATGGCTGACGCACTCAGCAGAGCTTAGTTTTATGTGCCCTAAGATGCCAGTCGTCCAGTTCGTATAATATGCACTCGCCTACAATTAGTATAATTAAGTCTCTCTCTCTCTCTCTCTCTCTCTCTCTCTCTCTCTCTCTCTCTCTCTCTCTCTCCTCTCTCCCTCCCTGTGTGTGTGTGTGTGTGTGTGTGTGTGTGTGTGTGTGTGTGTGTGTGTGTGTGTGTGTGCGCGCGCGCGCCTGCCTGCAAGCCTGTGGGTGCATGTGTGTGTATGTGTGTGTGCGTGTGTGTGCGTGTGTGTGTGTGTGTGCGCGCGCGTGCGTATGTGTGCATGGGCTTGCGTGTGCGCGCGCGCGCGTGTGTTTGTGTATGTGAGTGAGTGAGTGTGTGTGTGTGTGTGTGTGTGTGTGTGTGTGTGTGTGTGTCTGTGTGTGTGTGTGTGTGTGTGTGTGTGTGTGTGTGTGTGTGTGTCTGTGTGTCTGTGTCTGTGTGTGTGTGTGTGTGTGTGTGTGTGTGTGTGCGTCTGGTGTGTGTGTGTGTGTGTGTGTGTGTGTGTGTGTGTGTGTGTGTGTATGTGTGTGTGTGTGTGTGTGTGTGTGTGTGTGTGTGTGCGCGCGCGCGCGCGCGCGCTGACAGAACTTTGTGTTCTCTGTATGCGGACAGCGCTGAAATGGCTGCAGGTGGTCTGTTGGACTACAAGAAAGTGGCAGTCGCTGAACCAACATTACAGACAGCTGTTTTTTTAATTTTTATTTTTTTTAATTTTGTTTTCCTCGTAAAAACAATCCAATCAAGGTATTCTAAGGTTCTAGGGTGACGGGAGATACAGATGCTGCCACAGAGAGGGCGAGTGACTGGTGCCAGGTGTGCAGAAATATTTTACATCTTACGGGGTAAGTTACATAATGCCCAGCGAGCACCAGGTACCCTACACACGGCGAAATTAACATAGCGTTAGGCGAAGATCGGGTATCCCACACTTGACGGCAAAAGTAGCACAGTGTCAGGCGTGCACCGAGTGACCTACATTTTACGGCGAAAGTAACACAGTGTCAGATGTGCATCGGGTATTAACACCTTACAGACAAAGTAACAGTGCCAGGTGTGGACCGGGTATCCTACACCTCACGGCGAAAGTAACATGATGCCAGGTGCGCACGACTATCCTACACATCATGGAGTTAGCAACATGTTGCAGGAGTGCACGACTATCCTACACATCATGGAGTTAGCAACATGTTGCAAGGAGTGCACGGATATCCTACACATCATGGAGTTATAGCAACATGTTGCAAGGAGTGCACGGATATCCTACGTCTTACGGCGACAAGCATCATTGAAGCCAGCTTACACACTATAGGAGAAAAAAACCCATGGTGTTTGGTGTGCATGGATAGTCTACATGTTACATAGACAGTAACATGATGCCGGGTGTGCATGGATAGTCTACATGTTACATAGGCAGTAACATGATGCCGGGTGTGCATGCATAGTCTACATGTTACATAGACAGTAACATGATGCCGGGTGTGCATGTATAGTCTACATGTTACATAGACAGTAACATGATGCCGGTGTGCATGGATAGTCTACATGTTACATAGACAGTAACATGATGCCGGGTGTGCATGTATAGTCTACATGTTACATAGACAGTAACATGATGCCGGGTGTGCATGGATAGTCTACATGTTACATAGACAGTAACATGATGCCGGGTTTGCATGTATAGTCTACATGTTACATACACAGTAACATGATGCCGGGTGTGCATGGATAGTCTACATGTTACATAGACAGTAACATGATGCCGGGTGCGTGGATAGCCTACACCTTACGGAGAAAGTAACATGGAGCTGAATATGAACAGATGTCCTATACCGAAAGTAACATGGTGCCTAATATGAACGAATATCCTACACCGAAAAAAAAAAACCATGGTGCGAGATATGAACGGATGTCCTACACCAAAAATAACATGGTGCCAGATACGAAAGGATTTCCGCACCGAAAATAACATGGTGCCAGATACGAAAGGATATCCACACCGAAAATAACATGGTGCCAGATACGAAAGGATATCCTACACCGAAAATAACAAGGTGTGAGTTATGAACGGATATCCTAGACCAAACATAACACGGTGCGAGATATAAACAAATAGCATACAGCAGAAATAACATGATGCCAGGTGTGAACGGATATCCTACACCGAAAATAACATAGTGCCAGATATGAACGGATATCCTACGCCAAAAATGATATGCTGTCTGGTTGACCCAGCCGTGACGCTCCGCATCCGCAGTTTGAAGTTTCAACCGACATGAAAACTGTTGTTTTTCATTACTCATTTTAATGCGCTGTTCTCCTGCTCTCCCTTTCCCCGCCCACGTACATGCAACCTACAATGGTTATTCTTATCTGTCACATACGTTGTAGTGCTTGTGGACATCACGCATAAATATACACATCCAAACAACTACAATAAGTAGACAGCCTTTATATGGCCAATGTACCTAAGCTAGTCACAAAAAGTTAAGGGCCAGACAGAAAAACTCTCACCAAAATAAAACGACATAACGTACAGGAAAACAGCTTATACCGTATTTTATTTCATGTCTTTAGCTTTCATGTCAATGCCATTGCAATTGTGTCAATTCAATTTTTCTGGACAAAATCAAGGATCAAACATCATAACCCCTCTTTTTGAAAATCACAAAATTGACAATTCACAAGAACGTTTATTGAAAAGCTTCAGTAGTGCGTATGTCCGCCATTTGCACCCACACATTCCACGCATCTAGGCCTCATGGACTGGATCAGAGTCACAAGGGTCTGTTGAGGCATGGCGTTCCACTCCTGCAGCAGAAATTGGAACAGTTGGTGGAGGTCAACAGGAGGAAGGTGGTTGTCGTGGACGCGGCGTTCGAGATGGTCCCAAAAGTTCTCAATAGGGTTCAAATCAGGCGAACGCGATGGCCAGTCCATTCGTGGAACCTGCTGCTGCCTCAGGTAGTCGTTCACCACACGGGCGCGGTGTGGAGTGGCGTTGTCGTCCATGAGGGTGGCACCGGGTCCCATGGCTTGCAGAGTGGGGATAATCAACGGCCTCACGATTTTATCTCTGTACCTTACGCCAGTACGTCTGCCTGGCACAAGGTGAAGGGGTGTCCTGCCATGAAGGTGGATGCCTCCCCATACCATCAGGGAGCCGCCTCCATAGCGATCGTGCTCACGAACACAGCCATCAGCAAGCCTCTCCCCTGGACGACGCCAGACGCGTACCCGGTCATCATTTCGGGACAGGGAGAATCTTGACTCATCGGTGAAGAGGATGGTGCTCCATTGCTGCCTCGTCCATCGCTGATGACGTCGACACCACCTCCTTCTGGCCTGTCGATGGTGCTGTGTTAGTGGGAGACGGACGGCGGGCCTTCTTGAGCAGAGGTTGAAACTGTGAAGGCGACCTCGGACGGTCTGGCGACTTACGTTGATGTTAGTCGTTCTTCTCAGCTCCTGTCTCAGAGTGGTTGCATTGATGGTTCTGCTGCGGACTGCTGTCAGCATCAAGTAGCGATCGTCTTGCCCATTGGTGATTCTTGGCCGCCCTGAGCGTGGTCGTTCCTCGGCTCTTCCAGTGTCTTGGTATCGCTGGTGAAGGCGTTGAATGACTGAGTGGCTCACTCCCAGACGTCTTGCCACCTCTCTTCCAGAAATGCCATCTTGGAGCCATCCCAGAGCCCGGCCGCGATCTAGTGTTGACAGTTTTCGTCTTGGAGGCATGGTTATTGCAGCCCCGATTAGCGGTCATTTTATACCCACCCCAGGCAAATTGTCATTGAAAAGTGTTCAACATAGGCAGGCCTTGCACGTGCACTGTGCCGATTTCTCAATTCAAAACTGCTGTGTAATCTGCGCCTGGCCAAACTTCATGCATTATTCACGGATTTTTGGTGTTTTGGCTGAGCGCATATTCTCGACCCGAAAAATGCGTCGTCTGAAAGATTATTTCGGTCATACAGTGTGGTGTGTGAGCTGTCAGAATAGCTCAGAATGAAACACGCTGCGCTTTGTTTTACGAGCATTCAGACCCATTACTTAGAGTACCCCAAAATCTAAGGCGGCCCTTAACTTTTTGTGACTAGCTTATCTCAACAACTATTAAAAACGTACACAGGCCTGGACTGGCCAGTGCAACTGTCCAATCCTGTATACACAGTGGACAGCCCTGATAT
>CM031610.1:45778798-45786298 GCA_018398815.1 Conus ventricosus | reverse complement strand
GCCTACCATGACTCTAAACCTGAATTTGTTGTAGGTCGCCAAACTGGAAAATGTCGTGTTCCTTCAGTCATCACTGAATATATCTTATTTGCCGTTTCAGCACACCATCTGGGCAGTACTTCATGTCCACCTTTCGGTCAATCTTAAGTGTCATTTTCTTTAATGTGCCTAGCAGCATGATTTTTAATGGTGGCCACAGTCACACCACCGGGTAGTGGTGGTGGTGATGGTGGTGGTGTGGTTATTTCGGTATTAATGTTAAGGTGGTTGTGGCGGTAATGAGGTGATGTGATGTCGGTAGTGGTGGTGGTGGTGACGGTGGTGGTGTGGCCGTGGTGGTAGTGTGTTGGTGGTGGTGGTGGTGATGATGGTGGTGGTGGTGATGGTGGTGGTGTGGTTATTTTGGTATTAAGGTGGTTGTGGCGGTAATGAGGTGGTGTGATATCGGTAGTGGTGGTGGTGGTGGTAGTGTGTTGGCGGTGTGGTGGTGGTGGTGGTGGTGGTGGTGGTGTGGCCGTGGTGGTAGTGGTGGTGGTGGCCAAACCGACTTGATAAGCGGCTCAGCGATGGAAACAACAGTGTCATGTTACCGTGGAGGGGGAAACAAGTCTATTTCAGTCTAGACACGATCTATTCCATCCATCTTCATTACGCTCCCTCACTTTGTCTGTATATCTGTCCGTATGTCTGTTGTCTGTCTGTTTGTTTATCTGTCTGTCTGTCTGTCTGTCTCTCTCTCTGTGGGCATGTGTGTGCATGGTGTGTGTGTGTGTGTGTGTGTGTGTGTGTGTGTGTGTGTGTGTGTGTGTGTGTGTGTGTGTGTGTGTGTGTGTGTGTGTGTGAGCACGTGCGCGCACACGCGCACGCACGCACGCACTCATGCAATGTGTATGTTGTGTTTGAAAACGGTCACATCGGACTGGTTTTGTACCAGGTTCACAACTGCGATGACGGAAGGACCAGAACGGAATGGACTGCATTATACAGTACTACAATGCCTTTCAGTGAAAAGAATTATTTTGTAGTGTTCTGTATTGCATTGTGTTGTACTGTGTTATATGTTACCGTATTGCGCTGTTAAATTGTATATCGTGTCGTGTAGTATTATCACTGCAAAGTACTGTGTTGTGTTGTTTGATACGTACAGTTTTGCAGTATTATGTCGTGTTTTATCACGTTGTACCATTTTGTGTTGTGTTATACCGTATTGTATTGCATTGCAATGCGTTTTATAACGATTGCAATAAACACATGTCATCGTGTGTAAAATTCGAGTAGCACTTTCCTACAGAACCTGTCATGTGTTGAAGCGCCACCAATACTCCCCATGAAAAGTCCGCTTCCCCGTTGCCAAAGACACTACAGTAGACTCATCTGTCGCCTTGGTGCAGTGGATTGCGTGGCGAGGCTGCGGGACGGGGATCGTAGGTTCGAATCCCAACAGAGTCATGTAGTTTTGGCATTTTTTTCCGCCCAGACTGGCTCCAATCCACAGTCGCAGAGTGTGGTGCTATGAACTCATGTAGGAAAGACTGGAGCCTCACAGTCGAGATTCGTCCATTTGATAGAATCTCCTCCTCAGTTTAGTTCAAATTTCCGGGAAAATGCAGCAAGTAACCGAATCTTTCTGGTCTGGTTGACACCGGATATATCACGAAAGGAAGCGTAGAGTACAGTCGTGTGTTATGGGTTCAGGCCACGACTCAGTTCTTATAACATTCCTTTTAAGCATTGTCAATGGTCATATATGAGAGAGAGAGAGAGAGAGAGAGAGAGAGAGAGAGAGAGAGAGAGAGTGAGAGAGAGAGAGAGAGAGAGAGAGAGTGAGAGAGAGAGAGAGAGAGAGAAGCGGAAGCGGAAGCGGAAGCGGAAGCGGAAGTTTATTCAGTATAGGCCATAGCCCCTTCTGAAGGGGGTACAATACAATACACGGACAATACACTTTTGCATAAACAGCGAATAGTTAGGCAATTATATCAAATGACATGACAGTTGAGCATTAATCCATTCTGACTGGTAATCTAAGAATACTTTAGCTGAGTAGTATAGTGCGTCTTTTAAATGCTTTATACAAATATATGCAGACATTCTTCAATAGAATTTCGTTCCGATTTGCCATGAGCAATACAACTTTAAACAGGCATGGGCTTTTTAGATATTTAGGGGGAATAAAATCATTTCTTAAATCCTGGAAGACAGGGCAGCACAGCAAAAATGTTGTTCATCCTCTTTGGCATTCTCACACAATGGACATATAATAGCATCTTCATCAGCATTAGTATACCGATTCTTCTGTGCGGATATCTCGGCTATTCCAAATCTCATTCTTGCCATATAGGTCTTCAAATGTCTATCAATGTCCAGCAAAAGATACGCTTCACAATTCCTAGATGATTTAAATGTTCTATAAAAAGCATACCTG
Organism: Conus ventricosus; assembly: GCA_018398815.1. Classification (NCBI taxonomy): domain Eukaryota; kingdom Metazoa; phylum Mollusca; class Gastropoda; order Neogastropoda; family Conidae; genus Conus; species Conus ventricosus. The sequence continues at coordinate 45,783,876 of CM031610.1, read as the reverse complement.
TCACTATTTTGAACGTGTTCCTCCCATTTTTGCCATCGGTTATCAATCAACCTTTGACGTAGTTCTTTTAAAAAGATATTGACATTTTCCACACCTTGATTGACCCAGACGAACCCGAACCCATTTTGATACAAAAAATCTCGAATGTCTGACGCCCAATTTTTCTTACCTTTTAATTCTAAACTAAGCAACATTTTATATGCCTTATATGGTAATCTTTTCTCATCCATACGTAGAATTTTCAACCAGTAACTAATACATCGTAAATAGGAGTTGATGTACATAGGATATCGACCTGTATCCCCATATACAAAATCATTTGGCGTTTTAGGTTGCACTCCCAAGAATCTTTTTAAAGCAAACAAGTGAACTTTTTCTATTTCAGCAACAGCTTTATCCATACCCCATAACTCTGCTCCATACTGAGCAATTGGTTGGACTTGCGCATCAAAAAGTTTAAGTAACACAACCAAAGAGTTGTTATTAAGCATATACAATTTTCTCAATATACATAGTACCGCATGTTTTGCTCTGCTCGCAAGGTCCTGACAGGCGGGCGAAAAACTAAGACGGGTAGTGAAACAGATGCCAAGATATTTGTAACAATTCACAACTTCCATTGCCTCGCCATTTAAAAACCATCTCTCCCTTGCTGCCAGGTATCCACCTTTTCGAAAAACTACAATGCGGCTCTTTTCCATATTTATCTTAAGTTGAAGCCTTGTAGCTGCATTTTGGAGGTTATTTAACTGGGTTTGGAGTCCAACAGGAGTTTCTGATAACAAAGCAATATCATCAGCTAGTAACAAGATAAATAATTCGAAGATTTCAGGTGACAGTGTGGCTCCATGACGTCCCTTTTCAATTATTTCTGTGGCCAATTCATTTATAAATAACGAAAATAATACAGGACTACAGGCATCTCCCTGTTTCACACCCTGTGTGCACAAAATACAGTCTGTGAGTTCACTGCCTGCTCTTACTTTTGCTTTCACATTAGAATACATACTTTTTATACACCGAAACAGCTTCCCTTTAACACCATTCTTTTGAAGAACTGGCCATAGAAGTTTCCTTGAAATAGAATCAAAGGCCTTCTCAAAATCAATAAAAGCAACGTAGAATTTACGATTTAATGAAAACTGCTTCTGTACAATTGCTAATAATGTAAACATGTGATCCACTGTAGAGTATCCTTTCTTAAAACCAGCCTGATATTCGTCAGTGATATTATACTGTTCTACCCATATCTGCAACCTGTAGTTTATAATAGAACTATATAACTTGCTGCCAATGTCACAAAGTGACACTCCTCTGTAGTTGCCAGGGTCATTAACATTTCCTTTTTTAAACAATGGCACTATGATTGATTCCATCCAGCCTTCAGGGTATATTCCTCTGTCAAAAAGAGCATTGAAAAATCTAACAAGGAACTCAACAATAGTCTCGCCACCATTTTTTAAACATTTCTCCAATTAAGCCATCTGGGCCAGCAGATTTGCCGTTTTTCAACTTCTTTATAGCTACTATAACTTCCTCTTGGAGATTGGGTCATCCAGAAAACTAATTTCATCTGTGCTTTCCGAATAATTTACCGTTTCTGTTTCTATTGTGCTGTCCACATCTTTTTCAAGGAGGTTTTTGAAATGTCTATGCCACTCGTTAACAGAAATCGCATTATGTGTGCGAGACACCTTGAATGACACCCCATGTACATTACGCCAAAAATCATTGGTATCATTCACCGAATTAACAAGATTATTTAATAAACAAGTGTTGTATTCTTTTTCCTTCTTCTGTAATAGCTTCTTATATTCTCTTCGAGATATACAATAATTCGACCTGTCAGTGACATCCAATGTTCTGCAAAATATTCTTAGAAGCTTTCTGGTAGACATTTTAGCTGTCTGACATTCTAGGTCAAACCACGCATCGTTACGTGTTCTTCCATCAATTCTGATTCTTGTTTTCATACACTCTGCTTGTTTTCTCATACAGTTGTTAAACGTATTCAATGCCAGGTTAATATCCACATCTATGAGGTCAACTGCTGCTTCAAATAAAGATTTTGTACCTTCATTGTTCTTTCAGTGCATGAAACAAATCAGCATTCTGTTCCCGCCATACAAATTTTTCAATAAACCTACAGTTTTCAATCACATTATCTTGATCCCTATGAAGTTTATAGTCCTGATAAAATTTCACATGAAACTCTAAAGGCAGGTGATCGGACTCAATGCGTTCTTGTACATACATAGAACATAATGACACAATACATACATAAAGATCCACAGAGGCCAAGAAATAATCATTAACACTATTACCTGTATCAGACACGTATGTGAGACGACCTTGGCGGTCGCCATTACATACTCCGTTTAGAATGCATAATTCTAGAGCTGTGCACATGCTTAGTAAACACTTATCATATCTATTTAATACTTTGTCTTCAGACTCCCTTTTAATACGAAAAGAATCATTTTTTAAACATGCACTATAAACATTGCTCTTAGCACCTGTATCCTGACCGACATTAGAAGTTCTGCTGTTAAGGTCTCCACTTAAAAGAATATACATTAGGAAATTCAAAGACCTTATCTGTGAAAATATCTTCTAGTGCATGTATACCATTATCAACATCAAAGTACGAGTAGTATGGTGAATTTTCCGGGGGTACATATGTACATACATACAAAACATCTTTGGTCAAATTAAGTAGACTTCCAGAAATTACAAACATAATAACATTGTTGTAATCAACATCAATTGCTTTCACATATTGCAAAGGTTCTTTTTTCACGAGACAAATTATTCCCCCTGATCGTCTTCCTTGATGTGTGAATTGTAAAGCAGGTTTACAGAAAATTTCATGGGTATGAAAAGAAAGAGGTTGTAAACAATCAACGAAAGTTTCAACAAGACAAACTATGTCAAACGATGTTATATAAGAGAGAAAGCTAGAATCACCAATCTTCGATAACAATCCATTGACATTCCAATGTAAAAATGACAAACGATTTCCATCCACACACACGTTTTTCCTTTCTCGCTCTCGTACGCATGCACCCTTCCTCTGCTGTGTACAATTCTCACTACCATTCTCAAAAATACACATCAACAACGCTGGTGGAAGGTAATGTGTTCATACTATCCTCGCTCACGCAGTCGGGAGCTGGCATAGCTGCGGTGTCATCTTCTGTCACAAGCTCACGGGGAGCAACGCCACTTGCACGTGAATACATTCTGTCACAACTAGAGGAAGACGGTGATTCTATTTTTTTTGTTCCCTCTGTGTTATGTACAACTTTAGTAACAAAATCTTTTTTAAGACATAACAATGTATACGGTTCTTTATGTATGCTAGGCCGCCGTATTCCTATTGCATTGGCATTAGATTTTGTTGATGGTCCAACACAAATTTCTTCCCTTCAATAATCAGGTGGTCAAAAACCATTGTCGCCTTCTTATTTTCTTTTCTGGCTGACTTTAGATGAGGGACAAGTTTCCGTCGAATCTCCCTAACCCGCGCGGAGAAATCTTCCCCAATGAATATGTTGCTGCCCCGAAGGTTACTTCTCTTACTAAGAATTCTTTCCTTGTCCTTAAAAAAGGTACACCGGCCAATAATAGGGGAGTCTTTCTTTTTGTTGAGTCTGTGGAGTCGGTCAAAGTCAATGTCCTGTGTCAGGTCCAGTTTATCCGTCAGTAGATCTCTAATCACACCTTCACATTGCTCTTTAGTTTCATTTTCCTGTCGGTGGATACCATAAAAGATGACATTGTTTCTTTTGGATCGTCCCTCCAAGTCGTCAGTTTTCATTTCTAAGTTCTCAACCTTTTCCCAGAGTCTTTCATTTTGTTCTTTCAGAGTTTGATTTTCACTTCTTAAATTTATCACTTCCTCTTTCAGTTCAATCATCTCTTCCCGCAGTCCAGCAAACATGTCTTTAACTTGTTGGATATCTTCCTTCACTTCGTTGAACTTACTGTGAAGGGTCGCCATGATGTCCTTCAGCGTCGGGTCACCGGGTGTCCGTGAAGGGGAAGAAGCTCCAGCAGAGCCGTCAGTGGTGCTCCTCAAGCGGGACTGCCGAAGACTTTCCGCCTTTCCGCCAGGTCCAGGTCCGGTGTTCAGCTCCACGTCTCCACAGCAATGTAGAAAAACGCCGGCGTACAAATAGGCCAGGAGCAAGCCAACCACGACACCGTGTACCCGTTTGCGTAGTTTTAATGTCCGAAAGAACATGGCTTTCTTCTTCAACGCTCGTCGAGCCATGAAATTCATGAAGACCGGCACAAATCCTCCGCACACCGACCGAAAACTTAAAGCAGCTTCCGGCATGATCACGACCAGGTACTCTCCGGGTTGATGTAGGGGCTCAGATTAGAGGAATTTCCCTTAAATGTCGCAGCTCCTGTCAGTCAGTGTCAACACTTCGCCAGCCGGAAGTGAGAGCGAGAGAGAGAGAGAGAGAGAGAGAGAGAGAGATGTTATAGTGAGAAGGATGCCACTGTTGAACGCGGTTCTTTCAGAGATGAAAGAATGAAGACCTTGTCGGATTTCTTCAAGAACCTTCCCTGTGTTTAGGTCTCTGTAAGATATGTATTGGCAGTGTGAAGACAAACAACAAGGACAACGAGAACAACAACAAAACAACAACAGCAACAACATTAACAACAACAACAATAATAACAACAACAACAACAACAACAACAACGACGACGACGACAACAACAACAACGACAGCAACAACATTACCAACAACAGCAACAACAACCACAACAATAACAACAAAACGGCATATCTCAAGGACTTCCATTTCGGCTAGAACAACAGAACTTAAACACATGCAATGCAAAACCAGTGTGATTAATGCATTCTCTGTACAGGTGAAAAATTGTGTCCAACCTTGGACATTTTTTCACCATTTTTGTGAACTTTGTCAATTATTATTTCTACGAAACCGAAACATTTTGCAACATTGAGGGGGTGATTCTTTAAACCACTTTGCCCCCGTGAAATTGCCAGAAGCGTGGAGAGGTGTGGACGGCGAGGATGGTTGGGCTGTCAGTGTTGA
>CM031610.1:45751298-45771298 GCA_018398815.1 Conus ventricosus | reverse complement strand
CCAGATTATTCAGTGATTTGAAAACCAGGAGGAGAACTTTAAAGTCAATGCGAGACTGAATTGGGAGCCAGTGTAAGGAAGACAGAATTGGTGATATGTGATCAGATCTAGAGGAGCGGGAGATCAGACGGGTGGCATTGTTCTGAACTTTTTGAAGTTTAGAGATGAGCGTTAAGGGACAACCGGCAAGGAGGGAGTTACAATAGTCGAGCCGAGACAGGACAAAAGCACAGATTAGAGTCTTCAGAGCATTTTGAGTAAGGAAGCGGCGAACTGAGCTCATTCTACGAAGTTCAAGGTAGCAGGACTTGCACACATTAGAGATATGTTGTTTGAAAGAGAGAGTTTGGTCGAGTGTAACGCCGAGGTTACGAACAGACACTGATAGATTTATTTCATTTCCATCAACATTTATAGAACTAGGGAGAGTATGAATTCTAATAGTGTGATTCGAAGCAATGAGGATTATTTCAGTTTTGACTGGTAAGTTGTACTTTTTTTGTGCATCATATTTACATCCGGTAATGCATGCTTGAGAAAGAGATAATTTCATGAAGCTGACTGATATGGGCAGAGATATACAGCTGGTTGTCATCGAAAAGCTATGGTGAAGGAGAGAGTGTTGGCTTGATAATGGATACGAGAGGCAGGTTGTACACACAAACACAAACCGTCCAGACAGATCCCTGAGGAACACCAAACTGAAGTGCTCTGCTGGAAGAACTTGACACCTTTCCCATCACTGAAACAGTTTGCGTGCGATCCAGAGAGATATAAGAGAACATGAAAGGACCGAACCAGAAAGACCAAAGAGTGTTGAGTCTTGAGAGAAGAATGGAGTGATCTATTGTACTCAAAAGCATCAGACCAATCTAAGAAGAGAGAGAAGAGAAAACTTTGTTTTCCATCCACATCTGTGAGGAGATCGTTCTATCTTAGGAGCGCTGGTCTCGATGCTAAAGGCCAGCCCGTAGGCTGCCTGTTTAGAGTACAAGAGATTGTTTACCAGAGATTTCAGAACAGTTGGGGCGAACCAACTTTGTTATCCATCGAGTTTGGAAAGAACATGGGAGCTTAAGAGACTAGGTATGTAGTTCTTGAGATTTTCAGGATCTAAGTTTGCTTCTTGTGTGTGTGTGTGTGAGGTTGGTGTGTGGTGTTGTGTTGTGTGTGTGTGTGTGTGTGTTGGGCGTGCGTGCGTGCGCGCTTGCTGCTTGCTGCTTGCATGTATTGTGTGTGTGTGTATGTGTGTGTGTGTGGTGTGTGTGTGTGTGTAGTTTGTGTGTGTGTGTGTGTGTAGTGTGGTGTGTGTGTTGAATTGGGTTATGAAAATGTTGATATATAAGAAAAGTTACAGTCTACTTTTTTAAAGTATTTATTTTCAGATTAAATAAAACTACATGACTCAATGATTATGGTGAAACCGGAATCCTATCCTTTATCTGTACTGATTAAAGTAAGAATGATAAGGTTCTGGCTAACTTAGTTGTTCTGATTCTATAGAATATTCAAACAAATATATAATATCTTACATGAACTATATACAAAAGGAATTTTTTCGTTTTCACCATGGCTTAGTATGTTAAAAGCAATTTTATTTGAAAATGGTTTTGATTGTTTGGGAATCCTCATTCATTCACAAACAGAAAAAACTTATGTAAGTGTGTTTAAAAGGAGTTGCAAATAATTATGCTCGGATGGGGTGGCGGTTAGGTTCTCCTTGAAACAGCAACAAGTGTGTATTCTATAAAATATAAAGACAGTCTTTGGGAAAGACATTATATTTCTACCTTACCAAGATATTATATTATACCTTTATTCAAATTTAGAGATGTAGCAATCCATAAATTGCAAACTGAAATTGAAGACACCATAAGATTCCAAGAGAATTGCGTATTTTCGTAACCGTGAAATGGGTGAACTTGAGAAGAAATCCATTGCATCATGGAATGACCCAAAATATAATGAACACGTGAAAAATTCATCCCTAAAAATTATCTAAAACCAAAGTCTGTTTTCAACTTTTGTAATTTATTTGTGTGAGACGCATTTGTTTGAATATTAGTAAGTTCGAAAAAATGGAAGATTGTTAATAAATGAGATCGGTACAGTTCACCAAAATTCAGCATTTCGCAACTATGTTCACACATTGTTCTGATTGAGGTTTCGTATTTTTCTCTTTGTTACATTGTATCCTCCCATGCCCCAGCAGGGTCCAAGGAGGAAATGGGGGAATTGAATTGAATTGAATTGAATTGTATGTTGTTGTGGGTGTTTGTGTGTTTGTGGGTTGTGGGGGGGTGGGTTTGGGGGTTTTTTGTGTGTGTGTGTGTGTGCGCGTGTCGTGTGTGTGTGTGGTGTGTGTGTACGTGCATGTGTGTGGTGTTGTTTGTGTGTGTGTGGTGTGTGTGTTGTGTGTTGTGTGTTGTGGTTGTAGTTGTGTGCATGTATGTGTGTGTGCAAGTGTGTGTTTGTGCATGTGAAGAGAGGGGGAAGAAGAGAGAGAGAAGAGAAGAGAGAGATAGCAGAGAGAGAGAGAGAGACAGAGACAGAGACAGAGAGAGAGAGAAGAGAGAGTCTATTAGACAGACAGACAGCGAGAGAGACAGAAAGACAGACAGACAGACAGAAAGAGACAGAGAGACTGAAAGAGACACGAATTGAGACAGAAGATAGAGAGGGAAAGGGAAAGGGGTTGATGAAGAAAGAAGTGGGGTGGGGTTGGTGGGGTTGTGGGACACGTAGAAGCTATGTGGACATGTCTGCCCCGCCTTCACTTAGCGTGGCAACAGTTGCTCCATTTAGCACTCAGAGAAAGGAATAGGCTGGGCGTGTGAGTGTCAGGAGATAGGGTGAGAAGAGGAAGTGAAGTAACTCCTTGTGGTGTGTGGTGTGTGTTGGTGAGTGGTTAATTGCTGTTGGATACGTTATCTGCAATCATATGTACACATGCCCTGCAAACACGTGCAACTAGTGCATTCATTATCAATTCTAGGTCTTTGGTGCAATACAATGTGATCAGAATTAAGTGAGAGAGAGAGAAGAGAGAGAGAGAGAGAGAAGACAAAGAGACAGACAGAACAAACAAGGCAAGAGAGAGATAGAGAGAAGCGAGAGAGAGAGAGAGAGAGGCGAAGTGTATGGATTGTTGGCTGGTCTATCTATATGAAATTTCCCTATTTTTTAGGGGGAGTGGTGGATAATGAAATGGGAAACCGGGAAAGGGATGGGCGTGACCTGAGGGGAGTAACGATCCAACCCTTTAAAAAAACAGTGTCATCAGGTTGTGGAAGTGGAAAAAAAAATCAAGATTTTGTAACCTGTAAGTAAAGTGAGGGAGTACTTGAACCCGTAAACATACACTTTAATAGAAAGTGACTTTAAAAAAAAATCAGAAACGACATAACAGCTCTTCACTCTTCTTACAGATAAATGAGTGTGATAGTGCCAGTTTGGGCGTGGTAGTGATGAAATTGCTATAATCAATAATTTTGGTCTGCGTTTTTTACTTTCTACATAATCTTATATTTCCGCTTCCTGATTGGATAAACGTTAAAGTCGCATACCAGAATGCCTCCCGGGCCAGTGAAATTGAAGAATTTGACCGCGCTCCGCCTGACAGTACACGAAAGAGGGAACCCAAACCATGTCCTTCCACGCTTTATCTTCCCGGAACTGACTCAGTCTGTGTTTACAGGTGGTGCACAGGACATATCCTCAATCCTTGGAAGTTCGAACGTCGGCGACATCAACTCCACGACTGAAGCTTTTCACAGTTTGACTAAGTCTCTCTCTCTCATTTGTGTATCGCTTCTAAGTTTCCAACGGAAACAAAATGACTCAGAAGCACAGCTAAAAAGAGAAATCTGAGACACAGCCAGCAGGTACTCAAAACAAATCAAATAGATACACACAGCAAGGATAATCCAAAGCAACGCTTATTTGGTAGTCACATAACACATCTTTTTGTGAGGGGAAGATAAGTCTTCATAACACACTGCAAAAAAGGAGACAAAAATGACGTTAAATAGTGCTCCTCAGAAAGCTTTTCCTTAGAAAAAGAAAGAAGCATGATGACTAAGCTTTTCTTGAAAAGACAAAAACGAACTGTGGTAGGGAGCGGGTGGGATGAGGGGAGTAATGTGGACTTGGGTCGAATCCCCCACCCCTGGTGGCAAACAACGGTTAGTATCTTGGAGCCAGTGCAGAAACAGCCCATAGGGGGGATTTTGTGATATCTTTGACTTCTTTTTCGCACAGAAGTTTTCGTTTTTTCCCCCTTTACACAGTATCCGTTTCTGTTAAAGTTATTTCTCTGCCTTTGACGAATTCAAGCTTTCGTGGAAGGGGTAGGGGGGGGGGGGGGGGGGGGGGGGGGGGGGGGGGGGGTGGGGGGGGGGGGGGGGGGGGGGGGGGGGGGGGGGGGGGGGGGGGGGGGGGGGGGGGGGGGGGGGGGGGGGGGGGGGGGGGGGGGGGGGGGGGGGGGGGGGGCGTGGGGGGGGGGGGGGGGGTGGGGGGGGGGGGGGGGCGGGGGGGGGGGGGGGGGGGGGGGGGGGGGGGGGGGGGGGGGGGGGGGGGGGGGGGGAGGGGGGGGGGGGTGGGGGGGCGGTGGGGGGGGGGGGGGCATTCATAAAAAAAAAAAAAAGTCCTTTTTCTTTTTTTCCATCCAACCTGAACAAAGTCCTAATCCCAACCTCTTGTCACCATCCATCTTGTCCTGATAACTACCGAAGGTGCGCTGGGACCCAGAAAAAGCACTGTCCTCAATTGCCGAACAAACCTGCTGGCAGCAATCCTGCGCGCACCCTTGAAACCTAAGCAGTGTTCACATAGGGTGCAGCACGCACAGGCATTCCGTAAAGATGTCCAGTGACCTAACTGCTGGCTGGAGATGCCATGTGTAATGGCCACAGGGATGTGGACACGACAGAATCTGCACGGGAGCGTTCTGGGGGTGTACCAGTTCACATTTCATGCCTGCAAGCCCACCGGCGAGAAAACGCCGCCGTCCAAGCAACTGCCTGTGCACCCGCAGCCTCCACCCGTTCCTGTTTTCCGCTGACAGGTAAGACAGTACAAACTCCAGACAAGGCAAACACTTTCACCATGAGGTCTTACGTGTTCTCTGAGTAAGTTTATAGCTCTCTAGGGGGGAAGGAGGGAGAAGAAAAAAGAGTCTTTGGCTTCCAGTGAGCAAAAGCCCAGTTCTTTCTTCCCCCTTGTAAAACCCATCTTGCCTGGACCTTAGTTACATTCCGTCCCGTCGGGGGGGGCTTTTGTTTTCTACGCTGCTCAACTCAATCCGTTCTGGTCTTCAAGAATCTCACGTCCGCTTCCAGTTAAAAGTTTCCCGTTCTAAAGCTGGTGTTTTTGTGTTCAATGTGGTTATTAAATGTTGTTCAATATCCAGAACTGGGGGTAGGGGGTGTCAGGGAGAGGTGTACCTTTAGCAGGGGCTGCCATGTCCTTTTCCGAGGGCAGCTCGTCTGCCACCTGGTCCTCACCTGTCACTCAGCTCCACCTGTGACTCCTAGAAGCTGTCGCATGCAACAGCGGCCACTCCGGGCAACGGCTTGGCAGGCCGGCTAAACCAGGTGTGGGTACCGACCGGGGTCTGAAACCCTCGTGAGTTAGGCGCTCGGCTGTGTCAGCCCTACTGCATGCGAAAGAACTGACTCCCGGCGGAACGAGCGTTAGAGATCATCGGTGATCCAACGGTTTGAAGCGGTGGCGCAAGTGTTATGGAGCGCTACGAGTAAAATCATGGACGTGACACCTGAAAAGTCCTGGTCATCCAATGCAGCCTGGCAGTCTCCCGTCCGTAAAAGGTTTTCGGCCACTGGATCAAGGCTCCCAGGCCGAGAGAGTTGATTACCCCCCGTGCAACGATTTTCCCACTATAAAACCCTCACGCACAGTCCGTGTATGCAACTCATCACCGATCTGTCAACGCACACACTCAAGTCCTGCGGCGATGGCACTTGGCGAAGCAACAGGTGGAGATGACCACTGGGCAGTTGTTTCACAATCCGGCACTAGGCGGTCCATGGCAGGTTGGTCGTTCTTTTTCCTGAATCCGAGGGCAACAGGAGAGTCCGGCAGCACCCGTGGGCGACTGGGCAGCCCTCTTTAGGACAGGCACTACCCACCCCCATGGGGGAGGGGGCGAACAAAGGAGTTAGCCCCTGAACAAATGCTGCCTTTACAGTCTGGTCAGCTTAAGCCGCGGTTGACAGACTCATCCATTTTGCGGTCGAAAAATGCAAAGAAAAAGCAAAGAAAACTCCTTTAGGAGCCTGGAACGTTCGAACAACATAATGGACAGGAGCCAGACGTCCGAGAAAACCGAGAGAAGAAACAGCGGCTTGTCGGAATTACTCCAGCGGATACCGAATAGACATTGCTGCACGCAGCGAAACCCGACTTGCTGATGAAGGCTCCCTAATAGAAGAGGGAGGTGGATACCATTCCTTTTGGAAGGGAAAGCCACAACCGAAGACAGGATCCAATGGTCGTTGGATTCGCCATCAGACTGCCCTGCTCCAAAGCATACCTGTGCTCCTGGTTGGCATCAATGAACGCCTCATGATATTGCGTATCCCCCTCAGCAATCTAGACACCTCACAATCATCAGTGTGTATTGCACCCACGCTCACGAGCCCAGACGACACCAAAGAGCTGTCTACGAACAACGTGACCAGGGCCATCAGGTCAACGCCTCCAAAATGACAAACTCGACCAACCTTGGGGACTTCAACGCCAGAGTAGGAAGAGACTATAGCAGCTGGGAAGGCGGTTTTTTCTCGCAGACTCGAGTAGCCAAGTCAACGACAACGGCCGCTCCTCCTCAGACAAGTGGGTGCGGAAAACAGCTCTGCATCACCAACATACACTTGTTCAGTGGCGACAAGTTCAAGACCCACCTGGATGCACCCGAGGTAGAAACACTCGGCACATATTGAATTTACATCATCGTACCCAACGCGACATCAAGGACGTCCGGTGACCCGCGTCATGAGAGGTGCTGATGCTGACGACCACAGGTTGTGTCCAGGGCTGTAATGACCCTGCACATACCCACCGCCACACAGAACCGACCAAAGACTGTCCAGGGCCGCCTACAAAATGTCGCCAGACTGAAAGACCGACCTGCCTCTCTCTCCCAGTTCCAACAACTACTTGAAGAAAGCTCCAAGACCGGTCTGACCCTGAAGATGGAACAGAAAAATGTCCTCTTTTAAGGACATGTCGCTGAGACTGCAAAAGAGGTCTCGGAGCAAAAATCAGAGCCCATGAAGACTGTTGAACGAGACGAGAGAAGAACAAAGAAGCCCCTCCATGCGAAGAACAAGTCTTACACTCGAGTGGCAGAATGACCCATCGTCCGTCTCCAAACGCGAGAGATTCAAGACTCTCCCAGGCCAAAGTGCAGGACGACCTAGACGTCCTGATGCGGACTAGTGGTGTCAGGACAAAGCGACTAAGTACATAGCTAACGCCGACTCTCACAACGCCAAGAAATTCCTTTGGCTCCGTTGACGACATCTTTCGGACCCTCAGCACCAGGCTGCTCCCGCTACTGTCCTCCGACGGCACAACCCTGATCAAGTAGGGGGCCAAGAAGGATTCTAAGCAAGCGCTGCAAGAACACTTCAGCAAACCTGCTCACAGCCCTCGTCCAGTCACTTGGATGCCTTAGAACCAGATCCTCAACAGCGATACAAGACACACTTGCAGTACCCCCCACCATTGGCAGAGATCCAGAAAGCAATCCCTCCCAGACAAGCTCCGGTAGAGCATCAGGAAAGGACGAAACTGCTTGAGAGTCAACAAGGCGCAGGCCCCAACGCCCTAAAAAGCCTTTCACGATGTCCTGCGGAGTATCTGTATGAGGAGAAGAATGCCAGATGACTTCAGGGACCGCCCTGATTGTCTCCCTCTACATGAACCAAGGAAGCAAAGCCTACTGTGGGAAATACAGAGCATCTCGCTACTTCCATTGCTGGAAAGATCTTTGCCAGAGCCATCCTCAACAGACTCATAATTGTTTCCGAGCAGAACCTCCCCGAGGCGCAGTGCGGCTTCAGACCGGCAGAAGCACTGTCGACATGATTTTTGCGTCAACAGCTTCAGAGAAGTTCGGGGGGTGGGGGGGGGGGGGATCAAAACATGCCCCTAAACTCTGTTGTCATTGACTGACCCAAGCCTTTGACACGTCAACAGGGAACTCTTTGACAGTCCTCGAGCGCATTGGATGCCCGCCATAGTTTGTGAAAATGATCAAGCTCTTCCATGATGGCATGACCCGGCCAGGACCTCTACATGAAACGTGACGGAAGCCTTCGAGATCACATGGCGTGAAGCAGGCTGGTCGTAGCTCCGGTCCTCTTCACGTCTTCTTCACCTGCATGCTGTCCCACGCTGTCCGCAAGACATGGTGAAGGAGTCTACTTTCCGCTATCGTCTGGACGGCTTCCCTCTTTGACCTTCGTCGCCTCCTGCCAAGACAAAGACATCAAAGAACCCTTTCAAAAGTCCTCTTGCCGATGACTGCGCACTGGTGGCCCATGCAGAATCCGACTGCAAACGATGCTGACCGGCTTCTTCGATGCTTCAAAGCTCTTCGGCCTGACAATCAGCCTCGGCAAGACTGAGGTGCTTCACCAACCCGCACCAAACACCAACCCCTCGCACCCAACATCGTCATTGAACGACTCCCAGCTTGCGGACGTTGAACATTTTCAGATATCTAGAAGAACCCATCTCCTGTGTGCCTCCCTGGACAGGGAAGTTGATGCCCGATCACAAAGCAGCCAGGCGCTGGAAGAACTCCGCAACCAAGTGCTTAGTCAACACAACATTCGGCTGTCTACAAAACTGAGAGTTTACAACGCAGTGGTCTTGCCCGCTACTCCTCTATGGTGCGAATCTTGGACACTGTACCGCAGACACGTCAAGAAGCTGGAGAACTTCCACATGCGAGCTCTTCGCTCCATACTCGGAAATTCCAATGGCAGGACCGGTTTCCAACCGAGTCCCCTGGACCGTGCTCACACTACAAGATCGAGTCCATGCTCATCAAGGTCCCAGCTACGATGGTGGGGCATTTCCATCCGTATGGAAGAGCAACGTATGCCAAGGCGACTGCTGTATGGAGATCTTCTGCAACGGCAAGAGAAACCAAGGACGCCAAAGAATCGGTACAAGACTCGGTCAAATCAAACCTCCAGTGTGCGAACTCAAACAAAGACTAGAAGGAGTGCCGCCAGTGACCGACCTCTGTGGCGGGCCACAATTCACAAAGCCGCTTACCAACTTCGAAAGTACTCGACGCCAAAAGCTGACTGACTGCCGCCAGGGATCAAACGCCAACAGAGCAGCAGCAGCAGTGATCACGACAACGGACTCCATTGCCCCACTGTCCCAGACTCTGCGCCTCCAGATCGGGCTTGCAGAGCCACTCGCGTACTCGATGAGCTGCAGAAAACGCCCTAACGTCATCTCGGATCCGAAGGCCTACCATCAACATCAACCAGAACTGGAAGACAATATGCCATGCAGAAGACGAATTAGTGTCGTTCTTCTCTGTCTGCCTGCCTGTTCTTGTGTCCGGGGGGGTGTTCGTCTGTCTGTCTGGTCCGTCTCTCTCTCTCTCTCGCTCTCTCTCTCTCTCGTCTCGCTCTCTTCTCGACCATCTCTCTCCTCTCTCTCTCTCTCTCTCATCATCCACTCACGTCCTCTTCTCTCTCTCTCTCTCTCTCTCTCTTTCTCTCTCTTCCTCTCTCTCTCTCTCGTCTCTCTCTCTCTCTCTCTCTCCTTCTTCTTCTTTCTTCTTCTGCTTCTTCTTTCTTCTTCTTCTTCCACAGCTTCTTCTTCTCTTCTTCTTCTTCTTCCACCGTCCCTCTGTGTCCCTCCGCGTACCCTGTTCGTCTTGCACCTCCCCCCTCACAACCTCACCTAATTCTTTTTCCTCTATGACAAACTTACGCCTCCTTTGGATTTGTATCCACTCTCCACCTCGCCATCATTGCTGCAGAATCAGGACCTAGCGTGTGGGCTGTTTTGAATATCGTTGTCCCGGCTGTGTTTCATTGTGCCATACTGAAGAAAACATATTGCTGTTATATCGATATTACTATTATTTGGGCATTGTAATTGTCATCACAATAGTCCTGTACGACGAACAAGAATTATACATACATACATATTATATATATTACTCTCTATATATTTATTGTGTGTAGGTGTGTGGTGCGTGTGCGTGTGCGTCCTGCGTGCTTGGTTGTGTGTGTGTGTGTGTGTGTGTGGGTGTGGTGTGTGGTGTGTGTGCGTGCGTGCGTTGCGTGCGTGCGTGGTGCGTTGCGTGCGGCGTGGCGTGCGTGTTGTGTGCATGCGTGCGTGCCGTGCTGTGTGTTGTGTGTGTGTGTGTGTTTGTGGTTGTGTGTGTGTTGTGTGTGTGTGCGCGTGTGTGTGTGTGTGTGTGTGTGTGTGTGTGTGTGTGTGTGTGTGTGTGTGTGTGTGTTGTGTGTGTTGCAACATGATTGGCGCATGGCTGCCTTTTTAGTGAACAATGACCGCTTAGACAAAAGAAATATGCAAAAAAAAAACTTTCGCAAAGAGAGAGAGAGAGAGAGAGAGAGAGAGGAGAGAGAGAGAGAGAAGAGAGAGAGACAGACAACAGACAGACAGACAGGCAGACGGACTAGACAGACAGACAGACAGACAGATGACAGTGATACTCCTGAACTCTGAAATGGTTTAATGAATAGCTTAGGCCCTGTCATGTGGTGTTACAGAACAAAAACATTCATTATAGCGTCATGACCCAGGCAGTTTGACAATAATAATCATTTTAAGTTTTTGTTTGTTTGGAAAGTGAAACAGCTACATGATATATTCAATCAGACACTTCTAATCGCGTTTCCTTTATAAGTGAGACACAAGTGGCCTTAATTCAAAGCTTTCCAAGAAACAGAAGCTAGCCGAAACCATTCAACCGCTTTACTCTCTGAAGCAAACAGCATTTGATTAATTTGTGCTGTGATGGACAGTTGTAAACTTATATCTGGAATATCTTGTTCCCTTAATCCTTAGTAGTTTTGGACAGTGTAATACAAATGCGTTTCTGTTTCAATTTTGAAACTTACAGACCGGGAGCATAACAAATAATTTTCATGGTATGGGAGAGTGTTTTTTCACGAAACGCAATTTGTTTCACATTTTAACGGAGACACACCGAATTGGATTCTGGACTACCTAATACCCCTCTGGCCTGCATATGATTCACTATTATGTAAGTATGAGACAAAATTTAGGTCAATTTTAAATGATCTGTATAACTGAAAAACGTTTCATTGGGCTCAATGACTTAGTCAAGGGGGCGTTTGTAGGCATTAACCAGTTGTTATTTCTAAGCTTTCAAAAAACGCGAAGGCTTGCCGACTCCTTGAATTTCCCTCATCTTCAAATCCCATGAGGGGGGTACAGAAAGAAGCAAAAACGGAAGATAGCCAAGTATTTTTGTTTTTCTCATGAAAAAACTACCATTTGGTCAGCTTTCTCAGGTAAACGATGAGACGGCATCTTCAATATCCTTAACCAGTACTTAATACTCTTCAGTATAAATTTACATAAAATGGAAATCTACCTAACTCTCCATACACACCATCACATTAGATGACGAAAGAAAGAGAGAGCGAGAGAGAGAGAGAGAGGAGAGAGATAGAGAGAGAGAGAGACCAGAAGACAGACAGAAAGACAGACAGACAGAGCAAGAAAATAGCATTTGCACAGAAGGGGAAGGGTGTCTCTCGAGATAAAATCCACTTTGAAGCGAAATGGGCAGACATGATTATTAACAACACATCAAAGCATCCGCTAAAGTTGATTTTCCGTCCAGACATCAATCCAATGATCGGGCGGCACCGTGTTCTTCCTGAAAAGTTTCCCCGCCCTGCTGCCCCCACGTGACCTGACACCCTCCCTCCCCCCTCTTCCCAGACGCTCCTTCCCTCTCTAACCTCCACTCACCTCTCTCACCCCTCCATTCCGCCTTCACCTCCACCGCTTTCATAGGGCAGCCTATTTTAAAAATGAATGTATATACAGCCATTACTGTGTTATTATTCCACCCCTTTTTACGACAACGCATCATCAACAGGACTTTTCACGTCAATCTTTTATACATATATTCTTACTATCAGTTTTTGTTAATGTGGATTCTAATATGTAGGTATGTATGGGGTCAAAATCCAATCCAACCTTTGCACTTCGTGTATCAATGCAGACTGGGGGTGTTTTTAAATCCCCTTTTGTGATAGTTTAAAAACTATGTAGGATTCTAAATAAGGTCGTATTAA
Source organism: Conus ventricosus (assembly GCA_018398815.1). NCBI lineage: Eukaryota > Metazoa > Mollusca > Gastropoda > Neogastropoda > Conidae > Conus > Conus ventricosus. Next base: position 45,758,939 of record CM031610.1, on the reverse strand, counting down.
TTCACGGCAAGACAAAAAAAATAACAGAGCTGTTCTGACATAGTGGCGTGAGAACAAACTGAAAACAAATGATCCAGACGCATATGTGTGAAAACAAAGTAGAAAGAGTTATAGTTAGTAATCTCTCTTCTCTCCTCTCTCTCTCTCTCCTTCTCTCCTCTCTCTCTCTCTCTCTCTCTCTCTCTCATATATATTATATATAAATGTATATATATATATTATATATAATATTAATATTATATAGGTATTATATATGAATATAATATATATATATAAAATATATATCATATAAATATATATATATATAATATATTATAAGTGTGTGTGTGGTGTGTGTGCGTTGTGTGTGGTGTGTGTGTGGGTTGTGTGTGTTGGCAAAAATTAAGGTGTTATTCCTATTATACCAATTGCAAGGAAGCTACAGAACTCGATAAATCACTTAGCCCTACCACATATTCATGAATGTAAATAAAGAAGGAACACGACTATATGTTTATATCTGATTGACTGCGTCCTTGTAGGCTTAACCAAAAATAATTTTGTCTACAAAGCTTGAAGTCAGAAAGGAAGTCTTTGTAAGAGATGTCGTGTCCAGGAAATAAATCACAAGAGGAAATGCCTTCTTTCAGCTGTGAGTAAAGTTTACCTTTTCTCAGTTTAAAAGTCAACCAAATACAATCCAAGAGCAATATATTTCGATTTGAAGCGCACGCCAGATAACGATGGGATATCCACTGTCTGCTATTACAGGCCTTTTTGTGGGGTATTTTCCTATAAACGCAAGGTTGTTTTGCGCTCTATTTTCGCTATTATTTACGTTCCAGTGAAGACATCCATAATTTGTCCTAAGCGCTTCAAACAGAGATTTTGGCTCATTCTCCTCGAATCAGATTCCTGGCATTTGAAGTCCAAGTAGGCCGTGACTTTCAGCACCCTCAATTCCTACTGTTTTAACTGTAACCCTCTCTAAGACAGGATGCTGACAATACAGGCCTTTAGCTTGCTTGCCGGTCTGGTCGACATTGAAGCCTTGAGTGATCAACTTTCCCAGCACGCCACATATAACGAATGGTTCAGACTCTCTGTCCCCTCACACCCATCCCTGAAACCCGTAAGTCAGACATATCTCGAAACCGTAAGGTCAGGACTTATAATCAGAAACCGTAAGGTCAAACCTTATATTAGAACCTCGAAGTTCAGCCTTAACAGAAACCATCAGTTAGACATCTCAGAAACCTCTGAACGAAGATTACTGGAACACGCAGACCGAATACAACTGGCACACACATGTTTAGTGTCATAGGCGAACCATGATCCACCAATATTATTTAGTGGTCATACAGTACCATCTGGTATAATCTTCAGATCACACACAGCATGTATGAGCGCGTGCAAGCGGCGAGGGGAGGGGGGGGGGGAAGAGTGAGAGAGACAGAGAGAGAGAGAGAAGAGGAGAGAGAGAGAGAGGAGTTTTATGCAAATAGGGTTGGTGCAGGGTCTCAAATTAGGGTCGGTAGTCACTCTCTCTCTTCTCTCTCTCTCTCTCTCTCTCTCTCTCTCTCTCCTCTCTCTCTCTCTCTCATCGCTCCTCTCTCTCTCTCTCTCGCTGTTTAAGATGTAGTCAGACACAATACATGAACATTGATTCTGCTATGCGACGTCTTGTTATAACTTTTAAAAGGTCTTTTAATTCCTATGCCTGCGGATATTTAGGTTTGAATGTGACATCTTTTTGGACCTTTTGGATATATTTTTAACCACCTGATGGAGCACATAGCAGCTGATTGCATTGTCTCAAAATTCGAGGCGCAGAGACAATTCATATTGACCTAACAAAACTCGACCATCCACAGGGCAACGGAGTCCTGGGGATATGTTTCACCGGAAATTTAAAGAGCTTGTAAACGTGTTTTGTTGTTTTTGTTGTTGTTGTTTTAACATGATGTATGTCTCATTTATTATAACAGATATTGTAAAACTGTGATCATCTTAAAATTACTTCGTCTGTGTACATTCCTTCAATAATTCCTCTTTTTATTGGTGGGGCATTTGTGTATGGGCAGCATTCTAAAGAGATTGGGGGAAAGTGGAATATCCCTGACAGGAGAGCCTTTTAAAGCTAAGGAGACATCATGTTTTCCCCGGCAATCTTATTGATTTTCATTATATTTTATTGGAGCATACGATTCACCTCTCAAAACAGTTTCTCACAAATCAAAAAAGCTTGAAAGTTTTGTTTTGCACATAAAAAGGCCAATTATCGAATCAAACGTTTATTTTACCTAAAATCATTCGGATGAATTATTCCTGTACTTTTACCACTTTCAGCTATGTTTGTATCATACATTGTCACAATGTGTCTTCTATGATATTTCGCAGTATAATTTGATCTGTCATCAAATATAAACTTTATTCTATTTTGAAATGCTGTTTTTTCTTTTCATTTTCACTTTCAGTAGTGTTTATGTTATACATTGTTTCACGGGAGTGCCACATTGTCGTCTATACAGTTTTTCAAGGTATACATCATAGTCTATCACAAACTACTCTTCATTCTAACTGTTTTCAAGTATACATCATAGTCTATCTATCACAACATACTCTTCATTCTATTCAATACGACGCTGTTTTCTATTTCTTTTCGTCAATATATTATTATCTTGCTTTTCCCGTCTGGTGAAAGAAGGTCGAAAATGCATTGAGTTTCGTCTGTACTTTGTTTGTCCTGTGTCCTTGGTGGTAACTAACCCCCTCCCTTTCCTCAATTTTCTTTCATTTTTCCGCCCTCATGCACTAAGGCTCCTTTTTGGAAACAAAAAATCAAGTTCAATTTTCTATTTGAAAACGCCTACATTGACACCAAAAATAAATACAAGGACTCTGCAATAGACTAGCCACGAAGCGCATATAGGGCCTTCATCAGTTAGGTCATTGACAAAAGTGCTGAGGAGATCTTGTAAAGTCTGGAAAACTATTCTTTTATTCATAAGGGGCAACACAACGACATACAACACTGTCTTTTTTCAGTTTCTAGACCATACAGATGTGCTCACTTTAGGTATAAAAATAGATGACAACATTTTTACATTTGCATCAGAAAAGACAAAAAACAAACAAGTGGCCCTGTTAAAGGGAACAGAGCCCTGCATGTACCACCACTTGCAGTGATTTTTGACTAGGAGTTAAAGCTAACAGAGGAAAAAAGTACTTTCCTATAGCGCAATCGGCACCAATTCCCGTCCAGACGAGTCAGCCGACCAGGTGTCTGACAGAGGAAACGAACAATGCACATTCGTGTTTGCGTTGTAGGCGGGCGGCGGCGGCGGCGGCGCTCGAAAAAAACAATCCAAATTCCCCCTGCCCTCCTCCGCGTGGTTGCAGCTGTAACAGTAATTTGATGCCCACCCCACCCCATCCCACCTAACGCCGCCCTATCTCAAAGTCTAAGCGACGTTAGCTTTACGTACCTATGAATACGATCATAGACCATTTTTGTTGAGACAGCGTCGACTTATAAAGTGCAGACACTCTATTCGTCGATATATCTATGCCGGTTTTTTTGTTTTGTTGTGTTTTGTTTTGTTTTGTTTTGAGCACTGGTAAAAGTGGCGGAGGTGAAAATGTCATCAGCTTACTAATCCAGTGGATGCATAATTTTACTACCCGCAACCGGAAACGAAGTGCCTGCCTTCTCTTCTCTCCTCCTCTCTCTCCATCCCTCACTTCTCTCTCCTCTCTCTCCTCTCTCTCTCTCTCTCTCTGATTTAGCTCAGGCTACAGCTTCCTTTTGTGTGTGGTGTTTGTTCATTTTGCGACCTGATGTAAAAGAGTCGGTTGGGCGGATTGAGAGTAAACATGCTCGTTGTCCACATGGAGGTCGTCCAAAGTATGCCAAAGAGATACCACGAGCTTCCATACTATATCCAACGCACAGGTACGAAGGGAAAGTCGCAGCCTCCTGTATATGAGCAGCCCGTTTTACGTTCAACGGGTTCGATTTGTTTACGAGAAAACTGAAAGTGCAATGTAATTGCAAGGAGAGATTTCCCATCGGGAAACGTAAACGTAGACAATTTCATGTACTGCCTTTGCAAACACTAAGGTCCACAACTCCACGGCATTGTGTGAAACTGTCAGAAGGGACAAAGTGTCATTTGATTTTGTTGTCCAATTTATTTTTTTTAGGAGTACAATGCTTTAGTCATTTATCATCAGTAAGATATCTGTGTATGTTTCATGCATAGATAATAGAATATGGTATGCAGCAATTTACATAGATACATAATGCATTATTGTGTGGCATCATGCTTTTATGGAGTATTTATGTATCATGATTTACTTAGATGTATAATGCTGTATTCCTTCCATTTATTTTTATGTATTTTCATTTTTTAATGGACACACATAACGAACACATTCCAATTACACAGATATCATCAAGGTTATGAAAAGCGTTTGGTTTCCAAATCAGAGACTGATTGTGACAAAGAAGTAATCACACCTGAAGGGACCCAACCACAGCAAAATTTGAGACGATTGAAAGCATCTCAAGCGACGAAAGTCCTCCCTCACAGCTGATTTGAAAACCGTCTTAAGGGAGAATGGAGAGATCTTTCAAGGGGAGATTATTCATGTATTCACGATAATGAAATAACCCAAAGAAACATTTGAACCAACCATCATTTTAGAACACGTAAAATCGTGATATAGACATTGCACATTAATTGCAAGAAAGTGTACTCTACTAGGTGGATGAAGATTAGTGACTGCTCGTTCATTTTCGTTGTCCTGATGTTGTTGTATCTTGCCTGAAAGAAGACTAAAGAGGTCGAAACGCGTTTCCGTCTTTGTCTTGTGATTCGTTTGGTGCTACGTTTGGGCGGAGCCTCATATATCATTTTTTTCAATTTGAAAACTCTACCTTAAGATTATATTGAACATTGAAATAAATCAAAAGGTTGTAGCATATTTTTTGGCCATTGATAACTCGAACACGAAATGCAATTGAACACATTTTACACTGACTCCATATCATATTCAATATTTGATGATGCCTTTAAAATTGAGAATTTGTTAGGAGTCGATCTAGACACCTCGGAAAAATATATGACAGTGAAAAGGCGCGTGTCGACAGCATTAGTGGCTGAATCGTGCTTATGTTTCTTTATCTGCCCATGGAGCTGTGCTTAAAGGTCTACTTTAGAGATTCTCGATAATTTGTTAAAAACAGGTCCACATGTCATATAACTACAGTATGGTATTCATTTTTCAAAGAAAATCGCCGGAAGAATTTAATAGATAAAAAACGAGTTTTGCACACCTGTTCAAACCCCGAGCGGTAGACCGAAAACCGTGACGTCACTTGATGGACTGGCCGTCAGCCGCGACCTACACAACAAGCCAACGCCAAGTGAAATCAACACGAGTTGCGATCCCCCACAGCCTAAAAAGTCACGAAGGGTGGCAGATATTGTGCTGTAGGCGAGTGCAGCAGCTCAGCAGGAGACGGATATTCTTTGCACACATTTCCATCTGATCCAGATACTCGAAAGAAGTGGATTCGTTCGTGCAACCATGCCGGGCCACTAAGTTCTTTTTACCACGTCAGTTTCAGCTGGACCACAGAAACGAGCTATTCCGACAATTGCCGAGCCCGTTCGAGTGGATCAAAAACTTCGTCTGCATTGTGCGCGGAGTGGTAAGCTCGTACAGATGAGTACGACAGTCGCACGTTTATTCTGTTCTTACCTATGGACAGATCACACTTGTTAATTTGAATGAACACGTTAAGGCTTGAGGAAGGAGAATCTCCGCTCGCCGTCCACGCGTGATCGCATCTAGAAGTAAGTCGGTAGCCTCCCTCGAGACTTCGGTAAAGTCCGTACGCCTTCGGAATGGTGTGTTCGGGCGTCCAGCTGGAACTGAATAGCTCGTTTCCGTGGTCCAGCTGGAACTGACGTGGTAAAAAGAACTTAGCGTTCAAACTGATAAGGTAAAAGGCCTTGCAGAAACATCCCCAGAGTCACATTGGCTGTCGCAATCATAGTCACTGCATTTACATGATAAATTAAATACCGATCGAGATGTGCAAGAACCATCAGAATCGCTTTCTGTCGCCGTTGGTTTGTTGTGTAGGTCGCGGCTGACGGCCAGTCCATCATGTGACGTCCCCATCCAAGAGTAGTTAAGCCATGCCAAGATTTAGTTGATTACCTCCCGTTTTCTTGATTACAGGTGAAAATGCCCACTTTCGCGGATCGATTTCGTGTGATCGGGAGCGAATCGGATGTTTATTTTACCAATTTATCAAACATTTCATATGTCTGCATAAGCTGACCAATTATCGAAAACCTCTAAAGTAGACCTTTAAGGGGAGTAGAATGTGCAAACGTTCATCTTGCAAGAGCATCGGAATTCATTCTACAGTACACGTGCAGTGTGTCGAGAACTTCGTTTCTGATGTACATCTGTCTGCTTACAATTGCTATCGGTCGGTGGAAGTGAGACATGAACTTGAGTGAATATTTCAAAGCATCTATGTCTAAGTAAATGTTCGATTAAGACTACATGATCAGATCCATATGGTCTATGGTGTGTAGGCCTATGGTGTGTAGGCCTATGGTGTGTAGGCCTATGGTGTGTAGGCCTATGGTGTGTAGGCCTATGGTCTGTAGACCTATGGTGTGTAGGCCTATGGTCTGTAGGCCTATGGTGTGTAGGCCTATGGTCTGTAGACCTATGGTGTGTAGGCCTATGGTGTGTAGGCCTATGGTCTGTAGGCCTATGGTGTGTAGGCCTATGGTGTGTAGGCCTATGGTGTGTAGGCCTATACATGTACAGCAGGCATGGACGAGAGGGGTTTGTTGGGTACATAGAACCCACCCACACACTCCTTGGTCGGAACAAAATTGCATTTTTTCCCATGTGAAGTACCCCAGATTTTCTTAGCCCCCCCCCCCCCCCCCCCCCCCCCCCCCCGTCTCCCAACCCATTACCCAGGGGTTTCTGACCTCCCCCCACCCCCCATTCTACCCTTCCAACTTCTATAAAGAAAATCTGTCCAAGTATTCATGTGATACTGACCAAATTTCTGGACAGCCCCATCCCTCCTCTCCCACTTGTACAAAAGTTTTGAGAGAGAGAGGAATCGTACCCCCCCCCCCCCTCCACTACTTTAAAAAAGAAAATTTTAGGAGAGGAGAACAGCCCCCACCTCCCCATCCTCCACTATTACAACAGTGGAAGACACCCCACCCCCCACCCACCCTGCTCCTCCACTCCCCCTCCCCCTTCTCCGTCTTTTACAAACTCTGGAAACCGTTCCTCTCCTGTAACTGATCCAGCGATGACGACCGCACCACCCTACTTTCCATGGCGGACGTACAGGCAGACGGCGTCAGCCACAGCATTGCCCCCAATGTCGTGTCGTGCTGCTTCGGTTTCTTTGTATAAGCACTGATGATCGTCACTGCACCGGGGGAGGTGCACAACAAACAGCACCAACGCTGTGCCGAGTCTCCTGTAGCACAGACAGAGAGAGAGAGAGAGAGAGAGAGTGGAGAGAGAGAGAGAGAGTAGAGGAGAGAGAGAGAGAGGAGAGAGAGAGAGAGAGAGAAGAGAAGAGAAGAGAGAAAGAGAGAG
>CM031610.1:45738798-45741298 GCA_018398815.1 Conus ventricosus | reverse complement strand
TCCGGTCCGGTTGAATCCATTGCAAACCACTTCAACTCATTCCAGCACAGTGTCATCCATTTCAGTCCATTTAAATCCGTTTCAACAACCCAACCCACCTCCTATTCTGACGCAATCTGACACATATTCTTACCAGTACAACCTGGTCTATTCAATGCAAATCCAGTCCATTGGTAATCCATCGTAATCCATCGTAATCCATCTAATCCATCGTAATCCATGGTAATCCATGGTAATCCATCGTAATCCATGGTAATCCATCGTAATCCACCCAAATGGCATCCAGCCATATGCAGCCCATTCCAGTTTATGTTAAGTAAAAACAAAATAAATCAAACAAAATGAAATTAAACCAAATGAATCAAACCAAACAAAAACTACCGAGCCAAAACTAACCAAAAATAACGACTTTCTTCCACTGATGCATCCTCCACGTCAATCATTAAAGTGCCGATATTACAGTCTGGTACAGATTCGTATTTCCGCAAAGAGTGTAACAGTTGTCAAGCTAAAAACGTCTCTCGTGAAATGAAAAGAAACCGAACAATTTCTGCTTTAAGACGAAAACCAACATGGCGACGCTCTTGGGCCCGTTGAAAGAAAGAAAGAATGAAAAAAATGAATGAAAGATAGAAAGAAAGAAAAGAAAGAGAGAACGACAGAAAAAAAGGGAGAAAAGAAAAGAGAAAGAAAGAAAGAGAGAGAAGAAAGAAAGAAAGAAAGGGATTGAACTACAATAATATCGTCGTTGTGCACTCTGTAAGGAAGTGACTGAGGAGATGACTGCTCTGATGTGGCTCGAGGTCGGCTGGGCTGCAAACACCATGAATTAATCCGAATTTATGCGTTCCAGAACGGGCTTTAAACGACCGAGTGAGACAGAAATGGAAACCATGAAAGCCTTACGATTGCGTTATAACCTTAAACAGTTCGGCTTGGCTCCATAAGGTGACAAAATCGGCGTGTTTTTTCCATGTCAGTTTCGCATTTCACCCATCCCGCAGACGACACTTTGGGTGTATTTACAGGGACAGTTCGACCTCACGTGCTGGGATGACGTCAGAGATTGTTAATTTCTGCCGAGGGTTAGTCACCGCTTATGACAACGTTGCAATCGGCGCACCCAGCCAAGGATCTGCATTTGATATTAAGTTATCACAGAGACACAGACGCGGAGAGAGAGAGAGAGAGAGAGAGAGAGAGAGTGGTGTGTTGTGTTGTGCGTGTGAAATAAAAAAAAAAGGTCCGTGTGAGAACTGGACATCAAGATCGCAGTTTAAATGAGTTCATGTGATCTGTCCCTAACCAGCCCAGGCCCCTTCCCCCCTCCCCCCTCCCCCCCCCCCCCCCCCCCCCAGCCTTTGTCACTTTCAAACGTGCATGAGCGTGTACAATTCTACAGATCTGAACAACGGTAAAAGAAGATGCGTCAGCCGACATAGTGGTTCTTTTTTGCTTATTTTTTATATAAATTTTTAACGTAATCTGTAAGACGAAGAATAGTTCATTATTATAATATCACTCATCTGTAGGTCTTCTCAGCGCTTCAACGGTAGAATCTCTTCTGTTGTGGACAGATTATTGTCGGTTATTTGTATTTCATAGCAACAGCTGTGCTACCTGCCATGTGTTTGGTGTATGTTATAGTTTGTCTGTCTGTCTGCCTATCTGTTTGTATCTGTCTGTGTCTATCTGTCTGTCTGTGTCTATCTGTCTGTCTCTCTCTCTCTCTCTCTCTCTCTCTCTCTCTTCTCTCCTCTCTCTCTCTCTCTCTCTCTCTCCTTCTTCGTGTGTGTGTGTGTGTGTGTTTCTCTCTCTCTCTCTCTCTCTTCTCTCTCTCTCTCTCTCTCTCTCTCTCTCTCTCTCAGCTCGTGCTTTCTTTCTTCAGTTTGTCTATTCTCGTGAAGTGATTTTAGACAGTGTTAGGTAATAGTGTGTGTGCGCGTGCATGTGTGCGTGCGTGCATACGTGTGTGTGTGTGTGTGGTGTGTGTGTGTGTGTGTGTGTGTGTGTGAAAATCCCTCACCAAAGAGACAAGTCACAATCAATTGGAGGCCAACTGATCTTCATTCAGTTGTACAGCGTAGATTGTCAGCTCCATCTCTCCCTTTGAATGGAAACGTTCATGTCACCAGAGGCCAGACATGACATTATTCCGACGGGGGCAAATCAACAGCTGACGCCCTTCGCCCATTAATGTTATTGTTACAGCCCATTGTGTGTAACACGGGATTACCGCAATCAAACCACCGACGGGCACCAGACTGTAAAACCAAGATACATGCCTTTGCGCTGAGTAATAGAGTGACAAAAGTCAGCTGAAATCTTATCAGTCCATTGCTGGCACTAAAAAAAAATGTCAAGAACACAATCATGCTCATGTCACTTTCGTGTGCGCGCTTATAGCCACAAAGTGTTGGACATGATCATGGAGAGCTGGGCAAACAATTCATGCCCCTTCCGTCCAGCTGATTTTGATAGGAATGGTCACCGAATGCTT
>CM031610.1:45722534-45723698 GCA_018398815.1 Conus ventricosus | reverse complement strand
CTTGGGAACGGCCTAAACAAAACAAAACCAAAACAAACAAACGACAAACAAAGCACCTACTAACCCCAAATCTCATTCTTTAACTATTAATGAAACCAGTCTAAAGAGTCAGTCATGATGAGCTGGTAAGGGTTGTAGTAGGTACACTTCGGGCCTTTCAAGGGAGCTGACTGCCGCTTTTCATCATGTGTTTGTGTGTTGTCGCCCTTTGGAAACGACCTAACCAAAAAAAAAAAAAACCCTACTAACCCCCAAACCTCATTCTTATACTATTAATGAACCAGTCTAAAGAGTCAGTCATGCTCAGCTGGTAAGGGTTCAGCGGGTACAGTTCGGGCCTTTCAAGGAGATGACTGCTTTTTTTTTCATGTGTTGTGGCCCTTGGGAGACGTTCTAACCAAAAAAAAAAATTGCTTAAACCAGTCTGTCATTTTTTGTTTGTTTACATTTTTCTTTACAGCTGATTGCATCAGCGCAATGCAATCGCCGTAGGGTCTAGCAATAGGGAAGTCACATCGATCTCACGATGTCATCACCAAGCATCCTCTTTCATGTGATTCGTCCTAAGGCTTTTCAATAGCGAACTTTGTGACCTCTGCCTTCAACCACCTCCACTTACCACCTCCACTTTTAGGGGGGTGAGAAGTCCCTAACCCTACTACTCACGTACAGTCCACAGTGCCTTGAAAAAAGCAGCATTACGAAGTTCTCACTTCTTAATGAATATTTCTGTTGTCCTTCAATCAAGACGTCACTCCACTCAGCCCTGTTCTCCCTCCTCTCACCACATCCACCTCACTTCACTGTAACTCTGGCCTATCCGTTCGCACCTCCCCCCCCCCCCGCCTCCCTCTTCTCTCTCTCTCTCTCTCTCTCTCTCTCTCTCTTCTCCTCTCTCTCCTCTCTCTCTCAATGCTAACATACTGGCAAAATCTGTGAGTCCTACAAAGCCCATCTCTGCTCCATCTGGCTATTACGTATCAGACATCTGCCGCAGAAATTGTTTTTGTCTGATGTATATATCTCACTTCAGCGCTCTCCTGTGCAGGTGTGAAAGCTTATGCCAGAAATCAAGCTGAGTGATAGACTCATGTATCAGTTCAGATTTCCTACATAGGCAGGCATTCCAAAGGTTAATCACCAAAAAGCTTGACATCATATTCT
>CM031610.1:45695034-45707534 GCA_018398815.1 Conus ventricosus | reverse complement strand
AATTCTCTTCTCCTTCCGCTCGTCTCCATCCCAACCCCATCCCTGCCCCCCCCCCCCCCCCCCCCCCTCCACTCCCTCTCCTCGACTCGTGACAGAATGATAAACGATGGTGATTTGGCAAAAACAGCAACATGCCACGGGGACATAAGCGACCCACGGGTCTTCATCGTGTCCGTTTCATAACGCGGCGCAACTCATGTTACAATCGGAAATGACTAACAGTGAGGGATGGGGAGTGGGGACCGACAGTGGGGGATTATAGGGGATGGAAGGGTGGGGGTGGGGATGCCAGAGGGTGGGTGGGGGAAGCAGAGGTGGGGGAAGCGTAGGGTGAAGAGGTATGCGTATTTGTGGGGGTGGGGGTCAAGGGATCGAGTTTGGAGAGAGGGCGATAAGCGGCAACGGAAGCGGAAGTTTATTCAGTGTAGGCCATAGCCCATTCTGAAGGGCGTACAATATCTTGACAATACACTTCTCAATCAAACAATGAATAATTAATTAATTTATATAACATAACATGACAGCTGAGCATTAATACATCCTGATCACATAATCCAAGACCACTTTAACTGAATAATACAGTGTGTCTTTTAAACGCTTTGTACAAATATATGCAAACATTTTCAATGTTATTTCATTTCGATTTGCCATGAGCCGTACGACATTAAACAGACATGGGTTTTTGAGGTATTTTAGGGGGCATAAAATCATTTCGCAGATCTTGGAAGGCGGACAGCACAACAAAAATGTTGTTCATCTTGTTTGGCATTCTTACACAGTAGGCACATCCTAGCATCTTCATTAGTGTGAGTATACCGATACTTCTGTGTACATATATCAGCTATTCCGAATCTCATCTTTGTTATATGATTCTTTAAGGGTCTGTCAATGTCAAGCAAAAGATATGCTTCACAATTTCTAGACGATTTAAATGTTCTATAAAAATGAAAAAAACATATTTGTCACTGTTTTGAATTTGTTCCTCCCATTTTTGCCACCTGTTATTGATCAGCCTCTGACGAAGTACTTTTAAAAGACTTTGATATTTTCAACACTTTGATTAATCCAAACAAACTCGAACCCATTTTGATACAAAAATCGCGAATGTCAGATGCCCAACATTTCTTATCTCGTAATTCTAAACTAAGCAACATTTTGTATGCCTTGTGCGGTGATCTTTCCTCATTCATACGCAAAATTTTCAACCAATAACAAATACATCGCAGATATGAGTTGCTATACAAAAGACATCGGCCTGTATTGGGGGGGGGGGGGGGGGGGAGAGAGAGAGCGAGAGGAGAGGAGGAGAGAGAGAGAGAGAGAGGGGGGAGGGAGAGAGAGAAAGAGAGAGAGAGAGAGAGAGAGAGAGAGGGGAGGGAGGGAGAGAGAAGAGAGAGAGAGAGAGAGAGAGAGGAGAGAGTGCGTGTGCATGCGTGCATGCGTGAGCGTGTGTGTGTGTGTGTGTGAGTGTGTGTGTGTGTGTGTGTGTGTGTGTGTGTGTGTGTGTGTGTGTGTGTGTGTATGTGTGTGTGTGTGTGTGTGTGTGTGTGTGTGTGTGTGTGTGTGTGTGTGTGTGTGTTAAAGTGGAATGATAGGAAACAATTAATCGATGTAATCGTTCTCAGTGTTATGGGGTTCATCGCGGTGCAGTGTTTATGACACAACCCAGTATAACAAGGAAAAGCAAGAACAACAACAAGAACAACAATAACACACAGACACACATACAGACACACACACACACACACACACACACACACACACACCACACACACACACACACACACACACACACACACATGTGAAATTGCTGGAGATCACACAGCAATGTGTCATCCACCACAGGAATGAACCTGACTAATAGCAAGCAGAATCCCTGGGCAGAGAGGCGCTTGGCGCAGCGTTTCTTGTGCTTCAAAAAACGGTGTGAAATGTACGTAATTGATTAATGGATTTGTGACTAAGGCCGTTAGTCGGATGTCAGTCCTGGTAGTGTGCAGTATTACATGTTTAGTTGTTTGGGTTTCTTTGTTCGTTCGTTTGTTTGTTTGTTGTTTTCATTTATCAATTCATCTCTTTGTTTCTTGTATTATTTTCATTCAATTTGTTTTGTTTATTTACTTATTTATTCATTCGTTTGTTAGGGGAATGGGGTGTGGGGGCGGGAATTGCTGCGTAGTATATTTTGTCTCACGGTGGAGATAGGGTAATGTGTTTTAACTCTCTCTCTCTCTTCTCTCTCTCTCTCCTCTCTCTCTCTCTCTCTCTCTCTCCTCTCTCTCTCTCTCTGTATGTGTGTTAATGTTTAAAGTAATGTGCAAACAGTGTGAAATGAGCCCATAAAAAGGTGCATTGACCTCCTCGTTTGAAGGGCTGTGACGCTATATGGACAATGTAAAGCTCTCTCTCTCTCTCTCAAAACTCTCTCTCCTCTCTCTCTCTCTCTCTCTCTCTTCTATCTCTCTCTCTCTCTCTCTCTCTCTCTCTCTCTCGTGTTACTCTTGTTTCCTGAACGTAGGGGCGAATCGATTGTTCTCTCATTACATAAAAAATGACGTTATTAGTCGAAACATTTTACACAGATATTTGGTTGTGCAACATTAGTAGTAAAATATATAGTGCTGTCATAAATAGAAGATTTCATGAAAGGGTTCGAAGAGGATAATATCACAGGTAATCATCAAGCTGGATGAAATTTTTTTCCCTTTTAGATGACATGTTTACCTCGAAAACCTTATATAAAAAAGCAGTTCTGTCTATATAGTAAGTGATATGCAACTTCCATTGATTTTGAGAAAGCTTTTGACACTGCCAACAAAAGTTTAACATGGCCAGTTTTAGTTAAACATGGCAAATTATATAAATGTATCTTGAGCGTAGGTGACTCTGTAAAGGCGAGAGTGAGACGCAGATCATCTCCAACAGACGACTTGCATAACGTGCATCTTGCGCGTCAGACAAGGGGACGTCTGCAGTTCCATTCAATTTTTCTGAGTTTATTAATCAATTAACTCTAGAAGTAATAACGGTAGTATCAAAGATCAATTCCTAACAATACTTTGGTGCTTTTATCCTCCTCTTAGCTGATAACATTAGATTAATACCAGGAATCGTTTGCCTGCAAAATCAGTTAAAAAGTTTAGAAAGAGCGTCTGCATCACTTTACTTGGATGTAAACATGACCGAAAGCAATAAATACCATAGCTTTGGGAAAGCGGATCAGTGAAAGTGTTTGCACTCCAGATAAGGTAAGCCAATGGTGAATGTTAATAAGTATTTGTGCATATATTTTTCAGCTCGTTTAAGTTTCGGTTTTTGCTTGCAAAGATTTTGTAAGCAAAGCTAAACATTGTTTACTTTGTACTTTAAAAAAACTTGAAATGATCAGTAAAGACTCTCTTACGTTGTTTTTAAAGTTGTTCGATTTTCAATTTCAACCCTTGATGCAATGCGGAACTGAGTTATGGGGCCTCTCTTCTGATTCCATTTAAATTAAAAAGGATGCACGTATGTGCCTTGAAAAGTTTCTCGATGTTTCAATACAAACTCCAAAAGACTTAGTTTATGGAGAGACTAACAGATGTACTGTTCATTTGTTTTCGTAATCAGGTGTATTCCTTCCCGGCTAAAAATAACCTGGATGCCATACCACCTAACAGACCACCCCATAAAGCATATAAAATGTTAGTACAGCTAGACGCTAGGGGTAAGAGTAACTGAGCTTCTAGGTAAGGTTGAAATTGTACAAATTTGTTTGTTCGTTTGTTTTGGTGGAGAGAATTGGGGTCTGAATGGCAGAAAATGTTGTTTTTTTCTGTCTGTTTCTGCAAAGGTGAATCGATTGTAACTGACACAGACGGAATTCCTATGTCGAAGACAGTCAACGAATTGATATTTGCAGAATGTTAACACCTGCACATTGTATTCCAAAACACTTTTCTATGCAGATTAATAGACACATAAAAATACTTGAGAAAACCTTGTTCTTGAAACTGATTATGTTAATGACGTCATCGAATAAAACTACCGTAAATCAGTTTGCTTTGCTATGTATTTGTATACAGCATATATATGCAAAATCATATGTCAAGATAGTAAATGATGTGTCAAGCTTGTGTTAAATGAGTATGTTTCGATGAATGCCCGATTTGTTATTTACCTACCCCTTTCTGAAGTGCTATGGCCTTCATGAACGCACGTCTCATTCTGTGTGTGCGTCTTTCTCTTCGTCACGTTTCTGGGTACGTAGTAGCTAATCACTTCCCAGAAGTATCGTGACTGGCTTATTTGTTCGTTTGTTTATTTGGGGTGGTGTGTGTGTGTGTGTGTGTGTGTGTGTGTGTGTGTGTGTGTGTGTATGTGTGTGTGTGTGTGTGTGTGTGTGTGGTGTGTGTGTGTGTGTGTGCAGGGATGGAGAGAATGGGGTGGGGGTATCTATCGTTGTTCGCCTTTGTCCCAGAATCTGTGTCGAATAGCAGTATGAGATTCTGCATGTGTTATAGGTACGCATCTCTGATCTGTATTCCTCACCGCCTACCATTAGAAGACCCCCTCCTGTCCCTTTGTCCCCCCCCCCCGCCCCCTTCATTCTTCTCTCCCACCCCCACCCCCACCTTTTGCCACACCCACCCCATAATCAAAAGATAGGCCTATGAGCCATATCTATTTGACCTCGTCAAATGGTGATCGCTGATGTCACGGTAGTCGCCAAAAATAATCTTTTAATCGCCAGTGGGATGTCTCTATTTACTACATGGCTGAGAGGTGAGGTATGGGCGTGTCAAGGGAAGACCCCCTTCCCTGTAAGTGTAGTATCTACACACATTATGCGATGCGGTTCCGACGTGTAAAACGCCCAGACGCTCCCGAATGGCTTACAACATGCTGTTCAAACTGCAGGGGTTCGGGAAGAGGTGAAAACGGGAGAGGACTAGGGAAAGGTAGGGGGAGGAAGGAGGAGAGCGAGGAGTGGAGAATGAGGACGGGGAGGGGCGGAGGAAAATGGGGGTCGAGACAATGTTGTTGTCGTTGTTATGATTTTTGGTGATGGTAGTGGTGTGTGCGTGCGTGCGTGCGTTGTGTTGCGCGCGCGCGCGCGCGCGCGCGCGGTGTGTGTGTGTGTGTGTGTGTGTGTGTGTGTTGTGTGTGTGTGGTGTGAGAGAGAGAGAGAGAGAAGAGAGAAAGAGAGAGAGAGAGAGGGGAGAGAGAAGGAGAGAGAGAGAGAGAGAGAGAGAGAGAGAGAGAGAGAGAGAGAGAGAGGTATAATTGAATCGTAACTATAGGCACTCCCAAAATACGAACTATCATATAAAGTACACAAAATATCACGCAACTGCTTTGAGCCGTTCGGTGGCGGAAACAAAAGACGAATGTCTAAATGTGTTTCTAAATGATATATAAAAAAAAAGGTGTGACCTCAGTTTTAAGTATTGAACCTGCGCTATTGGGAACAGAATGTCATTTTGACCCTAACTCAAAAGTTTTGCACGAAACACCGAATATTGCAGCGCAAACAATGTGTAAGTAGATGACAAACTGAATGTGTTTAAGTGTGGGTAAACGGCTGTCACGAGTGTCAGTATTCACGAAAAGTAAAACAGGAAAAAATGTTGGAGCCTACCCACCGGCTCAACTTCTTTTCGCCATCTTGCCACACAGATAGCTTAGCGCCAGATGACGTGTGTTAGATTCTTTTGGGATATTATCTCCGGTCAATTGTGTGGGTTTTTCCCCCCGAGAGTATTGAAACTATGAGGTTATTAACTCAAATACATATACATTTTACTTGGTCCAGCTTTCCCTTTGTTTCTTGTTCTGTGGCTCTTCTTCTTAGAAATAACGTCAGCTGATTTTTCTTTTCCAAATACAAAACTTACTAAACGTAGCTGTCACTGACGCACAATCAAGATCAATAGCAGTCACAGATATCTGAAACGAAGAGATAAAAGTGAACAGAAACACAAAAGATGAACGGAACGTAAAGAGACCGGCGGCATTTCAAACAAAGCAAGCTACAAAACGTGCCTTCTGTTTCTCAAAGTTGATAAAATTATCACATGCGCAGTCACACCCTTAAACACATTATGTTTATCAAAGCATGTGGCTCCACTGGTTTATCAGCAGCATTCCAAACAAAGCAGACAACAAAACTTTACCTTCTGTTGCTTAAAGTTAACCAAATTAACATGTGTGTTGTCATACGCTTGGATAATACATACTTATCAAGCATATGGTCCTATTATTAGTTCATCAATGAAGCAAAAACTTCTTCGATCAGTCCCTCATTTTTCCATTATTGTTTGACAGGCTTAAGGCAAAAATATATGTGCTTATCTTCTAATCATCTCATGGTTTTTCTCCACTTTCAGTTGATGGGTTTAATTTTTTTTTTTTTTTTTTTTTTTTTTTTGGGTGGGGGGGGGGGGGGGGGAATGCAAGATGGTACGAGCTCATGAAAGCACGAGATATTTGTATTTTATGCATACCTTCTAGATTCTTTTAAGTGCATCTAAGTCAAGAATGTGTTTGCATGTTTTGATATTTGTATTTTATGCATACCTTCTAGATTCTTTTAAGTGCATCTAAGTCAAGAATGTGTTTGCATGTTTTCCACCTATAAACATAGAACCTTGCCACCAATAAAAAGAAATCAACGTCATCAGGCCGACAATGATCGTCGTTTCCAAAACTAGAAGCGATCGATGCTCTTAATGAACAGTTTGCACTGTTAGAGCCTGTACTCAAACAATTAGAGCTTTTGTCTGCGAGCCTGACGCTCGTGAGTCCAAACCACACGTAGGGGTGTATTTTACTGGATTGAAATCCCTCTCTGTCCACCCAGCAGTGAACAGGTATCTGATTCAGTTCAGGGAAGGTAAAGGCGGGAGAAGGAGAGATATAGACTCCGCCTTCCCTCGTGAAGTGTCCTAGACACGGTGGACCTCGGATAGTTCACCACCCCTAAGGCCATAGTCTATGGGAGCTTTCACCTTTTTTTTTATTCTTATTGCACACATTGTTTCAGCAATCATGAAGTGTTGACAAAAGGTAACTACGTGCACGCACCTCTAAAATGTGTCTTTTTCTTGTTGACATAAAGTACGTCTGTCGTTTGTTCTGATCCCCGTGGAAGTCAATATCAAATCTGTTGCTATATTTTGTGAACTTGTCTAATTTGGGATAACTTTGATTATGTCTAGCATAGTTTTGCCCCTTCTTGAACACTATCTACCGATCATTTTAGCATTGCATTCTTTGCTCCACTTCTGACGAGTATTTTGCTTTTATTTTGTCATGTATGAGTATGTCACATTACTTTTTTGTTTCATTTGTTTCTGTGAATACAGACCCTCCAAAGCTGTTCGGCAAATTTGCTTTCTGATGATTTTCAAGACTTATGTTTCATCCACGAACTCAGCTGTTTACCTTTATAATGACTGCTGCATAAGTTAGAAAGCTGGATCTTATGTTCATTGATTAATTCTGCGAATGATAAATAATTGCCGTCTTCTTTACATAAATCTGCAATAAAACAAGCCTTGTTGAGAATCTAGTCGTTTCTCCTCAAGAAGTCAGACAAGCATTATTTTCATTTAAAAAATAATGGAACTGCGAATACTTCAGAGGGCTTGCAGGTTTAATTTTGCTGTAAAATAGGGAATATATCCTTCAAATGCATCTACCCCGAAGTGGTTTTTTAATATCCAGACGAGAGAAATTACTAGAAACATGTTTATCTACATTTTAATCACAGGACACATTTATGTTACAACTGATTTCCATTTGTGGTCCAAGTTTTTTTGTTTTGTTTTGTTTTTTGTCTTGATTATCCAGCTTGGTTTAAATGCGCGCATGTTAGACTTAACATTCAGGAATCAAGTACCCTCTTCTCTCCTCACAGATTTAAATTCTGTTATCCTTCCTGTAAGTGTTAACATTATTATGACCTAAACGTTACACAATTATGTCATTTCTGTAAATAATTCAGCATTGTTTATATCTTCACGTCATATAAAATGAGCAGTGAACCATATTCTCAATACCTTGAGTTTACTGGGGTTTTATTTCATTTCAGATTGTGGCAGATGTATTTTCCTTGGCTTCCTCTGTTTCCCAAGCGATACAGCAATTTTTTTTCATAGTTCATATTCAGACCTAAAATGTTGTTAAATTATCTAGCACATTTATTGTTTCTTCAAACGTTAACTGGTCTTCGTTTTGTAATGATAGCGTGTCAGCTGCCCGGGCAAACTATGCAAATTCATAATCAGTTTTGTTTGTAAGAATTCTTCTGAATTATTGTTGTGTATTGTCATTGTTGCCATAATCTCCGCGCATGACATGAATAACTAAGGTATGCGATCTCCTTACCTGCAACCTCTTTTAACTTCAAACCAGTCTGACGCCTGTCTCTTACGTCGGTCTTAATTTTATAATGAAATATTTCGAATGCCGAATATCGAATCGCATATAGAATCAGCAAATCCAAAGGTTCTAACTATTTTCAACATGAAGACTCGGTGTACGGTGTCAAAGGACATTTCAAATTCAATGTTTAGCAGAAATCCTGGAAAATTCTGTGTATTCATAGTCTAAAGTTGTCTGTTTATATCTTCCGACCCGGTTTGATTTTCACTGACCAGACCACTGTGCATGATGAGCCAATTGTATTGACAGCATTTAAGAGTGTGATGATGGGTCTCCAATTTTGTATGTATTCTTTGTATGTATAATGATGCCTTCTTTGTGAGCATTGCTTGCTTACAATCAAGTTTTGTGTTTGTTTATTTGTTTGTTTGTTTGTTTGTTTTTCAACCTCTTCCATCATTATAACCACTTCTCTTAATATCAGAAAGCTGTTTTCTAGATGATAAATTCTACAGTCTTCGATATTTTCCCCGTTTTGTATAACTACCGATAGAAAACGTTTTTGTGTTTTGTTTACTTGTTTTCGAAAAAAAAACCATAAATGTACTGTTTGGTCTGAACGTTTTGAAGCAAGAGTATAAAAACCGTCTTACCACGCCACCAAATGAGTGGAACGAACAAAATCACAATATGAGAGCCACGCGATTCGACTTCCGAGGGCTTCTACAATCAAATAAAACAGATTTGGAAAAAAGAAAAAAAAAGAAAAAGAAAAAAAAAGAACCCGACCGAAAGAAAGAACAGTGATTAGCCGTGGCTGCTGGCATTCCTTTGCAGATGAGTAGGAAGTGTGCTGAGAATTATCTGTCTTGAGTATGTGAAATGTCATGACAGGTAATGATAAGGAATAAGCTGAGACGGAGTAAATAATCACTTCAGCAAATCAAATAGAACGAATGTGGTTTTCCAGGTGGAAATTCGGAAACGGACCGAATGAAAATTAAGGGACAGGATTCTCTCTGAAGCTGATTTCGTGGTCTTTTCCCATTTCTTTATTTTTTAGTTTCCTGTGCCTGTCCTTCTTTTCCATCATTGCCGTACCTGATACGTCTTTTTCCCCATTTCCTTTTCTTACTTTTGCAACTCTTTTTCGTTGTCCCTGCCTTTCATTTCTTTCACTTTTCCCTTCTACATTGCCTTTCCTTTTTTCACCCTTTTCTTTTCTCTCCACCCTTCCCCTATACCTTCTGCACTGTTTTTCTGCCGTTTTCTTCCTTTTCCTACCTGTTTACGATTTTTTTCCCCCGGGTGTTTTCTTCCTAATCTTGTTGTTTCTGCCTTTCACCAATTCTCCCGCACTGTTTGCAACTTTTTGTTTTTCTATTTTGCCGTCCTTGTTTCCACGTTTTTCTATTTTCTGCATGTATTTTTCACTTTTTCCGACTCCTTTTCGCCTTCCCCCGCCATTTCCCAATTTGTCCGTTCTTTTCGTACCTTTCCCTTCCTTTATCTACTGTTCTCGTCCTTTTCCTGCGTTTTTTTCTGCCCTGTTCCAACTTTCTCCGCCCATTTTCTACTCCCCCGCCCTTTTCAAACCTTCTTTTCCTTTTCCTGATTTTCCCATTTCTTTCCTACTTTTACCTTCTGTTTCATACTTCCTGCTTCTTTTTCCTACTTTCCCCTTTCTTTCCCTATTTTTCCATTCCTTCCCCCCCCCCCCCCCCCCCCCACTGTTCCCGTCCTTTTCCTATTTTTCTTTTCCTTTCCTCCTTTTCCTGGTTCCCCTTCCTCTTCCTACTTTTCCTTTTTTTTTCAATTTTTGGTATCCTTTCCCTACTTTTCCTTTTTTTTTTTTTTTCCAATTTTTTGTATCCTTTTCATCCTTTTTCTACCTTTTCTTTACTTTTCCCCACCCTCCCCACCCTTTCCCTATTTTCATCTTCTTTTTCCTATTTTCTCTACGTTTTCATTACTTTTCCCACCCTTTTCCTGTTTTTTCTGCTTTTTTTCATACTTTCCCTTATCTTTCCTCCTTTTTGTTTTCCTCTCCCAACCTGTTCCGTCCTTTTCCTGCTTGTTCTTTCTTTTTTCCTACTCGCCCCGCCATTTCTTTTGATTTTACGTTTCTTTTCCTACTTTCCCTGACTTTTCCCTAATTTTCCTTCCTCTTCCTATTTTCACCTTCGCTTTCCTAACTTTCCCCGCTCTTCCCGTTTTTTTTCCTTTTCTTTCCCATTCTAATCTGTTTTTTCATTTTCCTACCAGACCCCTCCACCTCTTTTTTTCCCCACATAAAAATCTTAAGCTCTTTTCCTACTTTTCTTTTCCCATTTTTTTCCCAGATAAAAATCTCGAGCTCTTTCCTACTTTTCCCTCCGCTTTCCTATTTCCCCCCTTTACCCCCACATAAAAATCTCAAGCTCTTTTCCTCGTTTTCTCTTCCCTTTCCTATTTCCCCCCCCCCCCCCCCCCCCCTTTTTTTTCTCCACATAAAAATCTCAAGCACTTTTCCTCCTTTTCCCTTCCCTTTCCTATCCCCCCCCCCTCCCCCCCCCCTCCCCCCCCCCCCCCCCCCTCTTTTCCCCCACATAAAAATCTCAAGCTCTTTTCCTACTTTTCTCTTCTTTTTTTTCCCCACATAAAAATCTCAAGCTCTTTTCCTACTTTTCCCTCCCCTTTCCCATGTTTCCCCTTTTTTCCCCACTGAAATCAAATTCCGCCCTTTCCCTGCTTTTCTCCGTTTCCTTTCCTGCTTTTATTTCATTTCAGTTTCCTACTTTCGTATTTTTTTTCCTTTCCTTTCCCATTTTTTTCCCCATTTTTACCCCCTACTTTCTCCGCCCTTTCCTACAGTTCCCTATCTTTTCATACTTTTCTCGCCCTTTTCCTTCTTTACACTTCTTTTTCCTATTTTTCTTTCCCTCTTCTTCCTAATCCTATATAGCTCCTCCAACTTTCCCCCACACTTTCCTTACTTTTTTCCTTCCTTTCCTCCCTTTCCTACTTTCCCCGCTTTTCTCTAGTTCGTTGTTTGAATTTTCCTTTTGAAATATCTTTTTGATTGCTTTTTTTTTGGTGTTTTTTGTGTGTTGCTTTTCCCTTTCTTTTCCTTCCTGTCCTACTTTTTTC
Organism: Conus ventricosus; assembly: GCA_018398815.1. NCBI lineage: Eukaryota > Metazoa > Mollusca > Gastropoda > Neogastropoda > Conidae > Conus > Conus ventricosus. The sequence goes on along the minus strand of CM031610.1, from coordinate 45,696,038 downwards.
CATCCACGTCCTCCTGTTTTTCTTTCTTTTTCCGCTTTTTCGTTTTTTTCCTAGTTCTTCCGTCGTTTTTTCTGTTTCTCCGTCCTATTCTTACTTTTTCAGTTCTTCAACAACAACAAAAAAATCCTACTTTTCCTCCCTTCCTCCTTCCCCTTCTCCGACACACACACACACACAGACACACACGCACGCACGCACGCACGCACGCACGCACGCACGCACACACACACACACACACACACACACACACACACACATTTTACCTTCCTTATTTTACCCACGTAACTAGGGAACTGGGCTGCCTCATCGGAAGACATAGCAATGTAGTGACGCATGCAATATGATGACGTGAGATAAGACCTCACCAGACCACGTTTCTTTCTTTTTATCTGTCCCTGATAACGTTCTTTTCTTCTACCCTTTTTGTACTCCCATTTCTTATAGAAAGGAGTACTGTAGAATGGGAACGAAGAAATGCTGTCTGTGTGTGTGTCTGTGTGTCTGTCTGTCTGTGTGTCTTTGTGTCCGTGGTCAAAATGTGTTCCACTCGCTCCAGACAAAACTACTGCGCCGATCTTTCTGAAAATTTGTAGGTATGTTCACTATGGGCCACGGATGATGCCCGACGTTTTAGTTTACCGCTATAGCCGTTACTAACGGCTGTAACGGCCTGTAACGGTTTTCTTCTTTTTGGAATATCTCAGAAAGTACTTGGCCAATTTATAAGCGGTTTGGATGATCTTGTGACAAATCGGAGACTCTGTCCATATGTAAGTGATGTAATGCTAAAAATGGATTAAACAGTCGTTAAAACCGTTATTCTGCCGTTATTTCTTATATAGAGGTCGATTTTAATTTAATTTGGTAATATAGAAAGGTTGTCACACACACAAATGGCACTTCTATATAGTGTTTTCAAAATTTGACCGTTAAAAACCGTTATTCTTGGCATGTTGTCCGATTTGGATGAAATTTGATATGCTCACAGGCTTTAGCCCAGTGAG
>CM031610.1:45682534-45685034 GCA_018398815.1 Conus ventricosus | reverse complement strand
AGCATACGGCGCTTATCCAGCGCAACACTTTCCTACTCTTCTATGTCATGCACTTCTTTGAATCACAGGCATTGTTCAGATAATACTACCGCTTTCTACTTTTTCACTAGTGTCGAAAAGGGGGGAGGAGGTTGGGGGAGGGGGTGGGGGAGAGGGGCTGGTAGGGTAGTACTACTTTCCCTATCTTTTCTCTGTATGTCGGTCGTTCATTTGGTATGTCTGTCTATCTGCCTACATGACTAAGTTTGTTTGTTTATCTGTCTGTCTGTCTGTCTGTTCCTCTACCAGCTTTGAGTGCTTGGATTTATGCTGCAACATGAGAAATATGAGGGGGGGGGGGGGGGGGGGGGATTCACTTTTCGTCAGTATCATCGTCATCATCGTCGTCGTCGTCGGCGTCGTCGTCGTCCTCCTCCTCCCCCTCCTCCTCCTCCTCCTCATCGTCACCACCACCACCATCACCACCACAATCATCATCATCATCTCATCATCATCATCATCATCATCATCATCTTCTTCTTCTTGTTCTTCTTGTTCTTGTTCTTCTTCTTCTTCTTCTTCTTCTTCTTCTTCTTCTTCTCGTCGTCGTCGTCGTCGTCGTCGTCGTCGTCGTCGTCGTCGTCATCGTCGTCGTCGTCGTCGTCGTCGTCGTCGTCGTCCTCGTCGTCATCATCATCATCATCATCATCATTATTGCCACCATCAGCTCCAACATCATAATCATCATCATTATCATCATCGTCGTCATCGTCGTCGTCCTAATCATCATCATCATCAGCAGCAGCAGCAACAGCAGTAGCAGCATCGTTGTCGTCGTCGCGTTCATCATCTTCACTATGAACCGGTCATCGCAATTTTCCGTGTCGTGTTAAGCGGAATGAAACAAGAACACGATGATGCTGATGACAGAAGAAGAAGAAGAAGAAGAAGAAGAAGAGAAGAAGAAGAAGAAGAAGAAGAAGAAGAAGGAGAAGGAGAAGAAAAAGAAGAAGAAAAAGAAGATGATGACGATGACGACGACGAAGCCGGCGGCGGCGGTGACAGTGGTTTGGTGGTGGTGGTGGTAATGACGACAGCAACAACGACACGACCATGAATTAGAAATTGGATGAAAACTCTCTCTCTCTCTCTCTCTCTCTCTCTCTCTCTCTCTCTTTAACATAACAGAGACAGAGGAGTGTGTGTGAATGGGGGGGGGGGGGGGGGGGGGGGGAGGGGAGTGAGGAGAAACGTCTCTGCATACATCAAACCTTTAATTAATCACTGAGGTGAGGCTCTTCGCTCCACCACTCCTTCAATGCCCGTCGGCCTTTGACCTCATCAAAGGTCAACTGTACTGGCAAATCACCCACCCACCCACCCATCAACCCACCCTACACACACTCCATTTCTTTTCTTTAAATCACGAAGTGTGCCCATGTGATGTGACTTTTCTTAAAATCTTGCTTTGATCACTGTCTCGAAAACCCAAAGAAGTAATAAGATCAAAATAAAACTGCTTTCTAAACCACTTTCACTGAAATGATGACGTGTTTTGCAAACGGTTTCTGATATTAGTAAATTGCTTGGTTTCGGACAATTGAACACTGTACTACATTTGATGCATAAGATTTCTGTAGGTTTGTAATTAGGCCTGAATCGCCAAATCATCAAGCAAGGTGCAATCATCCAGAAAAAAAGTCCTCAATCGTCCTTTGCATAATGTTTCTTCTCATGCAGTGTATGTAAATCTTCCTCGTCCTGAATAATCATACCACTTACCTTGAGCTTTAAAAGAGCTTGATTTTGATTAAGATTGATTTTTTTTCTTTTACAAAATAATGCTTTAAGCTTTAACATGTGTTCTTCATTTTAGTTATTTAAGACTAACCACCGTATTCAGCTTTTTCTTTGTTTCCAGACGAATATTTCTCCTCCTTACTAAGTAACATAGACTCTGTGTGTGTGTGTGTGTGTGTGTGTGTGTGTGTGTGTGTGTGTGTGTGTGTGGTGTGTGTGTGTGTGTGTGTGAGTAAGTGTTGTGTGTGAGTGTGCGTACTAGCATGCGTGTGCATGTATGTGAGTGGTGTATGTGTGTGTGTGTGTGTGTGTGTGTGTGTGTGTGTGTGTGTGTGTGTGTGTGTGTGTGTGTGTGAGTGCGAGTGTGTGCGCGCACTTGCACGTATGTGTGTGTGTGTGTGAGTGTATTCGTGAGTGCAAGCTAGAGTGTGCGCGCGCGCACGTACTCCAGCGCATGCTTACCGCCGGCGAGAAATCTCAATGACACCAATAGCGTCGTGCCTGAGCAATGCGTTGTGTATACCTATCTTGTTGTGTAAGCGCAGGGCAAAGAAAAGCTGATGTCAGCCTTCTGGATAGGTTATGGCCAACCCATAAAGCCAGGGCACTTAAAGCAGTCCCTTGATATATAACACGATTTTCATTGTTCTACTGTAGGCTAGGCCAACCTCTATTATTACAGAACGAATCCATTCTTTACCAGCACGTGTAGGCCTATCAT
>CM031610.1:45627534-45675034 GCA_018398815.1 Conus ventricosus | reverse complement strand
AATGCACAGAGTGGACGGTTAGTATTTTCATCTTTCGCCTGTCAGAGTTCCATTGCGCATTCTCAAGGCATTTACCTGCTGATCTGCCTGGATTTCTTTCTGCTACCTCTTCACAGACTGGCTGTCTGCTCGCCACGCTTTGCCGCTGGTAGGGTCAAACTGCTAAACCTGAAGCACACACAGGGTGGCTGGCGCTCAGGTGAAGGCAACGCACAGGCAGAGGACCGACCTGGCTGAACAGCGGACAACACAAAGCTGACTGGCGTGGTAACCTGAGGGGCAGCCCAGCCAACTTAAAATTCTCCAGAAATGCATGGTGACTGTGCTGCCCGGAAATTGAACGGAACACCGACAAAGGCAAATAGCAGCAAAATGACGCGAGATACTTATCCCCTATCCATAACATCTTTGGCCTGAGCTGAAAGGACGAACTTGATCCCAAACCTCAGACTGCATGAGGGTTGTCAGTGTGGTTCTGCTGTTCACTTGGTCCCGACAACGGGTCGCATCGTAGGGATGATGAGATGGGTGTCATGGTCGATAGGAGGTAGGGCTAGTTCACTCCATGGTGCAGTGGTTCGAGTCTTCTTGTTCCTTACGGCCAGGCTGTACCTTTATCTTTCCTTCTTCTTCTTCTTAGGTCAAATTCAAGTTCCAGACATTACAGCCAAGCCGACCACATACAATTTTTTCAGGGATGTCAAACTCAAACACGGATTTTTAAAAAAAAAACCCTGTCAAATCATAAACAAGGTAGAGCATCGAGAAACATTACAGTGTGGAAAAGAAACCAATAAAACCAGTAGTGAATGACCAGGTAGCTAAGTTGTTGGCATCTTACGGCATGTAGTTCTGGGCTGAGTTGAGAGCGCCAGGACTACCTTTCAATTGTCGCTCCCAGATTTAAGAAATACATCGTTAAACATGAATGGAAAACATGTAGATAAGACAAAGAAAATCACACACACACACAACACACACACACACACAAAACACACACACACACACACACACACACACGCGCGCGCGCGCGCGCGCGCACGGGCAAAAGGAAACGGCAGAATGGGGATAGCTAGCAACTGTTTTGGAAAATGTGTACAATTTTTAACCACCTAATCGCTAAATTACAACACCAACAACAACTGAAAGAAAGAAAACATGGTCTTTCATAGATTGCTATGAGGTAAATTAGAAATGCCTCACAGTTTCAAGAAGAAAAAAAAAAGAAGAAGAAAAAAAAAACAGGCGAATAGACGACAGTAAAGAGAGACAAAACTGAATGGTTAAAAAAAATAAGGGGGGGGGGGGGAAGAGGAATAGCAGAAAAGAGGTAGTTACAAGCCCAGAACTTCCGGAAGGCAGGGGGGTGCTTTTACTGAAGTCTTCCATCGCTAGGTTCACCATCAGAACCCGCCAAAGCTGATATGGATTACCATCCCAGGAAAACGGGGATGAGAGTGGAGGGCGGAGAGTGGAGGGCGGAGGGGTACCTATCGAAAACTCTGAATTGCCACCAGAACGTCAGCACTTTAAAGCAAGTAACGAAAGGACCGTTCTCTTTTCTTTCTGCAAATGAGATGCAAACTCGTGACATCGGACAGCGAACAAACTCAGCCCTTTCCAAGGCCACTTTTAACGGGTCCACATGATCCACGGGGGATTCCACTTCAGTCACAGGTACAATGAGATCATCCAGAGCAAGGTTGCATACGCGCCAGCATTCGTGCCTGTCCGATGAATAACACACATTAAGGCAATATTATGCCACAAACTTAAATAGCGAATGAATGAAATAAATAATGGGCACTTTGCGTTCTGAAGCGAGAACTGTAAACGAGAAAGCTTGCTGTTTTACTGCCAGAAATTCACAGCTGCAGCCTCTCTCTCTCTCTCTCTCTCTCTCTCTCTCTCTCTGAGTTTGTGTGTGTGTGTGTGGGGGGGGGGGGGGGGGGGGGGGGGGGGGGGGTTGGGGAAACGGGGTCTGTTCAATGTTTAGAACTTGAATTTTGTGTTTGTGTGTGTGTTTGTGTTGTGTGTGGTGTGTGTGTGTGTGTGTGTGTGGTGTGTGTGTGTGTGTGTGTGTGTGTGTGTACACGTATACTTTCCCAGAACCTGTATGGTTTGGTGTAATTCTGATTTTAATACAGTATTTCAGCATCTCCTATCCACAAATTAACAACAGCAACAATAACAACAACAACAACACAGAGAGGAGAGGAGAGAGGAGGAGAGAGAGAGGAGAGAGAGAGAGAGAGAGAGAGAGAGAGACAAACAGACAGACAGAGAGGAGAGAGAGAGAGGAGAGAGGAGAGAGGAGAGAGAGAGAGAGAGGAGAGAGAGGAGAGGAGAGAGAGAGGACTATGGGGCTCAATATGACGTTCAAACTCGATTAGCGCATCGTAACAAATATTTTATGGTAGAAAATCATGAAAGAGAGCATGCAAATAAAAACTTACAACAATAACCGTCTGGGAAGGGGGAGGGGGGAATGTGTAAGAACAACAACAACAACAACATCAATAACAATAATTTCAACAACAATGATGTAGCAGCAGCAGCAGCAGCAGTTGTAGTAGTAGTAGTCGTAGTAGTAGTAGTAGTCGTCGTCGTCGTCGTCGTCGTCGTCGTCGTCGTCGTCGTCGTAGTAGTAGTAGTAGTAGTAGTAGTAGTAGTAGTAGTAGTAACAGTAACAATAGTCGCAACGGCAACAGCAGCACCAGCAGCAGGAGTATTAACAGTGGTCAGGATGATGATGATGACGACGACGACGACGACGACGACGACGACGACACTTTTGTTAACTCAAAGGAACTGTTAAACCAGACAGAAGCAAGTAAAATCATGGTTCTTTATCCCCTATCTTCCATACTTGTAACATTACTCGCAGCCCTTCAATCCAGCTCCACAACATGTGCAGCCATTCCCCAGACCACAGCAATTTCCATCACAGTCTAGGCGCCAACTGTCCACAGAGACCTATCAGTGTGAGATCGTCAGAAGGTCACTGGGCCTGAGTAAACTCTGCCAACTGAAGCTGTGTCACCTCCGTGACGATCAATAGTGCCCGTCCCAGTTTGATGGTTCTACGGTTGGTTAGTTGGTCGGTTACATTCAAGTTTTATGTCCACGTGCACATAAGTTGATATGGCAGATGTTGACAACTACCTCGCCAGAATGGTGGGAGGGGACCTGTTTAAAGTTACAAACAACACGTATGCATTGTCATTGTTCCTGTTCTTAAGTCGAGCGTGAGCAGGATTTGAACTCATAACATCTAGCTGCGAAGTCAGTGCTCTACTACTGAGCCCCCCCCCCCCCCCCCCCCTCAATTCTCTCCTCCCCCAACCTAGCACCCAATCCCCTCTCTCACGAGTCATACGGTACTAACATGTCCATGATGAATGAATGCCTAGGGAATAAGAATGATGTGTTGGCCTTTTGTTGTTGTTGTTGCTGTTGTTGTTGTCTTCAATTTAACGTCTTTCCACATTAAGTGATATTAGACGAGATTGGCCTTTTGGTGTGTGTGTGTGTGTGTGTGTGTGTGTGTGTGTGTGTGTGTGTGTGTGTGTGTGTGTGCTTGCGTGCGTGCGTGCGTGCGTGCGTGCGTGCGTGCGTGCGTGCGTGCGTGCGTGCGTGCGTGCGTGCGTGTGTGTGTGTGTGTGTGTGTGTGTGTGTGTGTGTGTGTGTGTGTGTGTGTGTGTCCTTGTTTGTTTGTGTGTGCGTGTTCTTTTCTATTTGAACCAAGAGATAAAAAGTGGGAAGGAGAGAGAGAGAGAGAGAGAGAGAGAGAGAGAGAGAGAGAGGAGAGAGAGAGAGAGAGGAGAGAGAGAGGTGCGGTGGGAGAGAGGGACGAGAGGAGTTTGAAGGGGAAAAAATGTTGACAAACATTTCTTGGGTTCTGTTGCCTTACTTGCTTTCTTCGTGCTTTGTAATTCATGGTTTCTGTTTACTGGATTTTTTTTTCTTCTATTTTCTGGCTTGTGAGGAATGTTTAAAAGTGAGATATAAAGCAAAGCCACATTTAAACTGATGTCTTTGCGTACTGTCGTCTTTTGGCGCGTCTCTCAGATCTCAAATTATTTGATTAAAGAATGCCTTGGGAAGAAAAAAAAAAACAATCACACGGTAGAATCTTATCTGTTTTGTGATCACGCATGTTCTACGGTTATGATTGCTCTCCAACCTACGGACGCTGTTTGGCTACGCCATTCTTTTGCAGGTGCATAAGATGGCAAATCATCAGCATGATGATGATAGTCATTATTTGTGTTTGTAGGAGGAAGATATTTGCACATCGACTGTGACATGACTCCTCTCCCCCACCATCCCCGTTCTTCCCCTGCCCCTATCACCGGTACCCCCCCCCCTCCCCCCGGAAGCTCTTGAAAGTGTCAGTTTCACGAAAAGCATTTGCATTCCCCAAACACTTCCTCGAAACTGTCTAACACACTCACACACACACACACACACACACACACACACACACACACACACACCACACACACACACACACACTAGCACAACACACACACACACACACACACACACACATACACACACACACACACACACACACACACACACACACACACACACACACAAGATCTTACGGAACAGACCGAAACGCCCCCGACATTTGAGTGGACTAGATTCTGGACTTGGTAGAAATGACCAGAAATTGTCACATCACACAAACTCCACAGCTCACTGTGCCAGAGATGGTGGAGCTGAACGTGCCCGCAAGCAGATGTTGTTGTTTTTTAAGGTCCACCATGATCCACACCACTGTCACCTCCACTGCCTTCCACGTGGTAGTGGTTCCTCATTTTTGGAGAAAGACGTTGCTGTGTCGCTTATCTGAGGGTACAGACGTGGCTCCGCAGACTAATTCTGCATTCAGTGGGACGTTGGAGAGCTGACACGGCACTGGAAGTGTACACATGAGACGGGGGTTTTGTTTGGTCGGTTACTTCCCATTTGGTCTACTCCCATTTCGCCTACTCAGAAATGTGTGAGCACGACTTGGCCTAACGGCCTTCGTTCATTCGTCCTTCGTCCTCTCTCGGGCTTCGCCCTACTCTAATCTAAAGACCATCGATTCTGCTTTGGAGTAGACTGGGACACTGGTTACGCCAGGGGGGAGCCTTGCAGTATGGTCAGTATGAAAATAGACGAAATGGGAGTAGTAGACGAAATGGGAGTAGACCAAATGGGAGTAGACCAAATGGGATGTCACCGTTTGGTCATCATGGCCCAGGCGACCACACAGATCCTTATCAGGGTTGTCAGACTCATAAAGGAAATAAACGTCAAGTCGTGGACAGGTCAGATCACCACAACAGATCAGTATATCCTGAAGAAGAAACAAACACCGCGATCAAATCATGGCATGGTAGCTAAACTGTTGACATTCTTATGGTAGATTTAACTAGCTTGTGTTACCAACGTCAGAAGTTTGCCTTTATGTTTCACTCCTAAATTTGAAAGAATCGTGTCACACACACACACACACACACGCACGCACGCACGCACGCACGCACGCGCGCGCGCGCGGCGCGCAATTAAATGCAAAATAAAAACATAGACAGTCAAACAGGCAAACACATACTGAAGAATGGACAGCTAGTGACCAATCTGAACGTGTGTAGTTTTCGCTGCCTAGCGCCAGATCACACCAAAAAAGAAAAAAAGAAAAAAGAAAAGTGCAGCATATCACAATTTGTAACTGGGTGAAAAGAGTAGGTCTTAAAAGGGTTTCCAGAACAAAGACAGTAGAATAGTCTACACAGGCAGGAAAACAATATGGACGACAGTACACACACACGCACGCACGCACGCACGCACGCACACACGCACGCTCACACGCGCGCGCGCGCGCGCACACACACACACACACACACACACACACACACACACACACACACACACACACACACACACACACACACGCGCACGCACGCACACACGCACGCTCACACGCGCGCGCACACACACACACACACACACACACACACACACACACACACACACACACACACACACACACACACACATACACGAATGCAGAGTCAAAGAGAGTGACAGAAATGAGGAAGTCACTTAGCGTGGAAGTTCCAGGAGGCCGGGGAGCTGTTCATACCGAAACAACTCCTCTGGCATCCCCACGGGAGAAGTGACTGGATACAGGTGCTTCGCTTGTGACGTTCACTGGTATCCTGCAGCCTGATGCAGATGGCATTCCGCTTGTAGAACAAGTATTTCCATGATTTGTTGTTGTACTCCCAGTTCTTATAGAACAGGGAGTACTTTAGAATGGGAACGAAGAAATGCTGTGTGTGTGTGTGTGTGTGTGTGTGTGTGTGTGTGTGTGTGTGTGTGTGTGTGTGTGTGTGTGTGTTCCGTGGTCAAAATATGTTCCACTCGCTCCAGACAAAACTACTGGACCGATCTTTCTGAAAATTTATAGGTATGTTCATTATGGGCAACGGATGATGCCCGATGTTTTAGTTTACCGTTACAGCCGTTACTAACGGCTGTAACGGCCTGTAACGGTTTTTCTTCTCCATGGAATATCTCAGAAAGTACATGGCTGATCTTTGTGAAAATTAGCAGGTATGTTCATTATGGGTCACGGATGATGCCCGATGTTTTAGTTTACCCCGCTATAGCCGTTAGTAACGGCTGTAACAGCCTGTAACGGTTTTTCTTCTTTATAGAATATCTCAAAAAGTACTTGGCCGATCTTTCTGAAAATTTGTAGGTTTGTTCGTTATGGGTCACGGATCATGCCCGATGTTTTAGATCACCGTTACGGCCGTTACTAACGGCTGTAACGGCCTGTAACGGTTTTTCTTCTTTATGGAATATCTCAGAAAGTACTTGGCCGATCTTTGTGAAAATTAGCAGGTATGTTCGTTATGGGTCTCGGATGATGCCCGATGTTTTAGTTAACCGTTATAGCCGTTGCTAACGGCTGTAACAGCCTGTAACGGTTTTTCGTCCTTATGGAATATCTCAGAAAGCACTTGGCCGATCTCTTTGAAAATTTGTAGGTATGTTCATTATGGGTCACAAATAATGCCCGATGTTTTAGTTCACCATATATACCGTTAGTAACGACTGTAACGGCCTGTAACGCTTTTTCTTCTTCATGGAATATCTCAAAGTACTTGGCTGATCTTTGTTACCATTTGCAGGTATGTTCATTATGGGTCATGAATAATGCCCGATGTTTTAGTTTACCGTTATAGCCGTTACTAACGGCTGTAACGGCCTGTAACGGTTGTTTTTCTTCATGGAATATCTCAGAAAGTGCTTGGCCGATCTTTGTGAAAGTTAGCAGGTATGTTCATCATGGGTCACGGATGCCTGATGTTTTAATTTACCGTTATAGCCATTACTAACGGCTGTAACGGCCTGTGACGTTTGTTTGGTTTTTTTTTAAATATTCTTTATGGAATATCTCAGAACGTACTTGGCTGATCTTTGTGAACATTAGCAAATATGTTCACTATGGGTTGCGGATGATGCCCGATGTTTTAGTTTACCGTTATACCGTTACTAACGGCTGTTACGGCCTGTAACGCTTTTTCTTCTTTATAGAATATCTCAGAATGTACTTGGCCGATCTTTGTGAAAATTAGTATGCATGTTCATTATGGGTGACGGATGATGCCCGATGTTTTAGTTTACCGTTATGGCCATTACTAACGGCACATAATGGTTTTCTTCTTTATGGAAAATCTCAAAGTTCTTGGCCGATCTTTCTGAAAATTTGTAAGTATGTTTATTATAGGTCACAGACGATGGCCGATGTTTACCAGAATAGCCATTACTAACGATTGCACCAGTCAAAGACGGTTTTTCCTCTTTATGGAATATTTCACGCGTATTCAGGATAAACTGGGAGTACGTTTATATGCTTTGCACCTTGGTTTTTTTTTCATAGGGAAACAGGGGTTTTTTGCGGATATAACTATTAGGTATGACAGCCTGCTAAATAACAACGTGTTTAGGTGTACCAATAGTTATAGGTGTAAATGTTTGGTTTTATATGCATGGAATGTTTTATTTTTGCAAGAAATTGCTATCAATCTAATCCGCGGAACCAAGTTATCACATATGTATTAAACCCGTTTGTATGCATATCACGATTTCATGTATAAGTAAACCATTACACCATAAACCATTAAAAGCATTATGTACAGAAATAAGCATCATATGGGTTAACATTTTATGTCTATTATGGATTGTACGGACAAATTATGATAGGTGTAAACGAATGCATTATTCGTTGCATACAGCAGACTCCATGCAGTTACAGGAAAGCCAAGGAGAGATGAATTTCTGCTTTCTTATATCCAAAGTTTCCTATATTAGAAGAGATCCATCTCGGATGTAAGACGATATAAATGTCACATTTCTTACATGCGAAGTCTCAAGTAATATACCCCTTGCTCCAGTGATGAGACAACTTCATGCCCGTAATTCTGAACGAATGCCGCTTATGACGCCACGTTGTCCAGCACAAAGGCCGGCACAAAGCACACACAGAAAGAGATCCCCACCCCCAACCCCTCCACCCCAGGTTAAACACACAAACAAACGAATAGATAAATGAAACAGAATGAAATGATAGACTGATAATTAGTCTATAAATCAAACAAAACAACGAGAAAAAAAAATCATGAGAAGTTCCGTACCCTGCACATGACACGTGGACACAGCTACAACTGGAGAAATTAATAAACACAAATTAACATATCGCGCATAGCATTCCTTCTTTTTTTTTAACATAGTCAAAGAGACGAGTGAAAACAAATACAGGCAACCTCGCATCGACCAGTATGACAACAAATCTTGAATTAGGCAGGAAACAGTAAACAAAGCAAAAGCATTTTTGGCTTCTTCAGAGAATGACTTGGCTCTTGTCAACGACTACAGTGTTGATGAACTTGTCCCGCCATTTTCTGCGGAGAATGGAGTGCAGGGTACGTTGGAGGAACTGTTCCAACCGTGTCAGGTGTTGGTGGTAGACAGTCCATGTTTCACAGCCAGACAAAAGTGACGTGAAAGTAACCGTATCGACAACCTTGAAGTTGGTGACCAGGATAACTTCTGTGACAATTCACCAGAGCCCTGTGACGGAATCGACCTTGAGCTTGGTAGCTTTGGCTTATTTGAGCCTAGTCTTTTTGCCTCATCATCACTGGATGTCACCTTTCCGATGTACTTGAAGCCCTTGACACATTTCTGTATTGTATCATCGGTTGAGATGGTTGGCTGTGGTCTGAGGTGGTTTCTGGCTGGAGCAGAACGCTGCCATTCCCAAACTGATGTCGAGATGGAACCTCTGTGTCACGCTGGGACCAGAGCGGACGAACTTCTCAAAAGAATAAGGCATGTTCTACTGTCAAAGATGCTACCTTCCCTACACTGCATGCCTTCAATAACCAGCATGCGATCACATCTTCATAGCTACCAGTCGGCATGTTGGATGTGATCTTCCTAGCTTGTCAGGCATTAGATGATTCTCTTCAAGGCCTCTTGAGGTGGAAAACGATGGGAGAAATCAAAATTAGATATTATTGAGACGGATTAGTGAGAATTAAGACGAGGGCCATGGAGGCTGGGTATAATGAAGAATGCCATCACCGAATGACAGCAAAGTGATCATAATAAGAAGTATTGTCTGCATCCTACCTGGTATAATCACGGCTCAGTGCACATCTGCGGCACAGCACATCTGCGGCACGTATGTTGTGGTGAAATTTAGCCGAGCCTTTGGATTTTAGCCAACAGGACCGTTGGTGGGTGGGCCTGTCGTCAGAAACGTTTGAACCGATCATGTAATATCAGAATGAACATTAAGTCATAACTCACCAAATATCCTTCATGAAAATTCAGTGGTGGTGAGAACATGAAACGAAAAAGTAAGAACAAACAGACCTACCGCATCAAAACTAAGGGAATCGAAGTTTGGGGAGCCATCCAGTGGATCCGCCAACGACCGTTACACCAGTCAGAAATGAAATGCGTTCGTGACTGGTGAAAGCATCTGAGCATGTCCTTGGCCTAGTCACAGACTGTGTTGATGAACCCCATTGTAATCGGGTTTCCTTGCTATCTACAATCATCTGAACTGCTGTCCGAAAGATGACAGACTCAACAGCTGAGTGGTTACAGGCTGAACTTCATTCCACCGTGTTTGTGATGTCTATGGTTCGAACCCACGAAGCGTCTGGAGGATACGAGACAGGCCATTTTCTGTTTATGCTACTTGTACGTTTTGTCATATTTCCAGGGTCCCTCCACTGCCCCCCCCCCCCCCCCCCCCCCTTACTCCTCACTCCCCACCTACATCAGGACCATAAATTCCACGCTGCTCCTTAGGACTTCCCTGTGCACAGCCACCACCGAGTTCGGATTTGCACAAAGACCAGTCAGAATCATGCCGCCATAATGCAGCTATAACCAGAGACGTAGCACTGCTGCCGAGTCGTTTCGTTGAAGATGTAGTTCGCTAACCTCAGTAATCAATGCTGATGTGCAGACCTGTTAGAGCGTTCGCTGTCTCCACGACTACATGTGCACACGTTGCACGATCAGAAACGCAGTCATACGTAAATTATTGTCTGTATCAGTATTTCGGGTATTATTGGAAGTAGGACACTCCCTCAACCCCGACTACACACACACACACACACACACACACACACACACACACACACACACGCGCGCGCGCGTACACACACACACACACACACACACACACACACACACACACACACACACACACACACACACACACATGCGCGCGCCGACGCACGCACGCACGCATGCACGCACGCAAGCACACACAAGCACAAGCACACGCACGCAAGCACACAAGCACACACACACACACACACACACACACACACACACACACACACACACACACTCACACACACACGCACACACACACACACACACACACACACACACACACACACACACACACACACACACACACACACACGCACGCACGCACGCACGCAAGCACATCCAGCAGCCCACGTGTAAAGGAAATATGGCTCCTGAGGAGGCAAGCTAAAAACGTCCATCCACGTAAAAACCGGCATAGAAGCGGGTATACGATGTGAACTTGGACCGAGTCCACGAACACAAAATAAGAAGAGTCTCTCTCTCTCTCTCTCTCTCTCTCTCTCTCTCTCTCTCTCTCTCTCTCTCTTACGTAATATGTGTGCATACCACCGCGGTTAGCAAGTGTGCAAGCGCCAACGGAGCGCCTGCGCGATTGTTATCTTTGTATCATGCAGTGTTGTTATTGTGTGTGTGTGTGTGTGTGTGTGTGTGTGTGTGTGTGTGTGTGTGTGTGTGTGTGGAGGGAGGGATGGGCGTGGGATGAGAAGGGGGGATTAGGGAGGGTGAAAGACTCATAGACAATCAGTCAGATAGGTAACTAAATCAAACAGAAAAAAATTGACAAATAACACATAACAGACACGGAGATACATGTGTGTGTGTGTGTGTGTGTGTGTGTGTGCGTGTGTGTGTGTGTGTGTGTGTGTGTGTGTGCGTGCGTGCGTGCGTGCGTGCGTGCGTGCGTGCGTGCGTGCGTGCGTGCGTGCGTGCGCGCGCGTGCGTTGTGTGCGTGCATGCGTGCGTTGGTGCGTGCACGCGCGCATGTGTATGAGAGAGAGAGAGAGAGAGAGAGAGAAGAAGAGAGAGAGAGAGACAAGACAAGACAAGACAAGTCTTTTATTCGTATAGGCCATAGCCCCTTAGAAAGGGGATGTACACAGAGCAACTTTACACGACACATTTCTAGTAGATGATGTAAACAACTTTAAGCTAACATAGAGTTACGCTGTTTAAAACCTCTGTACAAATAAACAGCAAACTGTTTCACTATTTTATCATTTGTCGATGCCATTAACAAGATTAATTTAAACAAGGATGGATGTCTAAAGTATTTAGGAGGGATATACTGTTGTCTTAAATCACTTAATTCTGGACATGAAAGAACAAAATGAACTTCATTCTCCTGCGATTCGTGACACAATGGACAAAAAAATCATACGATCACCTACAACTCTATATCGTTGAGAATGTGCAAAGATATCTGAAATACCCAATCTAAACTTTGTCACAGCATGTCTCAAATGTTTATTAATAGCCATTGACAAATAGGTAGGAATGCAATGCATAGGATTCAACAGTCTGTAAATAGAAAACCTAGGGCTGTCTTCAACATGCGAGTTCCACCTCTGCCAACTACAATCAATCAATCTTTACCGAAACACACGAACAAAACCATTTACACCACCAACACCCTGGTTTTCCCACACAAAACCAAATCCGAATTCATACAATTTTAGTCTTAAATTAGAGGTCCAGTTTTTCTTTCCACTGTTATCTAACTCTAAAAGCATAGTGTAGGCTTTGTATGGCAATCTGTGTTGTTCCATTTGTGTTATTCTTAGCCAGTAACGAATACACTTTACCACTGAAATTAAATGTATAGGGTATCTATTGGTCTCTCCATATACCAGATCGTTCGGTGTTTTCAATGAAACACCAATAAATTTCTTAAGAGCATACAGGTGGATTTTCTCAATGTGCATAGCAGCAGAATCAAAACCCCATATTTCAGCACCATATTGTAGCATCGGTTGAATTTGAGCATCAAATAATTTCAAAAATAAAGTCAAAGATTCATTATTTAACATCGTTAATTTCTTCAGTATACACAATAATGCATATTTAGCTCTACTTGCAAGATCTTTACAAGCGAAGGTAAAGCTTAAACGTGTAGAAAAAAAAAGCCAAGATATCTGTAAGCATTCACAACGGGCATAGCAGTTCCATTATATACCCACCTTTCTCTGGCTGCAAGATATCCACCCTTTCTGAACACAATTATATTGCTTTTATTCATGTTTATGTTTAATCGAAGTGAAGCGGATGCTCTTTCTAAACTGTTCAACTGGGTTTGTAAACCAACTATCGTTTCAGACATCAATGCAACATCGTCAGCGAAAAGAAGAATGAAAATTTCCAAAAAATCATTTATGAATTTTGCTCCATGTCGTCCAGAATTAGTCACTTCTTTCGTTAATTCATTAATGAACAAAGAAAACAAAATTGGACTACAAACATCCCCTTGTTTAACTCCAGTTGTACAGGTTATATAATCAGTCAGAGAACCGCCGCTTCTTACTCTAGCTTTTACAGAGTCGTACATGCTCATGACACATTGATACAATTTACCTCTTATCCCATTTTTAAACAAAATTCGCCATAATATACTCCTGTTAACAGAATCAAATGCTTTCTCAAAATCAATAAAAGCGACGTATAATTTACGATTCAAACAAAACTGCTTTTGCACAAACGCCATTAAAGTGAACATGTGGTCTATCGTGGAGTAATTTCGTTTAAATCCAGCTTGGCATTCACCTGTGAGGTTCTTTTCCTCTACCCACTCCTGCAGTCTTGCATTGTACTGTACAATTTACTACAAACATTACACAAAGAAATTCCTCTATAATTATTAGGATCATCAACATTACCCTTTTTATATAAGGAAGAACTATTGATTCTGTCCACAGCACAGGAAAACCACCCCTGTCAAATACAGAATTGAAATACTTTGTAACAAAATCCAATATCAAATTAGACTTACATGCATTTTTCACCATTTCACCAATAATACTATCAGGGCCACTAGCTTTATGACTTTTCAGTTTTCTTAAGGCCATCATAATTTCATCCCTTGAAATTGGACGATTGAAATAATCGTTACTGGAATTACTATAATCACTGGAATCATGTTGAACATTTCCACTGCCTTCCTCATCTGTAACATCATCTGTGTCAACGTCTTTTTCAAGCAGTTTCTGAAAATGTTGAAACCAGTCTTCCAAACCAATGTTATTAGACGGTTGTTTTCCTTTATTGTTGATTTTACGCATTGAGTTCCAAAACTCTCTTTGGTCATTCACAGAAGAAACCAACTGTTCTACTAAATTACTGTTAAACTGTTTACGTTTGTGTTTCAACAGCTTCTTGTATTCACGCCTGGCTGCACAGTAAGAAAAATGATCAGGGGGTAATAAAGTGCGACGATATTTATTTAAATGGTTACGGGCCTTTCTTTTACCGTTACGACACTCTACGTCATACCAGTCATCACAACTTTGTTTTGCATTTATGTTAAACTGTTTTTTCATACATTCAGCTGCATCTTTTAGGCAACTGTTAAATATATTCAAAGATTCGTTAACATCAACACCAATTTTTGTAATCGCCATTTCTATTCTCTCCTGAATTTCAGGAGAGCACATTGCATCACTGAAAGTACTGGCATAAGTATCATTCCATACATACTTCTCCATTAAACATCTACCAATATTCATTTTCGCATTATTTATGTTTTCATTAGAAAAAGTGAATTTCATCATTACAGGCATATGGTCAGATTCAACTCTTTCTAACACATGCAGTGCACAATTATTAACAAATTTTGCAAGCAAATCACGTGACATTATAAAATAATCATTGACGCTATTGCCTCTCTCAGAAATGTATGTGTAGCGATTGTCGAAATCGCCCTGACACATACCATTCACAATATTCAAATTCAAAGCAGTGCACATATTAATCAACATCTTACCGTAGTTGTTCAGCACAGTATCTTCGGACTTCCAGTTCGTACATACAGGATTACTTAAATGCTTATGGCCAAAAGGCAACCCATCGTCTTCCAAATCATGTGAAATATTTGAAGTCCTGCTGTTAAAATCTCCACTTAATAACACATAAGCATCATCAACAGAAAGTAAACAATCACTCACAAACTCTTCAAGCATACTTATTCCATTGTCATTGCCAGCATATGTATAATAAGGTGAGTCTGCCGGTGGTATGTAAGCGCAGATGTACAAAATATTTTTGTTCAAGCACATCAGAGTTTTATCAATCACAAAAGCAAAACAAGAATCCGATTGAATATCCAATAATTCAACAAATGAACAGAGTTCGTGCCTCACAAGACAAACGAGTCCACCAGAGCGCCTTCCACGGGTTGTAAGTTTAATGGCAGGCTTACAGAATTTCTTATATCCCATAAATATTGACGAATGAAACTCTTCCAAAAATGTTTCAACAAAACAAATGAAATCGAAGGAACAAACAAACGATACAAATTCTTTATCATGTAATTTAGAAAGTAAACATTTACATTTCAGTGAAGAAAAGACAAACATTTAGAATTATTATATACAACAGAGCGATCTGGGTCAAGACTTTCAGTGAACACGGGAGAGACCCCGCCCCCTCTGTCATGTAATGCGTCACACGCGGTGTCTGAAGCCGAGTCATTCAACACATGCTCAGTGTCAACATGCACATCTTCACATTCTACGCTGGCTGTACCGCTGGCACAACACACCTGGTCACCCGTCTCTTGATCAGCACGTGCAAGTTCACTGCTAAACCCGCTACACTGTGACAGCAAAACCGGTGCGCACTGAAAGTTTGTTCCCTCCACTGAATGACCATGAGTATCTCTGGGCCGGCCAACGTCCTATCTCATTTCTACCAGCCGGTCACTAGAATCGACAGAGTACTTCTTTCCGTCTATCAGGAGGTGGTCAAATACCATGGTAGCCCGTTTACCCTCACCACGAGCTCTCTTTAGATGCGGTGTCAACCTCCTCCTTACTTCTCTCACTCGACTAGAAAAGTCCTCACTAATGAAAATCCGACTTCCCGTAGCTTTCCTTTAGCTTTAAGCACATCTAATTTCTGCTTATAAAAGACGCATCTAGCAATCACGGGGGAGTCGGACTTAGAGTTTATTCGGTGGACCCAGTCGAATTCTATGTCACGAGACAGCTCCAAATTGTCAGTGAGAAGTTCATTTACAATACCTTCACACTCAGCGGTTGTCTCGTTGTCCTTCCTCGGTAATCCATAGAACACCAGGTTGTTCCTCTTGGACCGCCACTTCAGGTCGTCCGTCTTCCTCTCCAGATCTTAAATCTTCTTGCCGAGATCATCGTTCCTTCTCTGCAGGTCTTCGTTCTGTTGACGGAGCGTGACGACCTCCTCCCTCAACCCCCTCAGCTCGTCCTTCATGTCCACGTAGTCTTCATGGAGGATGCGGATCTCTTCTTTCACTTCTCCAATCCTACTGTCCAGCTTCGTATCCAAGGAGCTCAGCATTCCTATCACGTCAGACAGGGTAGGCTGACTTGCTGTTCCACCGGAAGTACTGCTTGAAGGGTTGTCCGTCCTGTCTAGACTGACTCTGCTGCTTGTTGATCTTGTGCTGGTCAGTCGGGATTGCCTCATGCTTTCCTTGCTGTCTTTGGTCTGAGAAGGGTTGGGTCCCGGATTGCTTTCCACGTCTCCACAGCGAAGGAGAAAACTGCCCCAGTACAAATAAGAGAGGAGCAATCCTACTATGACACCGTCTTTTCTTCCTTTCAGTGTCAACATGGCGCAGTAGAGGGCCCTCTTCTGCCTTGCACGTTTAAACATGAAGGCCTGATAGATCGCATGAAAACAGCCACACACTGATCTGAAATGCAGTGCAGCCGATGGCATGGCTCTTCGTGTAACTTGCTGCCAAAGAGAGAGAGAGAGAGACAAAGAGAGAGAGAGAGAGAGACTCGGGGGAAAGGAGAGAAAGAGGGAGGGAGAGACAAGGTGAATTTTATTTTTTAATAACTTGTATGCAGAGAGAGAGAGAGAGAGAGAGAGAGAGAGAGAGAGAGAGAGAGAAGGCAGACAGACAGACAGACAGATAGACAGACTGTCAAACATCATTCAGAACAGACAAATCACAAAGGGCTACATCTTCCCTTCTACATTTCTTTATTTAAAAAAAAAAAGCAAACAAAGAGGAAAAAACAAACAAACAGACAATCAAACAAACAAACACCGAAGCGACGACTTCAGATTCCATCTGATTCCTTTCACCCCCACCCCGTTCTGATCATGTCATGCCATGACCGACTTCTGCCACCAGACAGTGCACCTATGACGTCAGATCTGGCACTGCATTGGAACCAGATGGTGCCGAGTCACTGTGCGTGTCAGAGGGTGCAGAAAGAGGCTCACTGTTGACCTCCTCGCTCCGCCCTCAGAGGTTGAGGTCATTGGCGTAGGGTCATTCCAGTGTTGAAAATCCTCTTGGTTTTTTTTTTCCGAATACGCCTTTTTTCTTTGTTTGTTGTCTTTTTCTTGTTTTGTTTTGTTTTGTTTTGTTTTGTTTTTGCTGTTTCCAATGTGGAATTATAGGGGTTTCCCCCCCAAGGATCTTTGGTTACAAAACGATATTAAAGGTCTTGGTAGAGCCATCAAAGTTGTGACTTGAGCTGACTCGAGTGGAGCAAAAGTGTCGGACAACACGATAAATGTGGAGCATCGTCAGTGTAAGCTGTGTTTGCATGGAAAACAGTAGGTTATAAATCATTCGAAGAGCCCTCAGAGTTAGGCATCGTATGTAGCTCCGGCACCGCACAGTGCCGGGTCTTGGTTGGTTGGTTGGTCGGGTTTTATTGGCGGCTCAAACCTCGGGTAGATTTTGCATGACACTCTGAGCGCAGCCTGTCTGTCTGTCTGTCTCTCTCTGTATGTGTGTGTGTGCACATCTCTCTCTCTCTCTCTCTCTCTCTGTCTATCCATACACACACACAAAGACAGACACACACACACACACACACACACACACACACACACACACACACACACACACACACACATATATATATATAATCTATATTTATATCTATATATATATATATATATATATATATATATATATATATAGAGAGAGAGAGAGAGAGAGAGAGAGAGAGAGAGAGAGTGGTACTGAGGATCAGCGCAATCTTAAAAACAGTGCTCAACCACAGTGGGAGCGACATTTGTTATATTAAAAGCAAGTTAAAATCAAGCTGCTTAAAACATCTTCAAATTTGTTTCACGCTGTGCGAACGCACAGCGTGAAACAAAATTTGTAGATGTTTTAAGCAGCTTGATTTTAACTTGCTTTTAATATAACATATATATATATATATATATATATATATATATATATATATATATATATATATATATATATATATGTACATATATATAGTACACACACACACACACACACACACACACACACACACACACACACACACACACATATATATATATATATATATATATATATATATATATATATATATATATATATATATATATGCACACATACATTACATACATGCATCCTTCTCTTTTAGCTCAATGGGGAGTCATTAGAACACTCACTCTGCACGCTTTAAAAGGTATCCTACATTCATCCATTCTAGTTCCTTTCAGCCAATATTTTGTGTATTTTGTATACAAGTTTAGACAAATTGGATACCTTCACAGTTCTCCATAAAGCATGTCATTTGGAGTTCTGATGTTAACAGAAGTGAACTTTCTCTATAATAACACTTGTTTTTTTCAAAAGCCCAGACGTCAGCTCCATACTGCAAAATTGGCTGAACTTGAAAGTCGAACAGCTTTGTAAAAACTCTAAATGAGTTACAATCTAATTTATACAAAATGTAGAGGGTAGCTGTTGTTGTTGTCTTTGCTCTGGCATGCAAAATTGAGACTTAAGTCTTGTCGTGAAGTATATTCACATGTATTGGTGCTTATTAAGTACAACGACACTTTCATTCCCTTAAGTCCGTCTCTCAGACTGCGCTAACTACCCTCCCCTTCCGAAATACAATAATATTAGTTTTATTCATATTAACTGTTAATTCCGGTCTGTTTGCTGGTGAATATAAACTATTTAGTTGTCGCTGGAATCCAATTACCGTTGTGGGAAGTAATGTTGTTGTTTTTTTAAATACTATCTTCAGCGAAAAGCAGAATGAACAATTCAATAGAACCAACAGTTACTGCATGCCTACCATTTTCAATTATTCTAATGCTAGCTCATGTATGAACAAAGAAAACAACGTCGGGCTACAAACATCACCCTGTTCAACGCCTGAGGGGGGGGGGAGAGAGAGAGAGAGAGAGAGAGAGAGAGAGAGAGAGAGAGAGACAGACAGACAGACAGACAGACACAGACGGGCAGACAGGCAGAGACAGACACATAGAGAGACAGAGACGGGGGGAGGGTGCACTTAAGCTGCGCTATACGCGTTGAAAACGTTGAGAGAGAGAGAGAGAGAGAGAGAGAGAGAGAGAGAGAGAGAGAGAGAGCACTTATAGCTGCGCTAGGCATGTTAAAACAAACGTTCAGAGAGACAGACAGACAGAGTGACATACATGAAGTGGAGACAGTTTTCGATTCGTCTTGTTAGTCAGTACCGGCGATCCCGACATAATCAGAGCGATGATGGAGCACTGAGCGGCAGAGTAATTGGCCTTGGATGATGTGAAGTCGTCTTGGTGCGGCTAGCTCACAGCGCATCGTGGCCTACGCCACGTAGCCTATGTCGTCTTCCCATGCTTCTTTCCTTCTCCCTTTCTTTCTTTCTTTCCTTCGTTCTTTCTTTCTTTCTTTCCTTCGTTCTTTCTTTCTTTTTGTAATTTACCGATTTCTTCCGTCCTCTTTGTGTTGTTTCCGTAGATTGTGAGCTCTTATCGATATTTCTATTTCCTTTCTTTTCATTTTGTTTCCAAGGATTCTGAATCTCCAGCTGTCTGGCTGGTACTATCAAAAGGGTTAGTGTACCGACTAAGTGGGATGTTTGCTTATCTGCACTTAAACGTTTCGCGGTATGACGCCTGAAATGGGCAGTCAGAGGCCTCCAGTAGGCCATGCATAGTATAGTAGAGGTCTTTAATGCTGTCCGCCCAGGACTTCTTCAGTCTGCTTCTGAGACGCATATCCTCCTCCACTGTTCGCTGTAGAATGGTGCTGAACTGGTAATCATGGCGAAATATACGGCCGTACTTCGCAAGCATTGTGATCTACACTCGATAACCGAGAGGAGACGTTTCTTGTCTACTAACGCATGTGATAACTTCATTGCCTCAGAATGAGTGAATAAGTGGGAATAAAAATAAAGAAAAATCAAGGACTGTTTCTTTGTCTCGTTCTCAGTTGTACTTTTGTGTCAAAGAAAACCAAAGAAACTGAAATGTTCAATGTAAACAACACTGGCAGCGGCTGAACATTGATTCTACAAATATTAACCAGCCTACTTCTGGAATCTGATCTTAAGATTTTGACTGCTTTTGAATATACACATCAGCATTCAAGTTACTTCAGGATAAAGACGCTAAAGATTTCGACCACTTAGAACACACCTTAAGTTTGTGCCTCTTCTCAATACTGGTACAACAATGTGACTACTTCTGGCTACTGACCTTAAAATTACAACCACTCCAAGAAGCTGCTCCTAAAATGTTAACCCTGTTCTGAATATTTAGTTTCCTGGATACTGACCCTAAAATTGTAACAACATCTGGATTTTGAACATAAATCATATATGCGTATAGATAGTGACCCTAAAAATTGTAACGACATATGGATTGTGAATATAAAATTTCAACTGTGTCTGGATACTGATCCTAAAATCGTAACGACTTCTGGATTTTGGCCATAAATATTCACTGTGTCTGGATATTGACCCTAAGATAAATTGTGACGAATTATGATTTTGATCATGCACCTAAACCATGACTGAATACTGACATTCAAATTGTAACGATTTCTGGGTTTTAAACATAAATCATAACTATGTTTGTATAATAACTCTGAAACTGTAACCACTATAGGACTGTGACTCAAATGGTATTGCATCTAGATATTCTGAACTCGTAAGCATATTGACCTAATTCTTTACCACTTCTTGATACCGATTCCAAACTCTTAAGCACCTCTGGGTATTGCCCCCCCCCCCCCCCCCCCCCACCCCCCTCGCTTTAGAGTCTTGAATTTTACTAATCTACTGGGGAAATGGTCATTCTCAGAACCACCTTCCCGGCAAAAGCCCTTATCATTTTAATTTTTTTTTTTAAAACGTTAAAAAATTAACAAGTTCTATTATTCATCGTCCATTAGCTCTGACCAGCTACCTTTGTAAATTGATGAGAGAGAAAAAAAAACACGGTGAAAGCTGAAAGATGATGGCCTCTATGACACATAGCTGTGGTTTCCGCAAAAAAAAAAAAAAAAAAAAAAAAATTCCACAGAGGACCATTTCGTCCGTTTAGGAACTATTTCTCAGAACACTTTCATCTATAAAGAATGTGTGGAAGGCATTTTCTTTCACTTTGAGAAAGCTAATAATACTGCCTGGAAATCTGGTATTCTCACACATCCTCATTATCTTGGTTTTTGATGGGGTTTTGTTGTTGTTGTTGTTGTTGTTGTTTTTTCTCTCTTCATCGAAAATTTCTTAGCAGATCGACAATCCCAGCTTCGCGTAGGCATCATGTTTTCTGACATCCACGAGCAGGAGTTTGTTGTTCCTCAGGGAAGCATTCGTTCCTCTGCTATGTTCAATGTAGAATGATGAAAATAGTTAAAGCAGTAAAGCAGGGCTCGAGTCTTGTGGGTCACATGCGCAGATGAACAAACACAGATTCCAGCTTTGTGTTGATGAAATCCGACAGTGAACCGAGGAAAATACTTTTGTTGTTGTTGTTGTTGTTGTTGTTTTGTTGTTGTTGTTTACTTAACCCATGTGCACCCATTTTCACAATTTTCGAGGACGCTTTGCTGATTCTGAACTTCATCTTGGCAAATCTATAGTTACAGTTCTGTGAAGAAAGTCGAATTTCTAGATATCTTTTTAAATCTAAAAAAAAACACACCTCGATTTAAAGGTCACATTATTACCTAAAAACACCCTGTGTGAAAGCAGCGAACATCCCTCATGTTTGGGGAGCCGATAAGAAATCTCTTCTCCATCTTTCCAGGGCTTCAGTACCCTCCAGAATGTACTCCACTATACCATTCATGGTTTTGCAAGACCTCTACTATCTCAAAACTCGATCCCATTCACCACCAAGGGCTTCGACTCAGTCTTGGAACATTATGCACTGCCCTTACATGTAGCCAGAACATAAAGGCGAGCGAACTCGGACTATCCCTCTTCAACAGTAGACTAAAACACAGTAAAAATGTTTTAATCTGTTTTCTTGAGAATCTTGCTGATGGCTGTGTTTTTCACTCAAATTTTCAAAACAAAAAAGCATACGAATTCTATAGCATTCCTAGGAAAACATATTCCTTCCCATTTCCAAAAAGCCGAAACTGATTTTGGAGTTGGTAGTGATATTTTAGAAAAATTCAGAAAAATCCAGCGTAGACACTCCTTGAGAAAAACTGTTCATCTGCCTTCCTTAAGACAGGAATCCACCAGCTCTCTTCCATATAAGACCTTTATTTGCCGAGCTTTACTGAAAATGGCCATCCTTTCGAAGAATGTTTACTGACGGTTCCAAGTCTGAAGAATCGAGTTGCATTTGCGCATATTTACTGGAATACAACAGCCACGGTACTCAATCTGTGAATCGCTACATCAGAGCACTTCAGGAACCATTCCCAGCTGTCTTTTTCTTGGAAATGGCAAACCTTAGACAAAAAAGTGACTAAATTTTACATATCAAATAGATTTTAACGATATTATAACAACTCGTTAAGGAAGAGTGATATTTTCAGCACCATAGCTCGGAGGCTTGTCATTTATACAGTTGCAAATCTGTGTAGAATCGATTAACACATGAGCCAACAATGTTTCGGTTATTTTGACCAACTTTGAGACTGAAAGGCAACTGACATACTGAAGTTGTAGATTCCACGCCTTAATCCATTCAGAATCCATCCTGACGTTATAGGCTACCAGTAAAGTGGACATTTTTTGGTTTGTTTTTGTCTCATCTTTAGTAGGCAGAGAAGACGTGATCAAATCCATTCAAATATGAGAAAAATAAAGCACACGTTTCGCGCTCACATTGGTTATGAAAATATAAAGACCACCACCGCCATCACCGCCGCCACCACCACCACCACCAACAACAACATTAACAGATAAAAATTATACCCACATGTGCTTCAGACACGTACATCTGTCAACCGGATTGGATAAGAGAAGCACTGTTCTTAAAAAAGAAACACGCGTTTTGATCTCTTTTAATGTAATGTTTCTGAAAATAACACAGAAATAAGTTGCAGTATGAATAACTCGCAATCTTTTGACCGGCTCTGAGGTTTGAACTTGGACAGTTAACCAGGGACAGTTGAGTTTTAAAAGTCCAGTAACTTATCCCTGAGCCCATTGACGGGACGTTAGTCAATGGATACCAGCTTTTTCTTCTGAACAGTGTATGTTCCCTCTTAAAGGCAAAGCTTGGATGTGGGATTCATATCGGGTACACATACCCTTCACCCTCATAAATCATCTTCCCTGGATCACCACCGTCACTAACATCTGTGTTGGTATTGTTGTTTTTGTTTGTATTGTTGTTTTTCCTTTTCCTCCTCCTCTTCCTCTCCCTCTCTCTCTCTTCAAATTATAAGACCGTCTCATATGAAAGAGAGACAAACAGACAGACAGGCAGGTAGGCAGACAGACAGACAGACAGGCAAGAATAGTTTAGGAGAGAAAAGAGTACATCACGCACACACACACACACACACACACACACACACACACACACACACACACACACTCGTGCACCCACATGTTGAGAGAGAGAGAGAGAGAGAGAGAGAGAGAGAGAGAGAGAGAGAGAGAGAAAAATGGGGTTTGTAAACAGGGTGGTAGTTGTGACGATGGTGATAGTTACGCGCGCACATGTGTGTGTGTGTGTGTGTGTGTGTGTGTGTGTGTGTGTGTGTGTGTGTGTGTGTGTGTGTGTGTGGGTGTATGTGCGCGCGCGCGCGCGCGCGCCCGCGTGGTGTATGTATGTAGTAAATGTGTGTGTGTGTGTGTGTGTGTGTGTGTGTGTGTGTGCGCGCGCGCGCGCGCGCGTGCGTGCGTGCGTGCGTAAAATGGCGTGCGCGTGCGGTTGTGTGTGTGAATGCTTTGTATGCGTAAATGTGTTCCTCTGTTACGCTTCTCCCTCTCTCCCCCAGTTCTCCTTCCATACCGCCCTCGGTTAATCCCCCCCCCTCCCCTCAGTCATCCTGCTGTCCCCCCCCCCCCCCCCTCCCCTTCATCTCCCTTTCCTTTTCTACAGATAAACGTACGCGAGCTCCATCCCACTACCACTCCCAGGCCGCCGCCTTCTTTCGCAAGTCTCCCCTTCCGTGGTTGATTGCCGTTGGGAACGTCAACTGAAAACACCATGCGCGTGTATAGATTTCATGTACATTACGATTGACCCCTTTCTTCACAAAATCCGACACGCCAGCTCTATGCAGCTACGCTCTTCACAGAGATCCCCCTTAGTCGGCCATTCTTCCACCCCGCCCCCTTCCCTCACCCCTCTCCCCCATCTCCACACCCAGGCCATCAGGAACCGTGTCGATCAATCGTAGCTGGTGCACCTGCGTAGGCGTTGGAAAAATCCAGTTGTTTGTGCCAGTGTGACGACATCAGCATTGACGTGATGACGTCACGACGATTCGCGATCCTGATCCGATCGATCTGGCTTTGACTCTCCGTTGTTCCCCCCACGCCTCCTCTCTCCACGGCATGCTTTTCACTGTGTGTGTGTGTGTGTGTGTGTGTGTGCGTTCGCTTGCGCGCGTGTGCTCTTCACATGTGTGTGTGTGTGTGTGTGTGTGTGTGTGTGTGTGTGTGTGTGTGTGTTTGTGTTTCAGTTGTTTTCCACTTTTCACCTAGACCTATTATAGATATTTATTTTCTTTCGACTGCGATGAAAATACTGGAATCCTTCCGTCGGATCATCATCTGCAACACTCTGCAACACTCGCACCAAAATGAATTATATACACTGTGCGGAAGACCGTCGATAACTCTGGCCGAGACTCGAATGGTGTATTTGATCATCACATATCAACACTTAAAGCAGTTCGGAGGACTCAGACTGGCACGCAGCGTAATTTTTTTCAGCAGATCACCAAGTCGGATTTTTTTTACTCGACTCCCTCCCGTATGGATATCGCGGTTCACAGACTGACTCGTGTCGACCAAAATCTGAACTGACATTGGCCTATACATAGTCTAATCTCTCTCCCTCTCTGTGCGTGTGTGTGCGTGCAAACGTGTGTGCGTGCGAGTACGTGTGCTTACCTTTCCACACGATGTGCGAGCGCCATACCTTTCAACGCAAACAATTTGTTTCCTGTTTTACAGCGCCAAAAGTTACACACACACACACACACACACACACACACACACACACACACACACACACAGAGAGACAGAGAGAGAGAGAGAGAGAGAGAGAGAGAGAGAGAGAACACCTACTGTTTATTCTGTTTTCCTCCGTCTTTGCAACGTTTATATTTGGCAAAAGAGAGACACAGGTTAATATCAGTTACATTATCTCTCTTCGTCTTTGTTACTTCCAAATCGTCTTCGTCTTTCTTACTTCCAAATCGAGGAGCTCCAGTTAACTCCTCAGTTCCGAATGTAGTGTCTTTCGTGTATGGTGAAAGGGAATCATTTTTCAATTAAATGAATAATGGATGTTGTGGAGGGGCTGGGGAGTGTGTGTGTGTGTGTGTGTGTGTGTGTGTGTGTGTGTGTGTGTGTGTGTGTGTGTGTAACTCAGTGAGCATGTTTAATTCTACATGTAGTAATTAGTAAGCATTTGTATGTCCGACCTTAAACTTTCAGTGGAATTCCCGGCCTGGACGTTGACATGACTTTTCATGTTACCGATTTTTTTTTTCGTTTGTTTTTTGTTTGACTGATTGTTTTCATCTTTAAAGAATAAAATTCTATGATATCCGGATCAGATACTTCACTTCGAGATTTTGTTTAAATTAGTTTAGGTGATATTTTGATGAATGAATTAGCAGAGGCTCCCGAGTAGCCTAAAGGCTTGGAATTAAGCTTCAGTATTACGGTTACAAGACCGTCAGTTCTCGTCGGGCATGATGCGTTGCCTTCTCCCGCGCATCTGTTCACTGGCATTGCATGCATAGTAGCCAGCTTAAATACATCGAATTAAATGAACATGAATGAATGAGCACCGGCAGCTCAGCGTCAGAACCTTCCAAAGATGAACTCAGCGATGCCTGCCTGAACTTGAATAAAAATCATTCCAGTAAACCCCCCCCCCCCCCCCCCCCGTCCTTCCCCTGCCCCCCCCCCCCCCCCCCCCCCCCCCCTTCAGTCCCTCGATCCCTGCTCCCCTTGCAATCATTGGACTGTAAACTACATTGATAGACAGGTAATCTTCAGTGAAGCGGGATATGGGTGGGGAGACGTAAGCAGTATTTGGTAAACAAGGAGCGTAACATTGCGGCTCCCACGATGAAACAATGTGCAACATGCGGCTCCAAACCATCGCTGATTTTGGAACCCAATCACCATGCACTGTGAGAATTTTCCTTGACGTTTCTTTAGTCCAATGTGCCCCTTGTCTAATTGATATGTGCAAAAGCGGTATTGTTGGTGTGACCTTTGATGTGCATGTGATGATTTTGTTACTGCCTACATTAGGTCTAACGTGATCAAACTTTAACGGGTATCAAACCAATGTCGCTCTGGGTTGCCATGCATCTTCGAGAGAGAAAAAAGAGAGTACCCGGCTGACAAAATTGCTGAGCTGGAAGCTGGAAGATGGCGCGAAAGGGTCAAGTTGGGATGGAAACTGAGAAGGCGGGAGAGGGATAGGGGAAGAGAGCGGCAGGAATGGCCGCAGGGAGGCGGGTGGTGATGGAAGGGGGGGGGGGGGGGGCTGGACTGCTGATTGATAGACGAGGGTGGATGGGGAAAGAAGGCGTCGTCTGCGGGAAAACAACCCGCTTTCATCCGGGCAGGCAGCACCAGTGAATTGCATGGTGCGAAAACCATTCACAAAAATCACGTCTTCCAATGGGCTCCCAGATGCCATCGATTGGTCAATCTGGCTGTGACGACAGCAAGACGTAGCTGGTCGCCACGGCAACCGTCCAGTCTCGAAAGACCTTTCCTTATATGGAATATATAGTGCGTGCGCCTCAATCGATCGAGGCAAGTTGTTTACCACGTTGTCCGTGTGGACGTCTCGGGAGGAGAAAAATCGATGGTCCCTCTCCCAGTGACGCAAAACCGCCGGGCAAAAGTCTACGGCGGCTGTCCCTTCCGAAAGCGCGCGAGGCTCAGTGTCGTGAATGAGAGAGACGGGGGGGAATAGAGAGAGAGAGAGAGAGAGAGAGCGAGCTCACGCGCGGTGCCCAAATGTTTCCGAAAATAGCGCAATCCCTTGAGGCGAACATCTATCATCTTGCGAAGAGCTGACTAGCACGCAGCAGTTTGCCAGCAGACGGTACGAACAAGCGGAGAGAGGAGCGTCGTCACCTTCATCAGTCAGACTGTAAGCCTACATTTTTTTTTTTTATATGTGTACATGTGTGAGAGAGGGTGGTCGGGAAGCTGGCATTGACTGACTTTCACGCATTTTGAACATTATCCTTGGTGTTTGGACAAGGCTTTGAAAGATCATCGAAAACCAACTGACGTCAGAGTAGAGAGAGCTCTTTGAAGCTTTTTTTTTTTTTTTTCGTCAGCAGGTTTTGCAAGTTGGGAAGGCAGATAACATGAGTTGCAGAAGTTGGTGAAGTTGAGTGACAGTTACCATAGTGAGAAGTGTTCATTTTTTTCGGTGGTAACTTGAAGTAACGATTTCGAGAGGTGATCGCAATTGTTCAATGTCAGCTTGAAACAAACTAGGTTTGTGTTGATGTGAAAAAAAGAAAAAATCCCGGTCGACAAATAACCGTTATTTTTGTTGTCAAGGTAAGGATCTCTCTCTCTCTCTCTCTCTCTCTCTCTCTCTCCACTTTTTGAGCGCGGTCTGGCATTTCCATAGACCACTTAAGTTTTCAGACACACGCCCAAACAACGGGCATAATCAAGACGCGTGCGCGCGCGCGCTCTGTGTGTGTGTGTGTGTGTGTGTGAACGCACGCGCGCGCCATGAGCAGTTCTTCACCGATTTTTATCTTGAAGGTTGAAGCTATCGCCGTTGTCTATTGTGTGGTTTTCCTTTAACGGATTGCGACGTACAGTAGTAAAGGTAGGCTATATGGCGATGGTAACTCATCGTGTAATCGAGTCAACACAGGGCTCCTGCGCAGCGTTTGGTCTGTGAGCAGGGCAAACTGATACGATGTTTATAACCACCCTTGTCTTGTCCTGCAATAGACTTCCTCACACTAATAGTGATAGAGCACATAGGTGCATGACCATGGAGACTGACATCGGCACTGATTTTTCTGTATCACCCACTAGGGACAAGGCCTACGTTTCATATCTCGGTAAACCGCGTAAGACTAGTGTGAGGCAAGGAATGTGAAACGGGTGGATTTCGTCACATTTTCCTTGGGTGGAGCAATAACAAATCGTTCCCGGGCTCGTTTACCCACACGCTTCGAAGCCGCCGCTCTATCCCCTCCACTCCAACGCCCTCGGCCAACCCCACCCCACTCGCAGACTCTGAAGAGAAGCTACTCGATTCTCTTTGCCCCTTTATGCGTCTTCTGCCCCTCCGCCAATTCACTTCTTTTCCTTCCCACGCCTCCCGCCCCCCCCCCCCCCCCCCCCCCTCCCTCTTGTCTTTTGTCTTACTGTCTCTTTGCTAATCACACACACACACACACACACACACACACACACACACACACACACGTACACACACACCACACGCACACACACCATACGCACACATACACACACTTGCGCGCGCAAGTTCGCTTATCTCAAACCGCACTGAGAGCCTCATCGGAGGGTCAGCCAGCAGGCCGCAAACTGTTACGAGTCAGGGAGTGAGTGTGAACCGGCTGTGTCTTGATCGAATCGGAGCCCCCTGACGGACGACGCGAGTGACCTGACGGTCTTCGAGCTGGTAATGAAAAGGGAGTAAGCCTACAGAGTAGTGTAGCAGCCGGCCTAGCCTAGGTAAGCCGCTGGCCCTCCGGTCAGGCTGGTAGGCTAATGCTGTTATTTCACCGCTTGTGTGTGTGTGTAAGAGAGAGAGAGAGAGAGAGAGAGAGAGGGAGAGAGAGAATGTGTGTGTGACATTAGTGGTGGCTTGAGTGCAGTATTAAGCCGTCCGCCCAACCTTCTATTCGCAAAGTCCCTGCCAGTGCGCAAATTCATTACGCGTGGGGTCTACTCGGCGAGTGATTGAGGGTGGAAGAGGAAGGCGGGACTGGATGAGGGTGGAGGAGGGGGGGGGGGGGGGGGGGAGAGGGAGAGAGTGTATGTGTGTAGGCGGGGAGTAAAGCCGGCTGCTAGATTCAACACGTGTGTGTAGGTAGGTGTCTACGTTGTGTGTGTGTGTGTGTACGTGAGAGAGAGAGAGAGAGAGAGGTGGGGGGGGGGGGGGGGGGTGAGTCCCTATGGTTTACCTTCGGGCCTGCTGCAGATCTGGCGCGTGGCCAACGGTATGACGTACTTACAGCACGTTGTGCGTTCATTTCAACCTGACACCACGGGGACTAAGGAAGACTTGACTCTCTCTTTCTCGCTGAAAGTACAGTTATCAATCCGAATTCGGATACAAATTACGTGTGTGTGTGTGTGTGTGTGTGTGGAGAATAATCCGCTTCGTTGATGACGTGCGATCGGCTCCACCCTCCTGTCCCATCGACCCCTCCTCCCCCCCAACCAGTCCCCTCCCCCATTCCGTACCCCATACCCGCTCACACAGATTCATATACAGGTCTCTTTTTCCTTGCATTGATGTGACAATTACATTCTTAGCGATGGTAGAACGTTGGAAGTTACAAGCAGACACAGGACACACTCTTTACATTTCTCTCTCTCAACACACAAAAATACACACACAGACACGTTCGTATACACTCACACACATGTTCGTATGCACACGCACGCACATGCACATACTGTGACGGACACACACATAAATATATGTAACTGCATACATGTACGTACACACACACACACACACACACACACACACACAGAAACATGCACACATACATACAGACGTTTGATCCAGGACTGTTTGGGTCATTTAAACCAAATTACCTGAAAATCAGTCAGTATTTTCAGCACTGATGGGTCAGCTTTTGAAAGTTCAGTTTTCTGATGCTATGTGAAAAGCAAGTGCAGAGTATGTCCAACACAGAACAGGTGGAGTGAGAGACATTGAATTTTGCTTGTCTAGCATCTAGTAAATGAGAAAGAAAATGCATATGTTGGTGGATGGGGGCGTGTATGTGGGTGGGATGGGGGCGTGTGTGTGGGTATGTGGGTGGGATGGGGGCATGTTTGTGTGTGTGTGTGTGTGTGTGTGTGTGTGTGTGTGTGTGTGCATGGAGACAAGAGAACTGGATATGAGATAAGAAACTTAAGTGACTATTGTATATCTTTATTGGATGTACGTGGTGGAAGAGAGAACGAAGATCCAAAGCACACACACAGACACGTCATGATTCACACACACATATACACACACAAGCATGCGTGCACACACACACACTGTCTCTCTTTATCTCTCTCATAAGATTATATACACAAATGAGATTCATGAGAAGCAACAGATTATGTAACAAAATATGACATTCAAGAAGAGCATTTATTGAACATGAGTGCCTGGTGTTGCAGCCTCAAACACAGTGTACACCTGCATATACTTTTAATGACTGTCATCAGTTCAGTTTTACTACTTAGTATTTTGTTGTTATGAACACACCACAAATATTAGTCACATAAGACTCAATTTTTGTTGTTTGTTTTTTTGTTATCTGTGAAAAGGGGGTAGGAGGATGGAATGGGATTCAGGGGCGAGAGGAGGGGAGGTGTGATTAAAAAAAAAAGGTGCATAAGCAATCAAGTAGGTAGTGACAGGAGTGGGTCAAGTGTCTAGGAAGTAAGCAAACATGGGAAGAGAGTTGGCAGTTACTACGTACTCAGTATTTAGCAAGTTAATGGCAATGTGTTTACTTGATATTAACTTTCAAATGCCCCTACCAGTCTTAAGATTGTACAGCCAGAGATCAAGCGCTAGTGCACAAATCTTTATACAGCATGTGGGATGTACATATTTAATTTTAACAGCTGAGTGGTATGTATGGTACATTGTGTTTAGCTGAGAGCTAAGTGTATGGGAGTATGTTTGTGTCTGAGTGTGTATGTGTCTGTGTGCACAAACACGCACCTAGGTGGGAAGGTAAGTGTAATTATGGCTAAAAGCCACGTTTGTCAATGCATCAGTCACTAAATCTCCATCACTCAAGGTAATACTGTGAATACCTGCTTGCTCATGAGAGAGGGAGACAGAGAAAGAGAGAGAGAGAGAGAGGGGGGGGGGGGGGGTGGAGAAGGCCATCTCCTATTTTTTTTCTGTTTTTGTTTTTTAAATTTACACTGACTTGAAAGTAAGATAACATGAGCAAAAAATCTTTTACTGCCAAAAGAAAAAAAATATATTAGTTTGCTGTATCTACTGTGCCAGCCATATGTTTTTACAATAAGTCTTATCACTCACCCTGTTGTTAACAAGCATTCTGGTATATTAGGATGCAAATGTTTATCGTTCACAGGCGTGAGAAAGTATGGAATTTATTAGAATTTCTATCAACTTATCATTATTGTAATGAAATATGAGACTGAAAGGAAAATGTTTTGAAAGTGGGATAAGCAAAAACCGAATGTAACAATCGGTCTGTTTTGTGACGTCAATAGATTTATTGCATCAGTGAACGACACAATCCAACAGCAGCTTGTCCAGAGTGTAATCGCGTGGTGTGATCAGCTTTGCTACAAGTTGCTTGGCGAATTGTCATCAAATACTGATACATTTCGTCATATTTAATTTTTAAAAAAAAAGGGGGGGGGGGGTGGTCTAAATCCGTTATTTTGTTCTTGTTCCCGAACAGTAATGCGGAAGACTCTGAGCACGCACTCCCAGCTTTTCCGTTTTCGGTTCTTGTCAAAGATTTAACTGGTCAGTTTGCAAGATTATCATTGAGCTGTCACCAGTAATTGACATTAAATTTTCATAGAAGAAAAGAGAAGCGTAAATCTATTTTCGAACATGATTCAAGGTTTTAAACAGTGAGTTTAAAATAAACCTAAACGAAATAAAGAAATAAATGCCATGGACATACTTCCTGAAAGCCCGCATGTTTGTCGTCTGCCCGACAAGCTGTGCGTCACGCCGGTAAAATTCGATACGAGTTGTCTCTCTTCGGCTGTGATCGTATCCATATGGATTGACTTTTCTCTCTCATATTTCTTTACGAAACGCCACTTCATAACAGTTCTTGTAGGAATCGGTGTTATTTAGCAGAAACAGGATTATTTTATGTGAAATATTGCGATAAGCCGGGTTTTTTTTGTGATTTTTTCCCCTCAAAAGTCAGCATACTTAGCGGTGCTTTCGGTTTCTTCGACATTCTCACCAGCCAATCAACGCGACTCTAAAAATAGTGATCAGCTGTTTACGCCAGATAGGCTTGCACTCGCTCTGCGAAATAGTTCTCAGTTGCTACTTCACTACGCGAGAGGTCGGACTCGTTTTCCTGAAAAGCTGACAGAGTATGCTGATACTTCGTTTATATGTTGACTTTTGATCAGTAGTAACAGCAAGTTTGTTTCGAGAGCCTTTTGATGTAAGCTTTTTTGTTTTTCAGTGAACAAATATGTCATAAACCAGAAGACTACTTTGCGTAAGGATATTGTGTAAGGCGGTTTCACCGTATGTAATAATGTGCCTATTCTGCACAAACGGCGGTTGAGCTGCATGCTGTCACCGTTCAGGTTTGTCTCACATCTGTTTCGCTCTTCTTTCAGATTTAGTGCAAGTCCCGAATATACAACGACAAACCATGACTGCCGTGAACTGCCGCAACCGTTTCCAGGTGTTGTGTTACGACCAAGTGGCTCGTCTCCATGAAGTGATGGAAGATGTGGTTCCAGTCCATGGCCGTGGGAACTTTCCGACCCTGGATGTCAAACTCCGAGAACTTGTGCAAGTGGTGCGTGAAAAGTTGGCGTCGGATGGTGTGAAAGTAAGCGATGTTCGGCTCAATGGCGGAGCAGCCAGTTACATCCTCGGAAGCACCAACTGTCAGGAATTCAATGACCTGGATCTCATTTTCGGCGTTGATTTGATCAACCACAATGAACTGCAAAAGATAAGAAACTGCGTTCTGGAGTGTTTGTTAGATTTCCTACCAGAGGGTGTGAGCAAGGAGAAGATGAGCAGCTGTAGCCTGAAGGAGGCCTATGTCCAGAAAATGGTAAAGGTGTGTAATGAACATGGAGACAGATGGAGTCTGATCTCTTTGTCCAACAAGACCAAAAAAATGTTGAGCTAAAGTTTGTGGACAAAATGAAGAGACAGTTTGAATTCAGTGTTGATTCCTTCCAAGTGATCCTTGACAGTCTCTGACTTTCTATGACATTTCACAGGCACCTATGACTGAGCATTTCTACCCCACAGTTGTTGCTGAGAGCGTGTATGGTGATTTCACTGAGGCCTGGTATCACTTGAACAACAAGCTCATTGCAACACGCAACCCAGAGGAGATCAGAGGTGGCGGACTCTTGAAGTACTGCAATCTGTAGTCAAGGGTTTCCTCCCAGCAGAAGATGTTGACATTCGCACAATGGAGCGGTATATGTGCTCACGGTTTTTCATCGACTTCAGTGACATCAACCAGCAGAGACAGAAACTGGAGGCGTACTTAGCAAACCATTTTGGTTGCGATGAGACCACCAAATATCAATACCTGATGACACTCTACCAAGTTGTTGACGAGAGCACCATATGTTTGATGGGACATGAACGTCGCCAGACTCTAAATCTCATCCATCAGCTGGCCTACCAGGTGATGATGACACAAGAGCGCAAGGCACAGGTGAAATGTATTGAACTGCATGAACTTGATCAGTTGAATAACCTGGTGATTGATCAGGTTTTCTACGGGCCTTTTGCAACTGGAGCCAATGGCAGCCAGTACTACAGCTACGCAGCACCCTCTTCCACCTTCGGACACCAGATCAGCAGCTCGTCAACCTGTCCATTTTGCCCCCCTTTCCTGCAGTGCTCCTAGTGTTCCTTTCTTGTGACACCCATGCCTGATGTGTCCTGATGCGGGTGCCGGCTCTGAAGTGAAGAGAGACCTACCAGGAGGAGGGGTCCAAATGCTTTTGATTCATTTGTGCAAACTGCAAGTGCAAAGTAAAAACTTAATGTTCTAAAAAAAAAATCCTGAATGATAAGTATCCACTTTCCCCTTTCTTCCTTCTTCCACATCGTTATATCCATGTATGGATGTGAGTTGATCTATTGCATTATCAAGTCTTGGTTATTTTACTGGAGACTTTGGTTTAGAAAAAAAGAGAAAACTACTTGAAATGCAAATGATTTGTTTTGCCCCCACCATTTTCTTTTTACCCCATTCCCCATTTGGTCATCAAAGGATCCTGTTTAACTGTTTGACCATTTGATATAGCTAAGACAATTGGTTCCTTGTCTCCCTCTCCCCCCCCCCCCCCCCCCCCCCCCCCCCCTGCATCCCCCATCTTTCTACCACCACTATCGCCATTTTAGCTGCCCAGAGTGGTGTCGCAGAAACCAGCCTTTACATAGTCGAGCTGAAGACCTGACTACTACTTTGATTTGGTGACATAACGCTGCAGGTTATGTGATCAGGCTTGATAAGTTGTAGACAGAATGAAGCATGCCTGTGTGGTGAAGGGTGTGTACACATACTTTGGGTGGGGAAATTGGCCACAGACCTGTGACTTCAAAGTTTACCACGTTCCAGACCGGACATGATTCTTCTAGAAGTTCCACAAGGTTGGATCATGAGAACTTTTTTTTCTTTCAACTGAATGAAAGCATTCATCATCATTGGACTGTTAACTTTATAGGGCCATGATTGCACAATACTACTATGGTGTTCTGTTTTCTTTTTCTACCACCCTTTCCCTCCATCCCTTTCCTCCTCTCTACTCCCCTATCCCTACAACTCTCTCGCATGAGTGTGTGTACACAAAATTTGTGTGTGTGGTTTCATGCATGAACTTTTGTGATTAACAAATTCCATTTATTTGGAAGTCATTTCAACTGTCGCTATACACTTGATGAAAGATTGAAATATGCTGTTGAATATGTTCCAAAGCATAGATTCAATTACCAATAAGATATGACTAACTCAAATGCCAATATTATCAGTTGATGAATTCATGTGTGACCTGAAGAGTGCTGTTGTGTCATTGATACTGATCAATACTACAAGTAATGGGTGGTATTTAAATTTTATTTAAAAGTAAGAAAGCACAAACAGTATTATTGCACACAACTACCAATCCTCTGATAATGCTTTCTCTCCAGAAATAATTCAGATCAACTTATGAATGTATGAATTTATGAATTTCATGTGGTATCAAGAAGTATCAACTGCAGTTTGAAGCATTTGTCACCAGTGTGTGTGTAGGCCTATGCGTGTGTGTGTCTTGTAAAGTGTCTGCCAGAATGGTACTTTTAATTCCCTTGAGTTCAGTACAAGTTTCAGAGTTAGCATTTGTGACTAGCACTCTACTCGCTGTGCCACCATCAGATTAGAATATATATGTATGAAAAAGCTAATGTTAATATTGTTCATAATTTTTCCAAACTGTTTCAAACAGCAGTGAAAGTTTTGATTTTCTTATTTAAATTTTAGATGAACCATTTCTTGTTTGTGTAAGATTGTATCCTTTGTGGTCTTTCCTGCACATAATTTTCTGCAGTCTTTTCTGTAACGAAGGATCAGTATTATGGACAGCTTCAGCCAGTTGACACAATAAACTTTTGTTGAACTGTAGTAACATAGTTTAAACTAAATAGAATGGAAATTTTCTTTATTAATCTTATTTTTTAGTCTAAAGAGTTTTTGAGGAACCCATTTAAAAATCAAAATATAAAAACATTGAGCAAATGGGGTTGACAGGTTTATAGGAAAGGATATTATTGCTTTCCATTTTTTTTTAATGTGTTCGTGTATGTCTCCTATATCTGCTTTGTGAAGCAAGACAAAAACCTTTGATTGCGTCGTGAGTCATTATGCAAAAGTTGCATTTGAGATTATTGACTAGAAAAGGGTGTGGATGCTTGCATGAGCCGTGCATGTAAAAAAAACCTACTTGCTCAGGCTTGACATTGGGTGGTTTGTTTTTTGTCACTGTTGCAAGTGTTGCAGCTGACTAAGTTGCCATGCTGTCTGGTCAATTTGGTCAAAAACGCAATGTTCTGAACATGAAATTGAAATGTTATTGCCAAGCCACGAGTGTAAAGTTATTGCTCCTGTACAGCGTTGTTGGTTTATTTCTGGGGAAGTGGAAATTAGAGCAACTTGTGCTGCTATTTTTGGTGTGGGGTGAGGGAATAGTTCATGGCAAGAATGATTTAATCTTTGGCTGACTGGAACACTGGGGTCAGACAAGAAAAAGGTGGAGTGTGCTTCAGGGTAACTGATCTGTAAAGAGGGAGGGGAGAGTATGAATGTCCATATAAATTGTTTCATTTTACTTTTTTCATAAATTTTAAAAAATCATTTTGAGACTTGTGAACTGTTGACTGGCCTCCTAAGTACTTCCACTGAAACTAGAATGATGGATTTTACATGAGAAGAATACAGCTCCTCAGGACTGAGTTGGTTTGTCATCATACAAGCATGACTTTGGGAAACCTAGTTTGATAAGAGGGGCAAGGAGTTCATGGTAAGGGTAGAGGGCTAGATTCAAGTTCAGGATATGTCATGAAAAAATGAACATAGATAGATGACCACATTTGTTGAACAAGTTAGAAACATTCTAATTTCTGCCATTAGGATGTTACTTGTCACTAATGGATCAGTGGTATTGCTGTGGTATAAATGTTGGTTGTTCTGTAATGTGTTAGTAATGTTACTGTAAATGAATGAAG
This sequence comes from Conus ventricosus, assembly GCA_018398815.1. Taxonomy (NCBI): domain Eukaryota; kingdom Metazoa; phylum Mollusca; class Gastropoda; order Neogastropoda; family Conidae; genus Conus; species Conus ventricosus. Next base: position 45,638,002 of record CM031610.1, on the reverse strand, counting down.
ACATGTGTTTGTGAATTCATCATATATGTGACATCACTTCACAAACACAGTGTGGCTTTCTGCAGATACTCCATTGTGGATTTATGCAAGAGCAGGATAAGGGGGGAGGGAAGGGAGAAAGCTTTTGGGAGTGGTGGGGGGGGGGGGGGGGGGGGGTGATTGGCGACAATATTTTATCTGAAATTTGCAACAGTGGTGAGCTTTTATTATTACTTTTGGCAAAATTATGAAGTTCCAAATCAATCAGAAAATAAAATTGTGTGAAATTCAGTCCATGTTACATGTATGACTTGTAAGATTTTACTTTTCATGTTCAAAGTCTGATTAGATAAGGTGTGCATAGATCCTAAGAGAGCAGTTTTTTCTGCCCCCCTTCTCAAGCTGTGTTTGTTTTTTTCCACTTCGTTTGTTATGGCTGCAAACATACCATGCTGAGTGTATGTCTGCACATTAGTTCAGTAGTATAGATTTGTGAACTGGGAAGAATTTTATAGTTCTTAATCACTGATATGAAAACGATTTTTGCCTTTTAAGTAATCAATTAATCATTGGTGCTCTGATTATTGTCCAACTTACTCCATGGTAATGGTGTGCAATACAGCACATTCTCCTTTCATTTTTTTTCCCCCGCGGAGATCGTTGAATGCTGGATTTCTTTGATTGCTGGATTTCTTTATCACATACACTGAATTTGTTAGTGTTTCTGGATCTTGTTCAGCCCTCAGCAAAACAGTGTTGAACTTGAAAATAACATGCCATTCAGGGGAATGTCATTTAAAAAAGAAGTAACGTAGGCACTGCAGATTGTATCAAGGTTATTATTTTGGATTGAGCAGAATTGACATAGTTCCTCTTGTAAAATGAAAAAAAAAACAATCATCCAGTGGTAACTGACAAGGTAAAGGTATCTAAAACAAGGAGTGGTACAGTCACCGTAGTACATTTCACACCTTTAGGATATTATCATGTTGTTGGTTTGATAATACTTTAAAAGTTTTCAAAGTACTTTTTTTTTCTTCTGAGAAATGGAGCCAGAAGTCAAGCAATTAAGAAAGTGTGAAAATGTAGGTAGGTTGAATTTATTTCAAGTAAGTTTTCAGTAACAGCAATTTTTGTTGTTGTTGATATACTGAGATCAGTCATTGTGCATTTGAACTATGATTCAGCATCAAGTGAAGTTGCCAAATTTGATTTAATTGTGTCAGAGTTATTGCTTGTGAATATTAACAAATTGAAGTGCTGTGTGATTGATAAGTCCAATGCAAACTCTTCTCCAAACAAAACTGTTGCTTTGATGTTTGTAACTTTCAGTATTATATATATGTATATGGATCTATTAACTGTTAAACAAGTCACCAGTACTATACCTCAAGTCTCAAACTGTTGACTAGTTTCTAGTCTCTTCCCTCCTATTCTTAGTTTCAGTCTTTCAAGTCTTTCAACTTCGTCTGCACATATTTTTCACTCTCTGAGTTTCTTGTGTGTCATAGAGACTGTCAGTAGCATACTCACTGTCTTACAAAAAGACTAAAATTACATAATTTAGTGAGATCATATGGCCACTGAGTAACATCAGTTGTGTGAAACTAGTCATTGATTTGAAGTGATGGTGTGAGAAAGTGGTTTTCTTACAGTCCTAGGTGTTAAACTGCAGATCCCCAGAGGATAGATACTGTGAAAGCGTTCAGTCATAGGATGTGATGTTCATGTGAAATGCTTTGACTAGCTGACATTCCTGATGATGAGAAAGTGACAAAAAACCTGTCATGTAGTCATTCATGATATTTCAAGGTGTGCAAATAGCCGTGCCAGCGCAGCATACAGTGCAGTGTGCAGCTTGTGCTGTCAGAGAGACTGAGATTGAGAGCATGGATAGCTTGCAGCATAAATATTCTGCAGGTTTTTCTTTCTTTGTCGTCTTTATTTTTTTATTTTTGTTTTTTTCTTTCATTACAACTTCTACTTGTTACAGATCCCCCCCCGTAAGCGCTTTAGTGGTGATATTAGTATTATTGTAAATCAGTTCAAAAGGTTGTTGTCTGGGCAGAAGTCTTTGAAATGTGATAATACAACTTTTTTCATCCACCTCCACTCTTAACCCTCCCCCCTCCACCCCTCTTCAAAAAGGAGAAGAAGAAAACAAAAAATTATATCAGGTGGTTGAAAGTATATATACCTCATCTGTGCAAATTGATGTCATTTTCACCTTCCATGTGGTTAATTATCAGTTTCAGACCTTTTTCTGTTTGCTCATCAGTTCACAATGCTTTTTTTGGTTGTTGTAACCTTTGCAAATTGAAAATCAGTGTCGTAAGAAATATTGTGTGTATGTGTACACGTGCATGCTAGATTTAAGCTGCATATAATGAGCATCAACTCAACAGTCCCAAGCGTTTTATTAGTGTAAATACTGCGTTACAGTGTTTGTGTACACAATTGCAAGTGTCATTGTATACATGCGCAGAATCATATTCTGGACACTCGTTCAGGTCTAGCTGTCATCTTTATGAAATGTAAGAGCAGTATTAGGTTGCGGACTGAATGTGAAATTCCACGGTGGAGCAGTCAGTATGTTGGCTACCATGAAGCTTCAAGAGGTTTCAAGACAACCCTGGGTGGTAGCTTCCCGGTTCCTCAGCTTTGAAGGGTTTATTTTAGGCCCAAAGTTGTTGACACAGTGGTGTTGCCTTTCAGGACCGTCCCGGTGTCGAGATATTGATTGTCAGACTGACGTCAGTCTGTTGTCCCAGAGTGCTCTCTCTCTGAGAATGACAGCAGCGACTTTATTGGTTGCTGCAGATAACACAGTTTTGATTAGACTTTGGGGAAACAGCTCAACCCGGACAGCAGTCGCAGGAGTTCAAGTTATGTGCTCCTGTACTGCTTTTGAACCAGGTGTACAAAGGTGCATGTTTAACATTGGTCGAGCCATTCACTCAAGCTTATTCAGTTACTGTGACTGACGGTGTAGATTACAGGCTGTTTCGTGAAAAGTGAAAGAGAGGCAGTATTTGTGTGATGACCGACCGATGTGCTGTTCAAGTGCAGTTTTTCCCATCTCGAAAAAAAAAAAAAAAAGGATAGAAGTTAGGAAATATTGTGTATGAAAGATCAGAGTGTGTGTGTGGTGCTTGCGCACATGTGTGTGTGTGTGTGTGTGTGTGTGTGTGTGTGTGTATGCCCCCAACACTGATTTGGTCAATATGCTCGTTATCTGCAAATTAAACTGATGTAGAAACCTGGAGTTAGTGTTTCTTTATGATACAGAGGAACCATTGTCACTACTGTTCCATACTGACTTTAAACAGCCCTTGATCAGCTGATAAGGGGAGGGGTGGGGTGGTGCATGTACTTTTGTGCAAAAACTGTTCATATCTACACCAGATCTTCAGTGTCATTTATGATGCTTAAAACAAACAACACAAGTAATGACTTGTTTCAAGAGGTAGTGTTGTAAGAAGGGCCACCTACTTAGCAGTCTTTCTGAGCTCAGACAGGAAAAAAAAGAAAAAGAAAAGAAAAGGAACTGTCCCCAGCTCTGTCACTGTTGCTCTTTTTTTCTGATCAGACTGAGCCATCTGTTCAACTGGGAACTCATGGGCAAAGTTGTCTTAACAAGTGGGCTTTGGCTGACAGGGTGATGAGTATCCTAGTGGTGTTATGGTGAAGTGTGACTGACCTACATACAAACATGAAGTACATGACAACACTTGTGATACGGTATCGAATATATTGTGCTTGGCAGAGCTCTTGACCTCTACTTAATTAGTGTTCTGAAATATAGATGGTTGGTCAGTGATACTGTGGTAAAGTTTGTAGAGTTATTATTGTTGATGTTTCTTTTTTTCTGTTCTTTCTGTGATCAAGCAATCCAGATGTTTGCACTGGTTCCAAGTGTTTGTTTGATAAGCTCGTCATTGTCGTGTGATATTTTGAACTGTGAAGCAAAAGATCAACTCTGGGAGAGGAAGATTGGGAATGGAGGGTGGGGGTGGGGAGAAGTGGGCATGTGAAAATTGAAATCCTACATAAGATCTTCTTTGCTCATTTTCTTCCATCCCTGACTAGCCATGTTTTCTTGCAGTGAGTTTTTGCTTGTTCCCTCAGAAGCATGTAGTTGCCCTCTACCAGTTCCAGGATTCTTGTTGGCATAAATGTGCTCTCTGCCCAGTTCCAGGATTCTTGTTAGCATAAATGTGAAATAACACTAACAGACTTTTAGTTTTTAACAGATGTTAAGCTCGCCTCCAAAACTGACACTCAAGCATTAAAACATTTGATGAGACTGGTTATGGTTAGCTGGTAGATCATTGTAGGAGATTTTGAACAGACATTGTTTCTGACATGTATTGACTTCATGGGAATAATATATACCTTTGTGCATGTGCATACAGGGTGTGTTCATTTGTGTACTTTATATAGTTGATGATCAAGATTACCAGTGATTTAAGAGTGCCACAGGTAAAGAAGATCGGTAGTTTTTCTTTATCTTACACCAGAAAGAAAAAGTTTATTTGGGGGTGGGGTGGGGTGGGGGGGTCACATCAGTGGTGCTCGGGTTCTTGAACGTGTATAGTGTTGTCACACCCTTGACTGTTGAGTTCAGGCTTCCATGCTTTAATAACCCCGTCCAGAGTGGAGAAATATAGGGGTGTATGTAGTAAAAATGTGTTGTGTGTATTTCATTCAGATTTGTGTTTCTCACCTTAAAAATCAGCAAGAGCTAACAGAGTATAAATTAAAACAGTGAGGAAGTGTGGATTTGTTGTTGAGTATGCATGTGCATTTTTCTTTTTGTGTATGTGGGAGGTGTTTTCTTCATGTTTATGGGGGAGGGATTGGAGCACGTGGGTGGGGGTTCATACATGAACCTCTCTTGTGTCCTCTCGGTCAGATCGTGTATAACAACTGATCCCTTTGACTGGCCAGGGACAAACCTGCCTTGTTAACATACAGGCTGATCCGGGCTCAAAGTGTCAACACACACGATTGATCTCGCAGCATACCCCCTGGCCGTTCAGGTTCTATAGCCTTCGATTGGCTCTGTGTGTGTGTGTGTGTGTGTGTGTGATATGAAGATGCTTCTCTGTGGAGATGTTTATTGATCAGTGTGTGTGTGTGCGTGCGCGTGTGCTGGTCTGAAGGGTATAGGCTTTTTTTATTTTATTTATTTTAGGAAAATGTTGTGGAGACTGTGAATGGAGTGAAGGTCTTGAATCAAGAACTGTACTGGGAAAAAACAACAACAGCAAAACCCCACATGTCTGTGATGTCAGCACTAGAGTGTGTGTGTGTGTGTGTTTTCTGTCTGGTCTCTTGTCTGTGAGAGATGGTTGCCTCCTGTGGTTGCTTCAGCGGAGAGGATGGGGGAGGAGTAGATGAGAGGGCAGTCAAGGGATATCTTTTCTTGTCATGAGTGTGGAGTGGCTTGCCCCTCTCTGGTTTTAAATGTGTGGGATGGAAGTTATGAAGCCTTTAGAATCATTGAATGATTCATGATTTTTTTTTTTTGGTTTGTTTTTAGTACTGATGAATTGATGATAACATGGTCTTGTTTCTTTCTTTCCCTCTTTTTTTTATTTTTAAAGGAAAAAATAAGAAACCTCGTTTGATTCATAACTTCTTAATGCAAAAGTCCTGCATGTGAAGTTTCATACTTTGGGAATGTTTTGTGTAAACTGTAATGTTTGATCATTGACATTCATAGTGTGTTTTTGTGCGCCATGTGATTGAGTTTTTGAGTTTCTTCTTGATTTTGTTTGTTTTTTTGTTAAATGTGATTACTTGTTCATGTATTGCAGGGTTTTTTTGTATGTGCTTGTTCGGTTATGCCTTCTTGCCCCCTCCCCTCCCTTTCCCTTCCCCCACCTCTCCCTCACCTTCCCCCTCTCCTCTCTCCGTCTCCCTCTCTCTCTCAGATGGCTTCTAGTTAAATGATATGGTTCATGCTCATGTGTACAGACGATTTACCATTAGGAATATGTATGCTCAAACGTTTCTCAAATAGCAACACAGTTTAACCTACATGTGCATACACTGCAAACTAGCGGTAATATCTTCATAAGAATATTTTTGAATCTTGGAAGCACTTTGGCTCATATCATTGTACCTGAAACTTTTTGCAGAAGAATGCCTGATTGTTTGCCGGTGGTGTTTTCCATATTTCCAAGACAAGCATTGTGTATGGGATTGTATGATTTAGTTGGTGTGGATTGGCACAGACATGGGTGCCATTGCACAGTTGGAATTGTGTGATTGATAGTAGTGTGTATATTTGTTCATGTGTGGATTGCATGTATAGTAGAAACAAGTTTAGTAACAAGAAAATGAGATGAACTTTGTAAAAAGAGAGAGAGGGGGAAAAAAATGATGTCCATGTATTCATGTTCAACTGAGAAATGTATTTTTGCTCATGGTTGAAAAAGTTTGAAATTCATGTATATATCTTGAGTGATTACAGATAATTTGAGGCAGAATAATCCTATTTTCAATCAACATGTAATGCATTGTGATAAATCTTGAAAACGTAGGTTTTCTTTTTGTCTGTGTTTATGGGTCTTTTTTCTTGTTTGTTTGGGTTTTTTTTTTTAGGGGGAGGGGCTTTGTTAAGGAATGGATGGGATTAAGTGTACTTTTCCATTAGATTTTCTTGCTGTAAAAAAAAAAATGTACATTGACGTATGGCCTACCACAGCATGGTATATATTTTAACTGTAGTTTGTACATATTTTTTCTTTGTCTTTTTTTTCCTTTGAAAAACAAAAATTGAATGCCCCTTCTACTGATAACGCACAGAAGTTGTGTCAAGGAAAATTGGAACTTAAACATTCATGATCAATGAAATTGCATCCTCTGTGACTTGAGGACAAGAAAAAAAGTAATAATGATGTTCATGATGTTTCTCTCTCAAGTGTTCAATTTGGGCAGCAAGCTGTTGTGAAGTAACCAACTACTTTTGACTGAACTGCGTTTTGATGTCATGTGCATGAGAGAGGAGAGAGAGAGGACTGGCAGGGGTACTTGCATGAGGAAGTGCAGTATGGGTGTGGAGCCTTCGTATCCCACGGGTGTGTGTTTTCTGGTCAGAACCGATCCTTTTTTTTTTTCCTTTTTTTTTCCCTTCTCGTTTACTTCTCTTGCTATGATCGTGTAGCTTTGTGTGTCATTTGTTTGCTGTCAGTAACTTCATGGCTGTGAGGTGGGTGGGTGTTGGGGAGTTTGCCTCCAATTCTGTTTGCAAGATCTAGTGAGAACGGAATGTGGGGAATGGATGTGTGTGCAGATATATTGTGCGTGAAGTTTTCTCTCTGACTTTTTCCTTTGAGCGCCCGAAGCAGGTGACTTTGAGTTTCAGGGTCATTAACCTGATTACTCCACCTCGCCCACCGTGGGCCTATCTGCCTCCCATTTTTTTCCTCCAACCAGCTCTCATTTCACAGTGAAAGTAGATGAAATCCAAGCGATAGATACTTTTTTCACGAATGAGAGAGTCCTCGGGCGACTTTTGTACAGGATCTCGCGTTTTAGCTCAGTAGTTTCGTGAGATGTTGTAGATTATAACATTGCTGAAGATCCCGTTTCTTTGTTTGCCTCGCCCCGTCCCAGCTTCCCATCCTCTTATCAATTGAGACATGGCTTTTCGTCTTTGGGAAGTTCAGAGAGACAAGATCGTCATAGACTTTTGTTTCTTCATTGTTTATTTCTCTTTATAAATAGTTGATTAAAAGATCTTTATTCATCCACCCACCCACCTGCTGAAACTGCTTTTTTGTAGCTCTTGTCCAATCCAGGAACACAAGTTGTCTTGGTATGCTGATGAATTGGTGAGATTTTGGAATGGCACATTCAACCGGCTTTCAGTAATAGTAACCCAGCTTTTGATGCAGCGACTGGCTTCAGCTCCTGTTGTCGGCTTTAAGGTCAGATTTGGTGACTGGGGGGGTGGTAGAGTATATATCTGGGAGAAATGTTTGTCATATTTGGTTCACGGTTTCAACCAGTGGACAGATTAGAGTGGCTTTTGACCCATTTTCAAAGATGGGGGAAAGAACGTTGCATGATCATTGATTGGATGATTAAGGAAGGTTTTGTTGTTGCCGTTATGAAAAACGCATTCACTTTTTTTTCTCTCTCTCTTTCAAAAATGAATTTTTCCTTCATAAAGTCGGTGAGGTCTTGATTAGTGTTTAGTTTAGTAGAAAGAAGGGCACCGTTTCAAGTTCTTAGCACGAATGGCGATTTTTTTTTTTTTTTTTTTTTCAAATTTTTTTTGAGGCGGCATTTTGTTTTCTCCTTTCGCGCCTTGCGTCCACTTATCCTCCCGCATTTCCCGTCAGTCCAGTACCCACTTCTCCCTCCTGTCTTCCCACACCTTTAATGTGGGATGCCGTGGGCCTTTTCAGCACAAATAGCCCTCCCCATCTCACTCCCCCCTCTCTCTTACTTCCCCCCTGCCTTCTGCAAGTTGTTTGTAGTAATTTCCTCGATTCTGAGATCCGGACCTCGTGTAAGTTTTTCCTTTCATTTTATTTCTTTTTTTTTTTTTTTTAATGTGGTGGTCTCTACTGTTTGTCTCGTGGACCAATTTCTTTGTTCAGGAGACTTTATCCCCCGCCCCCCCCCTCCCTCCTTGTCACAAAATAGAATGACGTGCCAGCTTCCCCCCCCTCACCCCCCCCCCCCCCCCCCCCCCCTTAGGATCTATTTTGGCGAACAGGTACTGAAAATTGCATACACTGTCCAGAGTGGCCACGGGCAGTGTCCTATTTGGCCATGTGGATTCTTTTTTGTGTGTTTTTCGCTCTATTAAAATGTGTTTCATTGCAATTTTACGATTATTTTTTAATTGTAAAATATTAATGAAACTCGTTTTGATACAAGTATCATGGTATGAGCAATGGAGGGGAATTCCCAGCGCTCAAAGCATAGCCTACTTTTATCGGTCATAACGATGTCGGTACTATAGCTACCATGTCATGCTTTTGTTGTTCGACTTCCTTTTCAGGATATGGTCTTTTTTTTTTTTTTTGTTGGGGGGGGGGGGGGGGGATGGTCTGACCTGTTCAGAAGGTGACGATGTTTCCTTGTACAAGTTGGCGAGCCCTGAATAGGCTTTGTGTGGTCGACAGAGCTATGATTGTTAAACCTCAAAACTTCCTCCACCTATGCATGTTTCCGTCAGCCTTTATTCCCCCCCCCCCCCCCCCCCTTTCCTTTTCAGTCTGTTTTTTGCATCTGAGAGTATGGTGGTTGGGTGTGATGGGCATGACGTTGTATTCATATGCAGAACTTTCCTTTCTTTGTCTCTTTGGACATTCAGAAATTGGGCCCGGGGTTTTTCGAGTCTTCACCTGTTATACATGTGTGATTTCAGTGTTGTTTGCTTTCTTTTGTTTTTAGATTAACGTTTTCTGGATTTTGAGTGTGTGTGTGGCGAGTGAGTGAGACAAGTGTTAAATTTCGTGATATGGAAGGATCTACTTCAGTTAATCTGATTTAGTCGAAGCTTGGAGAGAAGCTCTTTCAGTTGTTTCTCTGTTTGTGGCAGAGGTATAAAAAAAATATATATAAGAAAAAAAAAATAAGATAAAAAATACAATTTGAAAAAAATGAACATAAAAAATAAAAAATCTATGCTTTTTTATGTAGTGTGTTTGAGATGGGAGGGACTGTGTGTTTTCTGTTCACATTCCATCTGCCAGTGTTCTCTCTCTCTCTCTCTCTCTCTCGCACGCGCGCGCTGTCCCCCCCCCCCCCCCCTCTCTCTTTTTCTCTCGCTCTCAAAACGCTCTCTCTCTCTCCGCTGAGCACAATTGACAGTTCAGGACAAAATTTTGGACTGCTAGTAGGAGACCTCGTCCTTGTCAAATGTCAAAAACTACATAACTTACAACCTCCGGAATTTGCTTTTTCTTCCTCACTGATCTTGTTTGCTCAGATGAACTTCGCTCAACCGTCTCCACCCCCACACGGGCAGGTGCGTGCGCACACATGCTCTCGCTGAACTGAAAAGACAAAGATTTGAACGAATACGATCGCATGCACTCACAGCTGCCGACCTCAAAGGGAAACGGGAATGATACTTTAATGAATACAGGAAATTTGGTGACACTGTGGTTAAGATTATTGATTAATAATAATCACCTCCGCTTTTGCATTTGCCTCCTCCCTCTTCTTCCTTCCTCTCTCACTCCATACCACCTGCAAAAACCATGCGCGCGTGTACATGTGCCCGCCCACATTCTTCGCGCCAGTAACGGCTTTTATTGATTGAATTGCGCAAGGGCTGTGACCGTGTGGTTGTGTGTGTGTGTGTGTGCTGTCGTGAACGCGAGAAAAGGATCAAGTGTAGGCCGCGGGAGCTGTTTCAGCTCATTACCATGCAAGGGTTCAGGAGAATCGACCAAGGGCCAGCGGGTCGGTCGGCTCAGTGCGATGGCACCCTCCACAGAAAAGGGTGTTGCAACTT
>CM031610.1:45607321-45624934 GCA_018398815.1 Conus ventricosus | reverse complement strand
AAGGAGAACGGTTTTTATGCTTCGCGTGCGTGCGTACGCTTGATTTGTCGTTCGGATGCGTGGTTGGAGATTTGTGTTATTTTGAATTGTGGCTATAAAATGTGACATTTATTGCCATGGTATTTATTTTTTGCAACTGGCCGGTGGCAGTTATAATGCGATGGTCGCTGTGTTGGTGATTTCCTAAGAAAGGAAAATGTTAAACGTGAGTGATGAGAAGGGTGAAGATAATTTCATATTTGTTTTATAGCCTGTTGATTTAATGCAGTTTTTTACCTGCTTCGTGTGAGAAGACCTTAACGAACATTCTTGATTTGGTGGTTTACTGTGTTATGCTCAGGTCTGTGTTGAGCTGGGGTTGTTGGCTTTGTATTTAGTAGGAGACCTCCCCTCGCCCATCATGCGAGAGTGGCTGTTAGGATTTAACAGCTATGGTCAGACTGTTACTGATCGGCGGGGTTCCAGGTACCCTTCCTTCTTATTCCTTCTTCCTTCCCCTCCCCTTTCTCTCTCCTACCAGCTACGTTTCCCCCCCCCCTCCCGGGGGGCTTCACCCGGGGAGTCTGGACTGGTGTGGTTTGCCACGTGCTGGTTTGAGGCCACCGCTTCTGGCGGGGACGCGGAATGGGATTGGTGCCACGCGTGGTTGAGGCCACGCTCTGGTCGGGACGCGGACTGGTAGAAAAAAGCCCGCCCGGGCGTGACCTTGGCAGGCCCTGATCCCCGACCAGGGACCTTCCAGAGTAACAAACGCCACGTTCCCCCCCCCCCCCGGGACGCGCCTCTTCCACTGCCTGCTTGTGATGTCCGAGGGTTCGCCCCCCCCCCCCCCGGCTTTGAGCGACTCCCTTCCAAGAAACCGCACCCGTTTCGGAGCACCTATGTGCGACAGGGTGCTCTGTAGGACTTGGACAGTGGCAGGGGCCCGTGTGGAGGCATTCCCATGGTGTGGAAAGGGCGGATATGGATGCTGGAAAATGTTTATTTATAATTGTGTATATGTTAGTTGTGATGAGATGTTTGTGGTTTGTGATTGTGTTACGTCGTATGGTGAAATGGCTCTTGATTGTGATGTGCATGTTGTGTGGTGTTGGATGTTTGATGTGATAGTGCATGGTTGAGTGCGTGTGTTGAAAAAAAAATATTTGTTTGCGACTTGTGTGCCTGCCGTTGTGAATAAAATAAAAAAAAAAAAAAAAAATTTTGGGGGGGGGGGGTTTTTTTTGGGGGTTTTTTTTTGTATCGTAATCTTTATTGTGTGTCTCTGCGGGGCGTGCTCCCGTGTGAGGTCAGTCACTCACCTTGCACTCCCACCTAGACAATCCTGTCAGGGCAGACCTACAGGGGTCTCGGTCGTGACAATTGTGGGGCTCGTCCGGGATGTGAAGGGCTCACTGACTGTCTCTATCAGTTTTCGCGGGGAGTTACCTGGTTAGTTTTGTCTGTTTTGTTATATGTTTAGTCAGTTTGTTCGTGTTTGTTCGTGGAGTGGTTGGCGTGGGTGACTCTAGCGTGAAGGGGATTAGTCGAGGTGATGGACCAGGGGGAGTAGTCGACCGCGACCAGACCTCCTCCTTCCGCGGCGTGCCTTACGCAGGTGCCGGCCCCGGGTTTTATAGGGGTGGGAGGTTTTTCTTTGCCTTTCCTCTTGCCGCTTCAGTCCTGCCATTCCTGTTTTGTAGTTTAGCCAGTTTTTTTGTTTGTTTTTTTTCGGCGTGGTTATTGAGTTATAGGGGGTTGTATCGGACGTTAGTGTCCTCTTTTTTCCTTCTCTCGGATTCGGCTGCCAGTTTGTTTGCTTTTTTTTTCCGGCCAGCCCACACCTCCTGTTGCTCGTGATGTTGGAGCGCGGTGTTGCCAGAGTGGGCGGCGGCAGCCGGACAGTGTTTTTTTTTTTTTTTTTTTTTTTTCGGTGAGCCCCCACCGCACTGTTGCTCGTGCTGTGGAGCGCCGGTGTTGCCAGAAAGTGGGGGGAGCAGCCGGAACTTGTCGCCCACACGCACACACACACATACACACATATACACACACCCCTAAAATATTTGTTTTCCAAGTGGATCGTCTTTCCCCCAGTATTTGAATACCGTAGGTTTGTTGTCATGGCGACGTGCGGGGTGCTGGTGGCCGTTTGGCGACTCGTGCGTCGGAAGAAGAAAGGTCTTCAGAATTTATAAGTCCCCTACTATTGTAACAGCACTTCGACTTCAGTGACTTCCACTTATTCCAGTGCTGTAGCAGGTAGGCCAGGGAGAGTACTTTTACTACCTTTCTTCGCTGGGGGATCTTCCTTGGCGAGGACCCCAGACTGGCACTTCGCTGGGAAGCGTCAGAGCATAGCGAAGCAAACTGTGGGCCTTTGTTGAGTCACAGAAACCAAAGGCCCTCTCTTCTCCATGCTCCCTCGTGGGGAGTACGCCCAGGGAGACTTTCCTCTTGGGAAAGTCGAGACCCAAGAGGACGGGGTTCAGACGGTCATCCTCCCCGTGTCGGGAGTTTGTGAATCCTTCCCAGGGACATCACCTCTGTCTGTTGTTTCTAGAGCAGCAGCGACGAGAAGGATGCTTCCAGGCAGAAGCCCTCCGTTAGGAAGATGGCAGTCAGGCAGGATGCCCTGCGTAGGGAAGAGTTGGATAGGATGGAGGCTCTGCGCTGAGAGGAGACTGACCAGACAAGCAGATTCTGGCATAGGGAGAGGCTATGCTGCGCAGGAGTAGAGGGACTGCCCGACAGGAGGCCCTTCGTAGGGAAGAAGCTGCCCGACAGGAGGCCCCCTTCGTAGGAAGAGGCTGCTCACGTAGGGAGGAAAGAGGCTGCTCAGCTAGGGAAGAGGCGTGCTCTGCGCAGAGAGGAGGATGCAGGCAGGAAGCCCTCCGTAGGGAAGAATAGACAGGAATGGGAGGCTCTGCGTAGGGAGGAGATGGAACAGCTTCCCTTTCGCGGACTCCCGCATCTGTAAATCAGGGTGGTTGATCGACAGGCAAGATGATAGAGTTAGTGGCCCAAATTTTAAAGCTTCCAGGAGTTCAGACCTAGTGGAAGACATGATATGTTCTGTAGAGCATTTTGACAAGGTTTTTTTTGGGCCTTTAAAAACAGGGTTTTTTTTTTTTTTTTTAGTCTTCAATTAAACAACAATACAAAATTTTCCCCCCCCCCCCACCTAAAATAAAAAAAAATTCAATTGTCTGAGGAACAAAAGGCCCTATGCCGCGGGGGGGGGGCACTTTTTCTGGATGATCTGGTGCTGCAAGGGAGTGTGTTCTCACTCTAAATGAAGGCGCCAGTCTTATTGCAGACATGCAGTTGGCTCTGCGTAAGCGTTTTCCACCTTACCCCAGAGACGTACAGGAGGAAAGTTCAGGTCCATGAAGAAAGAATAACGACGAGACCTTCGTGCAGTTTTCGGTGATAGGCGCGCAAAAACGCTAGGGTACTGGCGTCAGTTGGCCCTAGTTGGTGCTGGAGGATCTGTCCTATTGAACAGCACACCCAACACTGTGTCCCCAGAGTTGAGGATCCGGAATAGCGAGACTGCACCTCCAGATTTCGCGGCTGCGTTTATCATTTCGCTGAGGTGTTTGCTGAAAGCTCGCAGGGCTATGGGCATCGCCCAGATACGGTAGAGGAAGCTCCACAGGATTTAGTGGCAATAAGGCGCCGACAACTGCTAGCGGGCGTGAAACAAGGCAGGCAGATCATCGGGGATTTTCAGCGCCCCGACTGTGTTTTCGTTGTGGGCGTCCTGGCCACATTAGGAAAGATTGTCCTAAGCCGCTGGGTAGTCGGGGGCTGGTCCTTTCCCTACGTCCTCGTGCCCTCGGCTAAACGTGGGTTCATCCCAGCTTCTGGTGATTCAGAGTGACCCAGTGTTTCTCTCTGTTGTTGGTTCTCCTTGGTGTCGACACCATCAGGGATTCGGGAGCATCAACGATCTTTGTGGAACTTAAGAAATTTGGTTTCCCCTGAGGGCCCGCGGGCGCGAGTTTTGAATGTGTGCGGGTTGGAGCGTGGTTTTTCCTCACCCGTCCTTCTGTACTTATTTCCTATCTCCACCCCCCTACTTCTGTGGCGAAGTATGGGCCATCGCGGTGGGAGCGACCTATGTATCCTTCTCATAGGGAATACTGTCACCTTTGCTGACGGACGCAGTCAGTTCCGTTGGTCTACGGATTTGCCCGATACAGGCGGGTGTGGGATGTCTACCACAGCGCCAAAGCTAGAAGCCGAGAAACAGGAATTGCCGTCCCGTTCTTCAGCCGATCTCTCCGACGAGGTTCTGGCAAGGGCCGATCCTGCTAGCATTATCCGTTCTTCCAGGCCAGGGGTCTGGGGTTGTGTCCTACGCCTACGACTATCTTGGGATCGTCCCGGTCAGCGCCCGACACGCCAAGGTGAGCTTTCAAGCTCCACAAGAGGATCCTCTTTAGGTTTCACTCGGGCAGGATCGTGTGGCCAAGCAGCTGTCATTCCCCAAAGCTTGAGAGAAATCTGTTCTCGGAGGCCCACGATTCCCCCATGCAAGGTCATATGGGCTCCCAAGCGGACTCTCGAAAGCGGAGGTAATAAGACAAAAAGATTCTTTGGCCAGGGATGAACTCACTGGTTTTAGGCAGTACTTTGCCGCAGGCTTGCGATGTCTGCAACGGACAACGCCTTAAGGGTCGCTTGAAGCGTGTTCCACTAGGCGTCAGTGCCACGGGTTGGGGAGGCATTCAGCAAAATATAAGAAAAAAAAAAAATATATAGGTTGGGGTCGACCTCGGGGTGAGACCCATTAATCCTCCATCGATCGGGTCACGCTACACTTCGTAGTGGTAGAATCTGCGAGGTCGATACCCATCGAGGCTGTCCCGCTTAGGACTTTCGTTGCCCCTACTGTTGCTGAATCTCTCAGCAGATTTGGACGCGCACAGGCATGCCAAGAGAAGTACGGCCGGGGAAGTTTGTACTGGAGAGCGTATTCATTCATCCCTCTCAGTGCCTGGACCGGATTCCGGGCCAGTCAGTCGACGACTCATGTGTTAGGCAGTGGAACTGCCAGAGTCAATTTCCGTCATATCAAGGGTTCCAGTTAATACCGGGATGTGCTGAAATCTTAGCCCGAGTAGCTCCGTAGGCAGCACATTGGAAAATTTTTCCACCCCCCAAACAGAAGTCAGAGGGACACTTCCCTCAACCAGGGTTGATTTTCCCTTTTGTCTCTGTATCAGGTGTAGTGACAGTTTTCACTTCAGTGAGTTAATGATAGTGAATCACCAATGGTTCGGATTGTTACATTTCATGGATTGGAAGGTTTTGCTTAGTTGTACGGGATATATGCCCCCCCCCCCCCCCTTAGTATTATGTATTTTCCCTGTGTGATTCGTATCGTTGGGCTGGAATGTTTGTATTGGAGTTTTTACGTACTCTGTCGATCACAGAGAGTTGGTGTGCGGTCCCATTGTTGTGATTTGCACATGCGTCAAGTTCAAGGGAGCACCTGTATCTCAAGGAGAAACTGATGACTTTTAGAAGGGGGTTTGTCACGTGTTGTCACGAGGCCTACGACGGTTTGACCCTTTCTAGTGTGGTGGCCGGAATTACTCCATAATTTTTTATATTTTTTTGTCCGTTGCTGGGCTGTTGTCGTGTATCCGTCCTTAATGTGGCTTGTTGTGACGGTTTGCACCTGGTTGTAGTTCAGCTCACGTCGGTTTGCTTTCTCTCTCTCTCTTAATTCCAATGCCCTTGCTTATTCATCCTGCAGAGTTCTCACGGTCGTTGTGCTGGTTACCTTTCTCTCGAACTTGCTGTCTCTCGGCCTCTCGCCTGTCTTTTTACCTGTCGCACGTGCTTCATTTTCTTTTAGTTGAAGTATGCTTCACTCTGTGGACGCAGCGTAGCATGTTGACCGCCCATCGCTGAGGGAGGTTAGCTCTTCACTCGAGCGAAGATTGTCTCTGGGAGCCGCCTGTGCTCCGGTCTTGGTTCTTCACCGTTATCATCGAAGGTTACAGTCGGTATCTTCAATTCCTACAGTCGGCCTGTAGGAGAGGGACATCACTTCTTCTTTTTCCGCATCTGCGCTTCTGTCCTCTCGACTGGACAGAGGGCAGAGAGAGTCGTTTGACCGCCTCTTCGGGGTCACCCACGGGTAGCTGGTAAGCATCAGTTTCGTGGTTTGTTTGTTTTTGGTTTTGTTGTTGTTAGCCGGCTTATTCTTCTCTTTTGCGCAATTTTCTTTTGTTTACAAAATTGTAAAAGAAATATTGTTTGAGACCTTTTCTCTGGTTAATTCAATTTTTTAACCTGGCCATTCTAAATTATTTCCAAAATTCTTTCCCCTGTTTATGCATCTGGTGATGCGGTAGTCGGTGGGGATGGGAGAGAACCTGGTGATTCAGGGTTGGTACTTGCTTGGTCTCGCTCGTCCCCCCCTGTCACATTCGCCGGACTCTTATCCTTCGGCACCGTCTGTTTGTGTGTGCAAGGAGAACGAGTTTTATGTTCGCGAGCGTGCGTACGCATGATTTGTCGTTCGGATGCGTGGTTGGAGATTTGTGTTATTTTGAAATGTGGCTATAAAATGTGACAATTATGCCATTGAATTATTATTTGCAAATGTGGTGGCAGTTATAAAGCGATGGTCGCTGTGTTGGTTATTTCCTAAGAAAGGAAAATGTTAAACGTGAGTGAGAGAAGGGTGAAGATAATTCATATTTGTTTTATAGCCTGTTGATTTAATGCAGTCTTTTACCTGCTTCGTGTGAGAAGACCTTAACGAACATTCTTGATTTGATTGGTTTTTACTGTGTTATGCTCAGGTCTGTGTTGAGCTGGGGTTGTTGGTGTATTTAGTAGACCTCCCCTCGCCCATCATGCGAGTGGCTGTTAGGATTTAACAGCATGGGGTCAGACTGTACTGACGGCGGGGTTCCAGTACCCTTCCTTCTTCCTTCCTTCTTCCTTCCCTCCCTTTCTTCTCTCCTCCCAGCTACGTTTCCCCCCCCCCCCTCCCGGGGGCTTCACCCGGAGTCTGGACTGGTTGGTGCCACGTGCTGGTTGAGGCCACGCTCTGGCTGGGACCGCGGACTGGATGGTGCCACGCGCTGGTTGAGGCCACGCTCTGGTCGGGACCGCGGACTGGTAGAAAAGCCCGCCCGGCTTGACTGGCCGGCCCTGATCCCGTCCAGGACCTCCAGTAACAACGCCACGTTCCCCCCCCCCCCCCCCCCCCCCCCCCCCCCCCCCCCCCCCCCCCCCCCCCCCCCGGGGCGCGCTCTTCACTGCCTGCTTGTGTGTCGAGGGTGTCGGCTTTGAGCGACTCCCTTCAAGAACCGACCCGGTTCGGAGCACCTAGTGCGACAGGTGCTCCCAGTAGACTTGACAGAGGCAGGGGTGTGGAGGCACTCCATGGTGTGGAAAGGGATGGTGCTGGAAATGTTTATTTATAATTGTGTATATGTTATATGTGATGAGATGTTGTGGTTGTGATTGTGTACGTCGTATGGGTGAAATGCTTGATTGTGATTGTGCATGTTGTGTGTGTTGGAATGTTTGATTGTGATAGTGCATGGTGCGTGTGTTGAAATATTTATTTGCGATTGGTGTGTGTTGTGAATAAATGGGGTGTTGTATCGTAATCTTTATTGTGTGGTCTCTTGCGGGGCGTGTGAGGTCAGTCACTCCCTTCACTCCCACCTAGACCAATCCTGTCAGGGGAGACCTCCAGGGGTCGGTCGTGACAACAGTCATATGTGTTGAGTAACAGTTGATAGAGGAGAGAATATGTGCGCGTAGCAATAACTTCCTTTCATGAGGTTCCAGAGACGCTTCATCCTGCTTAACTGATACACTTATCTGAGCATGGATTTCCATAAAACCCTTGTTGGTTTGGTTAGATCAGCTTGTCCCGCCACTGCACCGTCACCTACAGTCCAGAGAGAGAGAGAGAGAGAGAGAGAGAGAGAGAGAGAGAGAGGAGAGAGAGAGAGAGAGAGGTCAATGTCAAATCGTCATGAGACAACCAACCGGAGAAGACACTTCACTGCTGCCCAGTCACATCGGTGGTGTTCAGTGGTGCCTTTTCTGGTTCAACACACGCAGGACACCGCCCCCTAAATACTTCATCGACGACAATGATTGCTTAGTCGCCGAGCCAGCCTGGGTGTGCGTCCTTCAGAGGGCGCCATGACATCTGTCCAGTGACAGTCCCCATGCACTCGCCGATACCAGCAACCTCAACACCAACTCACCAAGGGCAGAGACGTGGAGTGGGAATAGAAACTGAGATCACCATGAGCGTAGAGCTTGAATGATCACAGAATGTTCATCGATAATGATGATAGTGCTGTGACACTCCATGGCGGTCTGAGACAGCACGACAGGGCTGTACTCTGCGCTTCCTTTCATGATTATATCCTGGTGTCAATCAGGCCGAGAGATACAGACACCTGCAGTGATGACCAGGATACTCTCGGAGACGCATCCAATAAGTGGCTGAGATCCGACTGTGTGGTTCCAGTTTCCCCAGGTCAACCCATAGCAAACTCAACTCTGGGTAGGATCCGGTCATAGCAAACTCAACTCTGGGTAGGATCCGGTCATAGCAAACTCAACTCTGGGTAGGATCCGGTCATAGCAAACTCAACTCTGGGTAGGATCCGGTCATAGCAAACTCAACTCTGGGTAGGATCCGGTCATAGCAAACTCAACTCTGGGTAGGATCCGGTCATAGCAAACTCAACTCTGGGTAGGATCCGGTCATGGGCCAAAAATGTGCATCAAACCTACGACCTCGATAATCAAAACGCTAACCTCTGCGACACGGCGAATAGTATGTTTGTATTCTTCGTCTTGTCTTGGATCTTATTTCACTAGCATTCCCTTACATGTCATTTACATCGCGCTAATTACTTGAAATATCAACTTTCTTTTGCAAAGAAGTGAAAACAGTACTTAAGTTACAGCTGCCTATGTGGACCGTGGTATTATCTCAAAAGAGTTCGCACGAGTCGTCAGTGTCAACATGGAGGTCATCGATGTAAACTGAGAACAGCAGTGGGCCAGTTATATAACTCTAAGGTTCGCCAGGTCAGACAGGTAACGAATCTGACCAGTTGTTATTAACACAAACAATTTGCTGACGATCGTCTAGGAGTGGTGAAATCGGCTGGAGAGTGTTTTTGATGTTTTTATTGTTGTTGCTGTTGTTGTTGTTATACCATATGACGATGATAGTTTTCTGCTTAACAATTTGTGGGTTGAGAGAGAGAGAGAGAGAGAGAGAGAGAGAGAGAGAGAGAGAGAGAGAGAGAGAGAGAGAGAGAGAGTAATGCAGTATAGATTATGGCCCCTTCTGAGGGGGTGCAATATTTGTAAGACTCTAAACTTAAACGATAAAGACAGAGAGGGGTGGGATGGGAAAAGAGAGCGAGAGAGAGAGAGAGAGAGAGAGAGAGAGAGAGAGAGAGAGAGAGGAGAGAGAGCGAGAGAGAGTTAGTTCTCTCTCTCTCTCTCTAATCTCTCTCTCTCTCTCTCTCTCTCTCTCTCTCTCTCTCTCTCACACACACACACACACACACACATCTCTTCCGTATTTATAGAGAGTAAGATCGACATCGTGTGATCGACGTATAAAAGATGACCAACTTCGACATATTGACAGAGAGCTTGACTAGCATAGCGATATTTATAGAAAGAAAGACCATGTCAGGAGAAAGTCCAGCACAGAGGTACTCACAGAAATAAAGGCTAACGCAAATGAATTTATGACAGAACAGGCAAACATTGGGGGCACTCCTCACACCAGGTGACACCCGCACCGAAACATTCATTCTTTACCAACGACCCCTCTCCAACTGTGCTAAACAAAACACTTGCGCTTTTTTTTTTTCGCTCTTTAAGGCCGGAGGTTGGTTTGGGACAAACTATCACATCAACATCTGTCACCGCTCTTCCCTACCCATCCCATCCCTCCTCCCCACCCCCACCCCCGCTCTTCCCGTCCCCCGTCCTCCCTCACCCCCACCCCCACCTTTCGTCCCCCATATCAGCAGGCAACAGGTGGCAGGGCCAGTTTTTTGCGCAGCGAAGCAGTTTCTCACATGACACGGCAAGAGAGCCGCCTTTATCTATTGAAGGGAATGTTAAACTATGAAATATTTTACAGGGAGACAGGTCGCTCGTGAAGGATTTATTGAAGGATATTTCCATAACAAAGTCTTTATTGAAGGAAAGGCTAAACATTGAGGTACCTACTGAAGAACAGGTCGACCATGAGGCATCCACTTAAGTTTTCAACAAGAGTAATGTTTGTATTGATAGATGAGCGACCCTGAGGTATCTATTAAAGTGAAAGCAACACTGGGGAATTTACGGATACACGAGGGTGTTCATTAAAGGATAAACCGACCCTTAGGTATTTTACAAAAGGACAGGTCAACACTAAGACATTTATGAAAGGATAGCAACTTTGAAGTATTTATTGAAGAACAGACTAAATCTCTGAGGTATTTACGAACGGACAGACCAACACGGAGATATTTATTGAAGGACAGGCCAACACGGATATTTATTGAAGGACAGGTCAACACGGAGATATTTGTTGAAGGACAGGCCAACACGGAGATATTTATTGAAGGACAGGCCGACACGGAGATATTTATTGAAGGACAGCCGACACGGAGATATTTATTAAAGGACAGGCCAACACGGAGATATTTATTGAAGGACAGGCCGACACGGAGATATTTATTAAAGGACAGGCCAACACGGAGATATTTATTGAAGGACAGGCCGACACGGAGATATTTATTAAAGGACAGGCCAACACGGAGATATTTATTGAAGGACAGGCCAACACGGAGATATTTGTTGAAGGACAGGGCAACACTGGGACACTTACTGAAGGACAGGCCGACACGGAGATATGAATAGAAAGACAGCACCACTGTAGTGGGAACTAAAAATTAGCCCAACACTGAGGTTTTATTGAAGGATAGGCCAAACGCTGCGGTATCAATGAAAAACAGACCAATAGCGCGGTGTTTATGATAGGGTAGGACCACACTGAGCTTTTCATCGAAGGGTAGACCAACACTAAGAAATTTACCGATGAACTGATCAAACCATATGCGTCTATTGAATGACGGACCAACAGTGAGGTATCTATTGCAGAACTGGCCGGCCAACACTACCATACTGATTGAACACTGTTAAATGCACCGACCGATACTGAGTTATCTAGGGGAACAAAGGCAATACGGAGGATCTTATTGAAGGGAAGGCCAACATCGAGGTATTCATTGAAAAACAGGCCCTCACGGCGATATCTATTAAAAGATTGCCACCACGGGAGTATTTATTGAAAGAAAGGCAGTCACGGGAGCATCTATTGAAAGATTGCCATCCAGGGGGTATTTATTGAAAGAAACGCAATCACGGAGGTATCTATTGAAAGAAAGGCCATAACGGGGGTATCTATTGAAAGAAACGCAATCACGGGGGTATTCATTGCAAGAAAAGCGATGACGGAAGTACATATCGAAAGAAAGGGCTATGACGGGGATATCTCTTATAAGAAAGGCTATCATGGGGGTATTTACTGCGAAAAAGGCCAACACGGAGGTATCTATTGAAAGAAAGGCCAACACGGAGTTATTTATCGAAAGAAAGACTGCCGCGGGAGTATTTATGATGAGAAAGACCGTCGCATGGGGTATTTATAGAAAGAAAGATCATCATGGGCGGTAAATATTGAAAAAAGGCCACTGTGGGGGTATTTCTTGAAACAAAAAAATGCCTTCACGGTGGTATGTTTTGAAAGAAAGGCCACCACGGGGGCATTTATTGACAGAAAGGTCAAATCACCAGGCTTTTTTTTATTACAAATAAACCCATCACGAGGATATAAATTGAAATAAAGGCTAACACTGTGATATTCATTGTTTATACAAACAAAATGCCCACAACAGTGGGGCATTTTATCGCCACAAAGACTAACACTTCAGGCATTTATTAACAGAAAGGCCAACATTGAGGTATTATAGAAACAAACACAAACGCTGAAGTATTTATAGGAAAAAAAACAGCAACAACGCTTAGATGCATTTATAGAAAATGAATTCCAACACTGAGGTATTTATGGTGACAGAAACCAACACCGAGATAGATATAGAAAATAAAGATCAACGATGAGGTGTTTATAGAACAAAAAGAAAAAGAAAATTAAGACCAGCACTTAGGTATTTATGGAAAGAACAACTAACATTGAGATCTTTATCGAAACAAAGGCCAGAAGCGAGGTATTTGAAGAAACAAAGGCCAACACTCTGGTATTTGTTGAAACAGAAAGATCGACACTCGGATATTTGTTGAAGCAAAGTCCAACAACTTTGGTATTTTCATTATACCAACATTGAGGCGTTTATAGAAACGGGTGATCATAGAGGAGTTGTGTGAGAATCAAAGACCGCCGCTGTGATATTTGTACAAGGGAAGGCCAATGTTCACCTCTTCACTGATGCTCTCTCTCTCTCTCTCTCTCTCTCTCTCTCTCAAGTTATCTATCTGCCTGCCTCTGTCACTGTCTAGTTTTGTCTGTCTCTGTCTCTGTATGTGTATATTATATATAATATATATATATATATATGTGTGTGTGTGTGTGTGTGCGTGTGTGTGTGTGTGTGTGTGTGTGTGTGTATGTGTGTGTGTGTGTGTGTGAGAGAGAGAGAGAGAGAGAGAGAGATGAGAGAGAGAGAGGTGTGTTGTGTGTGTGTGTGTGTGTAAAGCCAATAGATGTAGGTGTGTGGCTGTGTTGAAGCTAGTAGATGCGACTGGGACGTAATATCACTTCTGCGCATTTCCCCACCCACTCGGCCCAGTCTTTGTTCCACAATCATCCCACCCCACCCAAACCCCCGCCCCCTACTGCTAACTGATCTCCACCCCACCTTCAACCTCCCCCCTCCACCTGCCGCACACTTTTCCTTCTCCCCCCCCCCCCATCCCCTCATGAAATTCTTCTTTCACCCATCTCTCGTCCCCCTCTGTTAATGTAACAGGTGGCTCGCCCATTTTTTTCCTGTGTCCAGCGAAGCATTTTCTGACATTGCAGCCGCTCGCGAAACCGACATCCATTATTCAGATGATATCTATTGACAACAGAGTGGGATGGGTGTTGGTGACGATGGTGGCGATGGCGGTGTGTGTGTGTGTGTAAGTTATGTACAAAAGGTGAAAGCGTGCTTCTATGGAGCTATAGGTAGACAAACGTTGAGAGAGAGAGAGAGAGAGAGAGAGAGAGAGAGAGAGCGTCACGTCACAAGCAAGTCAGATAATCGAAAAAAAACAAAAATACTGACAAGGAAACAATAAATGCAGTTAATGAATTTACGTCATAAATTTGGCTATGCCAAAAATTTCGTACATCCTTCTTAATCTACGCACCCAGCTTGAAAAAGAATATCGTAAAAAAGATAATTGAAAGACGTTTGAATGCCAACAAAAAAAAAAGAAGAAAAAAAAGGGAAGAATTGTGAAAAAAAGAGAAAAAAAAGCCATGTGGGCAAATCGACACTGTGAACAAATAGTGAATACCTGTTCCGAACAGTGTGTACTATTTTCCACTACCTCGTCGCCAAATGTTCAACAAAAAAAAAAAAAAAAAACGAAAAGAAAGAAAAAAAAAAAGGAAAATTAAAAAGAAAAGAAAAACAGAAAATGAAAACGCTGCGATGTCATAAACTGCCATTAGATGAAAACGTTTCAGCGCTTCCGGAGCAAAGACAGGAAAATTGTTTAAAAAACAATGGCCCCATGTTTCAGCGTTTCCAGAGCTAAGACAGGAAAACTGTTTGAAAACTATGACCCAGTGCTTCAGCGTTTCCGGAGCAAAGACAAAAATTGTTTAAAAACAATGACTCAATGCTTCAGCGTTTCCGGAGCAAAGACAGCAAAATTGTTTAAAAACAATGACTCAATGCTTCAGCGTTTCCGGAGCAAAGACAGCAAAATTGTTTAAAAACAATGACTCAATGCTTCAGCGTTTCCGGAGCAAAGACAGGAAAGTTGTCTAAAAGCAATGACCCCTCGCCCCCATCGTCCTACCACCCTAAAAAGTGGAATCCAAACAACAACAACAAAAACAATAGACGACAATGAAGCAAAAAGGAATTAAGGAGAGAGAGAGAGAGAGAGAGAGAGAGAGAGAGAGAGAGAGAGCAAAGCCTTTTTCGACGCAAATCCAGCACATACATAGTATCAGACCCTTTGCCTCCACAACAATGACACGCAGGAAGCCCCCCTGTTTATCTCCCTTGGGATCCAGACAGGCGCACTCCAAAATAGGAGTGGAAACATCTCACATCGTCCTTACCAATCAGATGACATCAATATTCATGGCACACTAATGAAATATGTATGAGAGCGACACGTAATTCCCTCCACCAAGGTAGTTTTGTTTTGACCAGGTTCTCAATGTTTTTTTGTCTGTCAGCACGACTACATAACACCCGTTTAAACCGATTCAAACGAAATTTCGTGGAACGAAGGAATGTAGCACACGGACGAATCTTTTAAATTTTGGTTTGGGTTTGTGAAACGGATCTGAATCAAGGAGCGAACTTAGGATCCGTTCCAAAAGATTACGGGAAAAAAGCCCTACTGTACCATTTGCAACGAAACTTGGCGGGAAAATGAGTATGGTTCAGGGATGCGTCCGTTTTATTCCGGTGCGGACCAGTGACACGGATGCGCGAACCCGGTGTAATGTTCTGTAATCACTCCACGTCCGAAATCGCTCCCCGGCGCGTGAGAAAGGGCACGTGCCCAAATTACCTACCGGGCAGTAAAGCAAGACCGACCTGCGTCTCTATTCCAAACCATTCCTTCTAACTTCTGAAAGTGTCCCAAACGATGAAACATGTCAATCAAAGCACATGGTACCTGAATTTTTAAGAGGGGGGGGGGGGGGGGGCGTGTTTCTAGATCTGAGCTAGAACTACCTCCCCCCCCCCCTCTCCTCCTGCCTACCTTATTTTAAAACTACTTCCCAGTGACTGACTGTCGGCATGGTGCAGACCCCTAGGAGTGACATAGACACCTGTCCATTTCTACCTGCTTGTCACAGAGGGCAGGTAAGGTTTGGGCCTGTGCCTATTTTTCTCAAAGGTATGTAGCCTATACCCATGGGGTACTTCAGGACCGCGCCGTCATTCACTCATCTGGGAGTACAATACACTTTAATGGATATGTTTTATCGTTTAGGACACTTTGAGATTTGAAAGGAAGAGCCCTGTTTCATCCGACGGGGAGCGATTTCCGCGAGGGAGTGATTACAGAACGTACAATGAATTCCCGTCTGGCCTTTATGGTGGTTTTTGCTCTTGCGAATGCCTTTTCAATGAATTCCCGTCTTGCCGAATGCCTTTTCAATGAATTCCCGTCTTGCCGAATGCCTTTTCAATGAATTCCCGTCTTGCCGAATGCCTTTTCAATGAATTCCCGTCTTGCCGAATGCCTTTTCAATGAATTCCCGTCTTGCCGAATGCCTTTTCAATGAATTCCCGTCTTGCCGAATGCCTTTTCAATGAATTCCCGTCTTGCCGAATGCCTTTTCAATGAATTCCCGTCTTGCCGAATGCCTTTTCAATTAAAAAATGGAACGAAGCAAACAACAAACAAACAAGAAAGAAAGAAACAAACATAAAACAAACAAACAATGTTACAAACAAACAAACACCCAAACAAACAAACTTTCTTTTCTCACCTCTGGCCCCTAAAAACAACATTCATCATTATTTGCATCGAAGGAGAAGTGGATTATAAATTGAAAGGAGCCAGTTGTAACTGGGAACATTTCCTCTTTCTCACTGTTTTCAATTCGGATCTTTTGATATGGATGGATGGATGGATGGGTGGATGGATGGATTTATGTATTTATTCATTCATTTATGCATCCATTTTTAGTGAACAGATGTGTCTCGCGTTTCATTCATGAATGATAGTAGATGTAGTGCTACATTTATCTGTCCTATCGTCAGTCACCAATGACTGCTTCCCCCCCCCCCCCCCCCCCCCCCCTTTCCTAAGTCGCCTACCGCCAATCCCATTCTCACCTTCACCTTCACGCACGAATGGTTTATCTTCACACCTGACGGGCGTGCGTCATTGCCCAGCTGTCGATGATTTGCATACAGAGCGTCCGCCCTTAAAGTGCACTATGACATTGCTGCATCTGTCGTGGAAAACGGCTTGCTTCCGGGCTCATTACTTTTCAGTGGAGGTGTGACTTTTCTCATACAGTATGTTAATGACCTAGTTGTCTCTCTTTCTCTCTCTCTCTCTCTCTCTCTCTCTCTCTCTCTCTCTCTCTCTGTTAAGTATGGCGGATTTCGGTGTTTGCTACACTTGCTGTACGGAAGCTGAGGTCATCTGGGCCAAGAATTTATCATCATTGGGATCATTTGCAAGTCCTGCATCACCATAGGGGCCAGCCCTTTACGCCTGTAAAGCAGTGTCCAGTGATTAAAGCTTGGCATTTCACAAATACAATTTTCAATCCTTGCGGATTTTTAATCCTGACTGGCTGGCCCCCATGGGCCGTGTCGTTGACATTTCCAACCTTTTGATGGTCCACCATCGTTTTGAACATTTCCAACCTTCTGATGGTCCACCATCGTGTTGAACATTTCCAACCTTCTGATGGTCTAACCATCGTGTTGAACATTTCCAACCTTCTGATGGTCCACCATCGTGTTGAACATTTCCAACCTATTGATGGTCTACCATCGTGTTGACCATTTCCAACCTTTTGATGGTCTACCATCGTGTTGAACATTTCCAACCTTTTGATGGTCCACCATCGTGTTGAACATTCTTCTTTTCCCTTTCACTGAGCGGTCATTCCTTTAACACTTTTCATAAAGGGAGAAGGAACTATCCGATTTCAGGGGGGGGGGGGGGGGGTCCTTACATCAGAAGAAACCCGATGGCTAGCCTGATGAGCACTTCAGCGAGCGAAACAGTGCCTTTGTAGGAACAATAACACAGTAAAGCTGTCACTGGAGAAGGACAACTCTAATGCCTCTTCCCTTTATGCGCCAGTCTGTCTTTCAAAGTTAAAACAGGATAACAATTTTATTCGTCCAAAAGATGGAAAATTCAATGTAATTAGATGGAACGTAATTTTCATAAAAGTAAGCGTAGAGTACAGCCCTGTCATGCATTCTCTGACTGGAATGGAAATCCGTAGCATCATCTTAGTCATTCTCATTCTCATCGATCAGCAATAAAAAAAATCTGTGGCCCTTCATGCCGTGCTGTGATGGTGACCTCAGTTTCGATGTCCTTTCCGCGTCTATGGCCTTGGTTTGATTCCGTCTTGGTCACCGGTATCGGCAAATTCATGGGGGCTGTCGCTGGACGGACGTGGTGGCGCACTCCGGAAGGAGAAATCACTCACACCGGTTCCGCGACTAGGCAGTTATTGTCGTCAGTAGGGGGCTTAGTAGGTGGTGTCCCGCGTATGTTGAATCGCGAGAGGCACCACTGAACACCACCGAAGCGACTCGGCAGCAGTGCAGTGACTCGTCTGGTGGGTCGCCCCGTGACGACTTGACACTGACTTCTCCC